>CM074452.1:6750854-7438354 GCA_037101425.1 Elopichthys bambusa | reverse complement strand
TCAACCTCTGGATGCTCTGGCTGCATCACGGTGCTTATTTGGAGAGCAAGCTGATGCACCTTCATTTTCCCTGCATCCATTTCAAACAAAAGCACAACAAACTCACATTCTATTAGGCTACATTAGTGTCACTATTGTAATTTATTATTTATTCTAATATTTCACCAATATTTTGGATTCAATTTGCACTTTCTGATCAACCAAAATGTTATTTTACAGTATGAAAATCACTCATGATCATAGGCACCAATTTATGTTTCCCACTTTATGTGCCCACTCTCCATGAGAAAAAGCACGCTGAGATTCGTGACAGGACAAAGTTTGAGCGCGTCCAAAAAGAATTCCACGTCCGAGCAGAGAGAATTACATGAATTCGCTCTCGATCATCATTTACATGATCGATCGTCGTTGTCACAGTCGAGTACTCGAGTGCTGTTGCACATCCCTAAGCCTTAGATAAGCGAGCCATCCACAGATGTGTTTTTTTGCACAAGTCATTATAGCAAGAATGTATACAGGGAGAAAAATCTTAGATTTTCTCATTTTCATTGGCATAGAAAAAGAAAGATAGATAAAAGCTTGTGATTGGCTTGTGATAAAAGAGGCTTCAGTAAGGCAGTGTAGGATTTGAGGGTGAACCAGACAAATTAATCTTTCAGATAATTCATTCAAACATTATTCCACGCAACACACTCCAGATCTATTTTTAAATAAATTTAAAGAGTCTTGCATTGTGCTTACAATTTTAAATGTCTTAAACTGCCAATCTATTTTACCTTGCTAATAAATAGTGTTTTCACAATAGTTTGGGTATTCATATCCGCTACAGAGTTTATAGTTATGGCCCGTGCAAATGAACGCTGGATGATTCAGTTGCTTGGTCGTAAAATAAGTGACTCTAAAATTAATAATTCCCTTTGAGCTAAATTGGCCTGTGTACAAAGTGCTTCTCTGTGCTTCCTCTTAACATGAGTGTTTTCTCTCAAACTTACATCCTCTGTGTCCTTTACTCGTAGGATCTGCTCTCGTAAATCCTGCAGGTCGTTGAATGTGGACTGTGCTGTGATTGAGTACACAAGAGCAAAGCCCTGACCGTTCTTCATGTACAGGTCCCTCATGGCTGTGAACTGCTCCTAGAAAAGAGAAAGAAAACACCATAATGGAAAAAAGCACAGAATAAATACACACACACACACAAAAAAAACCTTTTCACAACACAAAATAAGTGTTTATCTATATAAATGTTTCATTTACAGTAACTGCCTTTCTTTTTGTTCAGTTTAATACATTTGTCTGTTATTTAATCCAAATGATCTTAATTATGATTTTAACAAGTAAACAAAACATCCTGTTCACTCTGACAAGAAAATGAATGTACTGTATCTTTCGACATACCTTCAGATGTTCATTCATGTTTATTTCGTGTTGTAACTAGTAAAGCAGAAGAGATTTGCGTGCGTTTTGCTTGAACTAAAGCGCTACAACAATCAGTCACGCCAGAGCGCCAAGATCATGGCAGCTTAAGAGATGTCTATGGTCTCACTCCAGTTTATGGGAAAGTAGCCCATTTTCGATTTGTGAGGTTTATTGTGCTTGCAATTTCACCCCGACCTCCACATTTATAACAAAAAACAAAAAAACAAAACAAACTCTTCTGATCTACACATTCACATAAATGACATTTTGATTCAAAACATTTAATTTCGCTGAAAAGCGACTAGTTTGGTATATAATGGAGACTCATTGAATAAATGATTCATACATTTAGTCACTTGTTGCCACCTGGTGGCGTAAAGATGTAATAGATATAATCATCATTTGAAGTGCCAAGTTACTTTCAAAGGGCCTTTTAAAATACCCACACTTGTGGTCTTTGCACTTGACCACTTGGCTACTTACATGATGTATTTTTCCTGTATTTGGCCAAAGTGTTCAAGTGGGAGTGAAGTGTGTGTAGAACTTCTGATTACCCAATGGGACAGTTATAATATTACAAAATGGCAAGTGTTTACAGAGCTTTATTTTGATTTTTAATACTTTGCATTTTAAAATAAACTTCTAAACGCCTGTTTAAGTAGCCCCTATAACAGACGACAATTTAGTTGATGGATAAAAATAAAGATTAAAACAAGCATTTAACGACTACAAAAAGGGGGAAAAGAGGGAAAAATAGCGTAGTAAAAGTACAGATACATCACTTAATATTGTACTCAAATAAAAGTACACAATTTTTTAATTACATAAATTCCAATTTCTGATGAAAACTAATTAATTACAGTAACATGAGTATTTGCATTTCGTTACTTCACACCCCTGCTGAGAAGTAACTAACTTTACTCTGTCCGAGTGCAATCATTAACATCTCTCATCAGCATCAGAGCACATATATACTCTATGCAATTTGGAAAGGAGCATTGTCTTGTTGAAAAATAACATCTGATCATTAATATTTAGATAACTTTTCAATTGTGGGAAGCAAGCCATTCTGCAATATTCTCCTGTACTCCAAAGCATTAAATGACTTTCCACAGTTAAGTAGCTCACCAAAACAAACAGCTAAAAAGGCTCCCCACCACACTGTTAATTAACGGAAACTATGACGAAAAATGTTCGTTGACAACCTTTTTTTCCATGACTAAGACAAGACAATGAGGCCGTGTCATTAACCTGAAAAACTGAGTCGTTACCTTCTCTTTCAAATCAGCATGAAATGAGCGTCAGCCACATTCATTGAGAAAAAAAAAAAACAACTTCTGTATGTTAGTCATGAAAAAACTTGACAAAACATCCCTCAGCTTAAAAGCATGCATTTTTTGAGAAATACTGATAGATTCTCATAAGTTTGTCAAATTTCTACACAGGAGTTATTTTTATTCAATTTTTACCCAAAACGCGCTGCTGTCATCACTATGAGCGCTGGACACTGTTTTCAATTCATACTTGCAGCCGGAGGGCGCTGTGCACATATTGTCCACAAATGACATGTAGTGAAGGACAGGCATACCATGTGACATTCCAAGAACTAACAGAGGCTTCCAGAGATTGCTTTAACCATGGATATAACATGCAGATAGACACTTTTGAAGACAAATGCACGATTGTGACAATATATGTTTTATCTGTGTTCTTCGTGACATGTGAGGTATTTAATAATAATAGATTATATTTATAATGCAATGCTAATCAAGATGGCTTTTCTCATTGTGCAGAATACTATATAAGAATATATTTTCTTGTCTGATTTTTGATCCAAAGCCATATCAAAGTTATTCGACTTGTAAGTTTGAAAACATGGTTTTAATCGTATAAATTGTCATGTTTTGTTGATGTGCTAAGCTAACATGCTAACGCGCTCAGAGATGCACCTGTTCTAAGCAAATGTAATGCAAATAAATAATTTTGAATGTTAAAGCTCACTGATTTTTCTTTTTTTAAGTTGGCCATTAGATACAGTTTAAAAGAAGGTGAAGTGACGTTTTGTAAAAGAAATGAGGGATTAAATCTACTTGAACAGAACATCGTCAGTAATTATAATAGAGACAAAGAAAAGAATAATTAGAGCCATAACCAGGCCGGAAAGGTGTGAATGTGTGCAGGGGAGACTGAAACCGAATGGGGCAGTTGGCACTACAAAACAGTATAGACAATGCATTGAATAGGTGCTTAGAAGATGGCAATAAAAATTGGTTAGCATTTTAGAGTCTTTTCAAAATAAAGTCAGGGGTTAAAGTGGAAAAAATAAAAAGTGGGGGGTGGGGGTTGGTTTAAATATGCAGGGTTATTTGGCCAAAAAACATTTGAAAATGATTTTCCTTCAAACTAACTACATGCTTGCAAACTCAAAAAAGGTTAAAAAGGTGATGTGTAAATTGTTGTGAGGGGTCTGGGGGCATCCTCCCCCATGAGAACATTTTTGTGATTTTAACATTTAAACGAACGGTTTTGGTGCACTCTCTCAAGAAAATAAATGGAAAAAACATTTGATTTAATTCAAGTAAAAAAAAAAAAAAGAAAAAAAAAGATTGACACTAGGGCTGGGCATTGACACTGATTCCACATTTCAATTCAGGAGCTTGCGATTTGATTTTGATTCGATTATCTTCGATTCAATATTGATTCATTAATTTGGGTCCTACAAAGTACATGGCAAATTTCCTCAAAGGAAAAAAAAAAAAAAAAAAAAAAAAAACCTCAACTAATGCTGTAAACTATACAGGAGCAACAGTTGGTACATTATATTATTAAAAGGTTAAAATGAATCGATTTGTAAGCTACATAAAGAACATGAAGTTTAAAAAAAATATCGTTATAATACATTTTTAATGACTTAATTATGTTTCTACTTGTCTTTTTTAGCCTATATAAACATTTAAATGGTGGCTGTCATAAAAAGGATTTATTCAAATATACATTCAATATTTAAGCACGTTAAGTACAAATACAAGGGATCTGCAATAGCCTATAGTGCATATGTTTAGCAAAATGCTCCTCTCCAAGTTCATTTTTGTAGCTGACTAGCGAGTTTTTGGACACTGAATGGCTTTTCTGGGGTAAATGGGATGGTAAATGTGACACTTTTTTTTTTTTACAATGTTTTATTAACGTATTTGAGCGATTACACAAGACATGATACAGATTTAGTTAAGTTGTACTGTATCTTTCAACATACCTTCAGAGGTTCATTCATGTTTATTTCATGTTGTAACCAACTAGTAAAGATGAAGAAATGATCGGTTCGTGCGATCTGCTTGAACTGATGGCGTTGTCATGCACCACAGAACGCCAGGAAAGATCGCGACAGAGACGTGATGTCTATGAATTCACTCCAGTCTATGGGAAAGTAGCCCATTCTCCCCTTTTTCGATTCTTGTGAGGTTTATGGTGATGCTTGCCTTGATTCAACTTTCCACATCAACTGCACAGATATCAACAGCGCAACAGGGCTGTAGGTTGCCAGGATGAGGTCACAAGTGGGTTTGAATTTGTATGATGTGTCGATTGCGTGAGTAGAATGCGTTTCATACAAGATCTGGCAACGGGACAACCTTGGAATGGCAAAACGGGAAGGGGGTGGCAGATGGCCGTGAAATACAGGAGACTCCCGGCAAAAACGGAGGTGTTGACAGGTATGTGGTCGGTTCATGTGCTCTATGCGTAAACTGAAGTGCTACAGCGATCGGTCACTCTTACTTTTATTCATTGTTGCTTATATTATTAGTACCTTATATTTAATATTGCCTACCACATTAATCTGACGTCGCTAGCTTGAAATCTTTGAATCTAAATCGCTGTTACAACGCGTTTGCATCTCGCTAGCTTGTTAACTTGTCATCAGTCTCACGCGCGCTCCTTTTTCAACGCGCTCATCAAACAGCTGTGGTAACTCGGATCAGTCTACAAACACGGTGAGTCATGTCATCCTCTCCTAGCATTGTCACCTGTTCCATTTGCCACATGTTCAGTATAGCTCTCTCTGTCAGCGACGAGGGATTTACATGTCATAAATGTAGGGAAATAGTCAGGCTGACAGAGAGAATCTCAGAATTAGAGACACGCATCCAAACTTTAATCGAGGATAGTAAGAACGCAAGGGCTTCAGATACTGTTTTGGATGCGATTAGCTTAGTGAACTCTGTACATTGTTCGGTTCCGGCTGTAGAGCCCGTGCAGCAGGGCACCTGGGTAACGGTGAGGCGGCCTAGCCGCGGAAAACACCACTTTTCCGTTCCAATAATAACATCAAACAGGTTCTCCCCACTCAGTGATGCACCCACTGAGAATCCTGTTGAAAGTGCCCTAGTTATTGGCGATTCTATTACACGGAACGTGAAAATAGAGACACCAGCCACCATAGTCACATGTTTGCCAGGAGCCAGAGCACCTGACATCAAAGCAAATTTAAAAGTGCTGGCTAATGCTAATCGTAAAAACTCTAAAATTATTATTCACGTCGGCACTAATGATGTTCGACTTCGCCAGTCGGAGATCACTAAAATTAACATTAAAGAGGTGTGTGAACTCGCAAATACAATGTCAGGAGAAGTAATTTGCTCTGGTCCCCTTCCTGTTCGTCAGAGTGATGAGATAGTTAGCAGATTACCATCACTCAATGGCTGGCTGTCTAAGTGGTGTCCGCAAAATAATATAGGTTTCATAGACAATTGGAAAAGTTTTTGGGGCAGACCTGACCTGTTGAAAAGAGATGGTATTCATCCCTCTCGGGATAGTGCTGCTCTTCTCTCTAGTAATATGGCACAGTCTTAGAGCTGAAACATAAACTGTGGCCCAGGTCAGGAAGCAGACAGACCGGCTAAACCGACCGTCTGCTAGCTGCCTCACGTTACAGAAGTCAGATAATTCCCAACACATAGAAACTCTTACACCTAGATATTATCACATAGAGACTGTGTCTGTACCCCGAATTAGTAAAAACAAAACACTTCCAAACCTATTTAATGGTAAAAATTTAATTGATGTTCAACAAATAAAAAATAGAAATAGTAATGATAAACAAATGATAAAGCTTGGGTTGTTAAATATTAGATCCCTTTCATCAAAATCACTTATTGTAAATGATATTATCACAGACAATAATCTAGATATGCTGTGTTTGACAGAAACTTGGCTAAAACCGGACGATTACATTACTTTAAATGAGTCTAGCCCTCAAGGTTATGATTATCGACACAATCCTCGTCAGAAAGGCAAAGGGGGAGGTGTTGCTGTAATTTATAGTAATATTTATAGTATTAGTCAAAAGTCTCTCAAATATAATTCCTTCGAAGTGATGGTACTTTACGTAACATTATGTAAGTTGACATTTGTGTTGGCTACTGTATACAGGCCACCAGGACACCATACAGACTTTATCAAAGAATTTGCTGATTTTCTATCGGAGTTAGTACTAGCAGCAGATAAAGTACTTGTTGTTGGTGACTTTAATATTCATGTAGATAATGAAAAAGACTCATTGGGATTGGCATTTGCAGATATTCTAAACTCTATTGGTGTTAGACAACACGTGTCAGGACCCACTCATTGTCGTAACCATACCTTAGATCTAATATTGTCATATGGAATTGATATTGATGCCGTTGAAATTCTGCAGCAGAGTGACGACATCTCAGATCATTACCTAGTCTCGTGTATACTACATTTAGTCAAAACAGCTAAACTGCCTCCCTGCCATAAATTTGGTAGAACCATCACTTCTACCACTAAAGAGCGCTTTATAAATAATCTTCCTGATCAGTTTCATCGCCTTAGCATGCCAGACAGCTTAGAAGACCTCGATGTTGCAACGGAAACTATTGCCTCGGTCTTTTCAAGCACATTAGACTCAGTTGCTCATTTGCGTTTAAAAAAGATTAAGGAAATTAATCTAACGCCGTGGTACAACGAGCACACTCAGGCCCTAAAGGTAGCAGCCAGAAAAATGGAACGCAGCTGGAAGAAAACAAAACTAGAAGTATTTCGCATTTTGTGGAGGGAGAGAATGGTTGAGTACAGAAAGGCCTTAAAATCTGCTAGATCTGCCTATTTTTCAAAACTTTTAGAAGAAAATAAACAAAACCCTAGGTATTTATTTGATACAGTGGCTAAATTAACAAGAAATAAAGCTTCAACTTCTGATGTTTCCAAAGAGCACAGCAGTGATGACTTTATGAACTTCTTTACTTGCAAGATTGATAATATTAGAAAAAAAATTATAACCACGCAACCGTCTACTACAGTATTGCGTCGGACGGTGCATTGTAGTATCCCTGAGGAAAAATTCAATTCATTTACTCCTTTAAGAGAGGAAGAATTGTCTAAACTTGTTAAATCGTCAAAATCGACAACATGTATGTTAGCTATTGAAAGAGATGCTTCCAGAGGTCATAGATCCTCTTCTTAATATCGTTAATTCATCTTTATCACTAGGATACGTACCAAAAACTTTTAAGTTGGCTATTATTAAACCTCTTATTAAAAAACCACAACTTGATCCTAGAGAACTAGTCAATTACAGGCCAATCTCAAATCTCACTTTTCTGTCAAAAATACTTGAAAAGGCAGTATCATCACAACTATGTTCCTTTTTAGAAAGAAATCGTATCGAAGTCTCAAGTCTCTTGACAAACTATACATCATTAAAAAGATCTAAGACTCAAGCTTCACATTTTGACCTCTATTTTACTCTTATAGTGACCGTAATTTCTTAATAGCCTATGCGTCAGGAGTTATGAATATGAAAAACAGAGTCGTTACCTTTGACAAAACATCCATTACGGCTTTTAGCTTAAAAGCATGCACATTTTGGAGAAATATTGATGGATTCTCATACGTTTATGTCAATTTTCTATACAGAGGAGTAATATTTACTCAATATTTATTGTCATCACTATGAGCACTGGATACTGTGTTTTCCATTCATACTTGCAGCCAGAGGGCGCTCTGTGCACATTTAGTCCACAAATGACACGTAATGAACAGGCATACTAACAGAACTAACAGAGGCTTTCAGATATCGTTAACCATGGCTAACATGCAGATAAACACTTTTGAAGATAAATACACGATTGTGACGATGTATACATGTATTGCCTCAGAATTTGTGTCTGAATAGTGTGCTCGCTTCATGGGTGTGGCCGCATTAGCGGATAATGAGCTGACTCACGGACGTCTGACCTGTCTCTCTTTTCATTCAGATTACGTAAACATAGAATTTTTGTTTTCGATTTGACTTACACGATTTAAAACCTGACATTTCTTTAGACAATTTTTTTGATGAAAGATCACGCATCATGTTAGTTTTCTTTATTTTGCAAAAAGCACAATATTTTGTTTTTGCTTTTTGAGTGTACACAAGTAAAAGATATTTCACAGATTAAAATGGTGTATAACTCTTAATTGTATGTGCAAAATTGACAAGAGTATTGAGGGTTTTCTTTATACTAATAAGAAAAAAAAGCAAAGTGGTATCGCCAACGCGACCAGCCGACCCCTGAGTGTTAGAGATGCAACTGTGGTAGAGATGCATTTATTATATTTCCCAGCAGATTTTCATAGTCACCACTCTGAAGCATCACCATGCAACTCGTGTTTCATTGTGATTCATCATTCCACACACAACTTCCCATATTCTGCCAACAACTTTATTCTAGATTTGATTTTGCTGAGACAGCAATGGCTTTTTAAGTAGTGCATTTGCTTACATTTTTGCTAATGTCCTTATCAATAATTTGTGGTTAAGACAAATAAAAGCATTTTTTTTGCCCAGGGGTGTATACATAATGTATATAGAACATTTATATAGAGCACTGAATGTTTTTGTTTGTGTGCGTGCGTGCGTGCGTGCGTGGGGGGGGTAAACATCCAAACGTGCAAAGTTGGTTGATAATATTACTGCAATTAAGTAATAGCCTAGTTAATTACTTGATTACACAGGATGTGAGCTGTATTTTATATTATATTAAAGTGTCATGAACATCCCAATTTATATCCCAAAGGAAGGGCTTAGGAATTACAGCTCTTGGGAGTAGCCACCTCACCTTTTTTCAAGGGACCAAAAGTAATTGGACAATTGAATCAAAAGCAGTTTCATGGACTGGTGTGGGCTAACTCTTCATCATTTCTTCACCAATTAAGCAGGTAAAAGGTCTGGAGTTGATTCTAAGTGTGGTATTTGCATTTGGAATCTATTACTGTGAACCTACATCATGCGTACAAAGGAGCTCTCCACGTAAGTCAAACAGGCTATCAACAACCGTGGTGGATGATCGCATGATCCTCTCCATGGTAAAGAAAAAAAAACGCTTCACAACACCCAGCCAAATGAAGGACACTCTCCAGGAGGTAGGTGTGTCATTGTCAAAGTCTACAACCAAGAGAAGACTTCACGAAAGCAAATACTGAGGTGTAAACCAAAAAACATTCTTTGGACAGATGAAACTAAGATCAACCTGTACCAGAATGATGGAATGAAAAAAGTATGAAAAAGGCTTGGAACTGTTCATGATCCAAAGAAAGCAAGGTCATCTGTAAAACAGTGGAGGCAGTGATGGCATGGGCATGCATGGCTTCCAGTGGCACTGGGTCACTGGTGTTTAGTGATGATGTGACAGAAGACCGAAGCAGCCGGATGAATTCTGATGTATATAGAGATATACTGTCAGCCCAGATTCAGCCAAAAGCAGCAAAGTTGATTGGACAGTGCTTCACGGTACAGATGGAAAATGATCCAAATCACACTGCAGGACAAACCCAGGACAAACCCAGGAGTTTTTGAAAGAAAAGTGGAATATTCTGCAATGGCCAAGTCAATCACCTGATCTCAACCCAACCGAGCATGCATTTCAATTGCTGAAGACAAAACTCAAAGGCAGAAAGACCAATGAACAAACAACAACTGAAGACAGTTAGAGCCTGGTAAAGCATCAGAAAAGAGGGAAACTTAGTCTTTAGGAAACTTAGTCATGGGTTTCAGACTACAGGCAGTCATTGTCTGCAAAGGATTGTGTCCAAAGGATTCTGTACAGTGCGTACAGAATTATTAGGCAAGTTGTTTTTCTGATCATATTTTTTTTCTTACCAAATCCAAACCACATTAATCTTAACTACTATTAATTTTGTATTTAATCATTTATAAGTGATATATAATTGTTCATGAAGGCTGGAAATGGGAAAAAAAAAAATATATATATATATTAGTGTTATTAATAAAATACAATCATTCTTCTAATCTCCTCACATTCTTTCTGTTGTCCCAGTCCCATTGACATGGATAGGACCATTAGGGGAGTGTCTTTGTTTTCCAAGGTGTGAAACATTCATTCATGATGATTCACACCTCCTCGCATACAGTCTTCTGACACAAAATGTGGCTTAAAAATTTTAAATAAATGTTTTGTGAATAAGTGCTCAAGATTATTTTCACATCGTGTTGGAGCGAGAAATCTAGTCTACAAGAGCCAGTTGTCAGAAGTCTTGTGAAAATGTCAGGGCATGTCAAAACATCTCCAGGGCCCCAAAACACCTCAGACCCAAGAGGGTTAAAGCTCTTGATTCTAACTTGTACTTGACAGATTTGGTTATTACCTCAAACCCCCCTACCTACCAAATTAATTTATATGCACTTCAGGTTTGGGTAAGAAGTGTACATGCCTTAGAACTTCTGCTGATAATGCAAACAAATAAATGGTGCGAATTCTTTATCTGTCCTCTAAATCTAGTTGCCGTACGTTGCAATCTGTTGCTGGCTGAGGCTGACAACACTTACTGTTCCTGCTGTGTCCAGGATCTCCAACATGCACTGCTGGCCATCCACCTCCACTTGCTGCATGAGGAGAAGAGGGGATGATATTAAAGTAAACAGAGATAAGCTTCCATTACCCACTAGGGTTTAAAACAAAATACAGGATAAGCTACTGAGCAGAGAACTGCTACCTTTCTGTAGGAGTCTTCTATTGTGGGGTCATATTTCTCAACGAAAATTCCCTGGACAAACTGGACCGTCTGCAAGAGGCACATATTAATTTAGAGCCAGAGAATGTTTCACGCAGGCCTTTAAATAGTCAGTGGGAAAGAAAAAACAACAACAACGGGCATCTCATTAAAAAGTAAAAAAGGGTCTTCAAACAGGGGCCCACAACCCCTAGAGGGTACTGCAGGGGGTCTGCCAATTAATGTTTGATCCCAATTTGTTAAATTAAAACATGGGTAAAAAAAAAAAAAAAAACCCCATCAGAGTCAAATTTAAACATCATAATGGGTGTTAAAAAGATTACTTCATTATCAGCTTTAATAAAACCCATGCATCCACCTGCTGCATGAGCAGTCATGTAGATGTACGATACAGTCAATGTGATGTGATTGTTATTGAAGACTATGAGCACTATAACTTGAAAACACTACTGGCTAATATATTTTATAGAGACCTTTATATAGACTGTCAATCAAACTTCCCAAAGCGATTAGCGACCGATAGTGATCGGTAGCCGATCAATCAGAGCACCCCTAATTTTTTGAATGGAAAGTTCATACTTGGCATGAATATGTAAATAGGTCTATAGAACTAAATGACAAAAGACAGCACATTCAATTAGAGAAATCCATAGTCATTTGGGATGCGGTCATCTACTGATCACTACTGTGGATCACATTATTGCTTGGCTGCTTTGAAGTTTGGTGAGGAAGAGATGGTATACTGTACTTACCAGGGCTGACTTGCCCACACCACCAGAGCCCAACACCACAAGCTTGTATTCACGCATGGCAGGGTCTCTTCACCAGACTCCTCAGTGCTCTAAAAACAAGATACGAGAACAGAATGAGTAGGTTACCGCATATGGATATATGGTAGTTTGTGTCTGCGGGGTAGAGAGCGTCCTGGATCATAGCCTATGGGTGGGGGATATTACAAGCATGACCTCTTAAACACAAAGCAGCTGTGGGTTCTGGATGGAAATGTGCAGTCTTGAGCCAGGAATGAGGCCTGCTAAGCCCCTGGGCCTATATGGATTTAACCCATATCAGCAGGCCCACGCTGATTTGGATGCCACAAGACATCAACCCTCTACGGACACACTGAATCTCGAGTCACCACTGGCTACTTTTTATTTTACCCGCTAGACTTTTTACATGGAATGCAAGAACAATGCAAATGAAAAAAAGGCTATATAAATACAATATAAAATATACATTTCAAATATTATTAATTATTAAAGACAAGTAAACAGTCTGTAATAAAATATGACAATTAAACTACAAGCAGTAGCACAAATAAATACAATAGAACAAAATGCAAATGAAAAAGGGTTTTTCAGATCTAACAGTAGTTCGATACAGATTAGGTACAGAAATTGAATAAAGAAATCAAATGTAAAACAAAAGCATTGAGTGATTTTTTTGCAGCGAGTCTTTTGTTGTTTTAACAAAAAACAGACAGCAGCAGGAATGTTAGGCTGTCGTCACTTTAAGACAGATCCAATAAACTGATACTGTTGCACATGCGTTGTCTTGATTGTTTGCGTTCACTTAAAACATAACTATGTTTACTAGGATACTCGTCAAAATGACAATTTTGACAACGATGTGTGAAATAGTTGTCAAAATAGCTCTAGACTAAGGCCCAATCCCAATTCTCTTTCATACCCCTTCGCCTACCCCTTCACCCTTCCCCCTGCCCCTTGAAACAGAGTGGCAAGGTGTAGGGGTGAAAATATTCCCCTAAGAAATGGGACACGACTACTACACCATTACACACATCATCATACCTAGTTTCTTTTATTAGTGTCCTGTAACATTTAACCAGTATGAACAGCAATGAAGCGTGCATATCAACAGGAATCAAGCACGAGCACGTTTAACAGTTTACTCACTCCCTACGTTGTTTTGCGCTGTATTTTAGAAGGCGCTCGGTTTCAATTCGAAAACGTATGAGCCTTCGAGTTTCTCGAGACTGGTGAAGCCGCTTTTCCATCGGGCCAAGCTGTTTGTTTAACCTTTTTATTCAGTGCCGAGCCGGCCGGTACGGATATGGTTTCGTTTTCTACTGTGGTGCTGCGATAACGGACCTCTTTGCAAAGCAATACAAACGAATCAGTTGCCTTGGTAACGCAAGAGTTTACATACGATACGAGACGCAAATAGCTATAAAGGATGACCAGATATTTCTTTTAACTGTATTACTCATTTGTGTTCACATCATTCAAATAGCACGTTTAGCAAGCTACGGAGAAACTGGCAGCCATGTAACACATAAATGATCGATCCTGTGTGGATATATCACTACACGCATTCTAGCAGCACGGTAGTCGGTGTATGCAGGGAAATTTTTCATACCCCTTCGTTTGAAGTGTGGTCCCGAAAAATCTTCGTTTGAAGGGCTATCTGGCCCTTCCCCTTACCCCTCCAGCCAAAAGAGAATCGAGACACCCCTACCCCTTCACGTAACGAAGGGGTAGGGGAAAGGGGAAGGGGTAAGGGCTAGAATTGGGATTGGGCCTAACATTTGAGAGCAGTAGTACTGGTGTAACTAAGTTCTACAGATAGTGGCACCAGCACCTGATTTGGTAGGGCTTGATTGGGATTTTTTTTAAATCATAAAGGTAATTTAACTTGCTGACAACAGTAACCTAGCAAAAACCTAAATTTACAAGGACAACTTAAATTATGCTACTCTTATTAAAAGTACCATTGTTCTTCTATAGTATCATAAGCATCATACTGAACTAAGCAGCAGCTTCAGTGATTATAAAAGGAGCACTCTTTACTTGCTTTCTGTGTAAATCAGTTGTCAAACAATTTTTAGACGTGACTTTTTCATACCTCACGTTTCATACTTCAGCACAAAAAAAAAAGTGCAAAGCTTTGACAAAAGTTGATTTCTTGATTTGATATTTTAAAATAGTGATTTCATAATGTCTAAATATAAGTTCAAAAGCAAAATGTGTAAAAAAATATATCAGGGAGGGAGTGGAAATAGCTATTAAGTTTTACAAATGGGGACAATAGTTTTCTCTGTGGTCTCTATAAAGGCAGAAGAGCCAATCAGATTACGCAAAACTCATGAGACTGTTTTTCTATGCGCAGCTAAAATTGCTTGACTACATTCACTCGTCTGGCAGTTCTTCCAGGTGTCTGAAAAGGACAATAAATTTGCAACGTCTTTGCGGAGACATTGTAACAACAGCAGCACTACAGCAATGACAGCTAGAAACTAGGGCTGTGTGATTTTAGTGCATTTCTTGCGCTCTCTAAAAGTCCAAACCAGCTAGATAAGGGTTGTAAAATGCAGTCTAATGCTGCTAAACTGCAGGATGTGCTCGATATTTATATTTAAAAAATAATAATAATAAAAATAATAATTTAAAATTGCATTAAGCTGCAAAAGTACCCGAGACGGAGGGGTACATGGACAAGCAAAGTGAACTTTGAGCTTTGGGTTTGTGCCTAAACAGTTAAATACAAACAAATGTGTCAAAATCCCCGGCTTTGTAAGTATTCGCTTAAACCCCTTCAGTTATGTCTTAAGTAAACATTTACATTTGATTACTTTCTGTTGATAAAGACTCTTTTAAAGAATATTTTATTATTATTATTTCACAGGAATGCTATATTAATAAGTTGTCAATTCATGATACTTTCTCATTTCTTTATTTCTCATCTTAATCCCAATTTTTTAATACTTTAAATACCTTTTTGTTATGAATAGTTGGCCTATATTTTGGTGATCGGTATCCGCCAATACTGCTTCCAGTGATCGTAATCTGCCCCAAAAATCCTGATCGGAGCGCCCCTTAATATTCAGAATACATAATGCACACAGGATCCCTTAAGGTGTCACAGAAAACCATTCAGCTGGCTTTCATATAGGAAACATACATGCAGCCAAACACAGGTCTTCTGAAGTTACGAGTCCTTGGTGAGGGGCCAAATCCAAACATTGGCCAGGCTGTGTGCACTCAAGGAACACTAAACTCATCCAGTGTTATTTGGAGAGGTTCATAGGTGCCGTTGCTCGAATGCCTTAGTCTGATTCTGGTTTTGCAGGATTGGTTGGCGTGCACAGAGGAGAATTTTCTTCCTTTAATGGTAAAGGCGGTGTAGAAAAGGCAATGAGATGCCAAGCTAAGGCCACTGAGAGGGAAAATTACCAGAGGTAAATGTAGAATGTGATTAGGAGCATTTCAGGAGCAAACAACTTCCAGCCATGAGTCGCACATGATGTCTGGAGAAAATACACTGTCTCTCCATGTGTTTGTCTTTCAGTAAGATTACATCTCTTGTCACACACAAAAAAACAACTGCAACTCCACATATTTCAAATTATGTTTAAAAGCAAGCAAATTCATGCACGTGAAGTCAATGGATAGCTAGTTAAAAACTTTAATTCTCTTTTTTCTCCTTTGTTTCATTAGGACATTCAAATGAAAAATAAACAAATCTACCTTCCTCAAGTATGACATCATTACTGAATTCACCATGAGGAATAGTCTTTCCATGTATGGATGGAGAGGAGAGGCTGCTTTCTCCACAAAGCATGAACAGAGCCAAACTTCCCTGACCTGAACTGCTCTGCTTAAAGTCTTTTGAAGTCATAACAGGGCTCAACGCTAAGGATTTTTTTGCTTACTTTCACTGCAAATAATTTCACTAGCCCTACCAAAAAAAAATTATATATATTAAATAGAAAGTTGTTGTTTTGACCCATGTAACATTGGTTTCTGATCAATAAGCCACCAAAATTTTAGAAAGCAGTGAAATTTCACAATTCTCGATTGAACCAAATTTCGATACCACAGCAAACTGCTAGCCTAACTAACAAAGTTCAAACGGTAACACTTTACAATAAGGTTCATTAGTTAAACATGTTAATGTATTAACTAACATGAACTAACCATGAGCAATACATTTGTTACTGTATTTACTAATCTTCGTTAACGATAGTTAATGAAAATACAGTTCATTGTCTGTGCATGTTAGTTCATTTTGCATTAACTAATGTTAACAAGATTAATGTATTAGTAAATGCTGAAATTAGCATTAACAAAGATTAATAAATGCTGTATAAGTGTAGTTCATTATTAGTTCATGTTAACTAATGTAGTTAACTAATGAACCTTATTGTAAAGTGTTACCGTTTATACTTTATCTGAACTAATTATTATTGCCTCATTGTTATTATACCCATGTATTTTAAATCATTTTAATGACTGTTCACTTAGGTCATTTTTCTTACCAAAAAATTTATCCGATTACTCGATTAATTGTCAAAATAATCGTACAATTACCAAAATAATTTTAAATGACAGCCCTGTAGGATCATGACCTCCAAGGTCAAGCACAAAATATTAATGTTTCAGTGTCTCGAACAAGCTGCAAGCTAGTACAAGCCTTGGGTCAACATTAAAATCAAATCAATTACTGACAGACCAAGCCATCTGCCATTGAGACTCAGTATCAGCCAATTCGGATTTCAAACAATTTTGAATTTTGTCACATTGAATAATGTTATGATATAATCACACAATTATTTCTCTCATATTATTCAGGGACCAAAAAACATTTTGCTTAGAGACGCACTGATCGACTGCCCAGGGATCGGAATCTGACAATTTTCCGCCTGATCGGCCCGGATCGGTGACCAGCCGGTCAGACTCACGTCTTTCCGATTTCGAGCGGATCAGTTTTGTTGCAAAGACTATAGATTTTGAAAGACATTCACTCCTATTTGTAATGAATGGGAGAAACTGCAAGGCGCAATATGGCAGAATACGTCCTGCTTTTTAAGTAAAAGAGCCAATCGCTGATTGATAAAGTCACTGCAGCTGCTGTTAGAAGCGCCAGTACCCACAGAAACCTGAGACTCACAAAGTGTCCTAACCAGACGCGATGCGATAAGATTCCAGCGACGAGCAATTTGACTGTACACACTAGATGCGACGTAAAAATGAGAAGCGTTAAAAAAAAAATCAATCAAAAACCACAGCCAATCAGAAGAGAGTGTGGGCGGGCTCTCTTGGCAAGAGTACAGCGGACACAATGAAATAGGCAAGTACTTAGTAAAATCCATAAATACACAATTTAAACATTATTTAAAGTACATACGGAGTGACTGAACCAATCTTTGTCATAGAATACACTTGTTTGTTCGCACTGAGCCGACAGTTTGAACGTTCTTGTGCACATTTATTTATTTTCAAGATCTGAGGAGAATTAGCCATTGTTGTTTTCATTACAGCTAAAAAGCTGGGAACACCGAATGATATTCACACTCGCATTAGACACTTTTAACATTAAATAAAGCACAAACAGTACCTGATATTATCATTACCATACTTTGTGTTGCTGTTCCAGGCGCGACGTCACAGAGAAATAGAAAGTTTCTAAAATAGAATATCTGTGTGTCGCCGTCGTGGCTGGTTAGGACAAAAACAAAGATTAAAATGAAATATATACCTTTTATTGCTTGTCTTGGCGTCGAGTCGCGTCTGGTTAGTGTCATACGACTGCACATGCGCATTGGCTCGTCTCGCCTAAAAATACGCTTTTTTTTTAAACGCAATTTGAGCATAAGAAACAACATTTGTTGCTGAAATTTGAAATGTTATTTAATTGTGAGTTCGCCATGCAGCTTATGAGATTTCAGGATTCCCCCATCCAAATAGATAGGACTTGGTCTGGGATGCCCAAAAGAGCTGCCCAGAGGTGTTGCAAATATGGCCGTGCATAAACTCTTAAAAAGTCACTTGGCTGAATAAGTTTTATAACTTTAATTGTAAGCATTAATCTAATTTTTTTTTACCATGAAGACTATCCAATGTTATTTTACATTCGATTACTTTAATTTTTGTAGTATTTCTTACCAGAATAAAAAAAAAAAACCTACTTAACATGAAAAAGTTTCTTAGCTCTCTTTATTCTATTGCATTTTTTTTTTTTTTTTTGTATAATTTGTTTATTTGTTCTTATTTTATTACTGGCCTTTTTCCTGTGTTTTTTTTTTTTTTTTTTACGAAGAAAAGCAGATTTTTGTTTGTATGCTGTCAATTATAATTCTTAGAAAGAAATTGGAATCTGCAAAAATCGGAATTGGCAGGTCACACTGGCAAATGTTATGGTATCTAACAAAATGGACCATGCTAAGCAGACCCTGACCTTGTTTGGAACAGATCCCTGGCAACACATGTTGAGTGCCAATGTTGTATTAAGTGAAAAATGAAAAGAGAAAGCACAGACACTGTGTCTACACCTGACGCGAGTGGTGCGACAAAAAAAAGAAAAAGAAAAAAAACATTGTAATAAGTGACGCTATGCTCAATTCCATTTCTGACATAATCCAAGCATTATGCTACTTCTGATTAGGGATGTAGAATCATGATTCGGATCGTGTGTCAAACCACCAAACTGCTGAAATCACATGACTTTGCCGCTCCGAACCGCTGATTCAACACGCTGATTCATAACGCTCAGAAGCTTCATGAAGCAGTGTTTTGAAATCGGCCATCACTATAAGTTATTTAGTTTTTTTGGTGCACCAAAAATATTCTCGTCGCTTTATAATATTGAATCACTGTACTTACATGAACGGATTTTGATTTTATTACATTAATGCATCTTGAGGAAATTACATTGCTGGCTACGCAGTCTCACAGAGCCATCGGATTTCAACAAAAATATCTTAATTTGCGTTCCGAAGATTAACAAAGGTCTTACGGATGTGGAACTACATGAGGGTGAGTAATAAATGACATTCATTTTTGGGTGAACTAACCCTTTAAAATATAAAACCAAAGATTTTTTGAGGTAATGTAATCTTGTTAAAACAGGTATCAATGTCAAGGTATTGGTATCTGTATCGATATCGAAATTTTTTGAACGATACCCAGCCCTACTTCTGATACTAAGAACAAACAGATTTGCAATGGTTGCTTTGCTACGTCTAGTGTAGACAGGCTCAAGCTGTTGCGTTCGCTGTATACAGTGAATGAATTCATCACAGCCACCAGAGACTTTGAATTATGTCTTAAATCTGTAAGGCATTGTTTATTTTATTTGTATCTTAGCTCTCATGTATTTATTTGTGCTGTTTCTTGTAGTTAGATTATTTGTTTTTTTTCTTTATCTTTATTTGACAATTGTCCCATTTTTTACTGAAATAGACGCTCAGCGCCTCATTACGCTCCCCAGCAACATGTGTTTTTGTTGTTGCTCACTCTTTTCTGCAGCAACTGAGCACTTTTTTTATATTCTTTATCCTGGCTGAAGTACTTTTGTTTTTTAATCTATAAGAAAAATAATCAGCCTGTGTTATAGTTTAAAGTTTAAGATATTAATACACTGATAAAAATGAATCGAGGCTGTAAGTGTAACATTAAGAAAAATATTTTTTAAACGTGAACTTCAAACATACTATTTAAGTAACATTTACTTAAAATATTTACTGCTGGATTTGGCAGTGAACCCTTTTCACACGATGACCGCAACAGCTTGAAGTGGTCTACACTGGATGCGTCAACCGCTAGAAGCTTTACAACCGCATGGATTACCTCAGGTATACAGGGCATCCGTTTACGGTTTCATCGCGCTGTAGAGTTCACTTACTGTAATGGTTAATTGCCTTTGACGTGTCGTGATGTGCTGCTCGCATCTTGCTGTAATCTTGTCTTTATTTATTTCCTTCTTTTTTTTTTTTTTTGCTGAAATGGAAGCATGACTCTGCATGATTAATGGTAAAAAGATTTCGATCTCGATTCACACACACACGGGATCTTATTTTATTGTTCACAATGATTTGCCTGTGTGCATTAAACCTTTGACAAAATCATACGCGTTACACGCGTCAAACGCCCAAAACGCCCAATTCACGCCGCAGGATGTCTATTCGCGTCTTTGCATTGACTTAACATATAAATCACTCGCGCTTAATGCTTCATTCGCGTCTGGTGTGAACTCAGTTGAATTAAGTTTCTGCTACACAAAGTATTTGAGTTATTTTTATGAGGAAAATTGAGTTGAAATTAATTAAGGGTGCATGACATTTAAAGGCTATTTGGCCAAACACAACTTAGAGGAGTTCAAAATACTTAGAAGTCTGATGCAAATAGTTGCCTTAATTTGTTTGAGTAAAACCAAGGTGATTTTTTTTTTTTTTTTTTTTTACAGTGTAATAATAATAATACGAGTCTGAGAATCTTCTGTTTATTTGACGGTGATTTCACAATTCTTGTTTGTATAAAGGCTAAATACAAATAAAAGGTGAACATTAATTTATTTGTACGGTTTTTATTTCTAAAATATTATATAGTTTTATAGGAGGAGGTTTCATAGAGTTAGCAAACTCATTTTTCATAAATTTGTAGACATCCGTTGTGGGGGATCTTAGCAGTTTTTTTGAGGCCTTTATATTATTCATATCAATATCAGAATAACATCATATTGATTGAAATTAAGAAATATCATGATATCATTTTATCATCCATAAAAATCATCCAGCACTATGTTCAAATATAATCACTGATGTCTATATGGTAGCGATAAAAATAGTCATCACCTTTTGAAAACAGCACTTCAAATAACGACTATTGTTTACATTGTTTCGCCACTAGGTGTCAACAAATGACTTAAATGTGTCGTTGAATCATTTATTCAATAGAATGTAGTACTGTAATGTATGATGCTTCTGAAATAAAACTCAAAGATGTGATGAATTGTTTTAGTAAATATGACTCATACATCATGTACAGTCTGCATAAGTATAAGATTTAACCCAGTGTTTTAAAAAAAAAAAAAGAAAAAAAATTAAGTTAGAGATTAAGTTAGTTTAGTGAGTCTCGTTTCTCCAGGCTTCAGTCATTTTTGGGATAATCTTTAAGCTTGTAGCATTATCAAATTGTGATACATATTGATATCGACCAATATGAAAAAAAAAAAAAAAATACCGTAATAGTTTTTTTCCATATCACCCAGCCCTAGACTACATCCTTTGTTCTGGGAGGGAAGATATCTGATTATAAAGTCACAAATCTCATTAAGAGTCAAAACTACTGCCACCTCTGGATAGCGCTGATTCAAGTTTTACCTAACTAGGTCCTGTTGAAACATGATGAGTCAGTTTGAGAAACTGTTAAACTTGCATTTCCCCATCCTCCTCTTCTCATAAGTAAAAATACATCATTTCTGGAAATGTGGTCGGACTTCCGTTTTTCAAACTTAAGAGATGAACAATATGCTAATATTATTTAATGCATGGTTCACATCGATATTATACAATTTGAGAGAGAGATAGAGATATCAATATGCATTAAGTTTTTAGCAGTTGTCCTGTACAAAATTCTCAGTTTAATTAAAAGAATAAACCAATAATTACCAGTTTAGCATATCATTTAACAGACACACTGCAAACAAAAGCATAACGTAAAAAGGAGCAAATGTTTACAGTGAACAGGCAAAAGCAATAATAAAAAAAAAAATGCAATATTAGTCAAAATCATTAGTAGTTAGAAACCGTTTCGGAATGACAAGAAAATAGTCCCAGGCAAGGTCTGAGTCTGACACAAATCACAACCTCCACAACTAATCAGAAAAATTGATTTCAATGATGAATCATATAAGTTTAAGAAGCTTATGTACAACAGGTGAATCCAACATCAACAGTCTTTATCAAAAGTATGAAAACTCATGACCATGATAAATTTCGTAGAAAATAAAAAGGAAGTCTCGCTCAGACATTACACAGTAAAACCAGCAAAGAGAACTGAAAACTGATTTGCTAATCATTGTTGTCAGGAGAAAAAAAAAACAAAAAAAAACAAACAACAACAACCAATGTCTAATCAGCAAATCACTTGATCCATCCTAGTCATCTAGAGATTCTAAACTCAGTGTAAAGAAAGAGTTTATTAAACCAAAATTACCTCGAGATTGGTTCCTCATAAGATATGAAAAGTGTATAAAACAACAAGGATTCACACCCACTTAAGTCAGTGAGATTTGTGCTAACATGCTAAGACTGCTGGAACCAGATCTACCTAACTACTCTATCATTTTTCTGTTTAAGAAATAAAACACTACTGGAACAATTATAGACTGTAAGTGAATAAAATGGGCACTATACCACACGATTTATCTGGTTTAATAGCTTTTTACGAATTTCCAGTTATGATTAACGGTCCTCATCAATATTGTCTGTTAGCGCGCTCGTTTAGCCGCCTACCTTCACACACCCGCCGGAATAAACCCGACAAACTTTAGCGTGTTCGCTGCAGACAACCTCAATCCGTTTCCTCCTCAGCAAACTGGATCATTCCACGAAACAGCACCTGCGGCTGATAGGAAACGAGCTTTGGGAGCTGAAAAAGACGGCCGTGCTGCCCTCAATGCGACCTCACGAGCCGCTCACGTAACGAGCCTGTCACTCACCTACTCAGCGCTCCAGCGCGAACTAGCAGCACGGCGATTTTAGCGCAGAGACTAACAGCTTCCGGTGTCGGGCGGAATTATGGGCTGCCACCCGACAAAACAAAAGTCATGATGAGACAATGTACTCGTGTAAGAAGGCTAAACTTTGGTCAAATTTCTTAACCTTGATCTCAGTCTTAATCTAAATATGCACCAGAAATATGCAGCCTTGACTTCTGAATTCAACGCACAAGATTCCCCCAGAAAATAAATCCATTTAAATACATCTTCCACACAAACACAAACATGAACACTAGGCTACTACGAACATGACACAATTCACTTTGTATGAATTAACTTCAAGAAATTAGCCAACATGAAATCTAAATTACGTTTTTAAGACAAAGTACAAGGCTAAAATACAAGGCAAAGCTTTAGTCAAGTCCACCGCGTAGATCTGCCTGCATTTAGTAACGTCCAGTTTCCAGAATCTAATCAACAACCCATACTAAAAGTCCTGCTTATGGTTATTAAGATGTTTGACCTCGTTGTTTAACAACAGATTTTAAAATATTTTAATAAAGGCTAATGTCACTGTCAGATTGTATTGCTTGATATTTTTTATTTATTTATATACAATAAGCTTTAATAATTTACAAGAAAACTCTTTTCAGGCCAATGACTCCTTGTTGGACGGAAAGTTAAACAAACCCTTTTATTGTATAAAATTAGTGTTAAAAATTTAAGTCTGGCCTCTAGATAGCACCATAGGCCCGGCTTCACAGACAGAGTTTAGATTAAGCCAAGATTAGGCATTAGTTCAATTAGGGCATTTAAGTAGCTTTTATAAACCTGTTTCAGAAAAAAAAAAAAAGAGAAAAAAAAAAGAATGACTGTTGTGCATCTTGAGACAAAACAATGGCATTGACATATTTTAAGATATGTTCGTGCAAATTGCTTTCAGTTAAAACAGCTCAAACATGCATTTTAGTCTGGGACTAGGCTTAAGCCTTGTCTGTGAAATTTGTACCTAATTTAATATGATGCTTTGATAAGCTATTAAAATAATTATTACTGATAACAGAGTCTTATATTTGTACCTAACATTTACAAATCTTAAATTAGCTTTGGTTGAAGTTAACTTAATATTATTTTAATTTATACAAATTAGTTTAAGATAAAAAGTAATTGGCAGACACATAGCAGCATGCCACAGACCCCTAGGGTTCAATAACCCCTGCTGAAGACCCTAGGTATATATTGTAATTGAAACTATCATATATACTGAAGTATTATGTACATATGTTATTAACTTAAGTGTGAAATTAATAATGATCAGTTTATGGTCATGGTGTGCAGTTTGGTTCAGTAGTTTGTGAATACATTATTTAAGTGTCTTCTCTTCAATGAATTTGCCATTTTCTTCAATTACCCACAATCTTAGCAAATAACTTTGTGTATCTTCACATTGTTAATAAATGGAAATGTATAGGAATATGATCATTTTAATGTTAACTGTGCCTTTTTAATGTTAAAAAGTTACCCTCTTATTCTCAGAACTCTTCCCATTTAGATGTTGGTGATTTAAATGTTTCAGATTGAAAAGGAAATAGGCATATTCTATTCTATTCTATTCTATTCTATTCTATTCTATTCTATTCTATTCTATTCTATTCTATTCTGCGCATGGGACTTTTACTGTAAAATTTCGCCATAACTCTGAGCTTTGACGCGTCGTTCACGTTGCGTCGCAGTTTACAAAACATTCGCAGTAAGATGGCGCTGTCTGGAGGGGCGGACAGAGGATCTCACAGCATGGATAAGAGCATAACACTCCCTCCGGATGAAATCTTCCGCAATTTGGAGAACGCCAAGAGGTTCGCTATAGATATAGGTATCATCACATGCAAACTTCCACCCTTGTTCTTTTCTTGTTCGTATTACAGTCACTTGTGGAGTTTGGACGTGTCAGAGTTTGTTGGGCAGGGCTGTGCTCAAACCTGTTAGCGCGTGCTGCTAATCTGTCAGTTCATTCAATGTACGTGAGAAATATCAACAAACACTTTTGATGGAGACTTCGAGGCTGTAAATATCAACTGAATAATGTTGATTATAGAAATAAACCTGAACGATGAGGTTTATTTGTTCTTCTGGACTGCAAAGTGCAATCATGATTATAATTGTCAGATATTTTGGTGGACTCAAGCAACTCCTGGTGTAATGTGTTAATAACAGAATAATTATCGTATAAGAGAAGGTTAAGTGTATATAATTATAGAATAAAGAAACAATTTGACCTCATCTTATCTGACAGGTGGCTCTTTGACAAAACTGGCCTATTACTCAACTGTTCAGCACAAAGTTGCCAAAGTAAGGTCATTCGATCATTCAGCGAAGGTAAGCTTGCAGGTAAGATTTTCTCATTTAACCCCATGGTTGCACATGACATTAGTGGCCTTTTGTTTGGAGGCAGTTTCAGGAATTTGGATAAGAAATTAATTGACTTTACAAAAAAGTAAAACAAATATTACTTAATGTTAGCTTGAATAATTATATAAATCAGTCACTTATATTGGCACCAGAAAAGCTTCACTGATCAAGTGCACTAATACAAGGATTTTATTTTCTGTCCCTGAGCACTTGGATATAAAATATACAACATATATCATGAATACAGAGTAAGTTAAAAAATTAAAAAAAGAAAATTACTTGCATGTGTGAGCAAATTGGGTACAGTGTGTTGCAAAAGTATAAATGTATATGCATTATGTACTTTTTCAACAGAATATTTCACAGTAAACAGTAAAAGAGAATAGTGGCCGTTAACTGTCTCTTATAGACATGTATGGCTTCAGGGAAGGGCCTGTTCTTGTTTCTGGGTGTTTTGGAGCTCAGTGCTTTATACCACTTACCCAAGGGCAAGAGTACAAAGAGGGTACCAATTATTCTTTTAGTTGTCTTGCCTGTCTGATGTCTGATGTATGAGGACCTATTAGGATTTGTGACCACCAACCACTTGAATGCTGTCAGTGTGAACAGGACTTTAAGCATGGCATGTATATGAGAGGGGGAAATACAGGTTAAAAAAGTGACACGAGAAGAGCCAGTGTCTACCCATCAAATTAAGGGAAATCAGTATTTACAAAGTAAAAATTTCTGACTAATATCAACACTTTTGGTAGTCCGAATTGCTCAAAATGCTCTGAGTTAGCTTGTTTTTTAAAGCTCGGAGCCTGCCACTATCAGTATGCTTTTAGTGTTTCCTCAGGATTTGATGAAAAAGGTGACTATTAATAATTAATAGTTTTTAATAATAATTAATTTAGTAATTATTATAATATAATAATTAATAGCTGATCAAAATTTGTGGTAGAAAATAATTATATACAAAATATTGTGCTTATTTATTTTTTGGCAGTGAAAATAACCTTTTGAAAATACTGATAGGGCAATAATAAAATAAATAAACATTCTATATTATAGGTATTATTTTTGAAGCAATGTAAATGTTACACAACATTATACTAGGTTTTAACACGTTATACATGTTATGTTATAATGCAAACAAAGATATTTTATTATTGGTTTCTTGTCTTTATGTTGAACAAATGCAGAAAAGGGACCAAAAGACCACCACACACACCAGTGTGAGCGTAATAAAGTGTTTGCCTAATCAGTAGCTGCATTAGTAGTAACTGCATAGGATTATGCACATCCTCAGTATGCGTGAGAATCAGAATCAGAAAGAGCTTTATTGCCAGGTATGTTTACACATACTAGGAATTTGTTTTAGTGACCGGAGCTCCACAGTGCAACAGAGTGACAGCGACAAGACAAGACACAGATAATAAAAAGAATAAAAGAATAACCTGACAAGAGGATTTACCTATATAAATTTTTCTCCATGAATAATCACTAATGGCATAGTTATAAGTGTATGGCTTTATGGATAAGTACAGTATTCACATATGTGTTTCTCCATCTGTTATTATAGTGCAACTTGCCTTGGAATGCCTCCCATCTCAGAACATGTTTTGAAAATAAATCTGGTTATTATCTAAAATCATGTTGGTTAAAACATATTTTAATCTAGTTGTAATATTATGTTATACATATTATATTTAAATTATAGTAGCATATTACAGTAAGATTCTGTACGGTAACATTAGTTACAACAGTAGTTTTATAATTATAATATATAATATAATTATTGTATTATTTATTAAAGTCTTGTTCTTTTTATTTTACCTGTGGATGTAATTGTTTTACTTTCCATTTAATCATGTAGCATAATTTTTCATTTTACTGGTTTCCAGGAAACAGATGGCGACTCTCTTTATGAGATATCTGTACAGGAAGAGATTACTGCCCGTCTTCACTTTATCAAGTTTGAGAATGCTTACATTGAAACCTGCCTGGATTTCATTAAGGACCACTTGGTTAACACAGAAACCAAAGTCATCAAAGCTACTGGTGGAGGGGCATACAAGTTCAAGGACTTGATAGAGAAAAAGTTAAAGCTAAAGTAAGTAAATTTTAGAGCTTACTGAGAACAATATAGACATGCTTTGAGTTCAAGGATTTAAACAATCAAGCATTTATTGTGAATTGTTGTAATGGTCGTTATATCATTTATTTGTTCTTCTTAGAGTGGACAAAGAGGATGAAATGACTTGTCTGATTAAGGGATGCAACTTTGTTCTGAAGAATATCCCACATGAGGCTTTTGTGTATGCCAAACACGCTGATTCTGAATTCCGGTTCCAGAATACACACCCGGACATCTTCCCATACCTACTTATAAATATTGGCTCTGGAGTCTCAATAGTAAAGGTATATCCATATATAACAGGATCTACATGTCTCTGTGACATTATGCACACACACACAGAAATGCTGAGTTTGTGGACTCTGTGACTTTCTAAAGGGAGCGTCTATATGTTGTTTTTGAAGGTTGAATCAGAGGACAAATTTGAGCGTATTGGTGGCAGTTCTATAGGTGGTGGCACTTTTTGGGGTCTTGGAGCATTACTCACAAAAACTAAGGTAGTTCATTTTGTGAATTTTTACTAGGAATTTCTGTTTATTCTTTTTTTCATGCACTTACTTATTTTGAATTTCCATTCCCATTCTCCGTCTTAGAGGTTTGATGAACTTTTGCAGTTAGCTTCCAAAGGACAACACACAAATGTGGATATGCTTGTTAAAGACATCTATGGAGGTGCTTACGGGTCCCTGGGTTTAACTGGTGACCTCATTGCAAGTAGCTTTGGGAAATCAGCTACCACAGACAAAGGTAAAGTAAAGATCATGTGCTTTGATTGTAACGAGAGGGAGTTTATTGTATGATCTGTTTTCCTCACCCTGGAAGAGTCATTTGACCCTTCACCCAGTTGGCAGTGTTACTAGTGTGAACAAAGGCGTGTATGAGGGAAATGTAACAGAAACATGCAGTGGTCCTTTTGAAGGTCTAAAGTAATTTAAAAACAAAGACCAGCAGTGTGTCTGGCTGGTGAATTTTCCGCAACATACTTAACATCTTTATTTAAGTATGCACTGTGTAGCACCATTTATTCAAATGAAGGAATAGTTTACTTGCAGGGTTTTTCCTGCATTGAAAATATTTTGGCAACCAGAGCCGACCACAAAAATTAACCTTTGTCCCGCATCCGGAAAAGATTTATTTAATTTGATGATACCTACCATTCTGCAGTACCGGTACCCGCTGTTAGCAGGCTTCTTTAAAATGCTCCCATGAAGAGCATCAACATTTTCTGTTTACAACGTGTTTTTGCAGCTTTGAGCTTTGTAGCCAAACAGTCATATCTGTTGAGCCTGTGTCGAGTTCAGCACACTAATGAATCCTTTAGTTATAACCAAGTATAAACACAATGTCAATAAGAGATTCATTGCACAGCATAGACAGCTTCATTGATTATAACAGGAGTTTTCACAAGTGTGCAGCTTTGTGTAGCTTGCGTTGTAATTGGCAGCTTCATCGATTATAATAGCAGCGAGTATATGTTTTTCAGCCTCCTAACTACACATTGCAAAGTTACTGGATTGACAACCATATTTAAATGCATGATTTGAATCTGATTGACAGTAATAAATATAGCAATGGATGGAACAAAACAATCTGAAACATGTCAAATGATCTGTGCTTTAATTCTTAGAGTGTAAATGCAAAATAATAGACCTGCCACTTTTTTATGTATTGTATAATGTGTTACTTTGTTCATTTTAATACTAATTTTCAGTTATAGTCACTTAGTGACTTTTTACATAAAAATGTACAGATTTTTAAGTCTTAAATAGTTCTAAGCACTTTTATTTATGATCTGTCCTGACAGTAATTATTTTTTAATTCATAAATAAATTGGATAAGTTAATATTACAAACAGTTTATTTGTATTTATTTTGAATTTATTATCAGTACTGGGCTCGCAAATTCACATGGGTAGGGTACTTTGTATGTGTACCATGCGTGTGGATGACTGTGTTCGTCCGCCACCACCAAAGACCATTTTTGACCCAGGACAAACCCTGACGTGAGAGTTATAAGATCTCACTTACTTAGATGGGCATTTTGTATTTGTATGTATTACTCAGAGTTCTCCAAAGAAGACATGGCAAAGAGTCTACTGCACATGATAAGCAATGACATTGGACAGCTGGCCTGCCTCTACGCCAAACTGCATAACCTTACCAGAGTCTATTTCGGAGGATTCTTCATTCGAGGACATCCTGTCACCATGCACACCATCACCTATAGCATCAACTTCTTCACTAAGGTCTTCAACCGTTTCTTTTTAATCTGTTCATAAGTTGTGTAATAATGTATCAATAATGGTTAAATGGCTTGCTGGAAAACTTGATCAGGTCAAATGTGGCATTCTGTCAAATATTTAGTTTAATTGATTATTGTCCCAGGGAAGTGATTTCCTTCATAGCTAGTTTAATGTGTCTCTTATCACTCTCCTATATATCTTATCGTATAATACAACACTGACTACATGTTATTTCTCACTTTCATTTTCAAGATTGAAATCTCATTACATACTGCTATGTTGTGTGGATATTTTGGATAAAGAATTGGATTTATTTGTAGGGGGAGGTCCAGGCTTTATTTCTAAGACATGAAGGATATCTTGGTGCTATTGGGGCCTTTTTAAAGGGGGCAGAAGAAGACAGTAAGTTATTGTCATATACACAATCAAACTGTTTAGTACTTGCTGCAGAGTAGTTTGTTTTACTGACTTGTTTTTTTGTTAGACCCTAACCAATACAGCTGGGGAGAGAACTATGCTGGCAGCTCTGGTCTCATGAGTGTATCTCCAGACTTAAATCCTGTGCAGCGGGCTCGTAGCGGAACAGTAAGTTGGCACAAAAAAAGAGGCCCACCGTAAATTTGCTGCTGCAGTATTTTTTTTTAAAGAAACATCTTTTTTTGAGAGACAAAGTAGATTGTAGTAGGAATTATATCTTTAGTGCAGTATATTTATGGATTTGGTCAACTGAGATGCATGCTGCTTATCCTTCATGACCTATTTTGTGTTCTCCGTAATGTTCTCATTTCATCCCTTATCTTTTCTTTTTTTTTCTTCTCCATCCATCTTCCCCATCTATTCCGTAACCTTTTGCCTCAGTTTTCAGTAAGTACTTTTCCATCCAGGCTTTTCTTTGAGTTCTCTCTGGATGCTTTTTGCTTTCAAGAAATGCTCATCCTCTAGCTGTTGTGCCATCACTGGTAGCAGTATTTCCTGAAAATACAAGAGTCTTGGAAGGTTATTTTTGTATCATGAATATATGCGTGTGCTGCCATGGATATTATTCAGTGTGATGCATTTGTTTTTCATGAGTGCACCTTAACTAGTAGTATATAAGAACTCTCCATCTTGTATGTTTGACAGTTACTGCTGTGGGAAATGCTGTTTTCCAACTCAAACATGTGCTAGATGGACGTCTTCGACTATTGGCCACTTGTCATCGCTGCTTTTTCAGTGTTGCATGCATGAGTGTCATGTTTTTAAGATGCCGAGCCGAGTTCAGCTTTTAAACATGTTTCAAGACACTGCCTCCTTTTCCATTTAGCAGCACTGTGGCTCTGAATTTGTATTCTTTTTTATGTTTTCTCTGTAAATGGGTTACAACCACAAATAACAGTTGAGTATGTCTAGTAAATAGAGTGCTTCAGAGATGAGCTCTCTATTTACCTGGTTTTGGCCTATTTTTGTAGGCCAAAGCCAGGAAACAAGTTAGCATTTATAGCTTTCTAGTTCCATCATCCTGAAGACAATGTTGTTTTTTTAATGGGTGTTTGGTTAAGGGCCTGAAATAAGGTCTGATCAAGGTATTTTCACGTTTTATTCTACAACATAAAATACATCAGTAATACCCCGTTGTGAATATTTTTTTCATTAAGCTTTTACTTGTCCTGAGCAGGTGGCTAAATGGGACTATGGAGGTTGTTGAGGACATTAAAGTCAGCATGAAACAGAAGTTGCAATAGTCTTTTCTTCCTTGGAGGGGAAGTTATTTTGATTAAAGATTATGAGGGCACATTCATTTAAAAAAACAAAAACAAAGATGGCCATGGATAATTATTTATAATAAATACTGCAATATTTCACACAAAAAAAAGTCAATTTTGATTTTGTGAATTTAAACATCACACTAAGCAGGAAAACTCATTTACTCACTAGTCTGCTTTCAGAGCCTCATTGTGTTTATTAATCATGCTCTTGCAAACTATTCTAAGTCAGACTTTTAAATAAATGTTTTTTTGTTTTTTAAATTAAAGACTGAAAGAGTTGTTGGAAGCTGTTTTAACCTCTTCTTGGTGTCAACAGCATTTCTGCTGATGTATTGCAGTTCCTTTGCAGATGAATGCACAAATTGCCATTTAGTACATTGTGGATACTTACTCCTCTTACTTCATTGTCTTCAGTTTGACATGTTGGAGATGGACCGCCTGGAGAGGCAGCTAGTGAACCTCCCCCTGCTGCAGGACCCAACCTCTTATATCCCAGACACAGTGGACTTGACTGAGGATGCTTTGGCTCGGGAGTACTGGCTCTTCTGCTTTGAGGAGGCATTGGATGGGGTGAGGCTTCCAGGCTAATTTGCTATGCTAACTTGTTAGAAAATAAGTATACAAGTCTCACAACTCAGCCTGAAGGCTAGTAAATTTTTTTATTCTGCTTATTCTAAACAAAAACAACCAACTGGGATTTTCTGACCGTTATGTAAAACGGCTAACAATGTGTTTAATCTGAAACAATAATTGACCAGTATGGGGGAAAATAGCATAGCAGTGTCCTTCTATGAACAATGTACAGAAAACACTCAAGAAATTAGTGGAAATATGTGTAGACTTGGATTTCCATTACTTCAAATTTAGAAACAGGACATCAATAACTCTCTGGTCTGAAAAATGAAAAGCCGATTTGAAAACACTGCTCTGAAGCTTTACAAATCTTTTGTTTCAAATCAGTGGTTTGGATCGCATATCAAACTGCCAAAGTCACGTGATCTATTAAAATTTTGAAACGCTCGTAAAGCTTTGAAGCAGTGTTTTGAAATCGGCCATCACTAGATATTGTTGTTTATACTTAACAGTATTCCATTAGTTGTTCCACTGGACATGGAATCTCTTGTGTCTTTTTACAAATCTTCAATCATGTCTCACCCATTTTTGCAGGGGATTATAAACGTTTCTTTCTTTGGTTTGCTTTTAATTAGGCCTATTATATTCGCAATCTTTACTGTGGTAAAGTAGAAAAACGCTGTAGGACAGATACCTTTTTGCTTGCACATCAAATTCTGTTTAACACAGTTTGTGCTTGTTATTAGACTTGGTAATGCACATCAAGTTTATTTGTATAGCGCATTTCACACACGTCGGCTAGTGTGTCTGAGCCATCATTAAAGGGTTAGTTCACCCCAAAATGAAAATTCTGTCATCAGTTACTCACCCCAAACCCGTAAGACTTTCGTTCATCTTCAGAATACAAATCTTTAATACACAAGATCTTTTTGATGACAGAATGCTGTCAGATTTTCTTCCATTGACTGTCTTTGTAACTACCACTTTTACACTTCAAAAACTTCATAAAGAGATCGGAAAATGGGAAAATCGGAAAAAAGATCGTCTGATGCCAGGCCCAGTACTCGTGTGCATGCCCGGTCGGTCAGCCCTTGTACTGGGCTAGATGCCCATATGATGTGATTCCCTGCAGGTAATCCCATATGTTTATTGTCCACGGTATGGTTTCCCTGAAGGTCAACCCGTGTCTTTCCCTGGGCGACTCAGCTTTGCCCTGTCTCTGCTGTAGCGTTCCTCCCTGACTAGGTAGGAAGGACCTACCTTAGAGATCTCCCATATGAGGTACTGCCCCATGGGTCAGTCCATATGTGTATTTCCACACGTTACCTCTCTTCGGGCAGGGTGTGGTCTCCATAGCATTCCCCTCCCTTGGGACTGGGAACGCTTCCTTGCTGTTTTGGTCTGGCTGAAATGTGGGAATCAAGTTCTGAAGCACTCTTCCCTGGGGTAGGAACAGCAGCGTCGACCATCCTCTGATTAAGACCCTGTCCCTTCCATCTGCTCGAATATGGAGGACTTCTCTTGGGCTTACTTCAGGAGCTGGGTAGGTTACGAAGTTTGTGAGTGGCAGTTGTTATTGGGCGCGCCGTGGCTTGCCAGCATCTGCGTCTCTAACACTGTGACACGATTCAGTCGCTATGGCGTTTTCCATAGGGACCCCCTTACGTCAGTATCGATGTAACGTCGAACGTGACTAACTGACTGAGAATGTCTAGGTTACTATTGTAACCCCAGTTCCCTGATTGAGGGAACGGAGATGTTATAGCCCCTTGCCATAGCCCTGAATCACCGCTGAATGGCCGGGTTCCCTGTCTCGGCTCTTCAGCAAAATATGAATTAAGTGAGTATGCTGGTCCTATTTATACCCGTATGTGCCGAGTAGGTGTGACTCTGCATGTAAATCTCACTGGCCAATCTTGATTGGCTCGTTTTGTACCACTTGGAGGTGATTGGGTTCCCAGGTGAGACCCCATTACGTCAGTATCGACACAACGTCTCTATTCCCTCCTTCAGGGAAAGGGGGTTACAATAGTAACCTAGACGTTCATGTTAGTGTAACTTTCCAGTTTTCAACATTTTTTTTGTAGTATACAAAACGCATCTTCTGCTCGCCCATAAAAACAGTGATATCCGTAAAACAGTATATTTTTCTTATAAAAAATAGTGGTGAAGTTTCCAAGCAAAGAAACCGTTTTAGTTCAGCAGTAGTGGCCTGGTGGTGGTTGAGGAGAGACCCCCTGATATGATTGTAAAGTGCTTTGGGTGTACAGTAGTACATAAGAAGGCTCTATAATAAATGCCTCAATCACTCACTCACTCACTCACTCACTCACTCACTCACTCACTCACTCACACTAAGCACAGTTCCCATGTACCGAGCCCGAGCGTGATTGTCCCCAACACAATAGTAGCTGTTTTGTGTTCTGGCACAGTTAGCGGTCAAACTGCATGCACACCGTGCCTTCGGCATACCTCGCCCGGGCATGGTACGGAGCGTTCACACTAGTCAAATGACGCATGTAATAAATTAATGTTCATATAATTTAAAACATTGAATCACTATCGGATCAAAATTAATTTGATTCTTAGCTTTTTTTAATCGACCTTAAAGAGCTAGCCATTATGATTGGATTTCTATACTTACTAATTTAATTAATTAATTAATTAATTAATTAATTTGTTTGTTTAGTTAATAGGGACATTGCACATTGATAAAACATTTCTGTAAATGCACCAGAATTAGCTAAAGGCTATTTTTCATCTGTAGTCCCTGGACAGAATATTAAAAAATTGCATTCACTAAGTGTGTTCATTAGAAATTGAAGCCATGACATTTGTGTTGCTCTGTAGCACTTTTGTGGCTTGCAGTCAGAGGCTGAGATTAGAAGTGTCAGGTTTGCTGTACGCTATATATATATATTATTTGTCAGTAAATTTCATAGCTTCTGTTCCTGCGTTATTCAAATGACGGACCACGGTACGGTTCTGGACCCTGGCTTGGTTCCATCCAGACCTTGGACATAATTGCACCATTTTACCATTTATACAGATTAAAGTGAGCAACACGTCAAAAAAAACAAAAAAACAATGCAGTTCACACCACAAGTGGTCAGGGTCGTTTACGGTAATGATCTTTCGGCGCCATATCCTCTAATATTTTTATTTGGAGCCAAACATCCTTCATTCAAGCCCTTTCTGCTCTGTGTGCATTGCTTCTCTCTCCCACTAAAGACTTATAGCGCCATTAAAAGCTGCAGATGACATGGTTATTTTAACAGTAGCAGAAACATGGTGAGCAGCAAAACAGATACTTTTGCTAAAACACTGCAGAAGAATAGAATGCAGCAAATAATTTTTTTCTTTTTTTGTCATACATTTAGCATCATTAATCAGCATATTAAAGGGAACCCCTGGTGTTAAGACTTGTATGGCTTAATATAACGTAAATTATGTTTATTACTGAAATATGTAGTAGAAAACCCACGAAAGATTTACGTTACTTAAAAAATCCATAACATATTTGGACAATGGGCGGCACCATTTTGTTTGCGTTCTATGTCGATGTCTTGTGTGTGCTGTGATGCATGAGATATCTGTGATCGCATAAAACAGCAGTGTCTTCTCAGCATGTTTAACTGTGTGTATACATTCAGGTGACTTATCAGATGATTTTTACACACCATACAACAGTAGTTCGAATAGCCACAGAGACATTGCACGTCTTTGATGTTTTTATCCTCACTAATTTTGCGCTCTGACTCAAATTGAAAAGGCTGATGTTTTAAAAGGAACCCCGTGGATATTAAGACTTGTATGTGTTACTAGATTACTGTTGCCCCAAAGTATAGAGATGAAAAATAATCAAAGGCATCAGGGCTAAAGTGGAGAGAACATTACACCTGGTCACTTTATGCGTTTTCTCTGATCAGATAGCTATCTGATTTATAAAAACGATTGCATTTACACTTGGCCACATAAATGTGTCTCTGCAAAATATATCCGATCTTCAATTCCCACGCTAAATGCAGATTTCATGGAGTTCACGTCACCAAAAGCAACAAATATGAGCTGCATTTTATTGATCATCAGCTAATTTCAAAATCAAGACTGCAATCGGAGAGAGCACGGCAACAGCATTGGTAAGATTTAGTCTCATTACTTTTAATTAAGATGATTGTGTTTTGAGCGCCTGCGACTAACTTATTTAGTTTGATTTGCGGCAGTTTGCGCGTTGTCTTGCTGAATAGAAAATCAGCTGATCAGCTGCTCATCTGTGGTGATGTGTGCTGCAGTAGCGCTGTCATATCTGGCTATAACATTATTAACCTATAACACGCTCTCACACGTTTATTTTTTAGTATTTTAGTTAAATTTACATATGTGGTTTCAACAACCAGATGCATTTAGACCTGTTCAGTTTTGACTGGAATGTGTCCCAGACCACCTCCTTAAGTGGTTTGAGTAATCGGATTTATATCCGTCTTGAATGCGTTTCGGGGGGTATTTGGACCTGGTGTTTTCATGATCGGATAGCTATCCGATCAGAGAAGATGCATGAAGTGACCAAGTGTAAACAGGCCCAGAGACGTGGTTCTTTAGGAAGTTTTATTCGTCCACATTCTTCACAACTTCCCATTCTTTTCTCCTCTTCTTATCGCTAGTAAAGCAGTTAAGACTTACATCGCTTCTCTTGTGGCTCATCGACTGAAAATTACAACCAAAAGCTACACATTGTGGCATCATATATTATATTCCGAGTTGTTGCGGTAAAAATAGCCATAGAGTAATGTAAGTAGCTGACAGAGTGCAACCATTTGACATCATCAACATAGAACGCAAACAAAATGGTGCCGCCCATTGTCCAAATATGTTATGGATTTTTTAAATAACGTAAATCTTTCATGGGTTTTCTACTACATATTTCAGTAAGAGACATAATTTACGTTATATTAAACCATACAAGTCTTAACACCAGGGGTTCCCTTTAGGAGCATTTCATAATAATGTTATAATTTGGAAAATTATTTAGAGATTGCAAACGGAAGACAAAACACTTTGAAATTACTAGTTAACTTTGTTTTGTGCTCATGATGAGAATTTTGATTATTAGATTATGTACATTGTTTTAGTATTTTATTACTTTGAGCAAAATATAAAAATGGTCCAGTCTTTTCTTAAGAGCTAAAGCCTGCACCCCCAGTATGTTTTCTCAGTCCCAAGGCCTTCTATGTGCCATACACGTAGATGTCTAAATGTGAAGAAGAAGAAAAAAGGGCCTGATAAAACATCTGATCTTTTTTTTTTTTTTTGGTAAATATTGGTAAAAATTCTTAGACATCACTGCTTTGGCTTGGGGATTCTCATCTTTGATGACTATTTTGAGTGTTTAGGATTTTTTTGTTGTACAGCTTCCCCGATAGAAATGTATAACTGTTAGTATTGTCCGGACCTCCACTGAGATAGAAATATAGAGACCGGACCTCTTGGAACTTTAATTGAATACCCCTGTGTTGCTACCCCACTGGAATGATGGTCAAATACTCCTTAAACTGATGTTTCCATTGGTGTTTTATTCGTGACACTCATGTAGACACCGTAAGAGCTACAGCAAACACAAAACAAAAACAAACACTGTATAACTCCTACACAATAACCAACATCACAATAAAACAATACAATTACAAAATGATAGACATTAAACTCATTTACTTTTATAACCCTCAAGTGGGATGCACAAAAATACAGTGGGGAGAGAAAACCGTCATAGATTGCAGGCTGCATCCTTCACATCACACACACACACACCTGGTGGAAATGGGTCGCGCTTTATACAGTCCAAATGTTGCACGTCAAGTCTGTATCAAGGCAGCTTAGTACAAATAAATCAATACAGACTATAAACTCACCTTTGTAAATTAGCGGTCCATTACACCCTGTTCTATTCTTATATCACTCTCATATCCCAAACTTGAATCCACATGTTAATGACTTCATTTTGTTTTTAACAGGTGGTGAAGCGAGCCGTGGCTAGCCAGAAAGACCAACCAGAGGCTGTGGAGAGGGCAGAAAAGTTTCGTCAGAAATACCGTCACAAACTCCAGACTCTTCGGCACCAGCCTTTGTAAGGCCACCATGAACCTTCAGCCTCTGCCATGACTCATCACGGGTTCATTCTTCAGCTTGACTGATATATCTGTGGCTTAATATTCAACAAGATCTTAGTAGCGATTAGGATGTTTTATGAGTTACAGTCTTGTGGTGTGTGTGTGTGTGCGCGCTTGAGTGTTGCTGGATGAGTGTTTCTCTCTTCTAATGTAGCTTGCCTCTCCTCTCATATCTAGTGCTTATGGATCCCTCACCGTCAGAAGTCTTTTAGACACAAGAGAACACTGTTTAAACGAGTTCAACTTTCCTGACCCCTACTCTAAGGTTTACATTGAATCATCCTTCACCTTGCCTGTGGTGCTTCAAATTACACCAGTTCCCCACAATCTGTTATTTAAAATCTTGTAAACATATTTTATCTGTTATGAGATTGTTTCAATATCTATCTCTGTGCATCTGTTTGTCTATTTTCCAGTGGTTAAACCATTGTTTAGGTTGAGTGTTTTTTGTTAGTAGCCAATGGAGAATTATCTGACACTGTCTGATTCTCTTTTTTTTCCTTGCAGATCAAGCAGAAAGAGAATGACATGGCCCTGAAATACTATCTAAAGGTGGTGAAGTCAGTAGAGGAGCTAAGCTGGGAGCAAAGACAGTTCACTTTGGTCAAAGGCCTCCTGGCCGGCAACGTTTTCGACTGGGGAGCCAAAGCCGTGTCAGAGTGAGTGTACTAACAAATATGCTAGGAGAAGATGAGGTTTTTTTTTTTTTTTTTTTTTGGTTTTTTTGTTTGTTTGGGGAATGTTCTTACTTTTAATTGTTTTTCAGCGTGCTTGAATCAGATCCAGACTTTGGGTTTGAACAAGCAAAACAACAACTACAAGGTATGAAAACTTTTAAACTTTCATATAATAATGATAAAATGTTATATTACAAATTATTTCTTGCCTGATAAATGATAAACACTTATGTTTGTACACTACCGGATAAACGTTTGGAATAATTGGAATTTATTTGATCAAAAATACATGAAAAACAATAATATTATTACAATATTATTATTAAATATTATTACAATTTAAAAGCACTGCTGTCTGTTTTAAGACTGTTGTCTGTTTTTGGCTGCCTAAATATTTTCAGTGCAGGAAAAACCCTGATCATTACTCCAGTCTTTAGTGTCACATGATCCTTCAGAAATCATTCTAATATGCTGATTTGGTCAAGAAACATTTTTTTATTATCAGTGTTGAAACCAGTTTAACTGCTTAATATTTTTGTGATACACTACCATTCAAAAGGTAAGTAAGATTTACAAAAAAAAAAAAGTGTCCTTGCTGAATAAAAATATTATTTTCTTTTTTTTTTCTTTAAAGGCATTTTTCTCTTAAAAAAGAATTGCTTTTCTATGCAATGTTCTATTCATTAAAGAATCCTTATATGTATATATATATATATATATATATATATATATATATATATATATATATATATATATATATATATAATGTTTTCAACATAAATATAAAACTATTATCAACATTGTTAATAATTGAGCACCAATAATAAGTGATAACAATTGAGCACCAAATCAGCATGTTAGAATTATTTCTGAACGATTGTGTGATACTGAAGGTTGGAGTAATGACTGATGAAATTTTATCTTTGCCATCACAGGAATAATTATATATATTTTTTTATTCTATTATATTTAAGTAGAAAAGTTATTTTAAATTGTAATCCTAATGACTGTGTTTACTGTATTTTTGATCAAATAAATGCAAAAAAAAAAAAAGAATTATTCCAAACTTTTTACCAGTAGTGTATATATTTTGATACCTTTTAAGTTTTCTATATACTGAACATTTTATATTCCCAGAGAGGCCATGGCTTGTGGATGCCTACAACCAATGGATTGAGAGAATGAAGGTCAGATCTTAAATCGACAATGACTTTAAAGTCTCTCAAATGCCATATTGAACTTTATAGTTAGCTGCACTAATGCACTGTGTTCCCACAAGGTGCGATATAATAGTAACTCTGCTTTTTTTAATGAGCACTTTTGAAAAAAAAAAAAACCTGCATGGTCTTACACATAGTTGTGTGTACTGTAAAATCTGCACAGGAATCAGGATTGATTTTAATAAAGCTAAAATGTATTCTAAATGTACGCATGTTCCCTGGGGCCTTAGAAACAAGTAGGTTTTTTTTTTTTTAAATAATTAAGAGCAAGTCATTTTTATGATGTATATAATTACAAATCAAATAAGTAGTATGTTAGGTTGTACTACAAAGGTTTTTTGAGTAACAATAAATGAAAAAAAAAAATGTATGTTAATAAATTGTTGCAGGCACAAACTCCCTCATTTAGAATAATCTATATTAGAGATTGACTGATAATGGATCTTGTCGATACCAACTAAAGTGAGGTAACAGGCCATTAACCAATTAGTTGAATAATATATATTTTTTATTACTTATATGAATTAAAACTTCTCACACAAAATGCTATTATTTAATTATAAAAAAAATAAAATAAAAATACTATGCTTCACTACTCACTATAGGCGCCAATCCCACGGAAATGGCCATGCACCTACAGAAAAACATGAGATATTCTCCATTCATTTTATCTAATCAAAAAAAAAACCCCAAAAAAACAAACATGATTGAGATTCTGGAATGTGTTTTAGTTTGGTTGGTAATCATAGGCGGAGGGTGAACCAACTCCAGGTTATAGCTAAGGAGATGCGCTTCCCCTTTAAAAACACAAAACTGCACAATCTACACATCCTAGCATAAACACTCCTGATAAATGATTTGTTATTGAAGCATCTATGTTCACAAACCACTTTTAATAGTAATAGAAAAGCAAGCGTACTCTATGCAGGATTTGGCATGGCAGAAAGTGTGCAAGGAGTGCTCCCTTTTATAATCACTAATAAGCTGTCACTCTTCTTAGCTCATTGTAGTTTCACAAAGTTCTGTTATAATCAATGAAGCTGACTGCACATTGAATCTCTTATTTACATAATTGTTCTTTATAATGAGAGGATTTGCGAGCGTGCAAAACTCAGAAAGCACTCACCTCTCAAAACGCCAGTTTTTTTTCAGTGCTAACTTAACAACCTCTGATTGGCCATTGTCTTCAAGAAATTAACAGATATGTTTGTGATTGGCTACATTACTCAACGCTGCAAAACATGTTGTAAATAAAAACCTTTGAGATACACACTGGATCGTTTGATAAATCTGGTTCGCCAGTATGCTATTATTATGGAGAAAACTGATCCTAGACCAAAAACAAAGACTGTAAAAGCAATCAGAAGCAGCAACAGGCAGTGGTTTGAGTATTAAACTTCCATCTAGTCTGTCTTTACCCTGGCAGCGGCCCCACCGGCAGAAACGCTTATGGTACTGAGCCAAGTAGGGTTGCCAAGTAGGCTACTTAGTAGGTTACTTTTTAAACTGTTGCTGCAGGTTTATTTCCCCCACCCTGTGGGCTGAAGTTTTGACATATCGCATACATTTTATTTGACTGAAATGCTTGTATTGAAATATTTTATATTCTGTTAATGATATGGTAATTTGGCTACTTTTGGGCTATTTTTTAATTGGCCATTGGGCTAGTTTTGTTACACAGACCTGGCAACTCTGTTCATTGTCGATGTACAAGAATGGGAGAGAGTGGAAAATGGAAAGAGAATCATGTCATGTCTTTTTAAATGTAAATTTTAAGTGTAAATTTTAAGTGTAAATTTGAAAATGTAATATTTGACATGTTAAACAATCTATGAAGTCTTCCTGGTCTTGATTGAACGTTGTGCCTGCTGGCTTTCTCTTACAGGGTCCTCCTCATAAATGTGCATTGTTTTTCGTAGATAATAGTGGAATAGACATTATTCTCGGGGTTTTCCCTTTCATTAGAGAACTCCTCATCAGAGGCACAGAGGTAAGTCAACAACAATGTCTCAGAAGAAAATTGTAATTGTTGGCTCTTCTCAATGTGTTCTTTGAGTTTTAGTTACACATGTGAGCACGTTGGCTTTTAGGTTGTGCTTGCCAGTAACTCAGGCCCTGCCCTAAATGATGTCACTAACAGTGAGCTGCAGATCCTAACTGAGAGAATAGCTGCCATGGACCCTGTCATTCAGTGAGTTCTCACCCTAAAAAATTATTACTTTTTTTGGTAAACCTGGGTGTAGATAATATAACATGAGAATAGCAGCCAGTCTTTGTGCACATCAATAGAAAGAGTTTGTGTACTATATGTCTGTCTCAAGTCACTCGTCATTGAGCTAATTTGTGACAAACCAGTTTATGAGCACTAAAGATACCTATAGTTTTTCTCTTTTTAATATAAATGTTTTTACTATGAAATAGCTAGTTTAATAGGCTTTTTAAAAAGGCTTAACAATTTGAATTGGAAGTGTGCCTTGGATTATCTTTTTTAAATTTTAAAAATTAAAAATTAAATTTTATCCCTACCAAAAAGCACCTTTTTACAGAACAGAAAATGTAATTTTACAGTGTGGTGCATTTTGCTCTAGCATCTTGACATATAATAGTCAGAAAATCTCATTATTTAAATGAAACAGTTTATTGAGCCTTTAGACAAAATCTCTCTTTTTTTTTTTTTATAATATGGGACATCATGCTTCTATGGCTCATATGATATAGTTTGATGTGAGAATATAGAGCTCATAAAAATAATTGAGATTTTATAACAGTATAGCAGAATATTTACATAAAATATAATCTATATAATAATGTATACAACAGGATTTCAGCAAAGTTTTGATCATGTTGATAATTTAGAGGCTTTAGGAGTTTGTGAATCAAATATGATACAGTAGGCTTTAAAAGGTAGAAGCTTATTCATAAAGTGATAAAGAGGTTTCTTTGTTACACCCTTGTTTCCATTTCCCCTTTTTCAGGGCTGCACTCAAAGAGGACAGACTTGCTTTGGTGCAGAATGGTTCTAGTTCTCCTTGCTTAGACCTGAGGTATTATATTCCCCCCCCCCCCCCCCCCCCCCCCCAGTTGTTGGAGTGTAACAGAATTACTGCTTAAAACCATGTCCTCTCCCTTTATTTTTTATTCTTCAGTCGCCTGGACAAAGTCCTGGCCACAGTCGTCAGGGAGCGGGGTACAGATCTGGTGATCATTGAAGGTATGGGTCGGGCCATCCACACAAACTACTATGCCATGCTCAGCTGCGAAAGTCTTAAACTAGCTGTCATAAAGAACTCCTGGCTGGCTGAGCGTCTTGGAGGCAAGATCTTCAGTGTAGTCTTCAAATACGAGGTCCCTTCTAAATCTTGAGGGCATCATTAGGAAAATAAAGAGGTTTTAGAGGTAAAATGGCTAGCTCCAAAAGGAAAGAGCACTACTTGGTCTTCTGTGCTTCTTCCTGAGATTGACATAATGATTGTATTTGAGGTTTTCTTTTGCTTTTGCTTCCTTTTTTTTTTTTTTTTTTTTTAAATCAAAATCAATAATAAAGGGGTGGTCGTGTGTGCCTGCTCTGAAATTGAATGTGCACGTCTGCTGTAGCCTCCCTCATAACAATTGGATGACAGCTGTAGGGGCTTTTTTTTTTTTTTTTTGATGAGATTGAATTTTATTGTTCTCAGACCAGATTCTTTTGCTGAAGGTTTCTCCGTTGGATTCAGGATGGATTTGCAATGACAAATATAGTATTTTATGAACAGTTTTGAATTAGCCCTAATCCTGTTGGATTTAACAATATATTTAAATGTATAAACCTCTGTTAATTAAATATGGTTCTTTCTTTTGAAACATTGATAAAAATCACAAAGAATATTGGCTTTTTTATTTCAATTCAGACTTATTTAGAAGTCTTTTTATTGAACACATTTCCTCTTTCTTTTTTTTTTTTTTTTGACAAGCAATCTGGTTTCAAACGGAACTGGTATGTTCTAAGTATTTCACTCACTGATTTTGTTATTGCCATACTGATTCATATCTCATCCAGCTGGCATTGTCTTTTAATGGCTAGCACCTCTGTTCCCATGACAACATTTTGTAGCGACAATGATTTTGTATTGTTTTAATACATCAGCAGTGGTGACCCAACTGAAGTTAATATCAAAAGCTTCTTGCACAAAATAGCATGTTTGGCTTGGTTTTTGGAAAAACTAAGTAACAATTTATGGACTCTGATTTATTTTTTTTAATTCATTTTTGGCCACTGTCTGAATATGATAGATAAAATGGTGTAACTATTTAAATATAAATTGACAAAAGACAACAAATTTTTTAATGAGTTGTGCATCCAATAACACTAGGTGTCAGTATTGTATTATAATTAGTCCTAAACAAATACCTTTCTTTATAAAGACAAATGCTAATGTAGTAGATTTTCAGGATTCTCTCTCTCTTGCTTTTTCTTTAATTTATCAGCCGTTGATTAGGGGAAAAAAATGACAGGGAACCGAGTCTGCAGTGCCTGCTTCAGATATTGCGTCATTATACTGTACTGCATTTGTCCTCAAATCTGATGCAGCTCTCGCTTTCTACCGTCTGTGGAAATCTTTGTAATATAAAATCCATTTCAGGGTTCTACAGCACAGCATTGCCTCACTATCACAGCTTTTTCTGAATGGGAGAGAGAGAGAGAGAGAGAGAGTTTGTGTATGCAAAATAGAAAAATCTATTCATGGTTTTTAAGATAATCTATAACACAATCATTAGTTTGTGGGCACTAAATGTTAAAAGCACAGTATTTCAGGGATATGTTACAGAGCAAGAAGCACATTGGTTGTTTTTTTGTTTTGTTTTTTCATTCTGATTGATTGGTTTATTCTCTCAAAATATCTTGTGTTTATGCATTATTTACATGTGTGGCCCAAAAAAAAAAAAATGAAAATGTGTCATGAATTGCATACAAATTGACAAGCCATGTTGTATTTTAAGCACAGTGTGTACGCCATCATTCTGACTAAAGGTTTTGGACTGATGGACTAGAATGCGACATGTTCAGGAGTCAGGTGATAGCTTTATAATATGCTCATCACAGATGTTGTGAAAACAAGGATCTCTCTCAGCCTAAAGCTGTTTGTACTGTCCATATTTATCATCTGGCCAAAGGCTAACTTACTTTACTAATGCATTGTGAGATTTTGTAAAATCTAGTGTAAATATAACGTAAACTTGTACATAAAAATGTACTGTTTATTTGCATATCTTGATGCATTCTTGAGATTTCAGAAAATTATACTCACTTGACAATCACATGTAATTCTGTCAAATATATTTTACACTGTCTTCACTCAGTTTGGGTCTTTTTAATTTCTGCATTTGTACTTGCAAAAATAAAATTTGCCCCTCTTTAGTATTGACCAGTCACCAAGGACTTCAACAGTTATAGATTTTTACAATCAACATGGAAGTGTTCACAATACATTTTACTTCAGATGTGATATATTTCTAAATGAAACTAATATTCTGTGAGCCACAGATACATTTGAATGGCTGCTTGGGGAAAAAAAAAAAAAAAAAAAAAAAATGCTTTGTGTGTTCAAAATGGTGTAATTACCACATCTACCACCAGGGGCTTGCTGTACCAGGCTAACCAGCAAAATCTCAACCTCTTGACCTGGACTACCTCATGTATCATATGACCAGCCAAGTAATATTTATTTTAGCTTAGTAACCATCCTACAGACACATTTAATTAATAAATGAATCATGGGTGACTCTGAAAAAGGAAACACATGGAGCACTGAAATGCTTTTTTCTTGATGCTGCTTCTGTGCCACTTGCCGTCAGTAGAAGTCCAGGAGGTCACATTTTCATTTCCTATTGACCCTATCAGAACTTTTGCAACTTTAATGTAAAAATTACACCTGAAAACCAAATGTGCTCATTTCAGAGGAAAAAAAAAAAAAAGGATAAAAATAAACACTTAAAATAACCTAGCTGCATTAAATGTGTACACCCTTTTATAGTTGGCTGTGTGGCTGTATTCAGAATTAACCAATCAAGCTCATAGTAGTACACACCTTTCTTCACCTGAAGTTATTCTGATTAACTCCAAATAAATCTGTTGTTCTTGTAGGATAAGAGCCATATATTGCTCAGGAGAGGGCTACAAAAAAAAAAAAATAATAATAATAATAATAATAAATAAAAAATCACAAAACATTAAATGTTGCAAAAGCATATATCCGTTCTCCCATATGTGGAAAAATGTGTTATGGTCTGATAAGACCAAGATTGAACATTTTAAAGCCGGAAATATAAAAGGTAGTTTGGAACAAAAACAATACCGCACATAATCAAAAGAATGGCATACCCAAGGTGAAGCATGGTGATGGCAGCATCATGCTTTGGGACTGATTTTCTTCAGCAGGACCTGGGGTTTTAGTGAAGGTGAGGAGAATCATGAATAGCCCAGAGCTAAACAGCTATTACACTGTAGCCCAAGACTGATTGCCCACTAAAGCTAAGCAGAGTTGAACCTGGTCAGTACCTGGACGGGAATTCCAGTTGCTGCTGGAAGAGGTGTTAGTAAGGCCAGCAAGGAGTGCTGCTTACCCTGTGGTCTGTGTGGGTCCTAACGCCTCAGTATAGTGATGGGGACACTATTCTGTAAAAAAAAAAAAAAAAAAGCACAGTTGAGACATGGTGAGGTCCTGACTCTCTCTAGCCAAATTTGCCCATTGGCCTCTGTCCATCATTATGGCCTCCTAATCATCCTCTTATAAATACTGATTGGCTTCATCACTCCTTTCCACCAATAAGCTGGTGTGTGGTGGGTGTTCTGGAGCAATATTGCTGCTGTCGCATCATCCAGGTTGATGCTGCACGTTGGTGGTGGTTGAGATTCCCCCCTTTAATATGTAAAGCGCTATATTAATGTAACAAATTATTATTTCTGTTATTAGGAGTTCTGGCATAATATGGTTTGTTTCATCAAAGGAGACACAGGAACAAGGAACATGGGATGTGGGGAAAAATAAAATGTGTAATTTTTTGGCCACTGATTATCTGTGGGCTTGGTCTCTTTTTAAGATTTTTGGCTCAGGTTTTTATTATTATTATTATTTATCAGGCACAGCACCTTACTGAGATGTAGCTGCAGTCTTTAAAGAAGCTGTTGTTTGTTACTGTGCTTAGTACTGAACAGGGTATTTCTTGTGCTGAAATCTGCTGATAATGAAAAGCTGCAGACAGAGGGTTCTCCGGCATATAATTCACATTCTATCTTTATTTCTTATTGACTGTTTTTAGTTCATTATTAGCTTGATAACTTGTGATGTTTTTGACCAACAAAAGCCTCAAGTTACACATATACTAATGTATCCTGGGTTACTGCTAGAGGCAGCAAGGAAATTTAAAGGCATCTGTGAGATTTCATTTAGACACAGTTTGCTAGATGAAAATTCCATGGTGTAGTCTGCTGACGTCCACAAGTTATAGGCTACTTTATAAAAAAAGTTATGTTATATAATTTTTCAGATACGTGTGTGTAGGCCTATATATATATATATATATATATATATATATATATATATTGATGTATTCACAAAGAAAATGTCATCATTCACAATTAGTCGTGCATTCTACTTTTTTTTCTGCAAGCAAATATTGCATATTAGTATAGCTAATGAAGAGCTTAAGACTGCATGTTCTTGAGGTTCATAAGCAAATCAGTTGTCATGATGTCATTTTCCTGCAGCTGAAATTGGCTCAAAACAACCTGGCAGCAGAACTGAGCTGCCATGAGTAAGAAGATGGCAGGTTTCAAATAGTGTAGGCTACTAGAAGTTTTTACATTTTTCTTTTCTTTTTTTTTTTTTTTTACATTTTAAAGTTAGACAAAGTTATAACTAATATAAGAGAAGAATGATTAATGACTAGTTAATGAGATATGTGATTCTGAGAAATTCTGCTTAATTTTCGTCATCTTTCCTGAGGGATAAATGTATGGTGAACTTGCTCGTTGATTTTCTCTCATCATCACTGACATCAGCCTTCACAGCGGCGCGCATCAGGGAGCGCGCTCGACAATCGGAGCCCGAGACAGTTCATCTATGGTCTGCTTCTTCATTCGGTTCCCTTTCAACTGATTAATACACGGTAAGAGTACCGCTCTTATTCTCATGCTCATGCTTTACAGAATGTTGTATGTTTTTTTGCGCAAATCTTTTAATGGAAATATATGAAGCTTTTTTTGTAAAATTCGCTCGGGGGGTTAATTTATTATTTACTATTAGAGCAAAAAAGACAACAACTTTTGCCTCCTTTCTATTCTTATCATTCTCCTTTTCATTATGCCCCCCCCCCCACCCCCCCACCCCCCCAGTATGTATTATTTTCAAATCGCAAAGTTTGTCTTAGAAAGATGGTATGGATAACAGTTTTGTTTTAAACCTAACCATTAAGACCAGCAATTTCACGTTTTTCTAATCAGGATATACCCTGTAGACTACAATCGCCGTATCTTCTTAATATACTTCATTGATTTATAAGACCAAAAATTTATTTTTTAATTTAGCAATTTAATTTGCGCACAATGTGTATTTTATAGACTATGTAAGAGTCTGTGTGCGCGCACCTGTGAGTGCCGAAGCTTGATTATAGCTATCTTTATGTTCATATCACAATTGTGTGTCTTGATTTGAGTGGGCAGCTGAGTTTGAAAGCATGCAATTACATATGAATTTTAATTAGACTCCAAACAAGTCTATTCCTCTTTCTGCACACATCATTACACATGACCGTGATCCATCTACGTGACTTTAATGATCGAATATCGTTGGTCAGTCTGATGTAGAGAGAATAATGTAGATAATGGAATATATATATATATATATATATATATATATATATATAAATAAAATGAAAACTAAAATGAAAAAGAATGTAAAATGATATAGTAAAAACCTATCAATTGTAAACTAAACTGATAAAAAATATATAAGGAAAGTATATGTATAAGGCAGTACTTAATTTTACTGTAAACTTTTGTAATAAATAAATAAATAAATAAAAGCTAAAATATGAATGACAGTCAATATTGTTAAAATTATGTTTTTATCATTTATTTCTCTTTATGGCCACAGCTGCTGGAATAAATTTAGAAACTTTGTCATCATGTTGTCTTCTATTATTATCAGTCCATTTTAAGGTAACAAACACATTTTAATTACTAAAATATTATAACATTATATAATTTAATGACTATACATTAAGCAACTGCAACATATGACAAAACTGCTGTCCTGTAATACTTGTAACATCAACCACAGCTGCCAGTTTTTATCTTAAGTTTTACAACCAAATGTGTTTTTTTTTTTTTTTTACTGTAAATATACTGTAACAAAATTATCTTTTTACAGTATGGCGAAAAACTTGATTCTTTGACGTTGTTTTAGATGGACTGTTTTCTGGAATCAAGTAAATGCTGGAATTTCATGTGCGCTGTATAGTCATACTTGCAGAACTGCACGTCTTAGAAATGTTGCTGAAAAGTGTGATATTCTTGTTTATTGGTCATTCTCTTGGTGTTGTTGTCCAGTACTATTTCTTTTAAAACTTAAATGGCTTCAATATTGCTTAATAATTGTGTGTTCCAAATGTGTGTTCTACTTACAGAGCCACACTTCTAAATAATAAATGTTTTTAAAAGATGATACACATATTGGTCATATCATGCCATACAGTGATATTAAGACATCGACTGCAATGAAGAAGTCATTGATGTCAATACCATGATTGAATGACCTTCTGCTAGAGTGTGATTGTTAAGAAAGAACAGATGCTCCAAATGTAGCCCATCCCTAAAACAGTTCCAATCGCTTCAGCAATTAAGAGACCCCAAAGCAGATCAATAAAAACCTTTGTGTGATTTGTTCTCCAGCCTCAATGTCCTGCTGGCTAACTGGGAATCAGTCTTTGTTGGACACTAAAGACAGCTGGTCTATTTGCTTAACAAATGAGACACCCTCTCTCCCACTTATCTTATACAGAATCTGCTTTGATTCAACAGAGATGTTTCCGTATAGACTAGTTTTATGGTTGATCATATGGCATGGTTTTCCACGTTGCCTTCTTTTTGTTGTCTTCACGCCTCACAACATGCCAATAAAGACTGCAGTCCTGCTGGAAAGTGTGTGTGCTTGTGCATCTGTCTGTTTTTGGGACAGGATGAAGGAGTTTTTCCTGCTGTGAGGATGAGGAGCATTCTGCCAGGATGCTTAGCTAGAAGATAACGGGACACGTTGCAGGGAGCCAGTTGTGATAATGCGAAACAAAAGTGATATTTGATGAAGCTCCACATGTTGTAAGCAGTCACATTGGAGACAGGCTCTCTCTCTATTTTTTTCTGAGCTCTCTTGGCACCAGATGGATTCTCCTTATGGCAATTTTAACACTTAGCCTGTTGTTACACGCTTTGTGTCCTTGACACTTTTAGAGCTGCCAAAACTAACAATGTGAGGTGTGAAATTGCTGAAACTGTTTGTTAAGAGATGGCTGCTCTCATTTGTGTAGATAGGTTTATTTCCCTCTTTTGAAGCATTCTTTTGTTTGATTTTTGAAATTTTAAGAGGCTGCATGTGAAATCTTAATGTTTCGGTCAACCTTATCTCAGATTCTCAGTGCAAGATTGAAAGGATGCAATTTGCAAAGCTAAGCACTTGTTTTTTTCCCAATCTGATTGATCTTAGTCACATATAAAGTGCTTATACACACCAACACGCCAGCAGCACAATAATGACTTACATTTAAAAGAAATTGTGATAAAGCAATACTCTTTTTCTCTACAAAATAGGAAATTGTACTTATGAAATCCTTATTACGGGGATATTATTGGTTTTATTATAGACTCTGTTTTGTCCCTCCATATAAAGTCTAGGGATTATGTTTGGCTTGAAACCAAATGTTGTCTTTGATACAATATCAGCCCTTGTCACCTCAATAGTGATACTAAATCAGTACATCAATACAAAGAAGAACAGTAGGTCGACCCTTGAAACATTTACTACACTAATGATTCAAATGCTGTAATGTACAGGCAGACAAAGGTCACTTTTAAATCAGTCAGGGTCATAGAATTAACAACTTACAATCTTTTAATAGCCAATAAAATCTAATCAATAATATAATCAATAGTAATAAAATCATCACAAGGTGCATCTCTGCATCTCAGTTGTGTTTCCAAATAAGTTCTTCAAATATTTCAGAGCATTTTGTAATTGAAGAGAAAACAACAAATAATTAAATTAACATTTAGCTCAAATGGACTCAAATTTACATAGAAAGCTAAACTTTCTAAAATTAAATTGTGTCCTTTTCTTAAGTAAGAGCATCAGCATATAGGTTGTGGTCTCTGTAGCACATCAGGTATTATTATAGTAAATAAATATAGATTATTAAATTCCATAACTGGGTCATTCCTAAATTGTTGTGGATTTTGGACTGAGCTGATTTGTTGAAAATGATGTTAAAATTCTGTTGTTTTCTTTTAGTCTTATCAGAGGGAGAAAATGTCTGTCGGTCAAAATGCTCAGGCCTCAAGCTCAAGTATAACCTAATAATTCATATCAAATATTCCATAGGAATATATATGATATTTGACCATAACAGGGTGGACATTTTAAGCTAATGAAGCCCGTTACTAGATCAGAAAGAACAACATGCTAGCAGAATATTAATATTTAGGAGGATATAGATATATAAAAACTATATAAAAAAAATAAAAAATAAAGAAACATTTTCATGTTCACTCCAGTATAAATTGACAACAAGGTGGACATGTTATGTTTTACCCTATTAAATATGTCTTCTAAAAATGAGGAAAAAAAAAGAGAAACGTTAATGAATAATGCATACTTTGCTTTTGGAGTTGCTTTCCCTCCAAGAAAACTTTGACTTTTAGCAACTCATTTGATTTAGAACTTATGCTTAAGATTTTAAAGGGCAATTAGCAAAGTAACAGGTGGACTGGAGTTTGAGAGACAAACTAATTTAATGGTTTTACACATTTAAAAAAGGATGTATCATAAGAAATTATATTTTATGTCAAAGAGTAAATGTATTAATACTCAAAATTGTTACTTTAGAAATATATACAGTATCTCACAGAAGTGAGTACACCCCTCACATTTTTGTAAATATTTTATTATATCTTTTCATGTGACAACACTGAAGAAATGACACTTTGCTACAATGTAAAGTAGTGAGTGTACAGCTTGTATAACAGTGTAAATATGCTGTACCCTCAAAATAACTCAACACACAGCCATTAATGTCTAAACCACTGACCGCTGGTGTGAATGGGGAGCAGGTGTGTTAAATTTGTTGTTATCACTCTCACTATCTCATACTGGTCACTGGAAGTTCAACATGGCACCTCATGGCAAAGAACTCTCTGAGGATCTGAAAAAAATAATTGTTGCTCTACATAAAGATGGCGTAGGCTATAAGAAGATTGCCAAGACCCTGAAACTGAGCTGCAGCACGGTGGCCAAGACCATACAGCGGTTTAACAGGACAGGTTCCACTCAGAACAGGCCTCGCCATGATCGACCAAAGAAGTTGAGTGCATGTGCTCGGCGTTATATCCAGAGGTTGTGTTTGGGAAATAGACGTATGAGTGCTGCTAGCATTGCTGCAGAGGTTGAAGGGGTGGGGGGTCAGACCATACGCCGCACACTGCATCAAATTGGTCTGTATGGCTGTCGTCCCAGAAGGAAGCCTCTTCTAAAGATGATGCACAAGAAAGCCCGCAAACAGTTTGCTGAAGACAAGCAGACTAAGGACATGGATTACTGGAACCATGTCCTGTGGTCTGATGAGACCAAGATAAACTTATTTGGTTCAGATGGTGTCAAGCGTGTGTGGTGGCAACCAGGTGAGGAGTACAAAGACAAGTGTGTCTTGCCTACAGTCAAGCATGGTGGTGGGAGTGTCATGGACTGGAGCTGCATGAGTGCTGCCGGCACTGGGGAGCTACAGTTCAGTGAGGGAACCATGAATGAGCAGGGCATGATTCCCCTTCGGAGACTGGGCCGCAGGGCAGTATTCTAACATGATACTGACCCCAAATACACCTCCAAGACAACCACTGCCTTGCTAAAGAAGCTAAGGGAATAGGTGATGGACTGGCCAAGCATGTCTCCAGACCTAAACCCTATTGAGCATCTGTGGGGCATCATTAAACGGAAGGTAGAGGAGCGCAAGGTCTCTAACATCCACCAGCTCCGTGATGTTGTCATTGGGTGAAAGAGGACTCCAGTGGCAACCTGTGAAGCTCTGGTGAACTCCATGCCCAAGAGGGTTAAGGCAGTGCTGGAAAATAATGGTGGCCACACAAAATATTGACATTTTGGGCCCAATTTGGACATTTTCACTTAGGGGTGTACTCACTTTTGTGGCCAGCGGTTTAGACATTAATGGCTGTTATTTTGAGGGTACAGCAAATTTACACTGTTATACAAGCTGTACACTCACTACTTTACATTGTAGCAAAGTGTAATTTCTTCAGTGTTGTCACATGAAAATGAGGGGTGTAGTCACTACTGTGAGATACTGTATGTAACCTATTTCAAAGTTGAGAAAACATGATTGAGGAAATGGGAATTTGTCTGTCAAGTGCTTGAAAATTATTTTTATTTACTTTTTTTTTTTTTTATTATTCTTGGGTACTAATTTTTTGTTGTTGTTGGAGTACATCTATGTATGGAAAACCATGTGACATTAAAGTTGATAAACAATTTATGCCAAATATGCAATACTGTTTCAAAGGCTCATACAATCCAATTGTAGAAACGACAAAATTGGTGCAAAACATTGTAATCATTGTGCATAATTTTTACACCTTTAAACATTAACTTCGCTTTCATTCATTACATCACTTTGGCTGAAGTACTAAACCATGTTAAACAGAAGCATATTGTTGTCAGGTACTGAAAGATCCATCCATGATAGCTAGCAAAAGAGAAATGTAATTTATAAGTATAGCTGCAAGCAGCAATTACTGGGGCCGAGAACAAAAAGTAATAATGAGACATGCAAGCATGACTGGGAGCTTCAGAAAAAAACTGCAACAATAAGTAATTAAAGACTAGTTATTATTTGTGAATGGTTTGGTCTATCCAAAAGCTTTTGATAATTTTTTGCCGGAATGGATGATCTTAGCCAATTTTAGTGAAAATTGATTCAACTTTTTGAGTACCTTCAGGGCCCTATGACACATACCAAGATTCGTAATGATAAACTAGTGCATTCATAAAATACAGCATTTTATGAAAAAATTTAAAATGGCAGATGATTTTTGGGCAAACCGTATAGAAGTTATATGTAAAAAAAAAAAAAAAGAGTCATATCTCCTGACCAGTGGCACTGTGCCAAAACGCTACATGTATCCTCTGGTCATGCTTGCCAACCAACTGCTTCTACATATCAAACATGACCCAATCCTAAACACAAACTCAAGCAAACTCTTAACTGAGGTAGACCCACATACTTCCCAGAATAGAAACCAATTAGAGTTAGCTGGTAATGACTAAGAAAATGTTCTCTGTGTCCCGTGTTTGTGGTCTATACTCACCTCATTCAGTATCAGGCAACTCTCAAAAGTTGTAACCTTCTTAGATCTTCCAGTTGAGGAAGTATAGAGAAAAAGATTCAACCTTTCATCTCTTTGAAAAGCTTTTTTCCCCCCCTGCTTTCTGGAGGTAGCAGGGGTGCAACAGATGGCTTATGGAGCCCCAGATCTCAGCAGGAGGAGATGTTGAAGACGTCACAGTGGAAGCTCTCTCCCTCCTCTTAAAATGTCACTGAGTTCATTAGTGAGCTTCACATTCCTTTCAAACTTTTGCACAATATCATCCAAGTCGCTTGTGGAGGCTTTTATCAGTTATTCACACAGTGGTAGAATCTGAAGTGTCTGAACACCATGTTGTGCTCACACATATCCTCTGTGGTTACTTCACCCCATGCTTTTTTTCTTTCAATTTTCTTTCATTCTCTTTCTGGTTTTGGGTCTCGTTGTCTTTTACTGAATTTCCAGCGCCATCCAAGGCTCCATGCTATGACCCTTTGCTGAAAGTCTTATATAATCTAAACTTGCCTGCTGTTTACTCTACGGACTACTGAAGTACTACTGCATGGATCCACTGAGATCTCTGTTTGTTGTATGGCTATACTTCTATGTCTGGTATCTCATATGAATGTTTCTGATATTGAAGCATGTGTTTGTGATTTGTTTCTTGTGTTACTACAGAGGACTAGGTTATTGGGATGTGTTTTCAGCATATATATTTCTGTCAGATACACTGGAAATGACAAGGAAATTAGAAATATGAACAAGATATAGTGAAATAATTATTTTAGTGCTTTTTTACAAGGTGATGACCAGGCTATTTTAGTATCATTCTTATACTATTATAGTTTTTATAAATTTTTTAATTATTTTTTATTTGTAAAATGTTATTTATCCATTTTTAGATAAAGTTTTAGTATTGTGTTTGTGTTTAGTTAACTATAATAACCCTGCTGATGACTTCCCCAAGTCAAATTTTTTAAATTTAATGAATTATTAGCTTTTCATCAACTATTATTATTAAGCATCACTATTATTATTGCTCATATACTTAGGGTTAGTGATTTAACTATTAAGTATTACGCTCATGTAACTACTAAGTAATAACTACTAACCTGGACATCTCAAATCCTGCAGCATGTTGAGAACAGGTGTGTTATTACACTTTATATATATATAAATCTTGTATATTTATAACCATATATTTCATTAATTTATATAATTTAATTTTACTAATCTTGCTTGAAGTTTTGAAACTTAAAGTACCAAAATCTTTTTGTACTGATAACCACCAAAACAATCATCACAGGTTCATGGGAAAAACATGCCTTTGCCTACATTTTTGCAAAACTCTACATATACCAATACATACAAATCACTGCAGTTTCCAGCTGAAATGAACACTGTAAAACAGCCTCGTTTTGGTAACACTTTATAATAAGTAGCCCTATACAGTAATAAAGTACTTACAAATCATTTGCAAACTATTGGTTTATAGTTAATTCATAGTTTGTTTATTGTAGTCTCTAATTGTTAATATATTAATAGGCTATATACAAATAGTGAGCCACTGTCACTGTAATTTAAAAAAATATTATTGTTTTATTAGCTCATAAAATTGTTAGATGTTTTTTATGCTTTGTTAACAACTTATTAACCATAGAAGTGATGTACAGTATTTTAAACTAGTAGTAAAGAAGTTGTTAATGGTTATTAGGAGTAAATAGTGTGGAGTTCTCACTTTAGATTAGGTCATGGAAGATTGGAAAATGTCATTAAGTGCTTTAAGCAAACCTTCATTGGACATTAATTGCATTAGTATTAAGTGTTCCTTAACATGTTTTACACACACACACACACACACACCTTACACAATTATAACCTTATTCCTAAAACCAAGCCTTGACCCTCAAACAGGCCTTTAAAGAGGACCAGCAACAATGTCCACACTTTACTCTCTTGGTCCTCACTCCGATGATCTTAAACTCAAACCGGTTCTCACAAAGACATCTGTACAGGATACACACACACACACACACACACACACACCAAACACACACACACACACACACAAATTCCAATTTAGCATTAAGAATTTATAAGAATCGTGTATTGTTTTGATCAAGGTCTTTTAGAAATCTGGAAATCACATAGCAATTGTATGTAGAACAAATAGGCAACATTTTTACAGCCAATGGCTGTATTATTGATTTTTCACAGCCCAGCATCTTTATAAATCATGCATTGGATATTCACACAGGTTCCCCACCCCCTCAACATCTCTCCTCTCTTGTCATTTCACAGTCAGCATCTCACCTTAAGGTTGAGCACTGGGCCTTTGCCATCTCATGCCAGATATTGTATATGTTTACCATGGCTCCTATTTAATTGGTGTGTGGTCTTTGTGGGTGAGGTCCCACCAAGCCCCGCAGGGTACACGACCCCCACATCTCAAGACTTTATTTCATCCCATCATTCAGCCCCCTCAACTGTTAGTCACATGACAGTGGGCAGTTTTTGTATTGGATCAGCATGAACTCTCATCACCCAGACTATTAATTTGTGAGGCCTTTTCAGCAGTCTCCTGACATTTTTTTCCCCTTCATTTTTTATGCTTGATTGTTGTTAATTTCTTTAGTTATTTTTAATGTTGTTTTTGTTTGGTGGATGAAAGACTAATGAACTACTAACGAACACACTTGTCATACTAAAAAGTATATGGGGGTGTGTTCATACTGAATAGAAACCAGCAATTGTGTGAACACTAAAGCTCAGCGGTCGCTCCAAACCCTCTCCGGCTGTGAAAAGCACAGTGTGTACAACTCGCTGATATTCTAAAGTAGTCAGTGTATTCCCAAATGAAGCGCCTACATCTTGATACAAATTTCCTCTGGCAGGAGTTTTGCTACCCAGCCTCATATGCCATTTCCTTCACTTAGCCTTTGTGAATGAGTTCTTAAATAGCCCACAATAAAGTCCCCTGGCTAGCAACCCTACACAACTATCTCTGCAGGGTGTGAGGTGCATTTGTGCATCTCTGGCTGAGAAGAGCTGCTCCAACTATCGACCCACCCAAGCTCAATACCCTGTCCTCATTGATTTATCATATGCCGCTGTCTTCACAGAGCAGAATGGCTGCCTGAGAGGGTTGCCCGGTTGATGGACTACCCCTTTCCCACATTGAAGAAAGCCTCAGAGAGACCTAAATATGCTAATGCTGACATCAACACAATGTAAACACACCCCTAATCACATTAAAGCATGGGCAATAACTCACGACAAACACTAATTGATACAATGCTAATGGTAGCACTAACACAATGCTATAACTACTACTACTATGTTTATGTCCTCAGACTTTCATTCATTCAAATAAATTGCGAACAGTCAAGTAATTTTTACATGCATCCAAACAAAGTTTCAGCACATGTGAATAGTGACATTACATGTCAGTGTTAGCATAGCATTGAAAACCTTTCAGGTCCTGTCAATGACTAAGTTTACATGCACATCAAATTCTATCTATATTTGAGTTGCAGTCATATTTCAAATGCAGTGTTTATATGCATACAGTCATCAGAACATCCCTGATGTTGCTGTACAGAAGAATGCTGAACTACATGTGCGCTGTTATTTCCCGGGAGATTCAAGGAAGCAACTGGTTATACAGTATGCTCAGTGCATCTAAATTAAATGCTGTAATTGACACTTTTTACAATGGTCAAGTTCTGACCACATTGTGCCTGGAAGGCTAATTTGCCAGTGGTTCCCTCAAGATTTTCCTATTTGTTTTAAAATATTTGTTTTTCAATTTATGAGTAAAATAAGGTCTGTGGTAATCATAACTTGACAATACTTGGACATTTTGTAGTTAAACATTAATACACTCCAAACATTCTTATCTTACTTATTAGAAACGTTTTTTTTTTTTTTTTTTTTTTTTTTTTTTAAATAAATAAAAAATAAATAAATAAACATAACAGCTTCAGAATTCACATTTTTGGTATGGGTGTGTGTAATTTCCATTGTAGAGCAAAACGTCCAAGTATCATGAAGTTATGTTTACCACAGACCTTACTTTACTCATAAATTCAAACCCCCATTATAAAAACCCATACTTTGAATTAGTCTTCTAGGTTTTGATGTCACGGCTACAGTACTCTATAGAACCTTATACTCTTTGCAGAAATATCATCACAGGCATATTTTTCCAATGAGCCTGTGTTGTTTTTATGCTATGTTTTGTATACTTAAATAAAGGTCTAATCAATAAATAGGTCAAATTCGTGGAGCAATACAGGGTTCTAGTGCCACTGTAGCTCCTACAATAATTATCTTTGGATCTTTGGAGTATTTGTCGGAGGAAGTTGTCCTAAACCCTGCTGTGTGTGCATGCAAGACATTTTTTAATCTGATTGTGAAAGTGAAAGATACATAATATAAACCATGGCATATCAAACTTTTCTCATTACCCCCAGTTGTACCAGACTCTCATTAAATTCTGCTTTATTTCACTGAGCTTGATTCATTACCTAAATTATAGCACTGAGATACCAATTAAAAGGCAATAATGGTGTGAGATGGAGCTGCAATCTAAGTTTTGTCTTTTAATGTGCTCTCCAGTCACAAAGGCAATGAAGAGTAATGTTCTCTTCTGATAATTTTACATACATCTTAAGGGTGGCAAAATATTTTTGGAGCTTTTTAAAATATGTACTATTTGGAAGTACAGATTGGGATGTTCATTTATTCAGCCAGCCCAAATGTGATAGTAATTTATTACGGTGGGTGTACTCAATAAGTTTCTCAAAACTTTCACATATAAAGAAATTAGTAGTACTTTTGTAAAATATAATTAAAATGATGCACTCTCACATTTTTAGTCAGAAAAGCTGGCAGACCGCTGTAAGTCAATAGGCTGCCATGCATGACACGTACATTAAAAGATATTAGATAGATATTAGGAGTGTGCAGCAACACCAATATTTGTTTCTGTATTTGTATCTGTAACTGCCAGGTTGTGTGGCTGTAATGAGCAAAATAAACAGTCTTTTAATAATAATTCCAGGAGGAAACACACAGGAAAATAGAATAACACAACCGCATTATACTAAGATGACACGGAACAGAGGAAACTAAGGGTTCAAATACACAGGGAGTAATCAACAGAAACTGAAATCGGTGCAGAACTCATGAGTAATTATGGAAACAAACAAGCTAACAGAACTCAGGCAAACCAGAACAGGGAACAGAATAAAAATAAAACCAAAACAGACCAAAACAGAACTAATGATAAGAATGTCAAAACTATTTTTATCTGTATCTGTATCTATTTGGATAAAATCGGATGGGGGTGCGGCTTAAACCAGAAGTTTGTTTTAAATTTTAAATATAATTCTACTCCCCTTATAGTTTACATATAGCAAACATGCCTCATATATTGTTTTTTATTACGAATTAAATATCTTCTAATTCGAACAATAATATGAAATGGTAGATAAATAGAAAAAGTTCTTGAATAGAGTACATAGGTGTCATTTGTGCATGGGACATGTCCCCTCCACTTTTTGAAAAAAAGTAGCTGGCAAGACCTAAGTGTAACGTTTAGTGTCAGTGTAACGTTTAGTGTCAGATTCAGTTTGTATTCCATGGACTTTTAGTTTGTATGTTCTTGTTTCCTGTTTCCTTCTGGTTTTCTTTGTTCTAGTCACTAGTTCTCCTGTGTATTTAGGCCCTGAGTTTGGTTCAGTTCTTTGTTCAGTATTGTCTTTAAGCAGATGCCAAAGCTGTTACATTTTTCTACTCCTACGACTCCTGTGATTTAGTTTTTCTTCTTTGTTTTTGTTTATAAATAGTTATGGCTGCTGTTTGATCCACCTTTCCATCTCCTCTTCCTTTGCCTGACTAGACGTTACACTATGTATTACCCACCGAAATCTCCAATCTGTTGTTATTCATAATTTAATTCATAAATGTAACACAGAAAACAAAACAAAAAACAAACAAAAAACATTTGTGCTAGGTTAAACAGATCTGGTGACACAAAACTGTACAATTGCTGCCTAACGAGGATGTCCTATGTACACCTTAACGAGGCTTTTACTTGCATATTTCTACATGTGTAGCTACCTTTTCAACGCAGCCCCTATAGGAAATCCGTATGCAGTGTATCTGGTTGTGACTGCAAATAACAAATATTTTTTTTCTATTATTCTTTACAATTTGTTATTCATTTTGGGGTCATTAACCTTTCAAATAAGGGCTTCAGGCACATTCCTAGTAAATATCTTCTTCTCAATTTTACATTTGATTTTGAATTTGAAATTGAATTGGCCCAAACAGTCTTACTAGTGGAATTTTTAGCATCAAGTGATTTTGGTGTGGAATAAAATTGCCCCTATATTGCGTTACTACTTAAAACAGTAACTAATTGCGTTACTTAGTTACTTTTTATGTGTTACATTACTTTTGCGTTACTTTTTCTCACCTGGGCTGGGGTGGCTTGTTTGTTTTTTAATAACAACAAAAAGGTTCTATTTTTGGCAAATGTTAAGGCCCTTTCACACCAAAAGTGAAATGTATAAGCCTCAGGCTGAAGGAAATACATATTTATGCCTGTGCAGCAGAGGGCGCAACTTAAACAAACCTTTCATCTGTGCTGCTATTCTGGATTAAAGAAAAATAGGATACAGGAGACGGAAGTTCAACACTCTTATTTCTAAATCTAATCTTAAGTAATTTCTGCTAATTAGTATGGTTGAATTAGATCATTGAAGGTCAGCAGCAAAGACACTGGTTAATAAATTGAGATTAAATACATAAAGACCCGGTTTCACAAACAGGGTTTAGCCTAAACCAGGATTAGGCTTTAGTTCAATTAGGATATTTAAGTAGCTTTTATAAACGTACACTAGAAAAAAAAAAAAAACATAATTTGTGTGCATCTTGAGACAAAACAATGGCACTGACATATTTTAAGGTATGTCAGTACAAGTTGCTTTCAGTTAAAACAGCTAAAACATGCATTGTAGTCTGGGACTATCTTAATCCTAGTCTGTGAAACCGGGGGAAAGTATATTTGTGTAATTTAATATAGTTAATTATTACGGGTTTATTGTCTGAGATTGCGTTTCACTGTTTTTTATTCAGTTTGAGGAATACTGAATGTTTTTGTCCAAGTGAGATGAGTAAATGCATGTTCACATAGAACTACAATAACCATCATATTTACATAGCGCACACAACACCTCTGCACTTTATTTCTCTCAACATGGGGACAGGGGAGCTGTGTCAATAAATGTGGAAAAGTAACTTGTGTTACTTATTTGAAAAAGTATCTGAGATTTTGTTATAAATTAAAAAAGTAATGCGTTACTTTACTAGTTACTTGAAAAAGTAATCTGTTTATGTAACTCAAGTTACTTGTAATGTGTTACCCCCAACATCACTTGAAGCCATCATAAGAAAAACCTTACTCTATCATTACAAACTTGACAAACCATCAGAAATATAAAGACATCTCAGATGTAAAGTTAGCATGTTTGTATTAGTATCTCTGGTGCCAGTTTTAAATGCAGGGATAGATGCCTGCTGCTTGAGGCAATGTGAGCAGCTCTCAGGGACAAAAGACAGAGTGAAGGGGACAGATTTACTGAGGGGAGCATCTGAGGATGAGAGGAGACCTAGGATGATCAAAGTAAGACCCATGTCACTGATTTGCATGGTGAGATGCATGGTGAGAACCTCTTCATAAGCTTGACTTTGATATGCCACCTGAGGAAAGATTCTTCTTTTGGATCATCTTACTCTCGGCCTAGTGGGAATCCAAACATGATATTTAGTCTGGCAAGTTTTCTTAACACATTTAGATTGCCTTTGAGCTCTTGTTTATTTCATGTCAAAGCAAAGCAAAGCCATTATTTAAATATGTAAGTGTTTGTGGGTGTAATATAGGATGCTCTGGTTTGAGATGTCCTGATTTAAACTTCTAGCCAATATGTTAGTCAAAAGTTTTTTCCTCAAGAATTTGAATTATTTTTTTCAGTTTTGATGAATTTAAGCTTAGCTTACTAAGTTATAATAAACATTATTACTGGGGCATACTGGCCATAACACCCAAAACTTGTGTCATGGCTGTATTTTTGTACACATGGTCCAACATTGAGATGTGCATTGTATTGCATTTGGATTTTATGAGTAGTCTGTCAATGTGTCAGCAACATGATGATTAATCTATTAATTTATTCAATAATACATTAAAAATTTAATTTATACATACAGTGACTTCAATAACACCTTTCCCATGATGAGCATGTTTTTAGTTTCTGAAATAATATTTTTTGTGCCGAATAGAAACTATAGCAAATATATATATATTTTTTTGCATTCTCATTTTCCTCAATAGCAAACTCCACGGTAGCAGTTCTATGACTTTCCAAAAGAGAAAAAACATTGAGAGATGGATTATGTTGGTCAAAATAATATTATTATTTATTTTTTTTACATTTGTTGTCTTTCTCTCAGATGTTGTATTAGAAACATTCATGTTGCAGCATTAACCTGTTTTCTGTAATTGAATGCAAAGGTAATAAAACACAAAGTAGTTTTAGAAATGTACATTTAAAAAAAAATCAAAATATAACAAAACGTTCTATGATGTTAACAGCTGTGGAAACGTGTAATGACAGTGTCTGAAAATGGTCCTTAAGTCTCTTAAAATATCAGATAATTTGATTACTTTATTTTTTTTTTTATAACAGTCAATGTTAGTTCTGGTTGTAAATGTCATGTGGTGCGACCACCCCTCCCAATAGTTAATGATATTTAGGTATTAATCGTTCGTGATATGTACAAAAAAAATCTGGAATAATTAAGATGTGTACACTCACATGTATTTAAAGTGAAAATATATCTATTTGTCTGCCTGATCTTGCCCTAACCAGCAGGTGGCGCTGTATTTGAAGATGGCAGCTCCAGGCTTGTGTTGTCTCTTTGCCCTGCTCCTTATCACACTGTCCCACACCTCGCACAGCTCTGAGATCCCATCTGAAAATGCCAAACGGAGTATGACCAGGTCTTCTACCTCCACCACTGACTCCAAGTCAGAGCCTGACATGGGACTTCTGGGCGGCAACCAGCGAAGAAAACACTGGTCACGTAAAGACAGGGATAATGCTGGGCTGCTCTCTCAAAGGCCTGTGGACCGACCGGAGGATGATGGGACAAGTCTAGAGGGCCTGAGCCCTGTAAGGCTGGAGATGGAGCCTGGAGACAGTATGAGGGTGGAGGTTCATGATGAAGTCAGGGGTCCTGCTCATATGCGGCGTGGAAATCATCCACCAGAAGGAGAGTTCAATCGTAAAGGCAGGAGACATGGCCACGGGCATCTGGCTGAGCACAGAAAACAGGGAGGCAAAAGAAACAAAGGCCAAGCTAAAGGTAATAAAGATTTTCTGAACCAGACTTACTTAGCCAGATAAAATTTTTCATTCTACAAAGAAAGGTTAACGGTATTGTTCACAGAAAAATGACAATTCTGTTAACATTTTCTCAGCCATATATTGCTCCAGACCTGTATGACTGTAGTAGCAATTCCCAAACTTTTTTGTCAGCCAAACCCATTTGACATATATATAAATATTTTCTTGAAGAAACCCCTGAGATTTTAAATGAATATTTATATAATAATTTAACAACACATTTGCATGTTCATGGTTGTTTACGCTTGCCTGTCTTTACAAAAAAATCGAAGGCCTCTTTTGGTGATCAGATTGCACAGAGAGAGAGAAGAAAAAAAAAACTATTCTGACTAACAAAAGAAGATATTTTGAAGAATATGGGTAACTAAACAGTTGATGGGCCCCACTGACTTCCATAGTATGGAGAAAAACAAAAACAAAAAAACATTACCTGTTTGGTTACCCATATTCTTCAAAATATCTTCTCTTGTGTTCAGCAGAAGAAAGAAATTCATACAGGTTTGGAACAACTTGAGAGTAAATGATGACAGAATTTTTGTGTGAACAATCCCTTTAAATTCTTCACTTTCAAAAATTAAACCTGCAAGCTGCAGAGAGACTTTTAAGTCTGTCTTTAGTTGACAACAGATTAATAAACAAATCATTACAAATCTGATAAAATGCTGAAAATGTGTACATAAAAATGCTGGCAATCATGCAAATGTAATTTAATTTTAATAGTACAACAGACATGATAGTTAAGAGGATAGATAAAACGGAACAAATATAAAGGCTAAACATGTATTTCTTGATTGTGAAAAAAGTCTGAAGGTCTCCAATCCAGACTGGCACAAAAGCACTTAGAAACATTCTGGGCGCGTGATGATGCGCTTAAAGGTGCAGTATGCGATTTCTCAAAATCGCTGTTGAACAACTGTTGTCATTTGAAATCAACCCAAACAAACACACTCCTCCCTTCATTGCTCTGCCCCCAAAATGCACGAACACACAATGCAAGAGTGTCTCTTTTATCTTAACAGAAGTGAAGCAAAATAATGCTTTGCAAAAAATAAAACGAAGATGAGGAGCGAATGACAAGGAAGCACAAAAAAAATGAACATACAGTACAAGAGCAAGTTCATTGTTAGTTGCCAGCAGCACACCAGCTCCAGACATGTTACTCACATATGGAGCAGAAACAACGCAACTTCAGTGTTCATTTTCAGGCCTTCCCGCCTAGGTCTGTCCAGCGCTGGAAAGATTTTCTAATATTAATGTGGGTCCTAAAGCTCTTGCCTGATCATAGCCCTTCTTTTTCCAGTGATATTCCTCTGAGCTTTTCTCTTTAGTATTGTCTCTGAGCCATCTCTCTTTCTAAAGTCTTTCTTTGAATCTCCCTCAGCTCTCTCTCTCTCTCTCTCTCTCTCCTCTACCAACATGATTGGACATGCCCCCTACTGCTGATTTGCTACAAGTTTGTTGTGGTGCTCGGTCCGATCAACTTTCAACAGCGTTTTTCAAAAATCGCTTACTGCACATTTAAAGTCATGGCCAAACCTCGCTCTATAATGTAAACGATTAGAGCACAAAAAGAAGAGATAGTGTATGTGTACAACACCTAAGGTATTGCATCTATTCAAGATTTTACTAAGCCTTGTTCATCAGGTTAAATTTTTTTAATTTAAATTTAGTTACTGTGAGAACGAATGACATGATTTATTCATTCCACTACTCCAGCGCTATAATCTAACAGACACCCAATACTGACACCATTTAGAATTACCAAACTCCAAAAAAATACAGTCCTTTTAAACAAAAGCACAGACCATTTATGTTCAGATTATGCATTATAATTGAAACATCTTGGAGAAAGTTTTTCATGTGCTTGCTGTCATAGCCGAATGCTGTTTGAAGATGCTGAATGGAGAATGAAGTGACTGCCGTCAACTTAAATTTAACATCTTGTTAATGGAATATAGTGCATGAAAACGTGCATTTAAATTACTATTTTGTCCTTCTATGAGCTTAACGGTAACAGCCATAATGCATGTTTCAGATTCCCAATACAACAAAAAAGATATGTAATAGACCGATGCCGAGTATCGTATTGGCACATCCTTAATAGTAACCTATGGTTGTCAGGCTTAGTATGGACTTATGCACTACATTTAAAGTCTATATGAAAGAATAGACAAATGTCCACAGAAATGACCCCCACACACACTTGACACATACAGTGCCCTCCGTAAGTATTGGAACAATAAAGACAAAATTGCTCTGTTAGCTGTGGTGTCAAAGACATCTATAAATATGATTAAAAGATTAATATGAGGCAGAAGTACAGAATGTCACATTTTATTATTGGCTGTTTCAACACAAAATGTTTTACTAACTAAGAAGTACAGCACTTTTAGTCTGCCTAATATGAGCAAAAGTATTGGGACAGTTTAACATAAAGCAAATGTAAAAGTGTAAAAGCAATTATTTAATTGTAAATCCCTTGCAAGCAATCACAAGAGCGAATCTGTGACCCATAGACATCACCAGACTCTTGGTTTCACACTTTGAAATGCTTAGGTGTATATGACTTTCTTGTTTCTGATGAAGACAATCGTAATTGACACAACGCCAGTTAACACTTTCTTCGTAACTTGTATACGGAAGGCGGCATGGCGGAAGCTCGATATTCGACTTAATAACGTGTGTAAATATGGATTTTTTTTACACAAAGCATTGCTTAGTTTCAGAAGGCCTTTATTAACACTCCGGAGCCGTGTGGAGTGCACATTTATGATGGATGGATGTGGATGGAAGCACTTTGTTCAGCTCATACTCACTGAACCCTATCACTGCCATTATAAAGCTTGGATGCATCAGGATATTTATTAATATTTCTCCGATTGTCTTCGTCAGAAACAAGAAAGTCATATACACCTAGGATGGCTTGAGGGTGAGTAAATGTTGGGCTAATTTTCATTTCAAAGTGAACTAATCCTTTAATTAGGATACTGTCCCTTTAAGACCGAATTCATGGATGTAATATACTGACACATATCCGATTTTCACCCACTGGTTTTACACCCACCTCCGGTTTACGTCCACGCCTTCACTGACGGTGTTGTGTAATATTAAGTTCCTGTGAAAAACTGTTCCAGTGGGTGGAGTATACGTGAATATTCATGATATTTTCCCGGTTGTGGGCGAGGCCTTGAGACAACGCAATCAAACTTGTTTAAAGGATTATTTCGAAACGGTAATGAGGTTTTCAATGTTAAGCATTAACTGCAACAGTTGATATTTTCAAAACTATGAATATATTGTGTAATATATAATAAATCGTCTGTGATGTTTTGCCTGATTGATTACAGACACAGCAGAGCAAACAATCAGCGAATAACCCATGCTCGTCTAGGCTAGTACAGTTTATTACTATTTGATGTCTTTATCTTTTTTTTTTATTTGATTTGTGATGTTTTTGATTTAATTTGAATATTTTGGTTAGTAGCATGTATACCTTTTTGCCATTCGGTGACAACAGTACAGCAGAGTGTTAACAACAATACCTGAAATAAACATCTATGTATCTGTGCCCTAATAAAATGTATATAAGCTAGCCTGGTGTGAGTATTTGTGTAATTCTTAATTTATTTTATAGTGTTTCCCAGTCTACACAGCCACGTCAGTAAGGCTCAAACTTCCTTTATCATACTACACATTTTTCCTGTTTTCTCATATTATACTGGATATTATGTAAAACTGTAATTAAAGTAACACAATTGCACATTTACTTGTATCTGTCACAGATTTTTTTTTTCCTTTAACAAAGCAACATCAAAATCTTTCCACACCCACCTATTTGGGAATCAAGTCTCCAAGTACTAATCGATTATAATAGATTAAAGGTATAGTCCAATCAAAAATGAAAATTTTGTCATCATTTACTCACCGTTCGAAACCAGTAGGTTTTCTTTTCTTCTGTGAAGAAGATATTGGGAACCAGTAGATTTAATTTTGGTGCCCATTGACTTCCATTGTATGAAAAATACACTGATATGTTTTTCAAAATATGTCCCAAAAAAAAATTTAGTCATACAACTTTGAAATAAGATGAGGCATCAGAATTTTTATTTTTAACAAACTATCCCTTTAACATGGACCCTCAAAAGAGTACATCCTGTTTTCATTAACAAAAACAGGTTGTATTTATTTAAGAGTAAAATACAGTTTAGAGAAATATCTACTACTAATAAATATTATATTAATAAATATTTCTCTTTCTCACACACACACACACACACACACACACACACACATATACATACATATATATATATATATATATAAAGCATATCGTGTGTGTTCATTGACCATACATTGCACTGAAAAACAACCTACTTTCATGTCATGTTTTATAATGGTAAGTGAAATCATCCAAAATTTAATAATCCATAATGTTGTGTTAATCGTGTTTAAGATTTGAAAATATTATTCAAAAGTATTTCTTCTCATTTTACAAGTATACATACAATTATACCACTTTTGATCTTCAACATTGTAGGGCAGGGATTCCCAAACGTTTTTGTCCGCCAAACTCTGTTGACCTAAAATATTTACTTCAAGTCCCCCTAAGATTAATAAAGTTAATATTTCAATAACTCAAAAACACACTTTCATGTTCACAATTCTCTGATGTTGGTTAATGGTGACGTGCATGTAAACAAATTAAATATGTCATCTTTTTTAGTGTTTTATTTGGATTGTTTTTACAGTTGTATGCTTTTCATCAACTCTAACAAAGCAAAATTAAGTGAATGTCTGCTGTCTGAGATTATTAAAACAGGGCCTTGGCACTCAATGAGAACAGCTTTCATGTATGTCCAGATCACACAATGCCAGAGCTACCAGTGACTTCAGCACTCACATCCAGTCTGAAACAGACAGTAACTTTACATGATGATGATATGCATCACAAAAGCAAAATGAAGCTTCTGAAAAAGAATGGAATAATATTCTTGAGGTAACTGCTGGCCTATATAAGAAAGACTGGGCCATCAGAACAATGCTTTAAAGGTTTATGCACTGTATTATATAATAAAGTACAAATTACAAATTCCTCAGGTATGTAGTTTATGTAGCTAACAGAAACACTGGCTATATGCGAAATAAACAAGAAATTAAGGATGACTCACAACTGTTACATTCACATGGACTTTCTGTTTGTTGTTTTCATCTGTCACGTGTTCCTTTGTTCTAGTTTCCCGCCACAATCTGTCACCATGGACACTAATCACATTGTTCTCAGCTGTTCGTCGTTTGAGTTCATTCATCTGTGTATTTAAGTTCCTGCTTCTGTGGCTTATGTTGTTGGGTATTGTTTGGATGTTTGACTGTTTTGTGTTTATCCTGGTGTATGTTCCTGTATTCTCCAATTGATTTTCTAGTAAAGACTCTATTATCTCCATCTCCTCGTTCGTGTGCTTAATAATACTAGTAAGTTTGTAACAGAATACCCAACCGAAAACTTTAAGCGTTTTTTTTTTTTTTTTTTGTGTTCAGTCTTTTTTTTCTGTTTCTCACTCCTGCTTGCATTATGTTCCCAGCTGTGAAACTCATGTGCCTTGAGCAGGGAGAAAGCTCCCTCGAGAGACATTTAGAACTGTTTTTGGATCTCGCACATCAGACCACCTTCCCGGACTACTGCCTGTGCACATTCTTGTACTTTGGACTCAACTCCACCACTTGTGCACAGCTGTCCGGGGAGGGTCCTCGAGGGAGCTTCGAGTCCTATGTGGAGTGGGTGCTGACATCCTGCGGATCACCTTTCACTGAGGTTGCCGCCAGCCCCACTCCCCAGCCTGTGCCCAGCCAGAACCGTTGTATGTTGATTGAGCTGCCCACAAGAGCGATCGGGGGTCACATCGGAGCCTGAGCAGCGTGTACCTGACCAGGTGTGTGAGCCGGCCGAGTCTTCCATCGCCGAGAGAGTGTTGGTGGACCTCGAGGGTCTGGAAATGAGCCCTGTCCACCCCCCGCTACTGAGAGTGAGTTCGCTGAAACACTGCTGGACTTAAGGTGTGGAGAGGAAACCTGTCCTGCCCCTGTACTGTCTTCATTCCAGCTGGTCCCGTCCAGCGTTCCTCTCCCACCATTTCACCAACATTCCTGTGACTCTCCACTGATCTTAGATGTTTGCATCGAACTTCAGCCTGTTTCCCAGTCCACAGCCATTTGTGCCACCCAGTCATCTCCATCTCCCTCCAGTCCCTTGTTACCACCTCCTCTCAGTAGCGTGGCACCATCTCGGGCCTGTCGGGATCCGCCTCTTCCTGGGCACGAGGAGCCCGACGCTCCGCCTCCAGCTTCGGATGGTCTCGAGCTGCCTCCTTCCATCGCTCTGACTCCTGCGCCTGCGCTCCTCCCACCCTCGACCTCTGAGTTGACTATCGGCCTTTCGACCACGCCGGACTCCCTCGGCACGTCGGCTCCACCTGGGTCAGACATCGCTTCGCCTTCGGTGCGGACCTACGGACCATACGCTGCTCTCTGGCCCTCCACCCCTTCCACTACGGCTTGCTCCGTCTCCGCCTCCGCCCTCGGTCGCTCCTGCGCGTCTTCAGACCTCCTGAGATCGAGGAGGGGATCCGGAGGTCGTCACTGCGGCTCCATTGCGGCTGCTTGGATCGTCACCATCTCTCCACCTCATCAGCTCATCAACTACACGGTGGGCTCCATCCTCGCCGGTCCTCCCCATGGCGCTCGTCATCAACTCTCTCCCATGGCTCCTCCCTCCATCAACGCCGCCGTGGGGCACTACCCTGGCTGGTGCCTGGCACAACAGCCTGCAGCCCCTGTTCGAGGCCACCTCCCGGACTTCACCACCTCCTGCACCACCCTGGACTCCTGTTCTCCGCCTCCTCCCGGTTAGCCGTCTGCTATGTCCTTGCCTAAATCCGAATGTCTGTAATCAATCAGGCAAAACATCACAGATGATTTCACATATTACACAATATATTAATTCTTTTGAAAATGTCAACTGTTGCAGTTAATGCTTACCATTGAATCTTCATTACAGTTTCGAAATAATCCATTAAACGAGTTCGATTTGAGCACTAATATTTTCAGTTCCATTTGTCTGTGCGTTGTCTCAAGGCCACGCCCGCAACAGGGGAAATATCATGAATATTCATGTATACTCCAGCCACTGGAACAATTTTTCACAGGAACTGAATATTACGTCTTAAAGGGACTTTGATATTGCACAACAACGGCAAGTTAATCGATGACGAATTGTGATTGGATGGTAATTTTTTTTCTACGACGAATTTGATTGGGCTGTTCTCCCGTGACAGGCCACTACTAGCCAACTACTACCCATTATATATTATAACAATTTTAGGAAAGATGAAATATGGGACAAAACATGATTTTTAATTATTAAGCAGTGTTGTGCAAGTTACTTCCAAACTGTAATACATTGTAGATTACTTGTTACTGTTATTTAAAAGTAATTATTTACCTTACAATATTACTGTCTCAGAATTGCAATGCGTTACATTACTCCTGTATTACTTTTGAGTTACTTTCACCAAAATAATTACAGAAGTAGAACTTCACATTCTAAAATGACAAAATGTACTGCAGAGCATTTTACATCCAGTAGAGGGCGATATGATGTAGCATAATGACTGTGGGCTATCCAGGCTACTAACAATATATATAATAAAGTGAAGGCTCAAGACAGTGAAAGAAAGGATGACAGACAGAATCACAAACGATCCAAGTCTGTTAAAAGTAAAGGTAAAATGATTATCTGACAAACTCGAAGTAATGCGCATACGTCCATCTCGCGAATGTACAGTCTTCTTCTGCCATCTTAACACATTAGCCGCGTTTCCACTGGCCAGCGCGAGCACAGAGGCCGAAATCATGCAGCGTTTACACTGTCGGGACAGAAGCCTCGCGGCACTCCTGTAAAACCCACCCTAAACACGCCTTCACTGGACTAAGTCACACAATACAAAGTTACACCAGCGAGAGGGAGATGAATGAAATAAATCACTAAACAAATATATCAGAAGCTGTCATTTAGTCTTTACAAACTTGGACAACACACGCGGCTATTGACTGACCACGAACAGGTAATAGAACTTACTAGCGGCATTTTTCATTCTTTAAAGTCCACTTTCTAATAAACATTTCCCGATCATTTACTCACCCCCATGTCATCCAATATGTCCATGTCCTTATAGTGGACTTCAGTTGGCCTCAAACGGTTGAAGGTTAAAATTACAGTTTCAGTTAAATTTTCAGTTTCAGGGCTTTATCTAGCGAAACGATCGGTCGTATTCTTCGGTCGTAGTCCTACACCTTCCCTATTCAACTTACGGAACGAACGCGGCGCCAGTTCTGTTTTTTCCGTAAGCTTAATAGGGAAGGTGTAGGACATTCAGCGTAAGCTTTTTGAAGAATACGGAATCGCGGTCTGGTGGAAGCACTTGTGATGCGATCGTTTGTGTCCATATAAAGCATATGCATTTTCAGTTTTTTCGAAAATGACCGATGGCTTCTCTAGATAAGACCCTTATTCCTTGTCTGGTATCGTTTAAAGCCCTTTGAAGCTGCACTGAAACTGTAATTTTGACCTTCAACCGTTTGGGGCCAATTGAAGTCCACTATATGGAGAAAAATCCTGGAGTGTTTTCATCAAAAACCTTGATTTCTTTTCGACTGAAGAAAGAAGGACATGGACATCTTGGATGACATGGGGGTGAGTAAATTATAAGGAAATGTCTGCCTTTAGTCTCCTCTTCAGCTGGTGAAATACTTGTTCAATAGGATTAAAATCTGTATACTTGGTCAATCTAAGATCCAAAATTTCTTTACCATGATAGTCTCGTTGATTGATTTGGCAGTACTAGTGTTATGTGTCATTGTCCTTTTGCCATATAAAGCACCTCCCAGTGAGTCTGGTGGCATTTTCTTGAACACTAGTAGGCAAGATTCTTTTGTACACTTCTGAATTCATTCTTCTGCTGCCATCATTGAATAAGTCATCAATAAAGATGAGTGAGCCTGTTCCAGAGGCAGACATGCATGCCCATGACATAACACTACCTCCACCATGCTTTTCAGATGAGCTTGTATGCCTTGGATCATTTGCAGTTTCTTTTTTTCTCTATACCTTTTGCTTTCCCACTTTGATAAAGGTTAATATTTGTCTCATCTGTCCATAAAACTCTACTGGCTCATCTCTGTGTTTTTGCAAATTCAAATTGGCTTTCCTATTTTTAGTATGTATTAGATGTTTGATCTTGCTTTGTATCTTCTGTAATTCTGTTGGTGAAGTCTCCTGCGAACAGCAGATTGTGAGACCATCACCCCAGCTTTCTGGAGGTTGCTGGTGATTTTACTGACAGTTATTTTAGAGTTTTTTCATAGCCCTTGTCATTTGTCTATCATCAAGTGCTGTTGATTTTCTCAGCTGATCTGGTCTCAATACTAACCATCCCAATACCTATGCTCACATTAGGCAGAGGGATGAAACACTAAAAGTGCTGTTCTTCTTAGTTAGTAAAACATTTTGTTTTGAAACAACCAATAATATGACATTCTGTACTTCTGCCTCATATTAATCTTTTAATCATATTTATAGATGTCTTGACACCACAGCTAACAGAGCAATTTTGTCTTTACTGTTCCAATACTTGCAGAGGGCACTGTAGCTACACGTGACAGTGCCAGTACCCAAAATTTTTTGTTCTTTTTTAGATCTTGGTAGCACCTTTTCACAATATTAAATTATTATTTAAAGTGCAGAGATTCTTTAGAATATCTTATTTAGTGTTCCACAAAAGAAAGTATCTCATAATGGTTTGGAACAACACAAATAAGTAAATGATGACAAAATTGTTATGTTTGGGTTAATTCGGCTATATTAGCAGAGTCACATATCTAAATTCTGCCTGTTCACTGCCAGGTAGATAGAGAAGATTTGTGTGAAGATATTTTAAATTAAGAACAGGGCCCAGAACAAGCACTATATACACTATGGTCAAACATATGAAACATTACGATTGTTAATGTTTTTGAAATGTCTCTTGGAAATGTCCAAGACTGCTTTTTTCTCCTGATCAAAAATACAGTAAAAACTGTAACATTGTGATTGCTTTCTGTTTTAATATTTTTAATATTTTAAGACTTTATTCCTTAGATGGCAAAGCTGAATTTTCAGTACAGCATTTATTTGAAATAGAAATCTTTTGTAACATTATAAATGTTTGTACTGTCACTTTTGATCAATTTAAAGGGTTAGTTCACCCAAAAATTGTCATTAATTACTCACCCTCATGTCGTTCCACACCCATAAGACCTTCATTCAAAATCGGATGGCTCAGTGAGGCCTCCTTTCACAGCAAGATAATTAACACTTTCAGATGCCCAGAAAGGTACTAAAGACATATTTAAAACAGTTCATGTGAGTACAGTGGTTCAACCTTAATGTTATGAATCGACGAGAATACATTTTGTGTGCCAAAAAATTAAATAACGACTTTATTCAACAATATCTAGTGATGGGCGATTTCAAAACACTGCTTCATGAAGCTTCGAAGCTTTACAAATCTTTTGTTTCAAATCAGTTTTCAAATCAAATTAATTAATGACATAATTTTTGGGTGAACTAACTCTTTAATGCATACTTGCTGAATAAAAGCTTTTTTTTTGTTGTTTGTTTGTTTAATCTTACTCTTACCAAACCTTTTTGGTAGTGTATCACAGTTTCGACAAAAACATTAAGCAACAAAAACTGTTTTCAACAATTATAATAATAAGGAATGTTTCTTGAACACCAACTCAACATATTAGAATGATTTCTGAAGGATCACGTGAGACTGAAGACTGGAAATTTAGAAATGAAAATTTAGTTTTGCCATCACAGGAATAAATAAAATGTTAGTAACATATTAAAATAATTATATATTAAAATAATCAACATTTATTTTAAATTGTAAAATATTTAACTAATATTACTGTTTTTACAGTATTTTTGATCAAATAAATGTAGCATAAGAGACTTCTTTCAAAAACATAAAAAAAACAAAAACAAAAACAAAAAAAACATAATTATTCCAAACTTTGGACCAGTAGTGTATGTGTACAAAATTCAGTATATTAAGCAATAAAGCCCTGAGGTGCCCTAAGGGCCCTATATGGAGTAGAGTTGCAGTGGGTACTTTTCTGTGTCTATAACCATTTAAGACATTTGCCAGGTCTGAACTTTAAATGCTAATTTTATTAAAAACCAACCATAGTTTCTCTCTCTTTTTCTCTTAGGGGATCTCTATGACCCTGAACCAGAATTAGGCTCCTTGTTGAAGGACACGAATGCATTTGAGGATGGTCTTTACACCTCCCTACCCAATTACGACAATGCTCCACTCACTGAAGCTCCCTCCCATCTCTCCCCCATTTTGGTAACCACAGCAATCAACGAGCATCCCCCAACACTGCCCCCAGCCTCCACCAAACCCCAGGTACCCCAGCGAGCAGAAGCGTCCTTCAGTACGAAGGTCTGTTGTGTTGTTCAGGGTGTTTAGTTTTCTAAGATGTTGTTATTCCTCTCAAACACACTAAGGATTGCGTACAAAATGTCCTGAAGCGTTTTCACATTGTTTGGGGAAGAGACAGAGGATTTTGCCTGGATTTTTTTTCTCCTTAAACACCTCACCAGAATCCTTATTTTATTGTAAAAAATACTTTGTTTTGTTACATTTTGAGTCTGTTTTGTTGTTAGATCCCAAAATGAACATCTTCATTTAAACTGTGCATCGTGGCAGATATAGATAGGCCTACTGAAATGCTGTTTGGAGGTAGTAGTGGAGATACTTGTCATCCTTGTGGTGTGTGGTGCTTCATCACACAGATTTATTTACCTGTACTTCTGTGGCGTGCTTATTACTGAGTGCCGCCTGGGGCTGGATAGTACACAAGTAAAATTACCCAGCTCGCTTTGCACTAGGGAGGAGGTGGAGGAGGGGAGCTGTCAACAGAGCGAGTGAGGGGTGAGATGTCGCTCGCCCATCCTCCTGCTCCTCTTTCTTACAGCCATCTGTTCTGCTCTATTCTCCTCTCTAGATATCTTTTTACCACTCCCTATATTTATTTAAATTCCCTTGAGAGGCGTCACTAGGCCTGGGTAGTGATATTAATAAAAACTAGATTTGCATTTCCTCAAGAAAATACAAATGCTTACAAGGCAGCAAAAACATCATGTTTTTGATAAAATAATCCAGAAAAGAAAAAGAAAGCTGGCGAATGGGATACAAAGAGATCAGGGCTTAGCTGACATTAGCATCTAAAGCAGGCAAGCCATTTTGATGGCCAATTTTAGCATAAGCTGATACTGGCGAACAGTCCACGTCCATTGTCACTTAGAGATTTCCAAACATAAATCTTAAAAAGATCATATCTTGAGGAGTCAGGTTTTTTTTTTTAGTCTTTTTTGAGATAAAAGAGTTCAATGTATTTAAAAATGCAAACATATGACATATAAAACATGATCTAGTTTAAAAAGAATATTTAGAAACCAAACTACAAAAAGTACTTTCTGACATGATGGTACACATTTACATGTCAGTGCACCCAGTCATGGTGAAGTAATAGAGGTAAGATAGATACTATTATTTATGTTTATAAACACCAGAAGAACTAACAATAAGAGAAAAATATGGTTACAGCAAGAGCTTTTCAGAGAGAGAGAGAGAGAGAGAGAGAAAAATGAAAATCATGTAAGTGTACGTGAAACCAAAAGAACTCAAACCATGTCAGGAGATCTTCTTGAGTTTAGTTCACTTTAAAACTATGGCAAGTCCTGCAGGTTCACTTTATCTTCATATTGTCTAACTCCAAATACTGTCCTTAATATTTTATTTAACATAATTTGGGCTATACTGGGTTACAAATGGCTGGTAAATTTGAGCATTCACCAGTTGGTTGGTGGGAAAAAGTTATTTTTTACCCTGATCCCAACATTGTAAGTCAGTGAGTTAATTATTTCAGAAAATGGAGAAGAAGAAAAAATGCAATCAGTATTGCATTGTAAGCACTATAATAATAAAGGGAACAATGCTAACGGTAGGCAATGTGAACATACATGCTGAGCTGTCTACTGTGGCTACACAGACAAGCTTGTGTCCTTTGAGAGTTGAGACTGTAACACACAAACCTCTGGCTGGTACTTAAATGTCATTGTGAATCTTAGTTCAATGATTTAAAGTACCATAGCCAGTTCCAATTAGCCTTCGATCAGTAACAGCCCTAGATAAAGAAATATAAAGACGGATCTTCAGTATGCACTTAATCTAACTGCCAGTCTTTGAGTAGATCAATCAGGGGCGCCGCTACCAATTTTGGGCCCTGTGAAAGAATATGAGGTTGGGGCCCCTACCGCACCCATTCCGCACCAAACATAGAACCTAGCTATCCAAAATCTTTGTCTGCAATTTAATAATAATGACCTATTACTTTTGCTATTGCTTTTGACCACTAGGTATCAGTATTTAGTCAGAGGCCTCCCATGGCTGTAAGTAACGCTAGCAGATGATTTATTATGCAAATGTAAATACAGTACGGTAATCAAATATTCATATTCATACATTCTTAAACAAAACCCATTGTTTAGTCAAAAATTCAAGAAGGTCTTTCTAACTTGTACTGGCCTTAAAATAACAGTTCTTGTAATTGTTAACTATAGCATTTGTTAGAATAAGGATATAATTACAGGTAAGACCATTTTTTCTTTCTTTTTTATAGCATTTGTTATGAAAAATAGCAACACGGTTAGAAACTATAGCTACAACATGCCACAGTTGTAATATAAATGTTAAGGGAAAAATATATTCCCTTAACAGATTATCTATTATAAATTCTACAACTAGTCAAAATTTATACAATAGAACACTATAAATACAATAGATAAATCATGATAAATTCTAGTAAATGTGGTCTTCATGAGTTTAAAAAGCTTGCAGGATGATGCCCCTCTTTTTATCAGTAATTTTATTGGCTGTTTTTGATCATGTTTGACTTTCTCCGTAGTGTTTAGAATCTAAATGGGTTGCACATTTTATCATCAGCGTCACATAGGATCGGCTCGCGCAAATCTTTACACTTTTGGAGCGAGCCGGTGAAAGTGCTTACAGTGATTCGCGCGGCACTCGTGCAAAATGAAACAACTGGGCTTCAGTCACAGTCACATCGCGCAGACAATTGATCCGTTCAGTTCCGTTCATACAGCTTATAAAAGCTCAGAACGCACGATGTATACAATTAATTAATAGTCTGATGATTCTACGTTTCGGTGTGGCCGTTCAGAGTACAAGCAAAATGCGAGAAGTCCTGGTGCACGAGAAGTGCCTGCCCGCTTTGAGCACTGACTGTTACTACTAATAAAACTGATCTCTGGGGGCCCCAAAAGTGTGTGGGCCCTTAGAATCATCCTAACTGTTTCGGAACATGCGTATGAGCAAGTGAAAACATGAATTTTTCAAATACTAAAGAGAGAGTTAGTTACTTTGCTTCATGACCATGTGGTCCTTTGCACGTGTCTGAAAGTTGTCACATGATATTGAACGCATGACTCGATCCAAAATGGTTCGAATATTGGTCCGAATGACATTAATGAAATTTATTTTTCCGGACATTCTTTCTCATAACAAAGCAATGACTTCTACACATCATTTTAATACCATTTTGTTGATTATATGATGTTATAAAATCATGCCAGAATAAAAAATATAGGTAACAATTTAGATTACAGCCCGGAAAGTACTGTGTAATTACAGCGAATCTTTCGATAATTATAGTGTACCTATAAAGTAAGTACGTGTACGTATAGGGGAACAATATGTAAAGTCTTGGGAATAAAGGGGTAACAACCAGGAAAATAACAAATTATATATAATGTAAGTATTTTAGAGTATTTAGGGTACTTATACTATTATGATAGACAACAATCTTATGTTTGGGAGCAATTTTGCGATGAAAGTGCACTGATTAAGTTGTTTCAAGGCAAGTAGAAAGAACTATTGCAATCTTTTTTAATACATGGGGAAATATACTTTTGTTTCATGTAGTTACAGGGTAAGTATGACATGGCGGGCTGTAAATTAAAGTGGTGCTTGTTACACTCTTGTTTCATGTAGTTACAGGGTAAGTGATTAAAAAACCCCACAAACAATCTGATATCACTCGGAAACCTTTATTTGAAAAACAACTTATTTCAAAACAGATTTAAAGTTACAACACTTCTTATTCGTTTCTCTTGCTTGGTTTCTTCCTCCTCTTGTTTCTCTTCTTCTTTTTCTTTCTTTCCACTGATGAATCTTAAGAGGGAATCCCATGTCATTGTTACAGTAGGCCTAGCTGGTTGTAGGCATACGCACGACGAGGAAGATTCAAGAATAACAGGTTTTAATAAATCCACAGGCAAGGAAATCCACAGGTTCACAGGAAACACAACCACACTAATCACGAATGATACCGGACAACACTGAACTGAAAACACGGGGCTTAAGTACACAGACAAACTAGGTGGTGATGGAACACAGCTGGATGTGATGATTAGGGTGATCTGTAACTATGGTGACAAACTAGTGGTGGGAAATGTTACAACACAAATCCAAAACAAGTCCAAAACAGAGTGCACATGTAACAGTCAATTGCTATTCTGTATTAAAAGAAAATACAGTACACCTGGAAATGTGCTCACCGTTTACTTATCTTTTACCCTCATGCCATCTGAGATATATACGACTTACCTTCTTAAGATGAACACAAACAATGTTTTTTAGAAAAATAAATAATATCTGGGAACGCTTCATAACGCAAGCTTGTGTGTTCCTAAAAGTCGAAGCATCAAACAGCACATGCAGCAATAACTACAGTAATCCATACCACCCCAGTGGATGAATCAATGTCTTCTGAAGTGAAACAATACGTATTTTTAAGAAAAATACCAAATATTTAAAAATTTTAAACTTTCTACCAACTGTCACCTGCGTGACACTTGAAGCGTGACGTAAGCGTGCCGAGAAACTCACGCGAAAAGTCGGATGTCGGATGGCGTCAGTTTTGTTTTTGTTTTTTTTATTAATGCTCACGACAAAATACACAGAATAACAGATAATGATAATAAGAAACAAACAAGACAGAATAGCAGAAACAGCAGTTCTCGCGTGAGTTTCACATGAATCTCCCGCGAGAACGTCATTGAAAGACTCTCATGCAGGCGCTGGTGACAGTTGGTCGGAAGCGAAAAGATGAATAGCCTAAACCATGAGAATGTTTCTGGGTGTACTGTATTTTCTTTTAATGGGATTCCTTCTTAAAATTCATCAGTTGAGAAACAAGACGAAGAGGAAGCCAAGCAAGAGAAACAACAACAACAAAAGGACAAAATGGGTTATTTTCTGAATAACTGAATAATAAGTGTTGTAGACCTGTTTTTAATTAAGTTATTTTTCAAATAAAGGTTTCGGAGTCAGTGATATCAGGTTTGCGTTTTTTTTATTTATTTTTTTACTTACCTTTTAACTACATGAAATAAGAGTGTAACAAGCACCACTTTAATTTACAGCCCGCAATGTCATACTTACCCTGTAACTACATGAAACAAGAGTGTAACAAGCACCACTTTAATTTACAGCCCACAATGTCATACTTACCCTGTAACTACATGAAACAAAAGTATATTTCCCCATGTATTAAAAAAAGATTGCAGTAGTTCTTTCTACTTGCTTTGAAACAACTTAATCAGTGCACTTTCTCGCTAAATTGCTCTCTATCATGATAGTATAAGTACCCCTTAGTTATAAAATACTTACAGTATAAATAATTTATTTTCCTGGTTGTTACCCCTTTATTCCCAAGACTTTACATATTGTTCCCATATACTTATATGTCCTTACTTTATAGGTACACTCAGGGGTTAAATTGGGATTTATGTGGGGCTCTGTGGTTTCAGGCTTTCGAGGAGTGCACATGTGTATGCAAAGCCTACAAAATCTTATCAGTTGACAAACTGTAAAAAAATAAGTCGACAGAGCCCTCTGCTATGAACACTAGAATGCAGATCAAAATCATTCTAGATGCTGGCAGTGTGCAAAGCTACATCTGATAACAATAAAATCTTTCTGTAGGCCTAAAGGAGAGTATATCAATACAAAATACAGGGTTCGACATTAAGCCTTGTCATGTGCTTGTCCTTTGGACAAGTAAATTAGTCACTTGTCCGAGCAAAAAAGTTGCTTGTCTGGAAAAAATGTGATTTTTTTTTTTTTTTTTGTGTAAATATAATTTATTCTGAAGCTATATTCTCAACAGTGTTCCATCAGCTTTTGCATATTTATATCTGCATATTTGTGACATTTACCCCAAGGGCGTTTTTTCCCCTAATCTTATTACATGCTTCAACTTTTATTAAAATTTTTTGACATTTGATCAATAAATTCAATAAGAAAAATAAAGGACTGTTATGAATCAAATTAAATAATTTACACTGAAAAATTACAACTGCATTAAATAATGTTATAATATTCTTTAAATATTTTTGAATATACAAATAAATGTTGGGAAAATTTAAACATGAAACTGAACCGCCAGTAGGTGGCGGCAAGTGACTGTCCTAATCATTCTTTCAAACGATTCGTTCAAACGGCTGATTCATTCAAGAATGAGGCAGGTGTTTTAGAATGGGCCATTGAATCTTTGACTCAACCGATTCGTTCAAAACGCTGAATCATTCAGTAATAAAATGCAGCGTTGATGTGAGAGATGCTCTGTGGTTCTGCTGTGATCTTTCGCTGCTGAAATAGAACAAAAACAGTCAGTAATGCATCTAAAATGTAAGTGACTTTATTAACTTGTATTGAATTTACTTAAATAACTTATTATTGAACGTATAAAAGTAGTGTCACATTTTCAATCGTGATTCCAATAACGCGGAAAACAGCACTCTTGGTCAGGTGATGTTACTTAACTGTATCATATGTTATAAATATAAAAAACCTCCACATTTTGAATTTTTACAGCAGCGTATTTTCTTTGTGCTGCACTCATTTGTTTCGATTTCTCCTTGAGAGGCTGCACGAGCCTCAACAGTGTGACCTTGCTACTGTCAGCACATTATACATTATATATTATTATTATCCATTATCAATCGCCACTTACACTAAATGTAATAATATCATGCTTGCGTTTTGGTGATACCCTAGCTATTTTTGTTATTGATGTTTTAATCAGGACAAGTAAAACTCTCTTTCTCTTGCCCCTTCAAAAAATGAAGCGTTAATGTCGAGCCCTGATAAGCTTATGTGCCGGGGCTCACCCCCGGACGGCCCCGGCCCAATTTAACCCCTGGGTACACTATAATTATTGAAAGTTACGCTGTAAATTCGTTGTAATTACGCAGTACTTTCTGGGCTGTAATCTAAAGCGTAACCAAAATATATTACATTATTAAGATATTTTAATCATAAATGTAATGGCTGTATTGACCTTTGGAAGGTTAAATTGGCCTTTTGACACTTCAAAATCTTTAAAATACCTTTATATGTAGCAAAATATAATTTAAAACCATTTGGATTCAATAAAAAAGTGATCCAATTGTACTACCTTACATACTTTGGATGTCATATCTTTGTTTTGTTTTTAATTATTATTATTAAGGCCTTTGGACAAAAATAAATGAATAAATAAAATTGACCCTTATATCTATCCATATATTTATGACTGCTGTTTACTTTTTTTTTTTTTTTCAATTGCTAACATACATTTGTCCAAACTGTAATCACATTTTCAAAACTCCAAACACAATTATCACAACATCTGTCTGTTGTGACCATACCATTAACACAATTCATGTCATTTTCACACAAAATGCAGTCAATTAACACATTTCTAAAATGCTTAAATTTTCTTTTCACGCAAGCTTACCCCATACCAAAATCATGGTTCTTTCTCATCTTATTTACAAATGCTTAAACACAGCCAGAAATGAAGACCCAATTTTCCAATCTTTAAATATAGTATAAAACCTATACTTTTGCAGCAACAGCAGCTCAAAAGTATTGAAAAAATATACTGCATAAAACAAATACTGAAACAACTGATAAGCATTTTTAATTAGAAGATCACTGAAATATTGAGAAATAGCAGATTCCAATCTCAGTTGGAAGCATAGTCAGGTGTTGAAGTTCTTTTCATTACATGGACATACAGTAAAATAGGACTATCTGAATCAGATTTGTGGATGCAGAACAACACAGAGGAGCAAAGAGAAAAAATAATGTCTGAGCAAGGGAGAGGAATAGATAAAAGAGGAGAGGAGTAGTTGGATCAGGACAAGGGAGAAGAAGAGGTAGGGGAGAGGAGGAAGAATGTGTGCTGGATTGTGCATCTCTGTATTTTTTCTCTTACACATGTGGAACCTATGAGAGCTTATTTCTGTTGTTGATCAATGTCAGCAATTTTTAATTTCAGTAAAAGCTTCATACTACAACAATTTCACTACCGCTGTTCCATATATGCAGAATATGTGGTCTGCGTAGGGCACTAACTACCAAGGGGACACCATCCCACCCTCTATGGGGGCACCATCAACACTCCACCCCACTCCACACCCAGAAAGCAATTTCAACCAAGGGGCAACTGAAGTTCTGGTATCATTTGACCAGTGGCTGCCAATTCTGTTACTTTCTTCTTTTTTTCTACTGTACATTCTATAATGTAATGACTCATTCACTTTTAGATAGTTGCTATGTTGCCAAGAATACACACATTCAACACTCATCCAAAAATGTAGAATGGCTTACATGTAAGCATTCTACTTTTACTGCAGTAAAAGGAAACTAAATTATAAAAACAGTGGATTTCATATTGTCTGCTGGTAGAACTGAAACATGACAAGTAATGCAGTTTTCGTAATGCCATCAACAGTCATTGCGCAATGATTGACTATATGTTCATGTTGGATAGAAAACTAGTGCTAGTTTTGACAGAAAGACTCAATTTTGAATCAGGTTTTAACACAGTGTTTTACGTCTGAGGCTCTGAGCAGCAGAAATCAGTTATTACTGTAGTTAGATTCTCTCTGTCCTTCTCCTCTCCAGTCATTTGACTCTCAGAGGAGCACTGTCTTCAATGCTGTTCACTTGTACTGCATCAGTGCCACTGCTGCTCTAGCCTCTGGCAAAGACACAGACTCTACAGGAGCTCTCTCTCTCTCTCTCTCTCTCTCTCACACACACACACACAATTTTTGTAAATTGTGGGGACATTCCATAGGTGTAATGGTTTTTATACTGTACAAACCGTATTTTCTATCGCCCTACACCAACCCTACACCTAAACATACCCATCACAGAAAACTGTGCATTCAGAAACCCTTGTTATTATAAACTCTAGCCAGCAACTTACTGCTCATGCTCGCACTCGTGCACATGTAACATATTACTCACAGCAAAGTTCTTTTTCAATCATTGCTTAGAAGTAAGAAGAAATTTGAAATTTCTTTGCAGCAATATACTTTTTTAAATTACATTTTAACTGTACACACACACACACACATATATATATATATATATATATATATATATATATATATATATATACAAAATTTCAATGTAACAGAAAGAACAAGAACAAAAATAACAAAAAAACCAACCAAACAAACAATCAAAAACAGCTTCTCAGTACCACCTCTTTTCTTAGTCTTCTATTAGTTTTTTTTTCTTTTTTCTTTTTTTTTACAATCGCTAGAACACATTTCAGGTTACTTTTTCAAAACTTTTTCACACAGTTCTCCAAACAAACTTTCATTTTTGGCACAGCAGTTAATTTAAGAAGTTAAATTAAGTCTCAAATCAACTCATTCTTCCAGAACACTAGCAAAGTTTTTCACCCAGCATACACACTTTGTCAGTCATAAAACATAGACCTAAAAAAACGCTAACATCAGTTAGCATTATACAATGTTTTCCTTTGCAAAATTTCTTTACAAAACAAGAATAACACTCTCTATTTTTTAGAATTCACTGCAGTTTGTTACATGAACCATGTTTACATAACAGTAAAAAATTATTTCGAAGTTTTCCCTTTGAATAGATGATAATGAAATTGGAAAACATTTCAATCAGTTCATTGGTTTTATATTATGTTATTGTTTTGAACTAAAGTTTAACAGTTTTTAAAACAGTATGTAAGCATGTGCAAATTGGCCTGTAGGTACACTGAGTTTTGGCATTTGTTGTGTCAAAGTGAGAAAAGAATTAATGTAATTTGAAAGATGTAGTCATTAGTTTACACACATTTTCAAAACTTTGCAAATCCAAGAATTGTACACACAAAACGCAAAATGCCTCACTTCTTCAAAATGAATCACTGCATTCAAAATATCACACACACATCTCAAAAGTAAACATTTGTCTTACTTTTCAAACACATTTGCCATAATCTATTTTTTGATATATCATATACACACAGTTATTAAAAACCTAAAGCTCTTCTTTCATAAGCTGCTATGTACATTTCTGTACAAGACTGAAAGTAATTGGCAGAGAGATGTTGAAAAAAATCACGGTAAACAGGAAAGCAAGATTGAAACCAAACTTTTTTTTTTTTTTTTTTACTGTAAGCACTTGTGGTTGTGAATACAGTATTGCACAGAACGTAATATAATACATCACGTAATATAATACATCAGCCATGTGTAGTTGGACAAAAAACAAACAAACAAACAACAACAAAAAAACTAGCAACCAAAAAAAAAAAACTAGCATAATTTTGAAAAAGGTGAATATTCCAAAGGAATGGTGTGTATGATGTGTGTCCTGGTAGGGGACCAAATGTCCTCACAAGTATAGTAATACCAGTGCATTTTGGCTTTGTGGGGACATTTATATACAGTATAAAACCCATTATGCCTATGGAATGTCCCCAAAGAACATGGAAACCCAACATGTGTGTTGTTGTGTGTGATGGTTGGGTGTGTCTAGGCTCCATCTCTCCTCCTGGCTGGATCCGGCCATATACTTCATCCACGTCACATGCTATGTTCTCTCTTGCGTATCCAACCTTGGATGGAGGCAGTGTCAGTGTCTCCACATGCCTCCTCCATTGCCTGGAGAAGTGTTATGTTGACATAGGGACAACGATCGTGCACTTTCCAGCACCATGTGGAGAAAAATTCCTCAATAGGGTTTAGAAATTATGAATATGGAAGGAAGTAAATGACAGAAAAGTTGTTCAAAACCTATAACTTGACCTTTGGCCAATTTATATGCCTATTTTAAAGCCATGATTGGTTAGTGTTAAGTAAAGCAGAGTATTTGCACATGTGAGGAGATGAATTAGTGTGGCATTTTGATTGGTTGTTTGAAAAAAGAAATCAAGATACTTCCTGTTAGATTTTTGTGTGTTACATAAAGAATTGTGTGTTGTGTTTTGCAAAAAGTGTTTTATGAAATTGAAAACCGAGTCGAAGGCCGAGAATTAGTGTATGGTTTTGTGTGGTTCATGTGTGGTTCTGCTGTTTGAGTGTCAGGTTTCAGAAATTGTGTGACAAGTAAAGATTTTGTGCATAAGCAGTTGAAAAAAACTGTAAATGTATTTTGTGCCAAAGTTTAGCCCACATAGATTTCTGTTGTGCTCACTGTGTGAAGAGTTTTGAAAAAGTGACCCAAGTATTGAGAAATGGGTCCTAGCGATTGTAAAAAACACCTCCAACATGTTTTAACTAACTGAAGGGCCCCCAAACTCCTTCAAATAATGTATATTTATCCTTTAAATTTTTATTCTTTAAAGTTATCCTTTCCATTGACATATTTATTACAATTTTTTTCGACCAATTTCCATGGGAATGGAAAACCCTATAGGGAATTCCAGGGAATTTATGAATTGGTATTTCCAGTTCTGCTAAAGTCATTTAAAGTCAAATTGTCTGTGAATATTCTCAATATATTTGTATTGTCTTTATTTTGCTTTTGTGGTGTTTTTCGGAATTACCATTGTTTGGAATAGTTGATGTCATCTGTGAAGTTTTCGCAAGTAAGGATGAACCCAAAATGGAGCTGTTGGAATCTCTATTTACCCTGCTAAAGAGGTCTTTAATTTAACCATTATCAGACTATTCCAGAGTTTAGGAGCCAAATGCAAATAAGCTCTACCTTCTTGAATGGACTTTGATATCTTAGAGTATTGTAATGTGATAGAAGATTGGTTAAATACAAATGAGCTAAGCCATTTAACTTAACACATAGCCAGTCTAGAGTCTCAAGCTTGTTTATGGAGGATGCAGGGCAGCCACCTTGTAGCATTACAATAGTCTTGAGGTTATAAATGCATGAACTAGCTTTTCTGCATCAAAAACAGCTAACATGTTCCATAATTTTGCATTGTTTTTAAGGTGGAAGAAAGCTATTTTGGTAAAATGGAAAATATGATTTTCAAAAAACAATTTTCTGTCTAATGTAAAACCTAGATCTTTAATTATAGAGGATGGAGTAACATCCTTCTATATGCAGGGTTTTGGTCCATTGAATAATATATCTACTTTATCAGAATTAATAAAATGAAATTACTGTTCACCCAGTTATTCATGCATTCTATTTAAATGTTATTTGAAATTTGGACATCAAGAATGCTTTAAACTGGAATAATGGTGTGAGGCCAGGCAGTTAATTGTAATTGATAACATGATATTAACACTGAGCCTATTTATGATTACAAATGTCCCTGGTCTTATTACTCATCCATGTACATAATTTCAAAGAAAAACAAAACATAAAATATCTTATAAAAATATAATAACTTGCTCCACTTCTGAAGCTCTTCCAAGGCTGTGCAAATAATTTTGTTGCATGCAACAATATTATCAGTTCATGCAATGCCAGACAAAGTCCATTTCAACAAAGGAACAATCTCAAGATAAGCCCATGGGATTTGAACTTAACCATTGAGTTGAGCCCAGAGCATTACCGATTTTGCTACACAACCTACAACTGCATATTGCTAAGAAAGTGCTTTATACTGCTGAAATACAAAAACCCATTTGTCCTGAAGATTTTTATTTATTTATTTTTTGTTGGTGGCGCTGGCACTAACCTTGGCTCTTGTGATGCTTAGTCTCTGACTATGTGAGCCAAAACAAGCACAATATGTCACTTTAGAGATATTTGTGAATTGTGATTGTGAATACCATTAAGTATCTTAAAGAATTTATTTGTTATTCTTCGGACTACATTTTAGTACTCCTTATCTGTGCAGTGTTATCTTCAACATGAAATGTTTTCATAGCTGTCCTGTAATGCAAATGAATGCAGTTGTCATATCACAAGTTTTGATTTAGTACCTTGCTAGAAAGTGCCGTCGAGCAGAACACCAAGAATAAACCTGTTTAAAACCATGCATTAAATCTTTCTCATTCAGAAGTCAGGTCGTGGAAGGGTTCAAGGGGAGGTGATGCCCACTCTGGACATGACGCTCTTTGACTGGACTGATTATGAGGATATGAAGCCTGCAGACACTTGGCCATCCAATAAAAGAAAAGGTATAAAGGCACATTCTCAATGTCTAATCAATAACAGGTATTGTACTATCCATTAGATTTGCTTCCTGCTGTAGTTTTTTTTTTTTTTTTTTTTAGTTTTTTTTTGTATTTTTTAGACAGAGATATATTCAAAAATAAAGATAAATATTTGATTATAAGATTGCATGAAGTTGCCCCAGATATTTAAACCTCTGAGCCTAAATAATTAGCAAATTCAAAGATGATTTCTGAATAAAGGATTTCATAGGAGGCCTGTGTCTGTCTATTTCCACCTATAAAGATAAACGTCGCAGCAAAAACAAGAGCAATGGGAACACAACGCTTGATTCTGATGTCATTGAACCATGTGACCATCATCTTGATTGCCTTCCTGGTCAGTGCACCCTTATAATTGTTTAATATTACCATTATCAAAGGCAGTGCTTCTCAAACCAGTTCTAGGGACCCCCTACTTCTGCACATTTGAATGTCTTCCTCATCAGACACACCCAATTCAAAGTCTCGCAGTCTTGATGAGCTGGTGAGTAATCAGCTGTTAGATGAGGGAGACATCCAAAATATGCCATTTTATTTACATGTTGTTACAAACCAGTATGATTACTTTTTTCCATGGAACACAAAAGGTGCTTTTTTTCAAAGGTGTGTAAAGAGTACCTGAAAACCATATTTGAGTAAAAGTACAGATACCTTACATCGAAAATGACTCCATTATAAGTTACAAGACACCAACTTAAAAGTCTTAGGCTCAGTTTCACAGACAGAGCTTAGATTTAGAATTAGGACATTTAAGTAGCTTTTATAGATGTGACTAAGAATAAAACTTTACTGGTGTGCATCTTGGGCTACGTAAATGTGGCCCAAATCTGATTTTTTTTGCCCACATGTAACTCATATTTGTTTTCCCCATTACAGTGTGAACAGTACAAACAACATGGAATCTGATCTTTTCAATTCTGATTTGTGCCACTTCCATATGTGGTACTAAATTCGATACAGGTCAGATGTTTCATCATGCGACCGGAGTCTGACGGTCATACCTAGGAGAGAGAAGAATGCTTTCCACACTCTAGAGATGAACTGGGGTCCTCTATCTGAAACGATGTCTTCTGGGATTCCGAAGTAACGGAAGATGTGGTTTCAGCCACAGCTCTGCGGTCTCCATAGCAGTAGGAAGTCCCTTCAAAGGAATGAGACGACAGGACTTCGAAAATCTGTCTACAACCACAAGGATACAGGTAGAATTATTTGAAGCTGGGAGATCTGTGACAAAGTCCACCCCTAGGTGTGACCATGGTCGGTTGGGAACGGGCAGAGGAAGGAGTTTGCCGGATGGTAGATGGCGTGAACTCTTCGAAATGGCGCATTTCCTGCATCCCTGCACGTACCTTCTTACATCAGCTGCCATATTGGGCCACCAGAAGCGATCTTTCAACAACGAGAGGGTTTCATTGACCCCCGGGTGGCCAGTGCCAAGTGAAGTGTGTGCAGAGTGAGTAAGTGGAGTGCACCGTGTCCGGGTGATATACTGCAAGCCCGGTGGACAACACGACGGAGTGTTGGTGGAGGCATTGGAGGAGGGCAAGGTCTCGGTAGACCAAAAGATAGGGCTAACATTGATTATTTCTGGGAGTATGGGTTCAGGTTCCTCAGTAGTTCCATCAGGAGTGTGAAGTCTTGAAAGTGCATCTGCCTTGACGTTCCTGGATCCTGGTCAGTAAGAAATTGTGAAGTTGAAGCGTGTGAAGAACAAAGCCCAGCGGGCTTGTCTGGGATTGAGTCTCTTAGCAGCTCGGAGATACTCCAGGTTTTTGTGATCTGTTAGGACCAGGAAGGGATGTCTAGCTCCCTCCAGCTAATGCCTCCACTCCTCGAGGGCCAACTTGACAGCAAGAAGTTCTCGGTTACCGATAATTTACCTCCGCCGGGTTGAGCTTGCGGGAGAAGAAAGCACATGGATGGAGGCGGCTTGGGTTCCACTGCTGCTGTGACAGGACCGCTCCAACTCCTGTAGTGGATGCGTCCACCTCCACGATGAAGGGCTTGTTTGGGTCTGGATGGACCAGGAGAGGAGCAGTGGTGAAGACTTCCTTGAGGGAGTTAAAAACTTCTGTGGCAGCTGGAGTCCAGGACAGAGACTTGGGCTTGCTACGGAGAAGATTTGTAAGCGGACTGGTGATGGAGCTGAAACCTTGGATGAAACGTCTGTAGAAGTTGGCGAAGCCGAGGAAACATTGGAGTTCCTTAACAGTTTTGGGTATGGGCCAGTTCTTGACGGCTTCCACCTTCCCCTCGTCCATCCGGATGCCACTGCTGTCGATGTTATATCCAAGGAATTTCACTGAGGGTTGATGGAAGGAACATTTCTCGGCTTTGAGGAATAGCTGGAATTCTCTCAGGCATTTCAGGACCTCCACAACGTGACGGCGATGTTCAGCCATACTCTGGGAGTAAATCAGGATATAGTCTATATAGACTAGAACGAACTTGTGGAGAAACTCCCGGAGCACCTCGTGAATGAAGTCCTGGAATACGGAGGGGGCGTTGACCAGGCCATACGGCATAACCAAATATTCGTAGTGTCTGGTGGGCATGACGAAGGCTGTCTTCCACTCGTCCCCCTCGCGTATCCGGATGAGGTTGTACGCGCTGCGGAGGTCCAACTTGGTGAAAAAAGTGGCACCATGGAGATGTTCTAGAGCCGCTGGGACGAGAGGAAGGGGATACCTGAACTTGACAGTTATGGAGTTTAATGCCCGGTAGTCTATACAAGGCTGTAAGCCTCAGTCCTTTTTCGCCACGAAGAAGAAGCTGGAAGCAGCAGGGGAAGTCGATGGATGGATGTAGCCTTGAGCAAGAGCCTCCTTGATGTACTCCTCCATGGCCTTCTCCTCCGGGATGGACAGGGGGTAGATCTTTCCCCTGGGCACTGACACACCCGGAAACAGATCGATGGCACAGTCCCATGGCTGGTGTGGAGGCAGCTTGGAAGCTCTTTTTGGGCAAAAAACGTCTCTGAAGGGGGCATAACACGGAGGAATGTCTATAGTGCGTTTCTCGAGTGGACTCTCGATGGATGTGGTACACACAGGAAGAAGACTGGAACTGGGAGAGCGTGGAACAGGCAGCGCAGAGAAACAAGTGTCGCCCCACTTCAGGACTTCGCCGGTCTTCCAGGAGATGATGGGATTATGTTGCACCATCCACGGACGCCCTAGAATTACGTCAGCGGTGGACCCCTCCAGAACCAGCAACTGAATGTTCTCCACATGCAGAATTCCTACTTGAAGTAGTAATGGTCCAACTATTCGGTTAACAAGTTTCCTGCTGATAGGTTTTCCAGTTACTGAATGGATCTGGTAGGTTGACGGCGTTGTCTTGGTCTTTAGGTTAAGTTGGCGGCAGAGGGTACCAGAGATGAAGTTTCCTGCTGACCCAGAGTCGAGGAGTGCGGTAACTGGAATAGAGATATCGGCAGCAGTAAGTTTTACAATGGTGGTGAGTGGTTTCATGGAGTTAGAGGTGGAAATGATGGCACTCACCATTGAACGGGGAGGACGAGTTGGGCATGCGGAGATAACATGCCCAGGAGAACCACAATATAAACACAGATTCTGGGTCAGCCTTCTCTGCCGTTCTGCGGGAGTTAGACGGGTGGATTCAAATTGCATGGGTTCGTTAGCTGGTTCTGGAGGACTGACGGATTCTGGTCGGCAGAAGTAGGTGTTGCGCTGTAACTGTCCCTGGTGTTCTTCGAGACACGACTGCATACGAGTGGCGAAGCGGATGGAGAGCTGGATAAACCGTTCAAGGCCGATGGTACCCTCGTATGCAACGAGATGCAACCGCACTCGAGGATCCAATCCCTGACGATAAATTGTTAAGAGAGCTTGTTTGTTCCATCCACTCTTGGCAGCGAGAGTCCTGAATAACAGAGCATATTCATTCACAGACATGTTTCCTTGTTTCAGATTATAAAGTTTCTCACCCATAGGCAAATCAAAGGCAGGTTCTCCAGATACTTCCTTGAAGTGATCGACGAAACTGGAATATGACTGGATTACCGGGTTATTTTGTGACCAGATGGAATCGGCCCATTGGAGCGCCTTGCCGTTTAACTGAGAGATTAAAAATGCTACCTTGGATAGTTCGGGTGGGGAACAAGTGCGGTTGCATCTCCAGGAACAGCGAGCATTGTAGGAGGAAACCGTTGCAATCCTCCGCCGAACCAGAAAAGGGCGCCGGTTTGGACATGGCGTAAACAGGTGGTGAGGAAGAGGTGGCGCTGTTCCCGGAAGTGATGGCTGGTGGAGGTGAAGATGGAACTGACAAGTATTACAGAGATGTTGCGAAGTTTCAAAACTCTGTCCTATTTTGCCACATCATTGTCTTTATTTTTTATATTGCCTACGCATAATTCCGCTGGCTTCCGTGGCAGATCAGTGTGATCTGCCCCCCCCCCTCCCGCAGAAATTGGTTACTTTTTCACTTTTGCTATTTTGCAACTCTGTGGGTTGAAGCGATATTTAACCCCCGGAACACGATTTTTACTGGGATACCCCATGGAATGCTAGATAGTTTTGAGAAGCAATTGAGTGGATTTTGTGGTAAAAACCTGGCAACCCTGTTTGTATCAGTCTTTTGCGCATGCAGGTCAGTTAAGAACAATGATCTGTTCACACTGGAAATCTGATATTGTTCACATTTAAAACAACAATGTGAACAACTAAACAAAACATCAGATCTGAGCAAAAATTGGAATTGAGCATTATGGCTCGCAGTGTGAACGTAGCCTTGGAGAGCCCTGTGATGGACTGGTCAGGGTGCTTTCCGCTGCCTCTGGCCTAGGAAACTGGGATAGGCTTCAACCCTATGTCTTAGAGAAGGTCATATAAGGAAGAGAGAGAGAGAGTGTGTCCATCTTGAGACAAAACAATGGCACTGACATATTTTAAGATTTGTCAGTGCAAGTTGCTTTCAGTTAAAACAGCTCAAACATGCATTTTAGTCTGGGACTAGGCTTAAGTCTTGTCTTTGAAACTGGGGGATAGAGTATCTGATTTTAACAGTATTTAAGTATTTTACTCATACTGAATGTATGCACTAGTCCTCAACACCTACGAGACATGCCAGGCAAAAACAAGAAATAGCTGATTTGTGAGGAGAGCAATCATGTTTATTTTATAAAATCAAAATAAAACTGAACACCTCAATTTTAATAAATCAAGGTCAACACAAGAGCTTCTTAAACGTCTACAAACACTTAAGTCTCAGTTAAGCTCAAGTTCTCAAAAAGGTCATATGTAAACCAATATCCTTCAAAAAGGTCTCTTCAGTATAACGGATTGTTACGTCCAACAGATTGTTACATCCAGAGGGGCGCGTAACACGGATAAATAAAATAATGTTATAAAATTAAATAGTCAAAGTCTACTTGCACCGGATATGCTGGTTTCGGCCTCATCAGCAGCTGTAGCTGCTGTCCTCATCTCATATATGAGGTAAGGTAGTTGCTAAAACTCTTGTTATTCAGCAACTACCTGCTAATGCACTCGCATTTGCATAAAGTAGCCTTGTTAACAAGTTTGGGTGAATAAGGGTAAAACAACACAAGATATAGTACCTTCAGTGCCCTGTGGATGGCGATATCACTTCTTTTGTTGTAGAAATAAACTTCTGCAGAAAAAGGTTAGGTGTCAAATGCAATATGTAACAAATAATCGATACTCAGTAAAACTACAAAGAATCCAAAAAGATTCTTAAGTACAGTAACTACTGTAATTACATTTACTTAAATACTTTACACCACTACTTTTTTTTTTTTTAAATGGCATTTCTTTGAAATATGAAAAAGTGCATGACTATTGTGATGTATATCTGAGTGAATCTACTCCAACAAGAAAAAATAGATTGTTGTGGTTTGTTATTGCTGCAATCTCAAGTGAGTGACAAGCTGGGAGGGAAAGTTATTTTGATTAAAGATTATGAGGGCACATGAATTTAAAAAAAAATTGTGCACAGATATAATTTATAGTAAATACTGCAATAATCCATAAAAAAAGAACTGAAAATTTTACTTTTTTTTTTTTTGTAATTGATATCTGTCTACAGTACATAATTTTTTATCTATTTATGTATTTTGCTTGGGTGAGCAAATAAAGTTTGATTTTTCTTGCACATGAGATGTGCATGAATGTGGCGCCAAAAATATTGTGGAATAATTTGAGATATATAGAATATATACAATCTGCTGCTTGTTAGCTTGCTTATTTTGCTCATAAGCATTATCTATTTAAGCCCATGTCATGAAACTATGTTACCACAGGTTTAGAGCTGTAGTTTCAATCACACAACTCTAAAAATGTTGTTTGCAAATGTTCGTTGCAACTATGGTTTTGGGAAATGCCAAATTTATGAACAATATTTAACTAAAAGACTATAATATAGCCCGTCTGTTGAAAAGAGTGGACAGGGCTTTTTTTTTTTTTTCTCAAAAATTCACCTTCTGTGTTCCATGGTTAAAATAAACATGTTGGGTTAGAATGATATGAGGTTGGGTAAATTACAAATTACATAACAACATACAAAAAATACTAGCCAGTGTTTACTTCTGTGGTTTATCTCATTGTGCTATGACCAGGTTCCTGTTGTGACCTCAGAGAACATGAGTGCAAACCTCACAACCATGGTCTAAACAACAAGTGTTATGATGACTGCATGTGTGAGGAGGGTGAGTATAACTTTTCTGGCAAAATTACATTCTAGAGAGATACTACAAAAGGGATCTCACAGGTCCAGGTCATTTTTCACCAATAAATCAAAATATAATTTTGAAATATAAGTTTATTTTTAGGACTATTAGGATTATTTTATACATCAAGTCAAGTCAAGTCACCTTTATTAATATAGAACTTTATACAACCCAATCAACACTGAACTGAATTCAGTTTGGTTCAACAACTGTGTAAAGTTCATCAATTATGGAACAAGTTCATTTAATCTATATATAAAAAAAAGCTCTCTACTGAAATCTTTTCCATATAAATTTGAGCTTTTGTTCTAACCTGCACTGACAAGCAGTAATTAAAATAAATTAATAATAAAAGTATTTTTATGACACTGCGATAGGTAGCCCACGTACTGTGCAAAATTCTGCCCCTCGTACAGTAAATGTGCATTAAATATTGATTAAATGTGTCTTGTGGTTGACTGTGAGTATGTCACTTTGTGTAGCGGTTTTCTTTTCTGTGTGGAAAAAAATTGCTGGAAAACTATGCTATAGAATTACAATTTTTTCTTTCTTTTTTTTTTTTTTTTTGGCTCTGGGGTGAAGTGTGACCTGGAAATGATTTCTTATGATTCACTTAAAAACTTCTTGACTTTATTATTCAAATACTATATTATTCAATCAAAGAATACATTTATTTGTAAGTCATTTTGGATGAAAATGCTAAATGAAAAAATCTAATGTAATGTAAATGTAAAATTTTTTAGGTCTGCGTTGTTATGCCAAGTTCCACCGCAAGCGGCGGGTAACCCGAAGACGTGGCCGCTGTGTGGAGCCAGAATCAGCCAACAGCAACCAAGGAGCCTTCATTACTGTCTGAAATATAAAGAGATAAAGAAACAGCAGAGAGACGAGAGACCACATCCTTATACCCCATGATGGACTGAGCCTTGGAAGAATGTGGGCCAAAGTTAAACATCCATCCAAACTTGCTCTAACTCAACCCACAGTATAAGTAAGCGATAAGGTACGAGAGGCCATGCTGTATTGTGAATACAGTCACAACTGAAGGGCTCTGTTAGGCACGACATGAAGCAGAGTGCCTGCAACCTCTTCATTTGTGACTGTATTCACAATACAGCACACCTTGAGTACCTTATTGCTTTTATAAAACAATTACCACACAATAAAGATATTAAGCTGAAAATATGTGTTAATAAAATCATTAAATTCCATCCTTCCACCAGAAAAAATGACAATGACAGTGACCGTAAACAGCAAGAAAATGTTCGTGGATGTAATGCCTCATGCCTAAATAACATTAAAAAGTATAACTCTGTGAACATACAGTATCATACCTGAAACAGAAAACATACATGGAACAGTTATTGATTAATTGATATCGTTTATGTTGCTAAGGATGGTTGCTAAGAGTGTTGCACAGCGATACACCAATCTGTTCAATGAAGCGCCATAGCTTCATAAATAATACACGGCTAATTAGCATCATGGGCCGGAACTATTTGTTTTTTAAATGTACATATGCTGTACTAACCCAGCAGGGTTGTGCACCATTCAGAATTAAATTTAGAATGGCTTTTAAATTCTGGAATTTAAACTGAGGAATTGAGCAATCAGGATACAGAATTGGAATTTGAGACAGGAAATAGAATTTCACCCATATACATATTTACATATTTATAGAAACACTAGAAGATATTATTAATGCAATTTTGAAATGCCACCTATTGAAATTTAGTCAATGTAATTGGTCATTTCATTAAACGTAATGAAATTACTTTATTGGACCATGGAATTAATCAAAGTCAACTAATGGACCATTGAATTTTCTACACGTCTATTGTCATTTATTAAAGCACAGTACACACTGTACGATTTTTGGGCAGTCCCAGATCTGACCAATCGTGGCGATTTCTGTGGTCTTTTCTCCAAAACAGTGGTCCTACGTTGTACAGTGAGAGAGGTTCAAAGACAGCTATTGTCACGGTCTAAAACTACTTACCTCAAGCTCCATTTTCATAATTGGCATGTCAAGTTAGCCTCTTTTCCCTAGCCATGACCATGTCCGTATTCTCCTCTTTCGCTTCCTCCTCTTTTTTTCAGCACACATAAAAACCACAATTGCCAAAGTTTGATTAATTTTGCTCTATTTGTTTACCACTAACGCATGCTGATGAGGTTTTATACTTGCGTCATATCCTATGATTTAACAGTTCATCATAGTACAGTGTACATGCATGTTATACCCAAGTTTATTAGATCCATGTCGTACAGTGTGATTTGTAATGATCTTATAAGATTGCCGAAATCGCATAGTCTGTAGTAGGCCTTACACAACGGTCTCAAACTCAGTTCATGGAGGTCCACAGCCCTGCAGAGTTCATCTCCAACCCTAATTAAACACACCCGATCCACCTAATCAAGATCGTCAGAATTACTAGAAACTTCCAAGCAGGTGAGTTAGAGCTAAATTCTGCAGGGCTGTTGCTGCGTTCACGCCATGTTGTAATTACCGTAAATTAGAGATGACAACACATGACGTTCTATTTGAAGCTGTTCACATCATCTGACTGTGAATTATGCGTGTCTATGGCAACACTATCAATGCCTAAATTAATCTACAGTGGTACAAGAAGGAACTCTCAAAAAATTCCCAGCTTGCAAGTTGTAATTACGAGCATTACGAGGACTTGAATGCTTTTTACAAGTTGAAATATCATAAAATAAGGTAATTACGACATGGCGTGAATGCACGTTGTGGCCCTCCAGGAACTTTCTGTCATTCAAATTACAATTCAATATCCATGACTGTGGCCGATTTAATTTCACAATTTTGCCCAAACTCTGCTGTTTGTCAAAAGTTGCTTGTTAAGTTTGTACAGATTAATTTGTGTCTGAATGAAAGGCTTTTTCTACTGCTATATGTTATACTATCAATAACCACTACTTCTCTTGTATTCTAAGTGATATTGATTTGTTTGGTTTATTTGTAATATATGCTTTATTTATTCCTGTACCAAACAGCTTTCTTTAGAGATGTTATCGTGGTCAGGATATGTGCTCTAATGACTGTGTGTCCTGACAGAAAGATGGATGATTGAATGAGCGATTGTTACCTATATGGGTTAGAGGGATAGAGATGGACAGAGGGGAGAGATTGATGGGTTTACATTTTAAATCACTGAGCTTCTTTATGGTCTGGTCCCATCACTGTCTTGATTTAACTGTTTAATAGACATTTATGTTAGTGGGGTTGTAGATGCTTTAGTGTTTGTAAAGTCTTTTCGGTTATCTTGTTTTGATCTTGATATTTCTCAAGTTTCACAAATTGTCAGTTATTTTTAACTTAAATGCCAGAAATAAACTTCACTAAGGACACAAAGAGTATTTTTTTTATTTATTTTTTATTTATTTTTTTATCACAGATGTTCTGAGAAAATAGCCAACTGTGAACTTAAAGTACATATTATTGCAATAATCTAGTTCACCACAACAATCTTGAGTTTCCTCACAAGCTTTCTATACTGTGTGATTTGAAAAGGTGATTTGGAAAGACAACATCTATGTTTGGAACAGTGGTTCAACCTTAATGTTATGAAGAGACGAGACGAATTTGTTGAATAAAGTCATTATTTTTGTTTTGTTTTTGTGCACAAAAAGTATTCTCGTCACTTCATAATATTAAGGTGGAACCACTGTAGTCACGTTGACTATTTTAATGATGTTTTTACTACTTTTCTGGACCTTGAATGTGGTAATTTTGTTACTTTCTATGGAGGATAAAAAACCCTCTCGGATTCCATCACAAATATCATAATTTGTGTTCCAAAGATGAACGAAGGTCTTACGGGTTTGGAACGACATGAGGGTGAGTAATTAATGACAGAAATTTCATTTTTGGGTGAACTAACCCTTTAAGTCACCGTAAATCAGTAACTTTGGTTGAACTTGCAATTTCTTTGCCAAGGAAAATCATTTTCAAACAGTTGAAGCAAGCAACTTTTTCCCCAGACTGAACACAAAATATTATGTATAATAGGGATATATATAATACTATAGGGAGGCAATAAAATAATGCATTGCTCCAAAATATGACGACATGTGTGTCTCACAGTCCTTAAATGAAAAGAGCTTAAACAGAGTTTTATTAGCACAATGACAAAAAAACATTAGATGAACACTGGCTTTTAGTCTGGGCTTGTCATTGAACTTGGAACCTCAGGCGATGTTTGATGACTCTGAAAAGCTTCCCTCAGAGAGCTCTACAATGCATGGAAGTGTCCTCTAAACTGACTAATAGTCTGTGACATCGTCTCTGTCAAGGGACTGGGAGGCTCTCTGCAGAGAAGGTGACCTTGCTTTCTCTGTCTTTGTATCCTTCTGCTTTTCTTGCTGTTTATTTGTCTTCTCTTTGTGTATTCTGTGTCACACTTCCTCCCTGAGTATCAGTGTTTCCTTTTTCTCACCTTCAATAGAACACCCTATATCAATATTTTAAACAACTCAAGGTAGTCCAAATTGTTCTTGGTTCATGGACCAGGCTAGTGGGCCACACAAGGCGGCCTGCGCCAGGGGTCTTTCAAAGCCTCAGGTTGCATGGCTCCAGACTGCAAACGGAAACTTAACACCAGGGTCCATACAGTCTGAGCTCACCATTACAGCCTCCAGGCCATTCATGTGTACATTGTGAGGTAACTACTTAGGCCCTCAGGCCTTTCACTGCATAGTGAGCAGAACACCTGGGCACACTAGTGCATACAGTGCAAAGTACAGTGTAAGCTGAACAACAGGGCCCCCAGGTGACTCCACATGCACAATGCAAGCTTAAAACCAGATTAACTGCCCCTCAGCATGAGGTCAATAGGTATGATTACATGCAATCATTTTCAAATGAAAATTAAAGGCAGTCCAAATGAATCCAGTCCGATTTTGATATTCTTAAAGTTTTGTTTATTTAAACCCTAAACTTTGCAAAAGAATTCACATTTTTGTTAAAGTATTCTGAACAAAATTTCATGCACATTCAGAACTGGAGAAAGTCACTGCTATAATGTCACTGAAGCTACCGTGAGTATGGCTCACAGGGGATGTTCTCGGAACTGTAGCTAATGTTTTTTCAAAGTTATCAACAAATGCTCTTACAGGAATGTTAATAACACATTCACTCAAAGTTGCTGGGGCCTCATTTATAAAACATGGGTACACACAGATTTGATCTTAGTATGCTAAAATCTAGGCCAACGTACATATTTATAAAAGTGGTCTTTGACATGGAAAAGTGCTTAGTGCTACGTCAGAGTCGAAGCAGATTTACGCATTTTTCCTTGTGGCAGAGAGTCGGAGTACTGCAGATATTTGGAAATTCTTGCTTCTCATCATTCTCAAAGGACTTGGACGTTGACTAGTGATCATTTATAAATAATGACAATAAAGGCACAATATGTAAGGTTTCACCGCCAGAGGTCGCATTTTCAAAACAATAACAAAGGTGAAGCTTGATGATGCTGTGAAGGAGAGTGGAACGATGGGAGATGTCATTTTCACCATCCAGAGAAGTATGGAATTCACGAATCATGTTCATGGATGAGGTAATGAATAGTTTTTGTATTATCTAAATGTTTGATCACATTATTTTAGGTCATCGTAATGAATTAGCTGTAAGGAACGTGAAATTTAATGCTATATTAGCCTGTTACTGATATGTGACTATTTGTCACATGATTTGGTGGGTTAATGCTGCGCAGTTTTACGTGTTAAAACAATCATACTAAAAGTAAATTTGAACGAATCCACAATATTTGCAAGTAATGGCTAAATATTTTTGTGCAACACATACTGTATTTAATTTCACTGCCACAGACTTGGTCACCTGACTTGATAAAAAGCGTTACTTACAAACAAATTGCAATATAATATGTGTAATTTCATCAGCATTATCCACACAGTATTATGTACAGGTACATACACTTGATAGTTAACTTTTCAAGTGAATTTACCTATGCATTATCAGCTGTCATGTCATATCTGTATCTCACATTGCTTATATGTGTGGTTATTGACGAATATCTATTCAAATCAAGTCAAGTCAAGTCACCTTTATTTATCTAGCGCTTTTTACAATGCAGATTGTGTCAAAGCAACTTTACAGTGATAACTGGTATATAATTTTGGCTGCACAGCAGCTCTTAAAGAAAATGGTATCAATGCAGGCAGATGCAAAGCACTGTTGAATATCAAATGTCAAGTGTCCCCAACTAAGCAAGCCAAAGGCGACAGCAGCAAGGAACCCAAACTCCAACAGGTGACATCAGGTGGCAAATAGGTGTTAAAATGGAGAAGAAAAAAAAACCTTGGGCGAAACCAGGCTTAGTTGGGGGGCCAGTTCTCCTCTGGGGACCAGTGCTTTGTTACGATTCAGGTAGCTATCATAAGCCCGATAGGATCGCAACATTCAAAGTATTTATTCCAGGATCGTATTCATCATGCCGGTATGGACGATTTGTTGAGGAACTGTGCCACTGGCTGCCGTGTCGATGAGGCCTTCACAATGGATGATCTAGTTGACTCAATCTTGGCTGATACTTCAGGGGTGCGTTGTGGTCGTGTCAAGGCGTGGGTCCTCAATCTCACCTGGATACGGCCCGGATCCGGTTCACTACGGTAAACAGAAAGGCTAATATTAGTGTAGATGCCATTCTTCTTCTGATGTAATAGGAAGTGTTCCCGGTTCCGGCTGCCCTTATTTATGCAATCATCTGTACATGACTATTACTTGTACAATAAATAATATATATTTGCTTGCCTGTCTATTAAAACATGCAAGAGCAGAGTCTCTGTCAAGTCCAAGTTTGTCGCAAAGCCACGCCAATATTGATCCTTGTAGCCAAGGATAGCCACTGACTGAACCAAGGATAGTGCAGATATTACATCATTGATAGGCAACAATGACAAGGGACGAGCCATTATTTAAAATTGGAATTTCTCTGGATTTACAAATCCTTGGAAACTTTTTGGGCAATGTAAGTAAGTACACAACTGCATGAAATATATAACACTGTGCAAGTGGTTTTTGGATATTTTATTACAAAAAATCATACACATTGTGCCTTTAATTAGGCGCCATTTACAAGGCAGAGATTGCACAAAACCAGTTTTAGTTGCTACCCAGGTAAGTTCAAGATTAGTTTGAGCAAACTCTGGTTCCCTTTCGAAAGGGAACTTCTACTCTGCATTTGCAACGCTATGGGGAAACGTCACGTGACTCGGTGTTCGAAAGCCAACTATCCAATAACTCCAAATCCTATTGGCCGGCGACAGCCTATGACGTCATACAGGCACGACCCGGAAGTATAAAAGGGGCGCCTGGGGAAGCAGTCATTATCTCATCGTCTTTCGGGACTGTTTGTGTTGACTGCCATTATCGAATATACTCTTCATAGAGTATGTCTCTGTTATGTCTGAGGGCAAAAAGAAACATTTCAGGAAGTGTGTGGATCCATGCCCAAGGTTTTTAACTCCGGAGGGTTCGCACACCCTATGCGTCTATTGTCTGTGTGAATTGTGAGCATCTTCCTATGAGAACGCTCCGTTCTCGTCTGGCCCTCTTCTCGAGGGATGAGGCGTCAACATCTGCGCCTGGTCGGTCCGGCCCTGCTCGTGCTGAGGCAGAGCGGCGGCTGCACTCATGGTGCTCGCAGATGGAGCTTGCTGCCGAGTTTGAGAGAGGTGTTATGGTCTCTCAGCCTCCGGTGGCGGCTGGCGGGGATGAGCTCCTGGATGATGATGATGTCTTATCTTTGACATCATCGGATCCGGGAGCGAGTGTTCTTCTGGCTGATAGCCCCCGTGGGCAGGAGGCAATGGAGGAGGAAGAAGTGGCTTTTTCTTCTTTCTCCAAGTCTCCTGGCCCAGCATATGCCGAGTTACTGGAGGTTGTGGAACGCGCTGCTGGCAGACTGCAGCTGCTGTGGGGGCGCGTGAGGAAAGAACCTGTTCGCGGCAGACTTGACGAACGTTTTTCTTTCCGACCACAACCCCGTGACTCCAGTGAGCCTTCCATTTTTTTTGGATCTCCACGTTGAGATTGAGAAGGCATGAAAGAACCCATGCTCGGCCAGAGTTCATCCACATCAGCGAGGGAATCTCGCTGATGTGGATGGATTGGGCCAGCATGGGTATGTGTCGCTGCCGCCCATTGACGAGACGTTTGCCAGCTATCTCGTCATGGGCAGAGCACCGACACTAAAAGCTCCAGTTTTGCCGTCCAGACCCCTTAAACAGACATCTCGTTTGAACGGCAGAGCATATGCTGCTGCGGGTCAGGCTGGTGCGGCTTTACACACTATGGCAGTGTTGCAGGCGTACCAGGCTGATCTGCTGAAGGCGAGGGCGCGCTCAGCAGCTTTTAAGAGTTGCATTCCACTCAGATCCGTTTTTTAATTACTAGTGTATGTTCAGGTGACACCTTTGAGTCAGGCTGACGGCTGGGCCTATGATGATTTTTTTTCTGGAGGCCCGCCTTCTGGCTTGATAGTGAAAGGGTTCTTTGGGCTTCTAGAACCATGGATGTTTTCCTTCCCATGTTTGTGAAGGAGCAGTCTTTGGTCTTCGAGCCACGGGAAGGTAAGACAGAGTCAGATTTCATTTCTTAAAATGTTGACTTTGTGTCGTTCCTGTGTATTTCCTGAACATGTCACAGTGAATGTACATTGAATTTGAAGGGGTTTTTGGGCAAAACTGGAATGTTGAGACTGACTAAGCAGGTCACAAAATTGCTGCTGCTTAGTTTTCTCTCTATGTTGAGTAGCCTCTCGGCTATTTTCAGTATAGTTTGAGTTGGCACTCATTACTTCAGTTTGTATGTCTACGGCGGCCCTAACCGGCCGCCTGACTTTTCAGCTTTGAGCTTCACTTTATTTTTCTCATCATGAGATTTAGAAGTGGAGATCAGGCTGTTTGTTATGGTGCCTGTTGTATATAATAAAGAAAATAGGCCTATAACTTGGCAGCCAGGCTAGAGCTAGGTGATGTGATATATGAAGGATTTGTTTCCTAGTTCTGGTTTTCCTCCCGAGGGAGTTGTTAGGCTGTACGCCCAATTATCCCCTTGCTGGTGTAGGTGCAATTTGAGTTTTACAGCTAGGTTGTAGACTGTTTTCTGACTCCCTTATGCTGTTCCTCAGGTGGTAGGCCCTTATCTTTGCGTAGATAAGTTATGCAGGTGTGTTCTTGGCCCCACTTTCTAGAACTTTCATGCTAAAAGGAATAACTTTCTTCTGAGCCACTTGATAATTTGTTTTATCAAGTTTGAGTTGACGTTGCTAGTTTTTTAGCTCCTGTCCTCTGGGGTTTAGATCAGATTTGAGGATCTGTGTGGGAAGTGTTTTTCTTTTTAAAAACAGCATGTAGATCAAAGTTTGTGTTACTTTGGGTTCTAGACTTTTGCCCTACATTGTATGTGAGCCTATACTGCCACAGGTTGGCACCTGCTCTCATAACAGTAGGCCCTTTGCTGTGAAAGTAGGCCTTTGTTTTGAGTATTTGGTGACTTGTACTCTCCAGTCTGAGGTCCTTGTCACTGGGTGCATCACCTGTTGGATTGCATATTCAGGGTAGTTAGTGCCACTTTGTTGAAGAAAACTGGTATCTATTAGCTCCCTTTTTTTTTTTAGTGGTCTGGTTAACGGTTATACTGCTTATAACTCGGATTGTAGGCCTTATTATATTCGGCCTCCTTCTAGTTAGCGGTTGTTCTACTATACTGTTTAACTGATCATAATGTGCTCACATATTTTCACAGGTTAACGCTGCCACAGGCCATGCCGCGTGTCTGTCTGAGGTAGTAGGCTTATAATAGCCTTCCTTAGACCATGTTGGCTTTGTTTGGTTCCCTTTAGTCAAAATGTGTATTTAGGGTACATTGCCTGTTGGAATGTGTAGCCTAGCGCAGGTTGCAGTTAGCTTCCCTTAGCTTTTTGGGTTACAGCTGGTTCCCTGTAGCTTGGTTCCCTTTAATTCACGAGCTGTAGCCACGTGTTATTGAATTGGCAGGCCCCTTCAGGCCTCCTTTTTAGTTTACGTTTGGCACAATTTGTATTTTAATCTGTGAGTAGGCTGATCGCCACCTGTTACTGGAATGGAGGCCCCTTTAGGCCTCCTTTTTCTAGTCGACTTGTTGGCAGGATGCCTGGGAAACCATGCCACCATCGACCACGCCCCATCACTGACGGATAGGCCCTAACAGGCCTGTTCTCTGTGTTTGGCAGTGTTTTTCATGTGTTAATCATGACACTGTTAATACATGGCCTCTGGGTGGTATGGTTATGGTAGCCACTTGCTGATGCCACATGTTTACTAAGGCAGGCCTACTTCGGCCTCCGGTGTAATATGTGGAGTTCAGTTATATACTCCTCTCGCTGTGAGGGTGACAAGGTGCTTTTTACCGAGTATTTCGAGTGGCTAGCCCCTCAGGTTGGTTTGGCAGCAAAACCTTACTGAAGGTTGTTTTTTTACCTATATCTGCCTCCCTGAGTCCTATTCTAGTTGAGCTAAGGGCCACCTAGCGCCTAGGGTGGATCTTTTGTGCTCCTAGAAATGGCCACGAGACTACGCCGTGTGTATTAGAGGTTGCTAGGCCTACGGGCTGCCTAGTTTTAACACACTGGAGTATGTTTGGGTGTATTTCTCTTTGAGAGTTATCTTTATACACTTCTGTTGGCCAGAGGCCTAAGTGATAAACCAACCTCCTTTTGTCAGGTTGTTTATCGTCCTTTGGGCCTAAACACTGCCACGAGCTGATGCCACGTGTCTGTTGAGGTTATAGGCCCCTCCAGGCCTTCCTTAATGCGTGCTGGCGTACGCTGTACTCCTCTTGCTTTAGAGAGTAAAAGGTGTTTTTACTGAGTACACTGCTCGGTGGATCGTGTTGGGTGGATTGTCATGTGGGCACTTTGCAGCCTCTTAGGCTGCCATTGAAGTCATCTTTCTACCCCAGAAAGAAAAACGGGCCACTTTCTGTTTGACTTCTGTTATTCACTTAACTCTATCATGCTGTAGGCCTCTTTCGGCCTCCATGAGTATGTGCCCATCGCATGGTCTACCTGTTAGGTGAGTTTCGTACTTCCCTTTTAGGGTTATGTTTGTAATAGTGCTTAGCTCCCTAAGCTGGTCATGGGGTAGGCCTTAATCAGGCCTCCTCTTAAGGATCCAGCATCAGGCTGGTTTGTGCTCCCCTGGATCAGGGTTCTGTAGCGCACGGCCTCCTCAGTGCGTTAATTAAGCACTGGGTAGATCCTAGGATGAGTGGATTATACTCCCCTCAATACGAGGGTTCATAGCACTTAGTTGAGTTCTGCTCTCCAGGATGCCCGTCTCTATGCGTGGGTTTGAGTTTGTTTCTGCCTCTTTGCAGTCACTCTTACTTACTATCTTCTGTGAAGAATGCGTGTTAGGAGGCTCTGTATTCAGACAGGGTTGGCCCAGACTGAGTTTGTCTCAGGTCAGACTAGGTCGGCCTCCCTGGTGGCTTTGGGGGTGACTTCGTTCCCCTCTAGTGACTGGCCGAGGTTCCCTTTGGTTCCTTGGCCACATTCCCTTGAAGGGACCACTTTTTCTTCTAGAAAGGTTGGTTCCAGATGCCTTAGCACCTTCCGTAGGGCCTTTGAGGAGGTCCTTCGTGGAGTTCAGCATGGGCTGTTGACCGAAGGGAATGCTGTTACTGACAGCCTGGTGTGATCCGAGGGAGAGTTGCCAAGCAGTTTCTACTGCTCTGGAGCCTTTGTCTCAGCCATTTTTCTTGGCAGGCATTCTCCTCAAGCATGGCGGCGTGGGTATATCGTTCCCCATAGCGTTGCAAACGCAGAGTAGAAGTTCCCTTTCGAAAGGGAACGTCTCAGGTTACGAATGTAACCAGGGTTCCCTGAGAACAGGGAACGAGACTCTGCATTTCCTTGCCATACATCGGGCTGCCTGCTGAACAGTCCCTCAAGACGATGGATAATGACTGCTTCCCCAGGCGCCCCTTTTATACTTCCGGGTCACGCCTGTATGACATCATAGGCTGTCGCCGGCCAATAGGATTTGGAGTTATTGGATAGTTGGCTTTCGAACAGCGAGTCACGTGACGTTTCCCCATAGCGTTGCAAACGCAGAGTCTCGTTCCCTGTTCTCAGGGAACCCTGGTTACATTCGTAACCTGAGACGTTTTTCAGGCTCATGAAGGTGGATTGGTTTTTAGCTGGTTTTATTGCTATGGTAACTCCAGCTTCATGGCTAACCTGCTCTGGAGCAGGTTTTATTCTGCGTTAGAGATCACAAACCCAAATCGACCAATCAGCTGTGAGTAAAGTGACATGTATCTGATGCAATAAAGCCACTCCCCCTGTATCTCTCGTTCCAAATTAAATTGAAAGTTTATAGTGAAAACATTTTAGAGACAAAATTGCTCAACATTTGCTGTTAATTATTCATTATATTTATATTAAATATATCCTGCTTTGTAAATGCGTTTAATTTCATATTTTTCATAATGATCTCTTAATCTTCGGAAGAGACATGTTCAGCGTTCAGCCCTGACAAAACTTTGCAAAACGTTTTTTTTTAAAGGAAACGGTGGTGCGTTTAACACCCCATTCTGATGACGCAAGAGTTGCAACTATGGCAGCTGAGAAGGTCATTCTTTATGTTCTTTTTGAAGATTTTTCGGAGCCTAATGAAATCGGTATAAATACGTGTTTAACACTACAAAATACGCTCGATGTTACAGTCAGTGCCCTTGCCGTCCAGAATAAAAGAGATCGTCCTAATTGAGTGAAGAGTTTTTTGGAAAGTGTGGTTCCTAATTATTGTGATCCAACATTTGTCTTTATGTTTATGAAAGTATTACTCCACAATACAAAAGCAAAATATATAAGTATCTTATTTTTATGTTACATTAATCAGTTTCTAGCACACCTTCCTAAGGAAAGGATATGGACCAGAATACATTGCTATTACTAAATTATATTTAGACAGACATAAAGAAGTTCCAGATCTAATCGTGTGCTCTTATTATTTAAGTTATTTTGCCATTAATGTAAATAAACATGTGCAAACAATATACTTGCTCTTGTGAATTTATTTTGATGTTAATTACATTTACGAGCTGTCTCTTTAATACCACGTGGTTTATATGTATGTTGATGCTGATTGGGCTGACATTTTTGACACACCCACCAAACAAGAGAAAACGTATCTCAAACATGTTGCACACCGTTTCCAGGAAACATGTCGTTCAACCCGGAAACCGTAGCAAAACATTGCGCACAGGTTTGAGCTTGAACGTGCCGATGAATTGCGCGGCTCTCTCGCGAGAAGTGAATCAAACTGACACTCTCCTTGTTCCGTGTGATTGGCTGTTTGCCGCATGTGTCACACTTTCAGGTGCACGCGCTTTGCAAACTCTGGATTAAACCTGAGTTGACAGAGAAAGTTTATACCGAGCGTTGTGCAACAGTTGATCCTGATCTAAACCAGGTTGGATTCATCTGGATTTGTCAACTCTAAACCTACTCTGAAACTCAGAATTTGTTCAACTAGCTTCATGCAACAGGCATAATTTCAAGATCATTTGCGTTTTATATTTTAAATCTCTGAGTGGTGTCAGCACATTTTTTGTACATACTTTCATTCTCTGAATCACATGTATGCACATTTGAGAAATGATCGTAAGATCAAATGTAGGATGGTTTCTACACAACATTTTTTAAATGAGGCCCTTAAAAGTTATCACAAAAACATTATTTATACATTGTTCAAGTAACGTCTTTTAAATGAAACGTTTTTACAGTTTTTTTCAATTGCTAACATGCTTTTGTCCAATCTGTAGACACATTTTTAAAACACAATTAGCACAACATCTGTCTGTTGTGACCATACCATTAACACAATTCATGTCATTTTTCACACAAAATGCAGTCAATTAACACGTTTCTAAAAGGCTTAAATTTTCTTTTCATACAAGCTTACCACATATCAAAATCATGGATCTTTCTCATCTTATTTGCAAATGCTTAAAGACAGCATGTCAGAAATGAAGACCTAATGTTCCATTCTTTAAATATAGTATAAAACCTCTACTTTTACAACAACAGCAGCATAAAAGTATTGAAAAAAGTCAAATCAAACAAATACTGAAACAAGTGATAAGCATTTTTAAGTAGCAGATTCCAATCTCAGTTGGAAGCATAGTCAGGTGTTGAAGTTCTTTTCATTACATGGACATACAATAAAACAGGACTATTTGAATGGGTTTTGTTCAGTGTGGATGCAGAACAACACAGAGAGAAGAGACGCGGACATAGCAGAGAAAAAAAATAATGTCTGGGTGAGGGAGATGAATAGTTGTTGGAGGAGAGGAGTAGTTGGATCAGGACAAGGGAGAAGAAGAGGTATGGGAGAGGAGTAAGATTGTGTGCTGGATTGTGCATCTCTATGGTTTTCCCCCTTACACATAGAACCTATGAAAGCTTATTTCTGCCATGCATAGAAAATAAAAAAGGTAATTGTGACTTTTTTTCTCTCAATTCCTAGTTTATATAGTAATAGTCTTAATATTAATAGTCAGAATTGTGAGATATAAACTCACAATTGCAAGAAAAGAAAAAAAAGTCACAATTACCTTCCATAATAACCAATGTATGTTGGATTTGTTGTTGATCGATGGCAGCAATTTCATGTTTTCATTTCAGTAAAAGCTTTATGTAAAGCTTTTACTACGATTCCACTACCACTGTTCCATATATACAAAATATGTGGTCTGCGTAGGGCACTAACTACGAAGGTGACACCATCCCATGCTCTATGAGGGCACCATCAACCCCACACACACCCCCAGAAAGAGATTTCAACCAAGAGGGCAACTGAAGTTCTGCATAGGGGACCCATTTGACCAGTAGCTGCCCTGAGCAATTCTGTTACTTTCTTCTTCTTTTTTCAACTGTACATTCTATAATGTAATGACTCATTCACTTTTAGATATGCGGAATATGTTGCCAAGAATGCACACATTCAACACTCAACCAAAAATGTAGAATGGTTTACATGTAAGCATTCTACTTTTACTGCAGTAAAAAGAAACTGAATTATAAAAACAATGGATTTCATATTTTCTGCTGGGCAGAACTGAAACATGACAAGTAATGCAGTTTTCGTAAAGCCATCAGCTGTTAGTATTTTGACAGTCATTGTTCTATGATTGACTATATATTCATGTTGGATAGAAAACTAGTGCTAGTGTTTTGACAGAACGACTCAATTTTGAATCAGGTTTGCTGTGTTTTGATAGAGTTAGTATATGTAGAAATAGGTTTTTAGCATTTTTAAATGTAGAGTTTGTATTTATTTAACAAAATATGGTTTTGGGCAGAAAATTAATTATTTGGCTAATTGTGTGATGTACAGTCAAACAAAAATTACTCTGTGACATATTATACCCAAAAATTCTCCATACAGTGGACTACCAGTAAAATTGATAAAAATTTGGAACCAAAAATTATTCAGACACTTTGACCTGACCATGTTTTGCTTAAGTGTTATCTGACATAATTTAGATTATTTTTTTCTGACACAGTTTAACTCTGAGATCTTGTCATATTTCATTACCATTTTTCATTTTATTTTATTTTTTTATATAGTGAATAAACTGTATTAATCAATGAAATGTTCAAGGTGTCTGAATAAATTTGGCTGTAGGTGTGTTGCTGTGTTAAGAGTTTAGAAAAAGTACTTTATGTATTGGTAAACGCTTGTTAGCAATTGTAAAAAAAAAAAACGTATGTAAGTAGAGATCTTTTTATTTATTTATTTTTATAGAAAAGAGCTCTGGTAAACATACACATCATGGCACTGCATATATTTTTTAATCAGACTGATTGAGGAGTTTACATGAAGGCTTTTCAGCCTGATTGAGCCATCAATCTGATAACTAATGGATTATTTGGGTGCATGTAAATGTAGCTAATGATAAATAACAATGTCCACAATAAAGACAAGCGAAAAATCTGTTAAAAATAGTTTGAAATGTGTTTTGCTTTCATGTTGGTTTCACTTGGTTTTAAAATAACCTTTATATCTGTAACAAAGTTCACTGAAGGCAAGCTTGTAGGAGAACCCAAGTGCAGTTTTATTTACAACAAACAAACAAACAAACAAACAAACTACAATGGCTTGGCTTGGCTTGGAACACAAGACTCACCAAACATGGTTACAGAGACAATGCATGACAAAGACACATGGCAAACATGAGGGCTTAAATGCACAGAGACTAATAACTAATGAGGGACAACTGTGAACAATCAACCAATAAACCAATGACAACTGCTGCATCTGAAAACTGGAAAATGCTGCCTTCGGAGGACACATTTCAAGGTAGGAAGGCATCAAGGCACGTCCGAATCCAATGTTAGCTTCACTTCCTGTCTCCTGAGATCTGATTGATTTTTGAAGGCAGCACAAGATGTATACTTCGCTGCCTTTGATATCCTATGCTTTCCATTCTGTGACAGTTGAGATGGCCAAAAAAGATTGCATCCGAAAGTTGTGTTTGCTGGTCAGTTTGTGTGTAAATGTACGTTTTTGACCAGGATTTTCCACGTTTGATGTAATTTCTAGCAAGAAATTACTAGTGTAGTTATTAAATATTTGTTTAGTTCTCAACAAAGCTTGTGCGGTTGATCATTAAACTGTTACACTGCCTCAGAAGTCTGTCTGAAATCAGTTTCATGAGGTGCCTTCATGCACAAACGCTGCCTTACAAGTCATTGCCTGAGAAGGCAGTGAGGCAACAAGTCAGCTGCCTTAGGTTTCAGATGCAGCCAACATAGGACACATGACAAGGGAGCACATGGCAGGATCACATGACACATGGCAAAACAATAGCAAACATAGCAATGAAAACATAACAATAAGACTTTACTAAACTTCAAAATTAAGACATGAAACATGAATCAAAACCAAAAGTAGACGTGACAATATCTTTTCAAAGAAAAGTTTAAATTGAAGGATTTCATATTTTTCGTGTGGTGTCATCAATTGAAAAGTGTTTTAAAATATTTGAATATTTGTATTTTACACATTTTCCTTACACATTGAATATATATATTTTTTTTTTAATATCAATTTCAGTGTTTTGAGGTAAAAAAAATAGTTTTTTTGTTTTTTAACAAATATCTTGAATTATTTATTCATAACTGCCATTGCATTTCTGGAGAATTGCATCACAGATGTTTTACAACCTGAATGAACGGCCTTCATAAAAATCATAAAAGGCTCAAATTATGGTCATACGGGTCTACAGGTGTCTTCTCTATGATTTCATACCATTTTTTATGTTTTCTTTCCACATGTTGGTCGCACCACATGACTTTAATTCAGTGTAAAAGTATGTTTTTCAAATATCAGTAGTGGATATTTTACCCCCACTAATATAAAAGATTAAGCCAAACTGAAAATTCTGAAATGAAAATAACATTAATGATCATACATATACCCTTGTCTAATGCTTACAGAACAATTTAAAATCAGCTGCTACAAAGCAAAAAAAGATGTTACTTTCCTCCTATTCCAAATACACACACACACACACATATAACTATCTTGTGCTTTTAAGCAGACAGAGACGGATTTTTAGAACTATCCCCTATTGTCCTTTGTGAAGACAAGCCTAACACATCAGAGGTCAAACAAGAAGATGGACCTCTCTGTCAGACTCTTAAACAACAAAGGAACTAATTTCCCATGGGACATGGGAAAATCTTCCAAACTAGATTTTGGTTATTCTAAGCTAATTGAGCAAATCTGGGCCATTAGTCAGACTTAAAAAGTGACATATGTAATTTTGTAATATCATGTCTATACGTTTGTCTTCTTGTATACATGGTTTATGAAGACACAAATGTGTATAATGACATGGTTGATGAGGACACTTCTTGTGTCCTCATTAACCTAATGGCTTAAAAAACATACTAAATCATGTTGTTGTTTTTTTTTTTTTTTTTTTTTTTTTTTTTGGTGGGTTTAGGATTAGGGCTGAAGGATAAAAAATGTGATTAGCTTGGTCTAATGGAAAACCATTATGCCTATGGAAAGTCCCTGTAAACCACATTTGCAAGTTTATGTGTGTGTCTGTGAGTGCGGTCCTGATAAACCCTATGTTATGGGAACAAAATGTCCTTACAAGGATAGTAGTACCAGAAATGTGAAATATGCCAAATTATGTTTTGTTTTGTTTATTTCTGTGATGGGTAGGTTTAGGGTTAAAAATCATTATGTCTATGGAAAGTCTGAATAAACTTTGTGTGTGTGTGTGTTTGTTTGTGTGTGTGTGACTGTGTGTGTAAAAGCCTTTAACAAATCATTTATAAGCACAAGCTATATTTTATTTAGTTGTAAAGAATGTGCCAAGAGATGTGTGCAATATATTTTTTGGTTGTTTCTAATATGACAAGTCTAAGGCATGTCTATTTCAAGGAACTAAAATAGCATGAGTCATTAATCGACAGGAGCTAAAGAATAACCTGTCTAAACTCTGTTTAGATGCATTCATATTTTTTTGCATTGATACTTTCACAATGACAGAAGACATAATATAATGTACCAGGGGGTAAAGACCCTTTACTATACTGTCACAACTAGCCCTAATCTTTCTTATAAAATAAAATGTTATTGTAAATATGCACTGTATAAATGAAAGCAGTTATTTACAGTGACATCAATACATACACATACACAGGTTCTCTAGTTCTGCACTCATATGGAGTAATGAGCAAAAGTGGGGAGGTGTAGTCACACGGCTCTGATCAGGCTGGTGTCACATGGTTTGTGTTTGCAGTCACTTCAGAGCGCTGGACTAACTTCTGTTACACACAGTTATGATGAAAGTGTTTCATGCTTCCTTTGTGAAATATTGAAAACTACAGAAGAAACATTTAATCGCAAAGAGGCAGTGAAACAATGGAAATACCAGCCATAAATCTCAAGGTAATTTATTTGTTTTTTATTTATGTGTGTTGTATTGATATAAAAAAAAGAATTCATTGCTAAATGATCCATCAAAAGCTTAAAGATCAAAAGGAAGAGGTCATTGTTGTTTCATTTAAAAAATATTTATACACTTTATGAAACAGGAAACATCAATAAAATGTTATTAAATAATTAATTAGCAGCTTTTTAAGTCTAAAGCAACTTTTTTGTCAGTTTTATGCCTTACATTATTTCCTCAGATATTTCTATGCCAACGGTTGTGTTTTAGAACCTAAACTAACATTTTCTGTGCATTCATCATATAGAGGCCTTCAGAATTTTATCACATTTAGGCCATTTTTGGGGGGAGGGGGCAACTAGGAAACATTACAATTATTAATGGAAACTGTAGTAAATACATTTAGATAACGCTTTAGATTACAGCCCGGAAAGTACTGCGTAATTACAACGAATTTACAGCGTAAACTTTTGATAATTATAGTGTAGGCTACCTATAAAGTAAGTATACGTGTAAGTAAATGGAAACAATATGTAAAGTCTTGGGAATAAAAGGTGTAACAACCAGGAAAATAACAAATTATTTATACTGTAAGTATTTTAGAACAAAGGGGTACTTATACTATTATACTTATACTATTTTGCGAGAAATTGCTGATTAAGTTGTTTCAAGGCAAGTAGAAAGAAAGAACTAATGCAATCTTTTTTAATACATGGGGAAATATACTTTTGTTTCATGTAGTTAGAGTAAGTATGACATTGCGGGCTGTAAATTAAAGTGGTGCTTGTTACACTCTTGTTTCATGTAGTTACTGGGTAAGTGATAAAAAAAATAAAATAAAAAAACCAAACAAACTGATATCACTGACTCCGAAAACTTTATTTGAAAAACGACTTAATTAAAAACAGGTCTACAACACGTATTATTCATTTATTCATTTTTTAAAATCAACTTTTCATTTCAAATTCTAAATTCCTGACAGAAAGTAACACGTTTTGTCCATTTTTTGTTGTTGTTTCTCTTGCTTGGCTTCCTCCTCCTCTTGTTTCTCAACTGATGAATCTTAAGGAATCCCATTGCTATTCTGTATTAAAAGAAAATACAGTACACCCAGAAATGTTCTCATGGTTTAGGTTATTGGTCTTTTCGCTTCCGACCAACTGTCACCAGGGACTTTGCGTTCATGACGTTCTCGCGGGAGATTCATGTGAAACTCGCGCGAGAACTGCCGTCTGTTATTTTGTCTCGTTTGGTTCTCATTATCAGTATCTGTTATTCTGTGTATTTTGTTGTGAGCATTAAAAAATAAATAAATAAATAAATAAACTGACAGCATCCGACATCCGCGTGACTTTTCGCGGTTTCTCGGCACGCTTACGTCACGCTTCAAGTTATGTTAAGCATGAACTCTCAACTAGGGATAGGCGACACCACTTATTTTGTTTTCGATACAATACCAATACTTTCAAGGCCAAAATCGCCGATATCGATACCGATAAGATACCTCTAATCTGAATTTAAGTTATTAAATTATTAATAATTTAAGTCCTTAAATTATTGAATTACTATGAGTAAAATGGGTAATGGTATCCACTTAACATTATATTTGAAAGGTATTTTAACATTCAGTACGTCGTAATTGCAATTTATTAGATTATATCTTTGTTTACACATGGTTAAAATGTTTATTTGTAGTGGTAACCATGGAAATCTACAAATACTATAGGCTTAGCTGAATTATGGTCACTGTATGGTTCAGTTTCATAAGGGACTGCCAGTGACTGGCTGTTGCAGCCATAACATGCAAACTTTGTATTCTGACAGTGTAGTTACAGAACAGAACATCAATACGAAATTTAATGTTCAATTTAAATAAATGTAATTGCAAAAACTATGTAGGCTATTTCATTTTGTTTGTTGTGAAATAACTCAAACATATTGTGTTGTTCTGTCTTCTGTTAAGCATTGTTCAGGGCTGCGTTTCCCAAAAGCATCTTACAATATTAATGGCATGCAGCCCTTTGAATGTAGAGTCGGCAGTGAGCGAACGCTTTCTGTGATTGATTGGTTCTGACTTGCAGCATTTGCGTGTGTTCAGAAAATAGTTCTACTACACAATTATTCGCTAACATAGGTTATTTGTCCAGTCCACTTCAATGCATATTGTATGAATTACATTTATTGTTAATTAAACAAAATCAATGGTAAAAAACAAACAAACAAACAAAAACACCTTAGTATCGATATTTTTATTTGAGTATACTTTCGATACTCAACGTCGGTGTCGATATATCGATACCTCATATCGATATGCACATCCCTGCACTCAACCCTCTCATGCACGTGCAGGTGACAGTTGGTCGAAAGTTTAAAATTTTAAAATATTTGGTATTTTTCTTACAAATAGGCTACGTGTTGTTTCACTTCAGAAGACATTGATTCATCCATTGGAATTGATTCATCCGTATGGATTACTGTAGTTATTGCTGTATGTGCTGTTTGATGCTTCGACCTTTAGGAACACAGGAGCTTGCATTATAAAGCGTTTCCAGAGATTATTAATTTTTTTTTTTTTTTTTTTTTTTTTGTGTTCATCTTAAGAAGGAAAGTCGTATAAATCTCAGATGGCATGAGGGTAAAAGACGAGTAAACTGTGAGTACATTTCCGGGTGTACTGTATTTTCTTTTAATACAGAATAGCAAATGACATGGGATTCCCTCTTAAGATCCTCTTAAGTGGAAAGAAAGAAGAAGAGAAACAAGAGGAGGAGGAAGCCAAGCAAGAGAAACGACTAAGAAGTTTTGTAACTTTAAATCTGTTTTGAAATAAGTTGTTTTTCAAATAAAGGTTTCCGAGTGATATCAGATTGTTTGCGGGGTTTTTTTTATCACTTACCCTGTAACTACATGAAACAAGAGTGTAACAAGCACCACTTTAATTTACAGCCCGCAATGTCATAATTACTCTGCAACTACATGAAACCAAATTATATTTCCCTATGTATTAAAAAAGATCTTTCTACTTGCCTTGAAACAACTTAATCAGTGCACTTTCTCGCAAAATTGCTCCCAAACGTAAGATTGTTGTCTATCATAATAGTATAAGTACCCCTTAGTTCTAAAATACAGTATAAATAATTTGTTATTTTCCTGGTTGTTACCCCTTTATTCCCAAGACTTTACATATTGTCCCCCTATACTTACACGTACTTACTTACACTATAATTATCGAAAGTTACGCTGTAAATTCGTTGTAATTACGCAGTACTTTCCAGGCTGTAATCTAAAGCGTTACCCAAAATAAAATAAAACATAAAACTTTTTTTTTTTTTTTTAAACATGTGTATTGTGTTCATTTTGTACCAAGTGACTTCAACACTTTTGCTGAGATACGGGTAAGGTTATAAGTTTTATGGTATGGTTAGGTTTAAGCATTCTTTTAAGGGTAGGTGTAGGGTCAACAATAATTATAGATTTAATTACAGAAATTAATTACAGATGTAATTATATGCAAGTTTATATGCAGGTTATATGCAGGTTCAAATATAATTACAATGTAAAAACATGCATGAATAGTACTATTTTAAAGACACATAAAGTGGGACCCAGAATTGTCTTTTTTGTATGGGTTCATATCTTGATTCTTTTAGAAAAGCATTGCCTGTAAGAAATTTTGTATTTTAGAGATGCCCAAGATCATAGGTGCAACATGTAGCCCAAAATGCCCATGACTGAATACTCACTAGGTTTTGAACCACGTCCTGTATCTAAGGAATAGATCTGTACATTTACAATGAGCTGCACTGTGTGTGTTTTCTCTGCAGGCCATCGTGTTGGTTCACTGGATACTGACAGTCTGGTGAGAGTTGTGGTGCATTTGCCTTTCTCATTTCTGTTTTTTATCACTAACCTGAGGAATTTCACTGTTAGTGAACATTAATCAGTTCTCAGCTCAGCAGAATCAGAAATAGGCTACATTTCTTCTTCAAACTAAAACTAAAACTAAACTAAAATAAAATAAAATCTTAAATTTTAGGAGACCACAGTCACATTTGTATTGATTTTATAATTACTTAATATTAGTAGTAAATTATTCAAAATGTATTGATTCTAATTCTTCTTTTCTGTCTTTTATATTGTCCTTTCTAAAACAGCCTATTGCATATGTGTGTTCAGAAAGTCTTCCAGTTTTGATGCCACACAGTATGACAAATAAAATATTTCATGTTTTTTGTGTTTTATTTTGATTGTCTTTATTTTGAAAGTTTACATTTTTATGGTTTAATTAATTATTACCTTTTCTTCAGCTCTACAAACCCCAGTTGGGGAAACCCTGACGTAATGTAATGTTTAGGGCACTTCATTTTGTTGATAACAAATTTTCAACAAATGTTTCTCTTTGTACTGTTATATCACTATAGTACACAACTAAAAGTAAGGTCAAAAGTAATCTAAAAGTAATCAAAAAGTAGTCAGATTATATTACCTAAAATGTGTAATATAACAGATTATGTACTACAATTTTCAATATGTAATCATTTGTATTCAGTAATCGACTAATTAAAATATTAGTCTTAACGTTTGAATGTGTGTTTATATGCAGGGCATGCTTGTTTCCCTGGCTTCCTGTGTCTTATGTGTTGGGGAACGGTAGTGTTCTTGCAGTAGGAGTGTGGGCCATAGCACAGAGAGACTCCATAGATGCTGTATTATTGGTAGGTGTGATTTTTTTTCATCCAAGAGCATCATTTTCAGATCATGAAGGCCTAAAGTTAATAATTTTATTCAGTGCTGATGACAGATGGGAAATCCATACCTTTATGATATTTGAGTCTTTTTGAGACTTTTGAACATAAGGCCTGTACCACAATGCAGCTCATTCTGGCCAAAAACTGTCTTCTTAGACATGAAAAGAGCATCGGGCTGACAAGCGAGCATTTACAGTTTGTCTTGTTTTTGTATGGCATTTAGAGTTTATCTGGAATACATTAAATGAAGTGCAATGTGTAAAATGTGATAATTCTTTTAACTTAGTTTGAATTAATTTGAATTAATTTAGTGTTCTGTGTGATACAAAAAATCTCTGTGCCTTTCTCCTAAAAGTTGTCTAAAGCCAGCTTACAAGTGCTTACAAGATGGTCGTTGAGCATGCTGTGTTTGTATATATTATAATTGTCATGCTAATGTTTGATCTCTGCTCTGCTTCATTCAGTTCTTGATCGGGTTGGCAGCGACCATCTTGACTGACATTGTTCATTTTGGTCTGTACTATGTGACGACTGCAAACACGCCGGATTTGTTCCGTTTTAGTGCAGGCATGGCCATCCTGAGCCTGGTGCTCAAACCTGTTTCCTGTTTCTTTGTCTACCAGATGTACCGTGAGCGGGGTGGCGAATACAACATCAACTTTGGTAAGTTGGTGACTAAAGGCCCAAAGGATAAAGAGTAATGGGTGACTGATTAATTTTGGTCCAGAGTGCTTTGTGATGCATGTGAAAGTATTTCCATGAAGTTAAAATGTCAGCATTGTTTGCTCTGGTTTGTTTAAAGCATTATTGAGCCTGTTTTAAGCATTCCGTGTGTCTGTGGACACTGACTGTGGAGCACAAGCAGAGTATTTCACTGAAAATGGCAAAATGACTAAAAAGAGGTGCGGGTAATTGAGTTTTACAGCTAGTCACAAGACACATGCCTGACAGAGTGGCCCACAGAAAAGAAAAGAGACAGACACACTTTGACTGATCTTTGAAGAACAGTGCGTGGGCCTAAAGGGATTAGGCCAGTTTTGACTGATTCCTCACTGTAAGATCTTTATGAATCTTGATCTTAGTTGTTTTGATGAGGTCTTGAATTAGATTTATTGTACTAGGTCTGTTATTAACCATGTAAAGCTTGACATGGACAGTCAAAAATATCTTCTTTTTTTTTTTTTTTTTAATGGAAGAGTATAGGAAACCTTTCAGACAAAACCTTTGAAACTTTAGACAAAATCTAAAAAAAAAAAAATCTTGCATATGTGTTTTTGTTAAGTATCTTATTTAATACATTAGGCTTTTTTTTTTTTTAGCTCATATAGTAAGAAATATGATCATGTTGAGCTCATTCTTGAGGAGGAAATAAAATTAGCACAAATTTGTAAATTGGTGCAGCTGCTTTTTGTACAGAAAGTAAGATCACATTCTGCTAGCTTATAATGTAAATCAATGAGATCTTTGTAACAATATAGCAGACTCTTGCATAAAATACATATAAATAGCCTATCATTTGTCACACTATGTACACTAAGATGTCACACTAAGATGATATTTAAACACTGTAAAAAACAATCAGTGGAATTTAAGGTAAAAACCTGGCAGCTATGGTTGCCAGAAGTTTACCATAAAAAACACGGTAGCAACATTTTATTTTTACAGATTTAATTTAAATTTACAGTAAACATTTCATTAACTGATATAGCCTAATTTTAATATAACAACCTATAATAATATCCGTTTTGTACCTTTATAATACACTGACAACCCCCAAAAACAGGTGGTGATGAGAAAGTCACATGATGATTCAAAGCTCATCACAAGCAGCTTTTCCACAAGCTGAGAAGGAAAATACTAAAATAGACTTTATGTATCCCTGGCCCTTTTTTGTGCTTGTGCTTGTGTTGTGTTCTGTCTTCTGGTTTGTATTTCCACAACATAAAGGTAAGATCTTACGGATTTATGAATGAACTGCTCGTTTTAAAAACTTTCCGGTCCACTGACCTTTATTATGACATCTGCTTTAAACATTACACTGCCCATGATAACTTTCGTTAACTCTACAATAAGTAAATCCACTTCAGCTAATTACTCTCCGACTGATGGAGTTTGGGTTCCTTACCATTGTCGACCCTCTGGCTTGCTTAGTTGGGTACAGTTAATATTCAACAATGTTACTGATCTGACTGCATTGACACTATTGAATAAGAACTGAACAGAGCTGGATGATGACATCACTGTTTTCTCCAGAGCTGCTGTATAGATAAATGAACTAAATTAATGAACTAAAATAATAGAGCTATGTACAGCCGAAACCAACATTGTTGCATAATGTTGCATTCTTCCTGTTATCACTTCAAAGCTGCTTTGAGACAATCTGTATTGTAAAAAGCGCTATATAAATAAAGGTGACTTGACTTGACAGCTATGCCATACAGAGCTACTGCAAAAATGGAAATTCAAACACAAAATCCTAAAGATGGTTGCATACTTGTCTATACAGAAGGTGCACATTGTCATTCGTACAAATATTAAACACCATCATGGTAACACACAACAATAAAAAATGCAATAAACATTATTTTAACAACATTAGATAATAACATAAAAGCCTAACCTCTGAAGTATTTAGAAAAGGCCAATGGAATTGGCATGTGGAATTTGCATGCCAGGCCATGTCCCGGACATATGGGTATATAAGGCAGCTTATAAGTGTGCACACACACTTAAGCTTTGTTCTTTAGAGCCTAAGCCAGCATCTCTTGATTACTAAGAGAAGCAATTTCCATTCACCTTTGTATAGAATGATTGCTGTTGGATTCTCAGCACAAATCAGCAGTCTCTCTCAAGTCTGAACAGATAAGTGCAGAGAGAGCCTCTAAGCGCATCAGCATTCTAAAAGAGGCAATTTCCCTTTCAAAAGAGCAAATTCCTCTAAAAGAGCTGCGCAGCGGATTGTGTCTTTTTAAAGATGCCATTCCGGCTGTGTTCTTCTGGATGCGGGCAATTTCTCTCTCTATGGGCATGATCGCTGTCTGCACTGTTTGGCCATGCCCATACTGAAACAGCATTCATGGATGGCTCATGCTGTCACTGCGAGAGCATGCCCAATGAGACGGTCACAACTCTCATACTTCTTCAAGAGGCCGAGAGCCTCCTCACCTGCTTCCTGTTCTGGTCCTTCTACCTCCAGTTACTAGACCTCGGTGGCAAAAGATAAGTGCGATCTGGGAGCTAAAATGAAAGACCTGCTGCTGGGTCAGTCCAGTGCTCAGGGCTGGACGATTAATTCCTAGGGTGGGACTGTGACGCTCACCTGAGCTCCGCCCTGGTTCCATTTCCTTTCTTTGGCAGAACATGCTTTGCAGGCTCCTCCGTCCTCATTACCCTTGATGGTGGGGCGGCATGGGGGGTACCTGGATGTTCCCCAGGTGGAGCATGTGATTGTGGTGCATTTATGCCCATAAAACGCCGCCACCTGGCAGAATCGCCCGAGGCTCCCATCCAAAGCATGTAACTTTACTTCATTTCTTATGGCGAGGGGCTTACAATGCTGCTGGCCAGGCCGCCTCTGCCTTGTATGCGATGACCATACTGCCAAAGCACTGAAAGATCTTCATGAAGGTAGTCCTTACCCGGAAGTAATGCAAGAACTGTGTTTGGCTACCAACTATGCCCTTCAGACAACTAAGGTGATGACGCAGGCCCTGAGTCAGGCAATGTCCATGTTAGTAGTCCAAGAGCGGCACCTGTGGCTTTACCTTGCGGAGATGCAGGATGCAGAGAAAGTGCGCTTCTCAATGCCCCCATTTCCCAAGGTTGCCTTTTCAGCAACACTATCGAGGACTTTGAGCAGCAGTTATCGGCAGTGATGAAGCAGACAAAGCAATCAAACACATCTTGCCTTGGCACAGGTCTTCCTCTAGACCCCCGAGAGCCCAAGCTCCACCTGCTCGTCACCACAGCAATAGTCTGGGCTGTCAGCGCCTGCCCATCGACAGGCAAATAAGAACCCTCACAAGGAGTCAAAGCGTTCCTGAGACAGGTAACCCAGGAAAGGAGAGGCTGTTCACCCCAGCTGGGGTGAGCCTCACTCTTGGTGGAGGAGGGAGTGAATTTTACATGGTCTGTGTGTTCATGGCCCTCATTTTCACTATGGCCAGACATCAAGCACTTTCACCAGAGCCTTGGTGGATGCAAGCATGTTGCCTCCCCATGTTCTGTTGCAACGGGTCTGCACACAGCAGGTAAGTGTGATGAGTGTCGATGAGGCCCAGCCCAGTTGTGTGCACACAGGAACCTGGTCTTCAAGCACCTTGCCTGATTGGAACTTTGAGTCAACTGGGAAAAGAGCAAGCTCTTCCCTGTGCAGAGCATCTCTTTTCTCTGTGTGGAGGTGGATTTGATCACCATGACAGCCCGTCTTTCTCAAGACTGTGCAGTCAGTGCTGAACTGCTTGAGACTGTACAAGCACAAAACAGTGGTACCCCTGAATTATTTTCAGAGGCTCCTGAGACTTATGGCTTCTTCTGCCAAGTTCAAGCCAATGGGGTTGATGCATATGAGACCGCTTCAGCATTGGCTTCAGGCTTGAGTCCCAAGATGGGCATGGCGCCATGGCACACATCAAGTGACCATCATACCGATCTGTTACCTCGGTCAGACCTTGATTTCTTTGGGAAGGAGTTCCCCTAGAACAAGTGTCCAGGTGTGTTGTTGTCACAACAGATGCCTCAGAGACAGGTATATATACAGGTACACAGCCTCGGGACCCTTGACAGGGCCCAGACTGCACTGGTACATCAACTGCCTCAAGTTTTTGGCCATGCTACTAGCACTGTGGAGGTTTCGACCATTGATTCAGGGCAAGCATGTGATGGTCCGGATGGACAACACAGCGACAGTGGTATATATAAATCTCCAGGGTGGCTTCCACTTCCGTTGCATGTCACAACTCACCCACCAGCTTCAGCAGACTGAAGCCGCTGCAAGCCACCTCAATCACGCAGCCGATGCACTCTCGTGACAGGTTCCGCTCTGTGGAGAGTGAAGACTCCATCCCCAGTTGGTATGGAGTTGATTCGGGGAGGCACAGATAGACCTGTTCGCCTCACAGGAATGCTTCGGAGGTCAGCAGAAGGGGAAGTTTGGAAGTCTCCAAACAAAGAATGGCCCATTGGATTGTGGATGCCATTCTCTGGAGGGGCTCACTCCACTAGGGGTATAGCAGCCATGTCAGCTTTGGTGAACAATGCTTCGTGATGCTTTGTCAATGGTTCGTGATGCAAATCTCACTCGCCGATGCCCATTGGCTTGTTTTTTTAACACTCGAAAGTGATTGGGCTTTCAGGCAAGATCCCAATTCATCAGTCATTCTGACGTAACGTAATTACAGAGACAATGAGAGAACAACTCACTATTTGTACATAGCATATGCAGCTTGTGGGGTGTTCCCAGTCTGCAGTGGTCAGATTTAAAAAAAGTGGCCCAGGCAAGGAACAGTGTTGAACCGGCAACAGGGTCATGGGCGACCAACAGATGAGCAACTGTAGCTCAGATACCTTAAGATTTTAATGCAGGTTCTGATAGAAAGGTGTCAGAATACACAGTGCATCGCAGTTTGTTGCATATGGGGCTGCATAGCCGCAGACCATTCAGGGTTCCCATGCTGACCCCTGTCCACCGGCAAAAGCACCAACAGTGGGCACATGAGCATCAGAACTGGACTACGGAGCAATGGAAGAAGGTTGCCTGGTCTGATGAAACATGTCTTCTTTTACATCACGTAGATGGCTGGGTGCATGTGTGTTGCTTATTTGGGGAACACATGGCACCAGGATGCACTATGGGAAGAAGGCAAGCCGGCGGAGGCAGTGTGATGCTTTGGGTATTGTTCTGCTGGGAAACCTTAGGTCCTGCCATCCATGTGGATGGTAAGTGTGACACGTACCACCTACCTAAGCATTGTTGCAGACTATGCACACCCTTTCATGGAAACGGTATTCCCTGGTGGCTGTGGCCTCTTTCAGCAGGATAATGTGCCCTGCCACAAAGCAAAAATGGTTCAGGAATGGTTTGAGGAGCACAACAACGAGTTTGAGGTGTTGACTTGGCCTCCAAATTCCCCAGATCTCAATCCAATTGAGCATCTGTGTGATGTGCTGAACAAACAAGTCCGATCTATGGAGGCTCCACCTCACAACTTACAGAATTTAAAGGATCTGCTGCTAACATTTTGGTGCCAGATACCACAGTACACCTTCGGGGGTCTAGTGGATTCCATTCCTCAATGGGTCAGGGCTCTTTTGGCAGCAAAAGGGGGACAAACACAATATTAGGAAGGTGGTCATGATGTTATGCCTGATCGCTGTATAAAACCTATTAATATATTAATAATGTAGAGACTACAATATATTAACTATGAATTAACTATAAAAAACTGTTTGCAAATGAGATGTAAGTACTGTAAATTTATAACAATTATATAGGGTCCTATCAGTGTTAATTTTGGCAGGCATTTTTTATTTAGTCTTAGTCTTTATCTTCAGATGAAAATGCTCTTTAGTCTTAGTCACATTTTAGTCATTTTTGTCTTTCATATAAGCCTTAAGGCTGATTTATACTTCTGCGTTGAGTGTACGCCGTAGCTACAGCATAGGCTGTGTGTAGCACGCGTAGCCTACGACGTAGCCTGACGTGCACCCCAAAAATGTAACAATGCATCAATTCTACGCGGACCGCAAGCGCTGTGATTGGTCTGGTAGAACCCTTCCCTCGGGTCAAAAAACTGGCGCGGAGCAATCGGAGAAGAGCGAGCGTTTTCAACTTCCATATAAATGAAAAAACACTCTGTTTCAGTGTTTCAGTCAAACTGCAACAAAAGTCGTTACATATTTGCTGCTTCTCTTTGTAAGCTTCTCTGACAACGTACATGACAAGCTGCTTCTTCTTCGGCTTTTGTCTTGATCCTCAACATGACCGCAGACACTGCCTTCTAGTGGTCTGCATGCACGTTGACGCGGACAACAGCGCATAGGCTCCGGCGTATGTCCGACGCAGAAGTATAAATCAGCCTTTAGTCATTACTTTTAGTCAAACTACAGTTACCAACATTAATTTTGATAGCTATTTTATATGTAGTCTTTAGATAAAAGTCATTATAATTTTTTTCTTTAGACCAATTCATTTAAGCTTATGAAAAATTTTAATCAAGGTAACAGGCTGTATTGACATTGCACTTTTAGTAGTAGCACTTTTGCAATTCTACATATCCCTTTTCAGTGGTTCTCAAAGTTTTTAGAGTGTTAACCCCCTGAGGGATTTAACATCCTTCTGCGTACCTCGACTGAATGACACTTTAATCTAAGTAGAAAATCTCAAATGAAGATTGCTAAACTCCAACTTACTTGTCTGTTTTCAGATCATCTGCTCTTCTTCCTCAGTGTAGAGAGAGTTTGTGTGTGTGTGTGGTTGCCAGATTGCAAAGATTAAGTAAAATGTGTTCTTTTAACAGACAAGCTCTGATTGGGAGTTTAAATTCTAGAAATCTGGCAACTGTAAGCATGAACACTCTAAAAAATGTCTGTAATGTTTTGTCTCCTTTATTCGACGAAAACAAAAAGTGATTTCAAAAGAGTGATTTTGGTAAAGTTTTTAGTCTTTTAGCCACATTTGAGTCTCGTCTTTTTTCGTCAACGATATTGCACATATTGATTTAGTCACAGTTATCGTTAAATGACATTGGTGTCGTCTCTCATTGTCTAATCTTAGTCATGAAAAGAAAGGTCGTCAACGAACATTTTTCGTCATAGTTTTCGTTAACACTGGGCCCTATCATATATACCCCGCACAATGCAATGCCAGGCGCAACACGTGTTTTTGCTAGTTTCAGCCCAAAGCAGTACAGTATCATTTTCATGTCCAGCACCACGTTGTTTAAATAGCAAATGCACTGGCACCCATCTGTTCGCCCGTGGGCGTGCCTGTCTGAAAAGGAGGTGTGTTCACACGCATTGTTGGCGCATTGCTATTTTGAGGCAACTGAAAAAGACTGCACCATTGACAAACAAAAAACCTGGTGTAAAGTCAATGGCGCAGTATTATTTATTTATTTATTTATTTATTTGTTATAGGGTGTGTTAGTAATATGCACCTGTAGGCGGGTACACTCTGCTTGTTATGCACACAGTGACGTGCAGCAGCACACAAACATTTTTAAATATTAAAAATAAAATGATTCCTATCTGGAGAACCGTTCAGTCTTTCTGCTTGCAAATTCTGCCATGAAAATAGCAAATCCGCAATGGTGCAAGCGCAACTGGCTTTTAAATGGAATGGGAGATGAGACTCTGATTGGTTTATTGCATGTTACACCCAAAACACACCCATGACTAGGTTCAACCATTTTGGACCATGCGCCGACCATTTGTTCGTCGTTTAACTAGCAAAAGAGGACTCAGACACGCCCTAAGTGCACCTGTTCCATGCGCTTAAGACCATGCGCTTAGATCGTTAAAATAGGGCCCATAGTGTAACAATTTTTTTTATTATTTGTTGCAAAACATATAATGCGATGCAGTATAATGATGATTGAGAGATGTACAAATAAATTATCCGCAAAAGCCTGATGTATTTTATTTGATAATCACATTTTAACATGATGAAAAAGACACACGAATGGGAATGTTTTTTTTAATATTACAATATAAACTTTCAATCAGATGACAGAAAGCATGTAGAAGATTATGTACTACAGTTTTTTGTAAAGTTTTGGTTATGATGATAATTTTATTGGCCTTAGAAAATTGTGTATCAAATGTGATACAGTAGGCTTTATTTATTTATTTATTTGTCCACACGGAAAACAAAATGTCGAGCAAAGCAACAAAATCACAGTCAACCAGGCCTTTAGATATACAGTTACGGAAAGCGGAATTTTGGACCAGTGAGATTTCAGTGTATAATAAACACAATGATGTACTGTCAGCTGGGGGTTATTGAATACAGAACATATATACAGTAAATGAGCGCCTAAATAATTCCTTTACTTTATTTAAGACACATTGATTAAGTTTTTCATGTTCATTATTCATCTTTTTTTGTTGTTTTTGTTCCTGTTCTTCATGCTCTCTCTGTGACTTCCTGTCTTTATTCACTGTCCTGCTTGCTGTCTCGCTGTATCTGTCTCTGTATCTCAGACCTGGAAACATCCGTGGACAGTCGCTGCACCACAGACAGTGCTGATAGCACATTGCTCGGCCGTCGCTACTGAACCTTCGCTCCTTTTCCTCCTGCAGTCCTGTTCAGCTTCCTCTAAAACAGGAAGTTTTCATCTCTGAGCTGCTGTAGTGAATTTTTGTGGACTCCTTGCTCTTCTTCAAATTATGTCTTGGTATTTATGTTTTGCAGCACTTCATATTACTAGTTCTTGTTAATATCCCTGCATTTGATTATCTCCTGTAAGTCTTTCATTCTTTGTGCTTTCCTTTTGCTTGATGTTCATGACATTCTTTTACTCTCTCTCTCTCTCTCTCTCTTTCTGTGTGTGTGTGTATACTTGAGGTTTCAGAAAAATAATTAATTGTGTCAAGATTTTAATACAGCAGTACACAAGAGGTTTATAAATATATTCATAATAGTTTAATATGAAATATTTGCTGTGATGGACTAACCACGCATCCAGGATGCCCAAGACACTGAGATAGGCTCCATGCATCCTGCGACTCTACATAGGAAAAGGGCCTTAGAAAATGGATGGATAAAATATTTTGTTTAAAATTAATTTCTTAATGTGCTTAATTTGTTCATTAACTTTTTAATAGTTAAAAAAACAATGTGTCATGTAATCTTTGGTTTATTCTCCTGCTATTCTATTAAGTGTTTAATTATCATTAAACAAAAATATTTCTCAGTATTACAATACAGTGGTGTGAGGAATCCAGCACATGGTAAAAGATGAATTAATCGCACATTTCTCTGTACTTACTGTTTTTCTCGATTGCTTAAACTATGCCTCATATTCTCAAAACAGTAAACACAAATCCATAATGTCTCACCCAATTTCCCAAACATCCTATTTTCAGGTCAAAATGAAGCTCTACACTCAAAACCATTCACTCTTGCTAAAAAAACAAACTTTGCCCTCAGACATCACACACAAGCCCTCAAAAACACACACTACAACACAGTCTTACACACTGGTAAGATAAATTCAAAACAATACTACAAAATCAAAAACCAAAACCAGTAATAAGTTGTGTTGCTTGTGGTTCTCCCCATCAAGGAACTTTTCACATGATGAACACACGTATACATTTGCAAATGTTTTTATTCCTTAATGTACTGTACAGTACAATACACCAAACAACAACAAAAAATATTCTGCCCCAGCATCACATCTGTGGTCTGGGACAGGCCAGAGAATCTCATCAACATCACAGGCTACACTGACCCTATCCAGGCAGCGGGGGTAAAATCCTCTTGCATGCCTGATCCACCCCTGGCACGCATCAACTGAAATGTCTAGTCAGGCTTCTTCCATTCCATCGTCTCTGTGTCCTACATAAAATAGAAGTACTGATTACTGTGACTGTAACACATCCTTTTTACAAAATGGAAACAGACAGAAACTCTATATTTGATGCATGTGTTGTAACAGAGTACAGCACTCAAAAGTTACAGTACACTGAGGTACACCTACCTGTTTTCCTTCCTGAAGGTTCTTGTGTTCGAGGCGACGGTGAAGCAACTTAAGTTTGGCTGGACTCATTGCCCAGCCTCTCTCATAGTCATACCATGGACAAGGACATGGTCAACTAGTGGCAGGAATTTAATCTGAGACTCCTTGTCTTTTTGCCCCTCATCCTCATCCTCCTCTTCCTTCACCTCTTCCTCCACTCCTTACTGCTCTTGCTCTTGCTTATCCTCTTCCTCTTCCTCCTCCTCTCTGGTGTCCTCGACCTTTTCAATCACGTCTCTCTGGATCCATTATTCCAAAACTGAATGAACTGACTCTTTTATCTATTTATTGAAGGTTCTGATTGGTGTGTGATAAATTTTGACTCTTAGTGTTTCCATGTGGGTAACTGTGTGCTAATTTAGCTCAAGCTATGCTGACTTGAGTGAACAATATTGAATATAGAGTTTTGCAGTGACAGTTCAACAAATCTGACTCATGTGTCAAAACAGGGGGGTAGTGTTTATAGTTTAAGGAAATGGGTGTGCTTTTTGATAAGTGGCGTTAAGGTTTTGAAATATTAGTTCAAAAGCCTGGTTATAGTGTTTAAGCAATCGAGAAAATTACGATTAATAGCACCTAACATTAAAGTTTTTATTATGTTTTTATATTGTAATACTTCCACACTGAATATCCAAAATTACGTAAACAACATTTGTATCATGTTGGTTGAGGGTCTGGTTCTGTAAAATTTGAAACATCCAAGAAGATCATTATAAAACACACCATGTTTAACACAAAGGCTTTATCATCTAGCTGTTGGTAGTATTTTCTGCTTGAATGGTCACATAAAGTGCTGATGTACTGCACTGTAAGCAGTCAATATTTGCCTGAGTTTTTATTGCACAATATAAGGGAATTGTGTTATTTTAAATTATTTATCGACATTGGATTTCTCAGGTAGTGTTTTAATAAATGGATGCAATAGCAAATTGATCCTTTTTTCTTGAATGATGTTTTTGTTTTTTTGCCTGAATTGCCCACAATGCAGTGAAAAAGTAAGTGGCCGTCTCCTCATTGGTATTCTGTTGATATGCAATGGGATTTCTTCAGTTAGTCTGTCATAAGGGAAACTTCAGGCTGAATAAAGAAGATTAGGATGGCATATTGCTCTAGTGCTACATGTGCAAATCACATAAGCTGCAGGGTTACACTTTATTTCGATGGTCCAGTTTAGACATTGTACTAACTATAAGTAACTTTGCAACTACATGTCAACTAACACTCATTAGAGTATTAGTAGATTAGGGTTAGGTGTTAGAGTTTGGGTGAATAAAATAAGTTGACACAAGTTGAGTTGTAGTTGCAAAGTTACTTATAGTCAGACTCAGTAGAATGTCTGTTGGGGGAGCATCAAAATAAAGTGTTAGCAGATATTAAGCAGACGGTCTACTAATACTATAATGAGAGTTATGACATGTAGTCTTATAGCCAGACCTTCAGGCTGACGGCAGAAGGTCTTGACTCCAGTGCATTGTCAGGACTGCCCAAGATGACATCTGACCAACATGTAAAGCAGCCAATCACAGTTTGTTTTGTCCCGCATCATGTTTAGGGGCATGAAAATGTGACAAGGACCTGGCTGCAGCCTGTAGAATGGGGCAAAGCTACATGCATTTCTCTGCCCCATATTTACTCTGATTGGCTTGGTCATATTTCATAGGCATACATGATACATGTGTCTTCACTATAATGCACATACAATATAAAATTAGCCTACATCCCGCAATGGAAAGATAAATTAATTATGAAAGGTTTATTCATGGTGGAATGTGTACACAAACCATGTACTTAAGTTACAGTACAGAGACACTAATAAAATATTACCCCAGTAATATTAGTAAAAGTAATGATGAGGTTTCTAATGTGACACAAGATAGACCTTAAATTTGTTAGAGCTCAGCCTGACATTATCTAACATTATTACGAATTATTAGGAGCATACTTCATCTGATAATATCATATTACTCCCGGATCTTGGCTAATTTGAGTGGGACAAGACCAAATCAAGTGTTTATTGTTCATTTGACTCGCTTTTAACTGCTGCAAGTTTAATTTTCTGGATCAGTTAATTTCAGAAATGAGCCGCTAAGTATTATTTGTGAACCATTTGATTGAAAAGAATCATCTCAAAAGATTTGCTCACGAAATGGACATCACTATCAGGTCTTTGAGAAGATCTCAATTTCTTCACTTTAAAATAACAAGGAACGTTATTGGGTGCCTACTGCACCCAACATGTCTTATAAAAACCAATAACACCTTCTGTAAATATGAGTGTGTTTTGCCATGTTATTAAAATTAAAATGATACTGATACATCTTTTTACAACTGCTGACACACATTTTCAAAACTTTACCTTTTTTTTTTTCAAAACACAAATCCAAGAATTGCACACACAAATGAAGCACTGCATTCAAAATATCACAAACACATCTCAAAAGCAAACATTTGTCTTACGTTGCAAACACCTTTGCCATAATATTCTATTTTCTTACAGTATTGCAAGAAAATAAATACATCAACCATGTGTAGTTGGACAAAGAAAAAAAAAAAAAAAAACTAGCATAATTTTGAAAAAGGTGAATATTCCAAAGGAATACTGTGTATGTGTGTCCTGGTAGGGGACCAAATGTCCTCACAAGTATAGTAATACCAGTGCATTTTGACTTTGTGGGGACATTTTTAGTGGTAGGGTTAGTGCAGGGGGATAGAATATACAATATAAAAACCATTACGCCTATGGAATGTCCCCATAGAACATGGAAACCTAACAAGTGTGTGTTGTGTGTGTGTTTGTTGGTGGGCGAGATGGTTGGGTGTATATAGGCTTCATCTCTCCTCCTGGCTGGATCCGGCCACAATACTTCATCCACGTCACATGCTATGTTCTTTCCTGCGTATCCAACCAAGCGTCAGTGTCTCCACATGCCTCCTCCATTGCCTGGAGAAGTGTTATGTTGACATAGGGACAACGATCATGCATTTTCCAGCACCATGTGGAGAAAAATTCCTCAATAGGGTTTAGAAATGATAAATATGGAAGCAAGTAAACAACAGAAAAGTTGGTTCAAAACCTATAACTTGACCTTTGGCCTATTTATATGCCTGTTCTAAAACTATGATTGGTTGGTGTTAAGTAAAGCAATGAGTGTTTGCACATGTGAGGAGTTAGTGTGAGGCACTGATGAATTAGTGTGGCATTTTGATTGGTTGTGTTTGAAAAAGGAATTCAAGATACTTCCTGTTAGATTTTTATGTGTTACATAGAGAATTGTGTGTTGTGTTTTGCAAAAAGTGTTTGAAAATTGAAAACTGAGTGGGGTTGTTCGTGTGTTAGCCTAAAGACCAGCGTAACACAATAATTTCAGGGATGTTGCGAGGTACTGGCTTTGTGAAACTGCACAGCTTTTCCAGTTCATATAGATTTGAATGACATATACTCCATCCTACACCGACTACGAACACATTTCCTATCATGTATGTCTATGAAAGATGATCGAGCCAATCAGACTAGGTATGGGGTAGAGCGACACATGCAGCCCCATCCCAGGTGCAACCCCTCCTTGTTCTGCAGTCTGCAGCCAGGTGTACTTGGAAAAGAACATTGTGCAAGTTTACTGCAAAAGTGGCACTGCGAACTTCACATATTTTTGAAAATCGAGCGTTTAGTTAATACTGGTAAGCGTGCATTGTCACAGTTGTAATTGTTGTTTTATTCTTTTCTGTACAGCACTTTGGTCAGCCTTGGTTGTTTTTGTTGTACTTTATAAATAAATACTGTATTGTTTTGTAAACACGACAGCTTTTCTCTTCCATGAGAGGCTTTGGCTCATGATGGCTTTGTTTCCAGGTGGACCGTTAAAGAACGTGATTCCTGTAGAATCCAACCAATTAGATGACTATTTCAAAACTCCCTAAGTGTTTCCCATTTTGTGTGCCATATGCATTATATTATATTATATTATATTATATTATATTATATTATATTATATTATATTATATTAACATAAGCCATGTAATATGGGTTTAGTTAGAAAGGCATGCTAGTACCAGGTGTAAACAGTAATGCGTCTTGGCTGACCACATTTTGATCAAATGACTTCTTTCTCGCTTGCTCTATTTTTTCGGGATATAATAATTGCAGGCATCAGGGAGTCGCTATCATGCGTGAGACTCCTGGAACTTCCAGGAGAGGTGGGATATCTGATAAGGTGTTACCCAATTAACTCATATCTTTGTCTGAATATTCAACTTGATCTCACAGAAACAAAACTATTTTACAAGGTGGCGATTTCATATAAATTTGTACAATGTGAAAGTATGATTTTTAGAATATTTTAGAGACTGCTGTTAAGTATGCACAGGTCCTGTAATTCAGAATTTTTCTGATGTTATCTTTTACTTTCAGGTATCCCAACAATACATCGAAACAGAGATGCCTACCAGTCCATTGACCATCAGGATCAGTCTGGCAGCTCTGCTAGCCCCTTCAGCCAAACAGAAGATAGCAAAAATGGGCCACGTTCCTACTAAATAATGACCAAACCCAAAATATAATCAACCAGCTTTCTGTGCTGCCAAGGTCATAACGTATATGGACTTTTTGCTTTAGAATGGTAATTTTTGAAGGTCATGAATATACAGTACAAGCTCCAAAAGAATGAATGAAAATTTTGAGCAAACTATACAAACAGTTTTACATTTGGTTATGCAGAAGATGTTTAGATGTTGTGGTCTGGTAATTGAGAGGTCCATTAAGCCTTTCTAAAAAAATCCTAGTGTTTTTCAACCTGAGGTCCATGTTATGCTCACAGCAGGTTATATATCTTTGTGCAAGATGTTAGTGTCACAGTCACCAGCACTAGCACTCCATTTCCCAGCATCCCTCCTGTTCCTCACCTGCGCACATTCATCTATCACCATGGACACCTATCATCTTCACAGCTTCACGTCATTAGTTAATTCTCCCTTTGTGTATATAAGTTACAGTTTGTGTTCAGTTCTTGGTCCGTTCACCGTCGTATTACCTTTGCCTGTTTGGATTAAACTTGGATTACTTTGTATTACTTTGTCTTCCTTCGAGAACACAGCCTGACAGATGCACTGAACTGGAAAGAAACTGGTGTCTGGAGAGTGTCGCACCCTGATCTGGCGCACAGCCAGACCCAGAGCCCGTAGCAACACCCTCAACCGCGGAGAACTTGCATGTGCTCCCCGCAGCTGGTGAGCCAGCACCCGCCACAACGCGTCAGCCAGAGCCCGAGGAAGAGAGGACAGAGCTGACCCTCGCCCCGGATGTGCAGCCCTACTGCAAGTCTGACCAGGGGTGTGAACCAGCAACATCAGCGGACGAGGGAGTCACGACAACAGAGGATGAGGACTGGCTGATTGACTTCCGTGAGGAAGTTCCATCTCCCACCCTTTCCCACCCTGCATCTTCATCATCGTTTCTGAACGATACTAATGACTGTAAAGACTGTATATTTCTCACCGTTACGCTGTCGATATCCTCACCACCTCCATCACCCCAGAGCTCAGCCAGTCCTCCAACCATGCCACCTGCTGGAGGTCCACAGCCCTGCGCCGTCTCTGTGGGAGCCCCACTCTGACGTCCAGCCACAGGTTGTGTGTCCACCTCCAGCGCCATCACCTGATGATCCTGTGGCTCCACCTCTGGCCTCTGAGATCCTCGTTCCATGTCGGCCTGTCGACCTGTCGGCTCTGTCGGGGCTCCTCCCACCTACAGCTTCACTGGAGACCCTCGGACTTCCGGTCTCTCTGGGTTCCCTCGTCCGGCCGGCTCCCCTGTGGTCAGTCGTTGCACCTCTTCCGTCACGGACTTGTGGTCCGTCCACTGCACTCTGTCCCTCCACTGCTACGACATCAGCGAGTTCCTCCTTCCCCTCGGTGTCGCCTCTGTCCTCTGTCACACCGGATCCACCTCAGCCCTCAGGTACTCAGGCTACGCCTTCGACAGTCGTTGCCGCGATATCGCCTGGGTCTCCAGTACCAGCGATGTCGCTCATCTCCATCGCCTCTCCGTCTGCGCTGGCGGATCCATTGGCCACGTCTCCGTCGGTCATCCCCCAGCTGTCGTCAGCCACGTCACCATCTAGACTCCTCTCTCCCTCGTCTTCGCCACGGGCTGTCGGCACAGGGGAGCTCTGGGTCTGTGCCAGCGGTCCACCTTCTCCATCACCACCAGGGGATCGTCGTCCAAGCACCACCTTCATGTCTCCACAGACTTCCACCTGTCCTTCATCACCATCACTTTGCCTGCCTCCAGAACCCTGTCACAGTCACCAGCACTAGCACTCCATTTCCCAGCATCCCTCCTGTTCCTCACCTGCGCACATTCATCTATCACCATGGACACCTATCATCTTCAATGCTGCACGTCATTAGTTAGTTCTCCCTTTGTGTATTTAAGTTCCAGTTTGTGTTCAGTTCTTGGTCCCTTCACTGTCGTATTACGTTGTGTTGTATCTGCCCTTTGCCTGTTTGGATTAAACTTAAATTAATTTGTTAATTTGTATTTAAAACCTGTTCTTCTTTGTCTTCCTTCGAGAACACAACCTGACAGTTAGCTGTTTCCAAAGGTTTTTAGTTTCTTAGAAAGGTCTCCTGAAGCTGTGAGTTTGGGGTGTTTAGAGGCTCTCCTGCTAAGTGTCCATCTGTTACTGTTGGTGAGTTGCAAATTGCAATCACTTCTGGTCCAAGACAGTTTGATTTACTCAACATATGTCAGCGTGGTTACACATGTATTTTTTTTTTTTTCCATTTAATATTTGCAGCAGGACTCCAACATTTGTTCATTTTGTGACTCCTTCAAATGATCAAAAGATTCTTGCTAATCCAAATTCTATGCAATCTGTTGTGTATTCATATAGTATGATTTATTAGATTGGTCATGCACACTGGATTATTTTTTGCTAATGGTAATGCTAAATTTGGACATCTGCAATTGGGATTTCCTATCAAATATTCCTGAGGCTGATTGCTTAAGATATACTGGTAGGCTTTGTCTGTTAGCTGTTAGCAAACTAATCTGTTACATAGCTATTTCAGTTCTGTTTAATCTAAATCTTCCTTTTGTTTAAATTCTCTTTATTTCCTCAGTGGTAAGAACACCCGCAGAGCACCTCAAATATCTATTCATATTAGTGATATTACATGTTGTCATAGAAACACCACAGTGCTCATTTAAATTATCTTTTGGTTTGTTCCAGTTTTCACTGGCAAGAAGGATTATGTGGGTTGATTATATTGTAACTATCACACTGTAAAATAAAATCAGAGTGGTGAAAGTTATTGCACATTATACCTATTGTATAATTACTATAATATAATGTCCATTTTATGTCTATATATATATAAAATTGAATTCCCCCCCCCCCCCCCCCCCCCCAAACCATTAAAAATCCATTCAACTGAAAGCTGATTTATACTTCTGCGTTAGCCTGACTTGCACCTCTACAAAATGTAAAGGGCCCATTATACTTCTGTTAGACTTTTACTGTAGACATCATATACACTGGTTTCTCCTAACCAAAGAATTAGTAGGTGTGTCCAAACATTTGAATGTAGTGTTTAATATATTTTGACCTCAGGAAGGCAGTATCTTGTCATAAATGTCACAAAAAAGGCATAATTATAGTTATTAAATCCCCAGAGAACAGTTAACTTCCCTGTTCTTGTATGAGGAAGTTCAGTGTGCTGAATAAACTGAAACCAGTAGAATGGCTAATACAGCTATTGAAGTGAGTTTCTCCTGCAGAGGGCGCACTGTGGCTCATAGTGCCCCATTCACAATATAGTGCAGAGGATTAATAATCCTCTTCCTGGAGATCTACCTTCCTGCAAAGTTCAGCTCCGACCCTGATTACAGTAACTGAACCAGCTAATTAAGATCTTCAGGAGCACTTGATAATTACAGCCATTAGTTCCTGTTTTCCTCTGTTTAGTTTCCTGCCACTTATTGGTTATTATAGAGGTTCATGAATCATCACAGGTGTTTGTCATCATTTACCCTCATTTACCTCCGGTCATGTTTACGTATAGCAGTTGTGTACATTTGCTTATCTCTTTTTGTATTACCTTCTGAGTGGATTAATTAAAGACGTTATTCCTGATCTTCATCTTCATCGTGTGCTCCTTGCAACTGTTGGTGACAACATGGTTGTCGTCTAAAATTGTTGGGTGGAACTTTAAAATGTGGTTAGGTGTCAGGCTTAATGATCCTCAGATTATTCACTTACACTATAACATATCAACACAGAATACACAAAAAGTCAATACTGGAATCATGTATGCATAATACAGAACTTTCAAACTCGACATTCTATTAGCAAGATAAATTCTATTGAGTCTGATCTTATTTAACTAACATGATCTCTTCATGAATCAAACTGAATCATTCTAAACTGTTCTTGAGTCAGCTGACTTGTTTAACTGATCCAATTTGCAATGAGTGGAGAAACGAGTGAGTTAACTAAGCCATGATGTAAGGAATGCTGTTTGCGGGTCCAGGCCTCTACTCAATTGAGAATACGGTCTCATCAAACATTTATTACACATTTAAGCTAAGCTTTTAGAAAACTCACGGTGTAGCTACACTACAGTCTCAGTGCTTACTGCGTCCAATATATAATATTTTAATGATACATAAAACATGAATCACTGTCTGGCAATCTGAGATTTTGGTTAGGAGGTTTAGGATCTAAATTTTTCTGTTGTATTACAGTGGGTGGGTGTATAGCAACATTTGTTGTTTGCTTTTGGCATCCTATATAGAGTGTTTGGGCCCAGAAACAGTGACGTGACGTCAGAATTGACAAGCAGATAGTAATAACATTTGGTAAGAATTCAAGAATTTGATTATCTCTCTTATCTGTTCAGTTCATGAAGTGCTCTCCTAACAAGTTAATGATCTATATTAGATAAGAGAAAGAGATACAAAATGTGCAGTGGTGGGGTGCCAGGACTGGAAATGAGAACCACTGATTTGATTGATGGGCATAAAAGTTAATTTTTAAAAGCTAAATAGCAGAAATAATAAATAGTTAATGAACAGTTTTGTATTAAAATCTGTGCTATTATTATTAAAATCTATACAAAAACTATTTTTTTTATTTAGGTTGTAAATTACTTTTTATGAGCTGAATCATGGCATAACAACTTGAATTGGCACACATAAATTATAATAAACATGCTTAAAGGTGCAGTATTACAGTTTTATTGTAATTTATTTATTGTAACTGCAGTATTATTGGCAGCTAGCGGTTGAAATGGTTAGTGCAGTTTCTGGAGCTGTTTCCCCCACCCCCTCGTCTTCAGACTCGATGCTCACGCGGATTGCCAGATTGAAGACAAGCAACAGGAATGAGCGCAACAAGCCTAAAGGGTTAGTTCACCGAAAAATTTTAATTAAAAAAATTATCCCATAATTTACTCACCCTCAAGCCATCCTAGGTGTATATGACTTTCTTCTTTCAGCCAAACACAGTCACAGTTATACAGTTATATACAAAAAATATCCTTGCTCTTCCAAGCTTTATAATGGGAGTGAATTGTACTGTAGATTTTAAAACCCAAAAAAAGGCAGATCATTCATCATAAAAGTAATCCATATGGCTCCAGGGGGTTAATAAAGGACTTCTGATGCAAAACAATGCATTTTTGTAAGAAAAATATCCATATTTATAATTTTATAAACTATAATCACTGGCTTCCGGTAATGGCCGTACATGTGTCTAGTTCCAGCGGAAGAGTAACCTCTGACCCAACCTATGACGTAGGATGTACGCAGGAGGGTTACTTTAAAAATGTATTCCGTTACAGTTACAAATTACTTCATAAAAAAAAAAAAATTCAGTAACATAATCTAAGTACCACAATATGGATGTAATGTAATCTGATTACTTTTGGATTACTTCAAGATCACAGAAAGAAAGAAAGAAAGAAAGAAAGAAAGAAAGAAGGAGAAATTTGGGGAGGAGGGATCAACTTTACTGTAAATAAATTGCATTTTTAAATTTAATTTTAATTATTTCTTCTCAATGTCTGCAAGTTTTTAAATGTTACATGTTCCATACTTTTGAATGAGTCTCAACAATAAAAATATTATAAATATTATCTATTGCAATATTATTAACGTTGTTGTTGTTTAGAGCTTAAAAATATAAAAGTGAAATCAGATCATAACCAAACTGAACAAGCTCAGATTAAACATTTCTGTTCATGTTTGTTCTGCTTTAATTTTAATGTTTAGCATTTTGGTTACTTTTAAAACCTATTAAAACTGAGCAATCAGCAATATATATATATATATATATATATATATATATATATATATATATATGGAAAGGGCTATACAGACATCTAGTGGCTACAGTATGGTTTTACAGATTATTTTCTTAGTCATTTGATAAAGAATGTATTTTCAGGACCTGGAAGGCAGAGTTTGTACAACTGTACAACCATGTTGTTCGCATTTTCTTCTTTGAAAAGAAATAAAATTGCAGCGAAATTTCCATGAATTGAAAGCGTTTCTCCGCGGGCAGCATAGTTTCAACTAGCAGCAGTGATTCAATCTGCATCTGAGGAGACTGTAGAGGGGTGTTATTTGCGCATGCACCAGCTGGTGGCTCGCGTGAGTCATCAATGGCAACAAAACCAGGAACTACTGTATAATCAAGCAGCGCTTAATATATTGTCATTATGGCAAAATAATGATTTATTTAGTTTTAAATGAAACCATTGTAATCCTGATTCATTTTTTCAAAATGTAACTGTAATCTGATTACTACGTTTTTTGACGTAACTGTAACGAACTACAGTTACTGGATTTTTGTATCCTGATTACATAACGCCGTTACATGTATTCTGTTACTTTCCAACCCTGGATGTACGAGTTAGGTGAGAGTAACTTAGACACCTATAAGTAGGCTACTAATAAACAGCCTATAAGCAGGCTAATAAGCAACTAGTTAAAAGTGATCATTGTTCCCAGTACTGAAGTGTTACCAAAAATGTAACAGTTTTATTAATATGGCTTTATTTAATAATAATAATTTAACAGTATGATGATATCATCATCTTAGAATAGCGGTGCATTTAGACGGCAAACAGATAAACAATATCAAAAAAGTCACAACTAGAAATATTTATAAAACGATAAATCGTCTATTTATCACGTAACATTTCATGTCATGGGAATCGTGTTATCTAATCTGACCAATGAAAACAGTCCAATAGACAGTTTACCCCGCCCCCTTTGTGACTCGGTGTCTTATGTATTTCTCATCTATCGCTTTTATTTCTTTGGTGTCACATGTTAGTATTGTTTCTCTCTGTTTTGATGTGCAGACAGAAGTAATTTTCTTTACAGTGTTTTAACATATCGTTTAGCATCAATAAAAAATGTGGATTTCTGTGTCACTCTTCGTGCTGACTTTGTCCGCACAGGTGTGGTCCAACGTTTGTCCCTGTGCACGGGAGGAACTCTGTCAACCCATTCGATCGCAACCGGCGTTCGAGGTGAGTGACAGTCATTCTGGACCCATTCAGCGATCAGCTGATACCGTCGTACTATGTAATGTCAAATACAGACACTTAAAAATGTCTGAAATGTATTGATAAAAAAATATTAAACCATGTGGCATTTGCAAACAGAATATGCCAGATCATTACTCAAAACAGGTTTACTCACTGAGTCTTGTAATGATAATATTTATTTCTTAAAATGAACGCCATTACATTCATTTTATGACAGTGTGTCTAAATCTGGGGGGTCTCTGTAGAGCTTCTCTGTGGCACATAAAAGTACCTGCTGTATATCTTTTATATTTTAAACTTTTTTTTTTTTTTTTTGTCAGAAAAAAATACACTGTTTATAACTTGTATCATGTGATTAAGACAACAATCTCTTATGAAATCACTTTATCCTTTCTAGAAAGCTGCCTAACACAAAAAGTATCTTTTCCAGGTTTTTGTATTTGATGTTGGGAAAAAGGCTTGGAAGTTTTATGACTGGACTAAAGTGACAACAGTTGCAGCTTTTGGACAATATGATGCTGAACTCATGTGTTACGCTCACTCTAAAGGAGCTCGATTGGTCCTGAAAGGTAGGGTTTGACTAGACATAATATCAAAGTTTTTAGTCTTTTATTTTCTGGCAAAATCCACTACCACAATGCTGGGGTATTGTGGATTATTGCCAGGGCTTTGCTTTGTAGTTGTTGTAGTTGTTATAGTTGTTCTGTTTGATTGCTTATTGCCTCAATTCAAAACAGCCACCCACTATTATCTATAATATTCTAGTCTGTAGATATGGCCTGGGTCCTTCCTTCAGTGTAAGTCTATTGGATTATTTGTACTTTTTTGTTCTTATGCCTAAATCAAAACCCTTAAAAATATTAAGACACCTATTCTCAATTAGCCACATGATTTGGGATATCATTCTTTGCCTTTAGCAGAAAGAGTGCTAGGCAATATATGTGCCAAAGTTCAGTACTTAAGGTTGGGGGTTTCTTCAAATCACTAACCCAAAGTATGAGCAATAGTAATAGTGACTTGATCATTGGTCAATTTTATATTCTTCCATTCAGTTGTTCTATTATGTGTGATGGATGAAATATTCTTTACAGGAGATGTGCCACTCCCAGATATTGTGGATCCTGTAAATAGGACAGCTTGGGTCCAGGCAAAGGTCCAGTTGGCAAAGAGTCAGTTCATGGATGGAATAAACATAGACGTTGAGCAGGCGGTGGAGACCAGTTCCCCTGAATATTATGCTTTGACAGCCCTTGTCAAGGAAACCACTGAAAGTTTCCACACAGAGATCCCAGGCTCTCAGGTAAAACAGCATATCGCAGGAAATTATGTCATAGCATGTAGGCACTTTCAAAGGCCCTGACATACTGTCTTTTTATCTTTAATCTTAGGTATCATTTGATGTGGCTTGGTCGCCCAAATGCATCGATAAGCGTTGCTATGACTACCTTGCCATTGCCGATTCATGTGATCTCTTGTTTGTTATGTCCTATGATGAGCAAAGCCAGATCTGGGAGGATTGTATAGCCATGGCCAATGCCCCCTTCAATCAGACATTGACAGGTAAGTGATTTAAAAAAAAAAAAAAAGGGTAGTCCATTTGGTTTTCGAAAATTTGATCATGCAAGGCATTAAAATAATTCACTCTGCACTTCAGAACTTTTATAGATGTTGCAAAGCCTGAACGAAACCCAATTTTTGTACTTGAGAGCACACTTTTCTAAAAACTGTTTTTCTAAATAGTTTGCCCACTGCCACAAATGTCAGATCTAACATTTCTTAGTCAAATATGAAATTCCCAAAATATCCTTTCTCTGGATAATACACACTGTTTGTATTATATTCAGTGAACAACAGTTCTCTATCTGCCGGTCACTTCAATGCTGTGTCGATGTACTGACACTAGGGGTCGCACTTGGGAGCCCCAAACACCTCTAATACTTTGAGAAAAGGCCAATGAGAATTGGCGAGTGGAATTTGCATGAGCCACTCCCCCGAACATAAGAGTATAAAAGGAGATGGCGTGCATCCATTCATTCAGATTTATTCTTTGGAGCCGAGCGATTGTTGAATGTGGTCACTCAAACAGTCATTCTCAATCGGGGCTCCAGATGAGCATAAGCTGTCTATTGCAGCATTGAAGGGTGGGCTTATGCCTTCCGACACTGAGAACTCAGCAGGACTCCCACCCTGGAGTGAGGTACCCCAGTCCAAGTTTGAAGCAGTGCACTTGCCCGGGCCGCCGTGAACATTGGACTGGTATGGAATCTTGCTAGCTGGCCTCTATGGCGACAGTGTTGAGGACTTTGGCCAGCAGTTCTCGGCAGTCAAGAAGCAGACGGAGACCATTACTTTCGCACGTAAATTTAAAATATTGTGGCTGACCCCCCAGCGTGAGTTTTTTTAAGGCGACCGTTATTTAGAATGTATCACTTTATTGTTTCCATGGTGACGCGTCATTGCTTGTCAAAAAACACACCACAGCACTGTATGACTGATGATCTGCTTTTATTTAATTATTCCTTTTTTATTCAAAATATTCACAAATTTGTTAACTATAGCATGAAATATGTGATATTCCGATTGTCAAATATGTGCAAGTGGATGCACATGTTTTGCTGTTTAAACACCTTTATAATGATCGCGTTAATTAAGCTGTATGCTCGATGGGCGCCGCCATGTTAGTTTGCGCCGCACAGAGGATCGGATCTGTTGGATTTACAACACGTGAATTCATCCACTTCTCATGAAATACATGAAAGTAAGTGAGCCGGTGAACTGGGGAAGAATAGAATAAACTTTAAAGTTACTTACACAATGTGTATCTGATATGAATAAAACGTGTCATCTAATTATAATGGAAAGGGCTGTTATTTCCGCTTCTATAGACATCATTGTGTATTTTACAAACTCTTTTTGTTAGTACTCGTGTGTATTTAAATGTCTGAAACCTAAAATAAACATTATTTAGTTGAAAACACTGCATATATGTGATATATGAAAAGTGCTGCACGTGCCCAGGGACCAGCCAAGACTGATCACACCGGTGTGGTCGTACGCGTCAAAGGGTTAAACACATCTTACCTCGGCATGACTCCACCGCCACCTACAGGCTGCTGAGGTCGCACCCTGTGATCATCGCTGAGGGTCCGTCTGCAGCTACCACACCAGCTCCGCGACAGTTCCTTGCAGGAAAGTGATGCACCCTGAAGAGCATGAAGAAGGCTTTGAAGCATCCCTGAGATGGGTGACCCAGGGATGGCAGGAGCTGCTCTTTTACAGGAGACTGCAATTGCACCGCTTCTTCTCCAAGCTGCGGGCCGGGCAGAGAGTATTTTGTTCCCGTTTCTTTTTATTTCACAGCTTGCCTAAGTGGCGGCAGTACCCAAATTTTCAAAGAAAGAGCAACTTCTTCATTCTCTTGATTGCATTGTTCATAGATTGGACATGATGGACGCAAGTTTAAAATAAAATATAAAATAAATATAAAAGTGCCCACTCAGGTTAGCGTGACGTGTCACAAATATGCATTTCCCCCAGTGAGCCTGATTGCACAGACATTATACAAAGTCAGGGAAGCTACCTCTTTTAAAGGACCAAGTGGTGAATTTGCAGTCATTGCCTCAGGATGAGGCAGACCCAGCCTTGTCGTTGCTGTGTCCAGCATGCGCCCTCGGCGTTTACTTGGACCGCACAGAGAGCTTTTGATGCTCGGAGCAGATCTTTGTCTGTTTTGGGTGTCAGCAGAAGGGGAAGGCTGTCTTCAAACAGAGGACGGCCCACTAGATTGTGGATGCCATTGCCTTGGCATACCAGACCCAAGGCATTCTGTGCCCCTTAGGATTGCAAGCACACTCCACAAGGAATATACACAGTACAGTACAGTTTACTCAATGGTAGACCTGTTTCTTCCCCTAAGCAATGCCACCTGTTACTGTGTTTGTAGAGCTCCTCCCTTTTCAGGTACCTCAGAGACTTCTTTCCAAATGTGGTACTTCCTGGTTGGTAAGTCCAGTATTTTCCACATGTTAAGTTTCCCGTCAGGCAGGATGTGGCCTCTGTAGTGCCTTTTCCTCTACACAGAGGAAGGAGTGCTTCCCCAATGCTAACTTCCCGTCTGCGCAGCTAAAAAAAAATAAATAAAAGAGAAAAGGTGAAGAAATAGCTGAAGCAACCTATTGTTGACTGTAAGTATGGTTCTTACCGCCTAGGTTAAGGTTTCTAGGTTACGACATTGTGACAGAACTTTGTTACCCGGCATGCGTTAGCTTGCTGACATCTGCACTGCCAATGTCTCAATGTCTCGTTCCCTCCATCAGGGAATGGAGGTTACAATAGTAACCAAGACGTTGGTTTGACCATAACATTATGAATTATGTTTTTATATTTCCGTTTTAAAATGCACACCTAAAGTTATATGTCTTTCAGCCTATGATCAATACATCAGCATGAACATAGAGCCAAAGAAACTTGTGATGGGTGTTCCATGGTATGGTTATGACTACAGCTGCCTAAATTTCTCAAAGGTAAGAAATTATTTTTCAATATTTTCAGTACTTTATTGAAAATTACATGCAGCTTTCACGCAGAAAGTGCGATATGCAATGCAATAAACTAATAAATATGTCAAATAAATTGGTAGTTAAACACCAAAGAACTTGCTTTGGCAAATAACTATACTATATAACTACACTTGCTGAGTTTATTTATTTATTTATTTTTTGTCAAACACTGCTCAGCTTGTTGTGCTTGGATTGGCCAGAGAGGGCTGTCATATTTTCTCTATGAGTAGCCACTGTGATTTGCATATGACCGGATGTCCAGATGACCGGATGACCGGATGTCGATAGCTGCATCGGACGGTGAGACAGATTTTTCTGGAGATGACAAGTCGGCGCGGTTGCCTCTCCTTCGGGAACGGTAGCTGTGCCCGATTCGGATCCGGAAATGATGGCTATGCTTTCCCGGGCCGCCAGCAGGGTTGGGCTCATGTGGAACCCTCCACCGTGTCCCGAGCCCTCGAGGTTGGACGATTGGTATCTCTGGGTGGTTCTCAGATGGTTCCCCCTGGATGGGACGCGGAGGTTCTAGGTGACTTACCCCCCGAGGTACTTAACACCATCACTTCGGCACGTGCACCGTCGTGCTTTCATTCTTGCAGCAAGGGTTGGAGCGTAGGCTGTCCCCCTCCACTCTCAAAGTTCATGCTGCCGCAATTTTCGCATACCATGACCACATTGATGGCAAGTCTGTTGGTAAGCACGACCTGGTCGTCAGGTTCCTTAGGTGGGCGAGACGATTAAATCCTCCTCGACCCCCCTCCTTACCCTCTTGGGACCTTGCTCTGGTGCTTCGAGCTCTCCAGAATGCTCCCTTTGAGCCCTTGCAGTCAGCAGACTTAAAGATTCTGTCTATGAAGACTTTGCTGCTGGTTGCGTTGGCCTCCATCAAGAGGGTAGGGGACCTGTAGGCATTTTCGGTCAACGAATCGTGCCTAAAGTTCGGGCCGGGTGACAGCCACGTGGTACTGAGACCCCGGCCTGGCTATGTGCCCAAGGCTCCTACCACTCCCATCAGGGACCAGGTAGTGAGCCTGCAAGTGCTGCCCACGGACCTCAGACCAGCTCTTTGTCTGTTACGGAGGCCAGCAGAAGGGAAAGGCTGTCTCCAAGCAGAGGATGGCCCACTGGATTGTGGATGCCATCGCCTTGGCTTACCAAGCTCAAGGCATGCCCTGCCCGCTCAGGTTGCATGCTCACTCTACGAGAGGTGTTGCATCCTCCTGGGCGCTGGCTCGTGGCGCCTCGCTGACAGACATTTGTAGAGCTGCGGGCTGTCTTTCTTTAGGGGAAGTTTAAATGCGAGATTCTGGAAACAATCTAAATTTAGCGGGACCTGTCGGGTCCGGAAGAAAATCACTTTATGTGGATAGCAGGTGAACACAGAGTGAATTTTAGGCGGGAGCGGGTGTGTGCGGAATAGAACCTTGCGGGAGCGGGACGGAAAAAAAAACAGTCCTCTACCTTGATACCTTCCCTTGGTCGATTGAAGTGGTTTCTCTCACTGAGAGAATAAAGGGTGATATGCTTAAGCCTCTGCTTCCCCGAGCTCCAGATAGAACATGACTGTAGGTGTCGGCCCTCTCTGGGCCACCTTGACATTACCCTGTGGTGAGTGAGCTGGCTTCCTCTCGTTTGAGAGTCTCTATTCTTTAGAGTTGTTAGGCTGAAGTCTCTGCTCCATTGAGCTCCAGGAAGGTCATGAGTGCGTGTGTGTCGGCCCTTCTTTTTGAGCCGTCCTTGTATCCGGCTAGGTTAGTACTTTAGGAGTGTCTTTTAGACAGAGGCGGTTATGCTGGAGCTTTCCGCCACCTAGCATGCCGTAGCTCGGAGTAGGCTACTCCTAGGAGAGCCTCTCCAGCTTAGGACTGGAAGCTAGTGATCCTAGTACGCCTCCTCTCATTGTGAGAGTCGTCCCCGGCCGGGGCCTGCCTTCTGCATTAGGCTATTAATGCGAATAGCAGGCTTTACGGCCTCCTTAATTTGCCTAGGTTGAGCTGAGACTCCTCTTGATATTAGACTGAAAGTGATATGCTGATCTTCAGTACCCTAGTGGTGTTAAGGCACAGACAGATAGCCAGGTGTTGTAGGCTTTATTAGAAAGCCTCCCCGGTGGTTATCCTTGAGCGTTAGACTTCCTCTTGTTTAGAGAGTGGAAAGCACTATGCTGAAGTCTCCGCTTTCTGGAGCTTTGGTAGTAGCTTTATCTGGCTCGAGCTTAGAGCAATCTCTCATTCAAAAGCTCCTTGATTATTATCAAGTCACGGGGTCAAGTGTTGCAGGCCACTCCTGTGGAATTTATTCCTGCTGAGGCCTCCATTCCTCCAGAGCTGAGCTCAGACGGTTGTTCCCATCTTGGAGCAAGAGTTTTTGCTCAGGCTTTCACCCTTGAGCCTTTTCTCAGGTTTGGCTCACTTTGCTCCCAGAGCTCTGTGCCCTATATGTGCCCATCACCAATGATGCTCAGGTTGAGCGTATCGAGTACTCCCTTCTCTCAGAGTTGAGCACACTCCCTTAGAGCTCGAGCATTAGACCTTGGGTCTCCTTGAGAGCGATCCTCCGGGTTGAGCTAGGTTCCTGAGTGTCCTAGTTCCCTAGAGTTGAGCAGATGATTATCAGGTAGCTCAGGCTCCAGTGGAGCTTTCCTGATACTAGCCCTAGAATTCTAGATCTGCTAGCAAGTAGTTGGCCCTCGAGTGGGCTACCTTGAAGGCGATCCACTGGGTAGAGTATGTAGCGACTGAGACAAATCAGACACAATTATGTGTTATAGGTAACCAATAATTGTTTAAAGCACTCTGAGGCCTGTCCCCCATCCCCCGAGGAGTTCTCAGTTTTATTGTGCTAAAGAATGTGGTTGCCACATTGAGAGCAGAGAAGAGACACAGGAAACGTGCATCTTTCCTACATTATCCCCACAGAACACAGACTTTCCTGCATTGATTTATAGACAGACTGTTCTATAAATGAACATGCACATCCCCAGGAAATGGTATTCATTATTACTGTTGTTGTATTGCACTCATTGTATTCACATGTCTTATGATACATTTAAGGTAACTTCAATTATGCCATGTTTAGTGTCTATGGGTTCGTATCAAGAAGATTTAAATGCTTGTGTATGCAGTATGTCCATACCTGTGCAACACATCAGTATTACAAGAATGTTTAATAGTTTTTCTTAAAAACTCAGTTTATCAGTTGATCTTGCTCTGTCGTAAAAGCCCGGACAGGGGGTGTGTTGTCATCTGAAAATACAACATCTTCATTGGCCACATCAACCCTAAGAGGTTGGACTTTGACTAGAGGTTAAAAGCTAGAGCACAACGCTCTTCACTCTTTTGCTCCAGGCCTCATCAGGCCAAGGCCTGTGAGCCTGGAGGGCCTGGAAGGCCTGTAAGCCTAGGCCTGCAACCCAGCCATGTGCTCATCTGTGAGAGTGAGAAAGGACTCTTTCCCCACTAAGAGTCAAATTAACAGCTTAAGTTGTTTCATATTACTTCATCCAACACAGAAGATACTGGTAACGACTTCGGACCGAATCATCGATTTCTCCTCAGTCTGCAGATCCGATGCTTCTCAGCCTAAAGGCACCTTGCAAGTATCGTACATTTGAACACTAAACAGCGATTTAGTATTAATGTGTAGACCACCTATCAGCAAAGGTGTTTTATTACTGAGAAATACTGATGATTTCTTTTCCAGACTCTTTGACTCTTTCCGTAGCTCTATTTCCGGTCCCACTTCCGGTTCAACTCTATCATTGCTCATTTTTACCTACATATGTGTGTGACCTGCGTGTATGTTGTGTGTTTGTTAGTTTAGTTATGCGTTTGTGAGTTAGTTAATAAAGATTGTGCACAATAGATGTTTGGTTCTGACTCCGTCTGCTAATAAATTGCCTCTTAAATGATTTAGATCTTGACTACATGCTCTGAGTAGTACTGTACAAATAAAAGTTGTTTTTCCATAACCTGGAAATGAACATTTCTTAGACTTAATAAACAATTAACACTAAGTGTCCACTGGATGAACAGGTTAATTGATTGTAATATTAATTTTAATGTAGCTACCTCAAGTTAATTTGATTAACTGATTCACACATTCATAATTAATCATAATTAATCATCAAAATGAGTTATGAATAATTATTAATATTTCCCCTTTGAGTTAATTTCGCTACAAGTAGGTTCCCTTTCGAAAGGGAACTTCTATTCTGCGTTTGCAACGCTATGGGGAAACGTCACGTGACTCGGTGTTCGAAAGCCAACTATCCAATAACTCCAAATCCTATTGGCCGGCGACAGCCTATGACGTCATACAGGCGCGACCCGGAAGTATAAAAGGGGCGCCTGGGGAAGCAGTCATTATCTCATCGTCTTTCGGGACTGTTTGTGTCGACTGCCATTATCGAATATACTCTTCATAGAGTATGTCTCTGTTATGTCTGAGGGCAAAGAGAAACATTTCAGGAAGTGTGTGGATCCATGCCGAGGTTTTTAACGGAGGGTTCGCACACCCTATGCGTCTATTGTTTGGGAGAAGAACACGCACGGATGGTGCTTGAGGGCGCTGTCTGTGTGAATTGTGAGCGTCTTCCTATGAGAACGCTCCGTTCTCGTCTGGCCCTCTCCTCGAGGGATGAGGCGTCAACATCTGCGCCTGGTCGGTCCGGCCCTGCTCGTGCTGAGGCAGAGCGGCGGCTGCACTCATGGGGCTCGCAGATGGAGCTCGCTGCCGAGTTTGAGAGAGGTGTTATGGTCTCTCAGCCTCCGGTGGCGGCTGGCGGGGATGAGCTCCTGGATGATGATGATGTCTTATCTTTGACATCATCGGATCCGGGAGCGAGTGTTCTTCTGGCTGATAGCCCCCGTGGGCAGGAGGCAATGGAGGAGGAAGAAGTGGCTTTTTCTTCTTTCTCCAAGTCTCCTGGCCCAGCATATGCCGAGTTACTGGAGGTTGTGGAACGCGCTGCTGGCAGACTGCAGCTGCCGTGTGGGCGCGTGAGGAAAAAAAAAAAAAAAAAAACCTGTTCGCGGCAGACTTGACGAACGTTTTTCTTTCCGACCACAACCCCGTGACTCCAGTGAGCCTTCCATTTTTTCCGGATCTCCACGTTGAGATCGGGAAGGCATGGAAGAACCCATGCTCGGCCAGAGTTCATCCGCATCTGCGAGGGAATCTATGTTGAGTAGCCTCTCGGCTATTTTCAGTATAGTTTGAGTTGGCACTCATTGCTTCAGTTTGTATGTCTACGGCGGCCCTAACCGGCCGCCTGACTTTTCAGCTTTGAGCTTCACTTTATTTTTCTCATCATGAGATTTAGAAGTGGAGATCAGGCTGTTTGTTATGGTGCCTGTTGTATATAATAAAGAAAATAGGCCTATAACGTGGCAGCCAGGCTAGAGCTAGGTGATGTGATATATGAAGTAACCCCATATGTATTCACTATCCTTTCAGGATTTGTTTCCTAGTTCTGGTTTTCCTCCCGAGGGAGTTGTTAGGCTGTATGCCCAATTATCCCCTTGCTGGTGTAGGTGCAATTTGAGTTTTACAGCTAGGTTGTAGACTGTTTTCTGACTCCCTTATGCTGTTCCTCAGGTGGTAGGCCCTTATCTTTGCGTAGATAAGTTATGCAGGTGTGTGCTTGGCCCCACTTTCTAGAACTTTCATGCTAAAAAGGAATAACTTTCTTCTGAGCCACTTGATAATTTGTTTTATCAAGTTTGAGTTGACATTGCTAGTTTTTAGCTCCTGTCCTCTGGGGTTTAGATCAGATTTGAGGATCTGTGTGGGAAGTGTTTTTCTTTTTAAAAAAAAAAAAAAAAAAAAAACAGCATGTAGATCAAAGTTTGTGTTACTTTGGGTTCTAGACTTTTGCCCTACACTGTATGTGAGCCTATGCTGCCACAGGTTGGCACCTGCTCTCATAACAGTAGGCCCTTTGCTGTGAAAGTAGGCCTTTGTTTTGAGTATTTGGTGACTTGTACTCTCCAGTCTGAGGTCCTTGTCACTGGGTGCATCACCTGTTGGATTGCATATTCAGGGTAGTTAGTGCCACTTTGTTGAAGAAAACTGGTATCTATTAGCTCCCTTTTTTAGTGGTCTGGTTAACGGTTATACTGCTTATAACTCGGATTGTAGGCCTTATGATATTCGGCCTCCTTCTTGTTAGCGGTTGTTCTACTATACTGTTTAACTGATCATAATGTGCTCACATATTTTCACAGGTTTACGCTGCCACAGGCCATGCCGCGTGTCTGTCTGAGGTAGTAGGCTTATATTAGCCTTCCTTAGACCATGTTGGCTTTGTTTGGTTCCCTTTAGTCAAAATGTGTATTTAGGGTACATTGCCTGTTGGAATGTGTAGCCTAGCGCAGGTTGCAGTTAGCTTCCCATAGCTTTTTGGGTTACAGCTGGTTCCCTGTAGCTTGGTTCACTTTAATTCACGAGCTGTAGCCACGTGTTATTGAATTGGCAGGCCCCTTCAGGCCTCCTTTTTAGTTTACGTTTGGCACAATTTGTGTTTTAACCTGTGAGTAGGCTGATCGCCACCTGTTACTGGAATGGAGGCCCCTTTAGGCCTCCTTTTTCTAGTCGACTTGTCGGCAGGGTGCCTGGGAAACCATGCCACCGTCGGCCACACCCCATCACTGACGGATAGGCCCTAACAGGCCTGTTCTCTGTGTTTGGCAGTGTTTTTCATGTGTTAATCATGACACTGTTAATACATGGCCTCTTGGTGGTATGGTTATGGTAGCCACTTGCTGATGCCACGTGTTTACTAAGGCAGGCCTACTTCGGCCTCCGGTGTAATATGTGGAGTTCAGTTATATACTCCTCTCGCTGTGAGGGTGACAAGGTGCTTTTTACCGAGTATTTCGAGTGGCTAGCCCCTCAGGTTGGTTTGGCAGCAAAACCTTACTGAAGGTTGTTTTTTACCTATATCTGCCTCCCTGAGTCCTATTCTAGTTGAGCTAAGGGCCACCTAGCGCCTAGGGTGGATCTTTTGTGCTCCTAGAAACGGCCACAAGACTACGCCGTGTGTATTAGAGGTTGCTAGGCCTACGGGCCGCCTAGTTTTAACACACTGGAGTATGTTTGGGTGTATTTCTCTTTGAGAGTTATCTTTATACACTTCTGTTGGCCAGAGGCCTAAGTGATAAACCAACCTCCTTTTGTCTGGTTGTTTATCGTCCTTTGGGCCTAAACACTGCCACGAGCTGATGCCACGTGTCTGTTGAGGTTATAGGCCCCTCCAGGCCTTCCTTGGGCTGGCGTACGCTGTACTCCTCTTGCTTTAGAGAGTAAAAGGTGTTTTTACTGAGTACACTGCTCGGTGGATCGTGTTGGGTGGATTGTCATGTGGGCACTTTGCAGCCTCTTAGGCTGCCATTGAAGTCATCTTTCTACCCCGGAAAGAAAACCGGGCCACTTTCTGTTTGACTTCTGTTATTCACTTAACTCTATCATGCTGTAGGCCTCTTTCGGCCTCCATGAGTATGTGCCCATCGCATGGTCTACCTGTTAGGTGAGTTTCGTACTTCCCTTTTAGGGTTATGTTTGTAATAGTGCTTAGCTCCCTAAGCTGGTCATGGGGTAGGCCTTAATCAGGCCTCCTCTTAAGGATCCAGCATCAGGCTGGTTTGTGCTCCCCTGCATCAGGGTTCTGTAGCGCACGGCCTCCTCAGTGCGTTAATTAAGCACTGGGTAGATCCTAGGATGAGTGGATTATACTCCCCTCAATACGAGGGTTCATAGCACTTAGCTGAGTTCTGCTCTCCAGGATGCCCATCTCTACGCGTGGGTTTGAGTTTGTTTCTGCCTCTTTGCAGTCACTCTTACTTACTATCTTCTGTGTAAGAATGCGTGTTAGGAGGCTCTGTATTCAGACAGGGTTGGCCCAGACTGAGTTTGTCTCAGGTCAGACTAGGTCGGCCTCCCTGGTGGCTTTGGGGGTGACTTCGTTCCCCTCTAGTGACTGGCCGAGGTTCCCTTTGGTTCCTTGGCCACATTCCCTTGAAGGGACCACTTTTTCTTCTAGAAAGGTTGGTTCCAGACGCCTTAGCACCTTCCGTAGGGCCTTTGAGGAGGTCCTTCGTGGAGTTCAGCTTGGGCTGTTGGCCGAAGGGAATGCTGTCACTGACAGCCTGGTGTGACCCGAGGGAGAGTTGCCAAGCAGTTTCTACTGCTCTGGAGCCTTTGTCTCAGCCATTTTTCTTGGCAGGCATTCTCCTCAAGCATGGCGGCGTGGGTATATCGTTCCCCATAGCGTTGCAAACGCAGAGTAGAAGTTCCCTTTCGAAAGGGAACGTCTCAGGTTACGAATGTAACCAGGGTTCCCTGAGAACAGGGAACGAGACTCTGCGTTTCCTTGCCATACATCGGGCTGCCTGCTGAACAGTCCCTCAAGGCGATGGATAATGACTGCTTCCCCAGGCACCCCTTTTATACTTCTGGGTTGCGCCTATATGACGTCATAGGCTGTCGCCGGCCAATAGGATTTGGAGTTATTGGATAGTTGGCTTTCGAACACCGAGTCACGTGACGTTTCCCCATAGCGTTGCAAACGCAGAGTCTCGTTCCCTGTTCTCAGGGAACCCTGGTTACATTCGTAACCTGAGACGTTCTTAGCACTTCCAGCTAAGTTAGTATCCTGACTCCCTAGAGTTATATCAGAGTGTAGGCTCTTCAGGAGCCTCCCTGGTACTTGCGTCGAGCTTGGTCAATACTCATCTCGGTTGAGTCTAGTTGGTACTCCGTTCACATTGAGGGTCGTTCCTTAGAATACAATGCTTGTGTGGGTCATCACATAGAGGACCTCGCTCACTGAGTTGGTCTTAAAGATTTAAGAGATTCTTTTTGTAAGAACTCCCTTGGTAGATCAGCTCCTGATGGAGCTGAAGGTATGCCTCTCAGAGGTCGGCTGGTCACGCCGGCGATACCACCTTGCTTTTTTCTTATCAGTATGAAAGAGACTCAAAATACTCCGTCAATTTTGCACATACAATTAAGAGTTATGCACCATTTTAATCTGTGAAATATCTTCTTTTATTTGTGTACACTCAGAGTAAAAACAAAATGTAGTGCTTTTTGCAAAATAAAGAAAACTAACATGATGCGTGATCTTTCGTCTCCCTCTGAACGAAGTCCAATCTGATAGTTCTCAGAAAATGAACTGTAACTTAGTGAATACTAATCACAAAAAAATGAAACTTATGTCTAAAGAAACGTTAAAATGTCAGATTTTAAATCGTGTAAGTCAAATCGAAAACAAAAATTCTCTGTTTATGTAATCTGAATGAAAAGAGACATGTCAGATGTCCGTGAATCAGCTCATTATCCGCTAATGCGACCATGCCCACGGAGCAAGCGCTCTATTCAGATGCAAATTCTGAGGCAATACATGTATACATCATCGCAGTCGTGTATTTATTATCTTCAAAAGTGTTTATTTGTGGACTAAATGTGCACAAAGCGCCCTCCGGCTGCAAGTATGAATTGAAAACACAGTATCCAGCGCTCATAGTGATGACAATAAATATTGAATAAATATTACTCCTCTGTATAGAAAATTGATATAAACATATGAGAATCCATTAATATTTCTCCAAATGTGCATGCTTTTAAGCTAAAAGCCCTGATGGATGTTGTTTTGTCAAAGGTAACGACTTTTTCATATTCATAACTCCTGACGCATAGGCTATTCAAGTCAAGTCACCTTTAGTTATATAGCGCTTTTTACAATGCAGATTGTGTCAAAGCAGCTATACAGTGATAACTGGTATATCATTTTGGCTGCACAGCAGCTCTTAAAGGAAATGGTGTCAGTATCCATCTTAAGTAAATTCTGTACTGGAGTTAACAGTGATGTCATCATCCAGCTCAGTTCAGTTCACATACTATGGTGTCAATTCAGGCAGATCAAAACACTGTTGAATATCAAATGTCAAGTGTCCCCAACTAAGCAAGCCAAAGGCGACAGCAGCAAGGAACCCAAACTCCAACAGGTGACATCAGGTGGTAAACAGGTGTTAAAAATGGAGAAAAAAACCTTGGGAGAAACCAGGCTATTAATAGGCTATTAACAAATTACAGTCACTATAAGAGTAAAATAGAGGTCAAAATGTAAAGCTTGAGTCTTAGATCTTTTTAATGATGTATAGTTTGTCAACTGCACATTAACAAAGTATATTAAAATAGAAAAGCATTATTTAGTTAGAGACTTGAGACTTCTTTTAAAAACATTATAATAGTAGGCTAATGCGTTCAATCTTTTGACTGGTACTGTAATTTAAACTATAATAGGCCTATACAAAATTTTCTTTACATGTGCAATAATACGTGTATGCATGAGATCACAAAAATCATGTTTTTTTGTCAAGAGTGGACATTATATTTATGTTAATACAGCTGATATGATCCTGTTATCAGAGGGTTTTTTCACATAGCCTACCTGACTGAAAGGGCTCATTATGCAGGTCATTATGCAGGTCTTTGTCTTCTCAGGTGTGAATCACAGCATTATTCATGAAGATTCACACCTCCATGCATACTGTGTTTCTTGACAAAGTGTCTTAAATTTAAATCAATATATTGTTTTATATGAACGAGTAGGCAGGATTAATTTTTACATCATTTTGAAGCAAAAACTCTAGTCTACAACCTCCAATACCCAGAAGTCTTGTGAACACATATAATATTAGTTTTGTGGCCTTATTTCAGTGACTTAAGTTTTTTGTGTTTTCAATAACCATGCATAAACATTATTCCTTCAAAAATACAAACATGTACATAGATGTTGCTTACATATTATGGTAGCCAAGTTCGTGCTGAATACAGTGTAATGACACTTTTCCATCAATATGTTTATGAACAACTGAAAAAAGCACAATAGTCAGGGCATGTCAATACAAAAATCCTCAGACCCCAAAGGGTTAAGTTAAACTGTCCCAATACTTATGCTCACTATAACTATGAATAATCTTTTATTCATAGTTATAGATGTCTTGACACCACAGCTAACAGAGCAATTTTGTTTTGAAATTACTGTTCCAACAGTGAGGGCACTGTATATATTCATTTTCAAATTATTTATTTCTAATGTATTAAATATTAACTCAAATAAATATAAAGCATATACAGTATATATATATATATATATATATATATATATATATATATATATATAGTTTATTTGAATTAATATTTAATAAATTAGTATAAATAAAATATATAATATATAAATATATAAAAAAATAAATAAAAAATAAATTATAAATTAAACAGACTGACTTAAATTCTTGATTCTGTAATCATATTATAGTACTTTTCACAAATATAGAAATTGTTTGAAAAAATAGGAACAAAAAGGAAGTAAACACTTTAATCAACAGGGTACTCAGTAATTGGTAATTTTGTGCTCACTGGGAATCATATTTTTTCAAATAAACACAAGGTAACACTAATTTTACATACACAGTGAAAATGACATGATTATATGACATGGTGGTCAATTGAATATAGTGCAGCAAAGGGTTTAAAGTTTGTCGATCGTGTGTCTCCAGTGAAACTGAACAATGAGTAACACGTTCATGCAGGCTACAAATGCGCTCTTTAGAATATCTGACAGCTGGATTTGACTAAGTATGCAAGGTTTGTGAAATTAAATGTTTATTAGATATTTAAAGATTTGTTTTATAAATGCGCATTTGCTGAAAGCTGACATTTAAATGATAAAGTATATTGTTTGCCTTTCTGTTTCTAATAATATAAAAGCAAACACTATAATACTTTTTTATACTTATAATACATATACTTAAAATACATCACTCTTTTCTACAGAGCTCCTTTATAGCCGAATTGAACTAATTTAATAATTGATGATCTTTTCAATGGAACTGAATCAACACTGAACTGACTTCATCTGAACAATGACACTTTTTTTCCTTTTTAGAGCTGCTTACAGCCGAAACTCTGTTTGCATCATTGAATCATTATTTCCCCATTGATCACTGTAAAGCTGCTTTGAAACAAGCTGTATTGTATAAAGCGCTATAAAATAAAGGTGACTTGCCATTAAATCTGTGAACGCATCTGTCAACATACTTTCTGGTCATATTAGCTTATGTTTTGATGGCCAAGATTTCAGCCTATTCATATAATACATCATAATACAATAGTTTATTTGTTTGCTTTCAATTGACCATATTAAAAATGTTTTACACATAAACAATTGACTTAAAGTGGACAAAAATAAGGAATTGACTGATCCTGAACTGACCCTTACCTAAACACAAATACATATCCATACAGAGGAGTAATAACACAGATTTTTTTTTTTTTTAAAACATTTTTTGTTATAGTATTTATATAGTAAATTGTTATAGAAATGTTGTTATACTTATAAGTACAACAATAACTTTAATGTTATTAATGTTGTGTAGCTTATGACGAGTTGGGTAGACAGTAGAACATAAAAGTTATAATTGCTTTATCTTATATTCTGTTTGGCACTCTCTTTGTTATTCTAACAGGATGGAATATGTACAATTCCAAAAGTGCCATTCAGAGGGGCTCCATGTAGTGATGCATCCGGCAAACAAATTCCATACAGCACCATGATGAAACAGATCAACAGCTCCATATCAGGAAGACTGTGGGATGAGAACCAGCGAGCTCCATATTATAATTACAAGGTACAGTATCAATTCTAAATGTCATCACAATATTTACTGTATAAAGTAAATACACTATAAAATACCTTTACAAACATTTCAGTGATCAGTTTTTCATTCATCTTAGTGTGAGGGATATTGAGTTTATATGAGGCAATGTATTTTAGACAGACATGTTATATTACAGGACACAGAAGGCAGGGTCCATCAGGTGTGGTATGATGACCCAGAAAGCATTGCTCTGAAAGCTGCCTATGTGGCACAACATGGTCTGAAAGGAATCGGAATGTGGAATGGAAATCTCCTGGACTACAGCAGTGATCCAATCGCCCAGCAACAGACTGTGGACATGTGGAACGCCCTTATACCCAAATGAACACAGGGAGTCTGCTGCTGTCTCATAGGATTCTCTAACTGTTTCTTTTTTTTTTTTTTTTTTTTTTGTCAATATTCACATACAATTTTTGTTTTATTATAAACTGAATAAATGGCACATTACTTGTCAGCAACCCTACTAAAAGCTTATATTTAATTGAACTTTAATTGACATTGGCACATTTATTACATGTAATAATTTGCATGAACATAATCAATACCTAATTCAATACTGCGTATCATGATTCTAAATCAGCATTTTGTAGTTAATATGTTAAAGATGAAGTGTCCTTTTTTGGGATGTCATAACCCATCTTAATGTCTACAATCAATTAGAAGTCAGACATTCATAGGTTGGTTTCCCCAAAATGTGTAAACACTGTGATGCTTTCAAACCATTGCTGTACATCCTGAGCTCAACCATCTCTTTAGCTGATCATTGGAGGACAGAGGAAGTGTTGGGGAAACTCATTATTTTTGTAAGTACATTTGGTGACGTTAATGGTGCAGAAATTACATACTTCATTTTTAAACAGCCAGACTAAATCCAGGAAGCAGATTTACACATTACTCAAATTGCAAAACAATATCTGTCAAATCTCTTAAATACTATCTTTTGTACTTTGTGTAAATGTAAAAAGTCTTTCATACATAATTTCATTACTTTTAGTGAAAGCTGAATCACAACTTTTGTCCACAAAGTAATCTAAATTCTAAGAAATCTAAGCACAGATGTGTATTCTGCGTTTCCTTAAAACTGAGCTCTCTTTTGCATCAGTTCTGCTCTCAGGGATGGTAGTTCTGTGGCAGCTTGTTTTCTCAACTAGACAAATAAAGATAGATAGATAAATAAATAAATAAATAAAGTGCAAAAAGTAACAACCAGGGCATGTCTGTTTGGTACAGTACCTTGATCTCTGTAGCCAGTTTCATTTTAGCATCATCCACATTTTTCCTCAGATTGTCAATTTCACTGCTCTCCGTCATAATCTGGATTATCAACTCATTCTGTAAGTGCAAAGCACAATGTTTTTGCTTTAATTGATCAAAATATTAAATTAAGGAAGAAACGGCAGTTTCTTCACTGTTGAGGTGTTCTACAAATGAAGCATGATTGGGTCATCATTTTACTGAAATGAGAGTAATAAAATGAAAAAAACTACCTTCAACTTTGTGCTTGATTGTTTCCTTGCTTGCATTCGTCGTTTTGCACCATCTCTGGCTTGGAGTTGTTGTAGCATTTTACTGTAGAAGGTGTGTAGTTCCAGTTGTACACTCTTAAGTGTGTCCTCCAAAAGTGTTGTTGCCTTCTTAGTGTCAAAATATTGCCTCTTCCACCTGTCGCGTGCTTCAGAGGCAAACAAAAAATACTCATTCATACACCCTAACCACTTAACACCCATTTCACAAACATGAAATCTGACAGATTTAAGAGAGACTAATCCTAAAATATCTTACATGAAGACAGACGGATCATTAAATATTTAAAATATTTTGGTTACAATTTAGACATTCGTATTAGACCCTTTTAGACATTTTGTTGACTATAAGAAATGTTCAGATATTAAGCAGACAGTCTACTAATACTCTGACTGGTAGTTGACATGTAGTTGCAAAGTTACTTCTAGTAGAATTATAAAGTAGACTATCAAAATAAAGTGTTACTGACTGTCCAGCTCTCAGAATCAAAGTTTTAGTTTTTAAAGATTATATTCATAATATTGACACATATATGTGCAATTATAATGCCACAAAATGCCCAATTAAATCTGCACAAAAGCCTGCTAGTGATGATCATGATGATGTAACAGATGATTCACAACATGAAATAATGTATCATTTCTGATGGATGATTGATATAGAAGAGTGGTTTTCACTTGAATAATTATTAATCATTAAGTATCCTGGATGATCCTTTTGAACTCTGAAACAATGCTTGATGGGCAGATGAATCAAAAGAATTGGATTATGTTTGTTGAAAAAAACTGCAAAAACTGAGCAGAAAGACAATGATCCGCCTACCAGAATGGTTAAAACCTACAAAAATGTAGGGTTTATAAGTGCCTAGTCAAAGTCCAGACTTCAACCCCAGACTTAAACCCCAATGAAATGCCCTGTCAGGACCAGAAAGGTACATACTTGCACATTGCATATGGTAGTTGGAAAGTGTACATGTGTAATTGTAGAGGACATTATACCTTGGTTCCTGCGATGTCTGTTAAGAGCTAAAAGCTCTCTACCCTTTTTCAAAAGCTCTTGTCTTGTTTGTTCAAGCTCATTCCTTTGCTCTTTGAGTAGCTTGAGTTCCTTTATCAGCTCATTGTCTAAAAGCATAAAATGTTGAATACAGTATTCAAGAACAAGAACATTTGTTAGTAACTGCTAATATTATCTTACTAGTGGTAGTTTGTTGTGTATAAAGTTCCAGGGAATAGACAGACAGTGGAGAACTGCTCTCTGCTGGGAATGGAGAGGTTGGTCTACTCATAAGAACCTGTGAAAACATATAAAATCCACACTGAAAGCAATGTCCAGAACAGACTGTTCAACCGCCAGCTGCATGAGGAATTTTACTCAACCAATAAACCACATGGTGTCTCAATGAGGGTAGGTTACTTCCTGTTTTGTCTGGACTATCTCTACTAAACCCTCAGAAACTCTCCACAGGATTGTGGGTCTGGGTAAAATCCTGAAACTACACTGTACTCTGTACAAAACCTGAATGACTTGAAAGATGCTCTATTGGATTTATCAAATGTAATACGAGACCAATAAGATTATGCCTTACCATATCATCTGTTTTTTCTTCACTTGATTTCAGTGTCAGAGAACTATTGAATTTCCTAGATGTATAAAATAGGGTTAGGCAACTAAATATTCCATTATAAAGCTAAACCTATTCATATTTATTACCAATAAATAGTTAACTATTAACAGTCTTTTTACAATGGCAGAAGCCAAAAGATTCAGGTTACCTTGCCAATCCATGGGAATCTCCAAATGCCTCTGGAGCTCCAGAGTTTCTGTTGTTTCTTTTAAAACAATGTTCCTTTTTCGCAGTTGTATCCATTTCTACTTGAAAAAAGCCACCCTGTTTAGTAAGATGTCTGTCTGCATTGAACATAAATGAATAACCTGACATAAGTACCCAATATTGTTGTATTATGTATTTAAGTAAAAATATAAGTATTTTGTACATTATATAAAATGTTTTGTCCCAATCTCATGGCAATTCGTAACTATTTTACGTTTTTGTAAATTGGTGGCTAATTCGTATGAATTCGTACAATCTCATTTGTATGTTTTCGTAGTATCTGCTTATGCCCCATGTGATGGTATGAGGTGGACTTCATGCTTCCTTTTTTAATAATCATATGTTTTTGTACGATTCACATCATACGAATTCATAAGAAATCGCCACCTCATAACATAGTTAAGTTCTCCTGTGAGATCAGGTTGATAATTTGCACTTCACAAGAATTATCATTATATATGATCATTATAAAAATGACAATTTTTTACATGTCTCCTTTACTGGACACAGTAAAATAAGGGTTAAATAAGGGAGACTGGGGAATCTCCAGGAACAGTTTGAAAGCTCTGGGTAGACGGTGGTTGCAACAGCCGTTGGTAAGTTCTTACTTAAATTGGAATGTAAAGTCCACACTAGATGCCTAGTAATTGCTAACTTAGTACTTTATTCGGCTACACCATTTGTGCTTAAGGCAGAACGTAGCTAGTAAAGTAAAATAAAGGTCTCCGTAATGTAATGCGTAGTCACATCATAGGACGTTTATCCAATCTGCATATGCGACGGACATCGGTAATGTTCATCTTTGGTAGCTCCTTTGAAGTCATCTTGAGTAAAACAGTTTTATATGTAATTATTGATGCAATTCAATCAATCTGCTACTTGGTTCAAACCATTAACTCCTGGTCTGAGACTTCTGTAAATATTAGAGTTACGTTTCAACTAAGTTTTAAGGTGCAATCCAAAAATATTAAGTAGTGCATAAGTTGTAACTTAGGGGGCGTTTACACAACACTGTTTAATAAACAGAACTAAAAACAGAAAACTTTTTTGTGCATTTTTGCGGTTCATTTACAATGGTGCTTTGTGGCCTGAAAACGCGAAGTGCGAGCTTTAATGTACAAGTTTTTGAAAACGATACCATTATCGTCTCTGTGTAAACTACAAAAATGCAAATTTGCTGTGATGTCATTCACGTGTATTAGTGTTCAGTAGGTGCGTAGTGTTTCTTTACAAAGTGGCATCACCAACTATTGGCTTGGTATGCATAATACAGCATTTTTAGCCATTTGACAATGTTGTCATCTGTACGCAAAACTTTTAAAAAATGCAAAGGGCTGAGAAATTAGGCTTAGTTTTAACTTACGCACAGATGGTGTAACCATCCCCAGGTGTAGTTAGTTATCAAGAGTGCACCTGTTCTTAGTGTTTTCATACCGGGCTGTTTGTTTACAGGTTCCATCTGATCTTGTGAACTGTATGTTAGATGAGGAGTGTCAGTGAATTCTGCATCTTCATCACTGTTGTTCTCCTCTGAATCTTGCATTAGGACAGATTGCTGAGGCCCTTTATTGATTGAGGGGAATTTAATAGGCTCTTTTATCTTTCCAGGTGCACATGATGGTCTTGGCAATTCGTGACTGTGGTGGTCAGTGTTGCTTAATAAAGTATCAGGGGTTAGAGAGCTGGAGCAAAGGCCACTGTCATTCTCTACCATGGGTAAAAGGTAGAGCTCAGGAAAAGGAGCCTAATGGGGGCATGGAAAGAAGACAGAAACCATGCATAAATCAGTTGATTACAACAAATAAAACTAGACTCTCTTTATATCACGAGTACTTACAAATGGTGGAGTGAATGATTTTACTGTCAGTTCTCCCTCTTGTCTGAATTTAACCTGAGATCAAATGACAGGAGTGGTGACAGTTTATTTTAGCTTTACATTTGCTTCTCAATAGTAATTATACATCTGTATATATTCATAGCTCACATTTTGCAATTGTAGATTGCCTGTATTGAGAGTGAAGTATTGTATTTTTGTCCTGTGTTCTATGCACTTTCAAACTTTTAACCAGCACCATTATCATCTTTACACTTTGTGCTTGATGCGGTGTACTGCAAATATCTCCAACCACTGGTTACATTAATTTTAGGTTACTTTCATTCATTTATTTCATTAATTATACTGAAATGGTGGCTACTCACCAGTGCCAAACTTCTGCCAACGCATTTTAAAAAAACATATCTCTCTGTGATCCTGTCCAGCCCAAGAAAGGATCCAAGATCAGATCTGAGATCAGACAGACTCACATCTGAATCCACTCTGAAACAAAAAGCACTAACATCAGACAGACTCATAACAATATGAATAAACTGAGTAGGGGAGATCAGCACTTGGTTAGAATTATATAATCTCTTTATCTGTGGATCAAAATCTATTTAATTGGAAATATTCAACAATACTAAGCCTATAGTTAATTAGTTCTGTATCTTAGTAACTATAAGATTTAGAGTCAAAATTACAAAAAATTTTTTTTTTGGGGGGGGGGGGGGGGGGGGGGGGGGGGGTATTATTAATTTATTTCTTCTTCTTCTTCCCAGCAGTGATTTTTTTTTATGTTACTTTCAAACACAAGTTCAACACCATCTTTAATCAGAACATTTGTGAATTTGGTCTTGCAAGAAAATACAGACAAGAATCAAAATTTGATTGTGGGAGATTTTAACAGAAGAAGCTAAACTTTTTCTGCTGATTAAAATAATGATTTGGTAATTTGGTATGGTATGTTGCCCTTTACGTTTTTGCTGTTTAATGACTAGAATTTATTTTGTGGTCAAGAGAAATTATAACTTAAAAAAAAACAAAAACAAAAAAAACAAATGTAAAACGTGATACCTAGCCGGCGTAGCCGCAGACTCCCAGTAGACAAAATAACTGACCTGATAAATCCAGCTGAGATGAAAGTGTCCACAGCTTCAGCTGAAACTTTATTCAATCTCCGATCAAACTGATCATCAGGTACAAAAAACACATGCAGCTCCACACGCTTCATTAAAAATAAAACAAAAATAAAAAATGGCACACTACAAAAAACTACATGCACGTGGAATTAGTTGCTGAAATTACATAAATCATACAGTCTAATGTTATTTAGAACATACCTCTGTGGTTTCAGTCCGCTTGCAAGTAACGTTAAACCCGCTCATGGTCACTTTATGATGATTTTATTGAGAGTGTATGGTGTGTGAAGTGCGTGAAGTGCTAAGTAACGGTATCTCGAGTAATCAAACAGTACCAGGGTGAACAGAACACTCATAAACCCCCAAGAGCTTCAGTGTACAGGACACTGTGTGAACGCCCCCATACATATTAACATGTGTAGCGGCTACACGTTCATATTTATGGGGGCGTTCACACAATGATCTGTACACTAAAGCGGTTTTTTTTGTGTGTGTGTGTGTGTGTTCCGTTGTTCACCCGTTATACCCATCCGAAAAACAAAATAATAATGATACTAAATTCAAAAAAATGTTTTTTATATATATTTTATTATTTTTAATTATAGTATAGACGGAACTTTATATCACTCGTCTTATATCGTCTGCAGGTTATACTGTTACCACTAGTTGGCGACAAGTAAATACCAAAATGTATTGGTGTGATTGGTCTGTTTTCTAAGATTTTTTTTTTTTTTTTTTTTTTTTTTTACATTTTTTACAGATACTGGATGAGAAAAATATTGGTAAGTGACAAGTGAAGGCCAAGTATGGTAACCCATGCTCGGATTTGTCCTCTGCATTTAACTCTTTCAAGATAATGCACGCACATTAGGAGTAGTGAACACACACCCGGGGAGCGATTGCGGGTTAGGTGCCTTGCTCAAGGGTACCTCAGACATTTTCTGTCGGTATTGAGAATCGAACCCACAACCAGTCTGACTCTCTAAACCATTAAGTCACGACTGCCCCCTGTGTCTTTAGAGTGCCCTGAAATGCTAATTGCATAAAAATGGGAGGAAAAAAGTGAAATAAAGATATCTGGCCCATTGTTCATGACAGTATCCTATTATGTAAAACATGGGGCTAGTTGCATAAACATAGCCATTATGTTTATCCATTACTTACTTTTCAGTATCAAATTAGACCAATCTTTATTTTTTTTTTTTTTATAACTAACTTATAAAGATTATGAACAGTCTTAAAGAAAAAATAAAAAATTTAAGACTAGTCTTAGCAGTTTATACAACAGGCCCCAGATTTGTTAATTCACACTGTCATACACTTTCCTTGATTTCCTTAAATATCTTTATATTTGTGATCTGTGAATAAAAGGTCTATGTTGGTTTCTACAAAATTGCTTTATGTGTGCTGTATACTTGATTTGAACTTTTGTGGGTTTTTTGTGTATATAATTATTTCTTCTTTGGTTTGTGTACATGCATGATCTTATATTCAAGTACACTACTTGAACGAATAATTGAATAAGACATTTAGCAAAAAAAAAGAAAAAAAGAAAAAAGATTACTTTGAGATTACTTCTGTGGCATAAATAAACCATGTTTTCGAAACTGGCAAGTGAGCAGCATTTTAAAATGTTTTTACATTTACTTTATAACTAATCACTCAACAACTCGGTCTTCACAGACTTGCATCCAATCTTTCATTTTTTAAAGTGCAAAACCTAAAATAATAATGACCACTGTGAGAAACCAGTTTTTATTTAAAATAATAAAAAAAAGTCTACAATGACAGCCTAGTTTTAAATCTTTCCAAGTCAATTTTTGCATTTTTTGAAAGTATTTTGTGTATGCCCCAAGTTAAGTGTTGCAAAATTAAGACCTATGAAAGATATAGTCTTAATTACCAGAAATTTCACACAAATACAACCCAAATGACCCATCTAAAGGAATAAAAGTATTTACTCAAGTCTTTAAACAGGCCATAATTCATTCGTCATGCCTCTAGACAAATCAAGTATCTTTCTGTCCAGCCATGTTATAATATTCTTATGCAAATTAATACAAGATAATATAATACAGAAAATACACAGCTTGTGTTTCTATGAATACTTTATATTTCATTTCATAACATAAGGTTGTTGGTTTTTGTTGTTGTTGTTGTTTTTAGATATTTATGAAACGCCAACACGGTTATCCTGCATTTACAGTCTGTTCCTCAAAGATGGAATTTTCTTCTGCTGGAATCCATTTCATGGCGCTGAAACACAGTAAGAAACCGTTAATAATGCATGACTGCCACAAATAACTGACAAATCACAGCACATTTCAACAACTTCATAGGTTCTTCATAGGTGAGATGTTAGATTTAGAACTTACTTTGTGAACCCATTCATATTCCCCAAACTTTGAGTCAAAGGTTCCTTTCTGTAAGGAGCGAAGTTTAAGAGTGAAGCGAGGTCCTAGTTCCTGTATGCCCACTTTCTTTTCATTCTTGAAGATGTACCTGAATGAGACAAGTTTATTCAGTCATGTAGAAACTGTATGATTTTTAACCAGTTAAAATGTAACTGAATGTAAAATAGAATTCTGACAGTGTCTCTACTTTTACTACAATGCATTCATATGTCTCTATTCTGTAGATAAAGTTCTTATTTTAAACAAATTTAATCATAAAATGCAACATAAATCTATCTCCTCCTGAAAATACTTGCACTAACAAACCCTGGTTGAGAGTATTTTTCAATTAACTGAATAGTAAATATTAGGCTTTGTATATACAGCCATGGCCAAAATTAAAATTTGCTGCTGCAGTATTCAGTATGCTGGATATCAACTTGTGGGCCAAATCCAGACTAATGGATTTCCATTCTTGCCTTATTAGAGCTCAGAGTTGATCACAATTTGTGGACTTCTGCTTGTCTACTTGCCATTTGAGGATTGACCACAGGGTTGACTCTCTGGGATTAAAATTTGGGGAGTTGCCTGGCCAAAATTTTAATGTAATGATCTCTGAGCTACTTCATTATCATCTTTGTCTTGTGACATGGTGCTCCATCATGCTGGAAAATGCACAGATCATCACCAAATAGCTAATGGGTTGTTGGGACTTCACAATCTTATCAGCATGATGAATAAATGATATTAACTGGAATAAACTGTATACCAAAAGGGAACAGAGAATGTGACCAATAAGTGAAGCTGTCCATAACTTGGGTCTAGCGTGAATTTAAGCGCACTCCCAAACACTCCCGTTAAAATCACGGAAGCTGACTATAATGAGACACGAATCTCTTACATCGAATCTGCACTTTGTTGTTTATGATGGGAGAATTCACGAGTTTCAGTTAGAATTCAGTCAGAGAGCATGTGCATTAAACAAAACTCTTCATTTCAGCGACGACTAACCTGAATTCCTCTGATTGACCATCACATTAAGCTCAATAGAAACATGTGTGATTGTTTATAATGCCCAATGCTGCAAAACGAAATCTGATGGAATGCAGCAGTTGGATTGATCAAATGAAAGTTAAGTAGTAGCTTTTTTTAACCAATATTATCACTTAAACATATATTCTATTATATAAAAATGTTGGTACAAATTTCCATGACTTTTGCCAAACTTTCTGTACTTATTTATTTTTCCAAAACTTTTCCAGGCCTGGAAATTGCCATTTAAAAATTCCATGACTTTTCCAGGTTTTCAACAAACCCTGCAAACAATAAGGGGGTTTCATCAGAGAACATAACTTGCACTAGTCTTCTGCTATCCAATCCTTGTACTTCCTGCAGAATTTTGGTCTTTCCTTGATGTTTTACTTGGAGAGAAGTGGCTCCTTTACTGCCTTTCTTGACTCCAGCTGTGCATGCAGATGCACTCACACCTGCTGCGAATATTGAGCAAATTCTGCACTGGTGGTAACACAATTCTATAGCTGACTCCTCAGAAGTAGATGGTTCTGGCACCTGCTGGATACTCTGGGACATCCTGAAGCCTTCTTCACTGCAGCTGAACCTCTCTCCTTTAAGTTCTTGGTGATCCGGTAAATTGTTCTTTCAGGTGCAGTATTCTTTGCAGTAATTTCCTTGCATGTGAGGTCATTTTGATACAAATTGATGATAGGTGCTTCTCAAATGGAAGGCTGCATCCTAGTGAGGCTGTGTCCTTCCTAGTCCAGTCCTTCGGTGGCTTGTAGGCTAGAGTCTTCCTTAGCATTAAACGCTCTGTTAATTCTTCCGTCATCAGTTAGGAACCTGGGTGTGCTCTTTGATACCAATCTTTCATTTGAAGGCCACGTTTCTAGCATCTGTAAAACCGCATTCTTCTATCTTAAAAATATATCTAATCTACGACATATGCTCTCAATGACAAATGCAGAACAGTTCATGCGTTCATGACCTCAAGGCTAGATTACTGTAACGTTTTACTGGGTGGTTGTTCCACTCGCCTGATAAATAATCTATAGCTGCTGCATTTTGTACGAACTGGAGTTCTTACTAGAACTAGGAAGAATGACCATATTAGCCCAGTTCTGTCAACACTGCATTGGCTTCCTGTTAAACATTGTATAGATTTTAAAATCTTGCTAATTACTTACAAAACACTAAATGGTTTAGCGCCCCAGTACCTGAGCGAGCTCTTAATGCATTATAGTCCTTCACGTCTATTGCGATCTCAGAATTCAGGTCAGTTGATAATACCTAGAATATCAAAATCAACTGCAGGTGGTAGATCCTTCTCCTATTACACAACACATTATCAATTTATTTTTTCAAATCCTTTAAAGGACTATTAGGCTGCATTAATTAGGTCAGCCGGAACCGGGAACAGTTCCTATAACACCAGATGTACTCATTACATCAGAAGAAGAATGGCATCCACGCTAATATTAGTCTTTCTGTTTATTCCGAGGCTTACCGTAGTCAACCGGATCCGGACTGTATCCAGGTGAGATTGAGGACCTACGCCTTGACACGACCACAATGCACCCCTGAAGTATCAGCCGAGATTGAGTCAACTAGATCATCCATTGTGAAGGCCTCATCAACACAACAGCCAATGGAATAAATACTTCGAATGTTGCGATCCTACCGGGCTTATGATAGCTACCTGAATCATAACAAAGCAATGTTTGCCAGAGGAGAACTGGCCCCCCGACTAAGCCTGTTTTCTCCCAAGGTTTTTTTCTCCATTTTAACATCTATTTGTCACCTGTTTGCCACCTGATGTCACCTGTTGGAGTTTGGGCTTCTTGCCGCTGTCGCCTTTGGCTTGCTTAGTTGGAGACACCTGACATTTGATATTCAACACTGCTTTGCATCTGCCTGCATTGACACCATTTTCTTTAAGAGCTGCTGTGCAGCCAAAATTATATACCAGTTATCACTGTAAAGCTGCTTTGACACAATCTGCATTGTAAAAAGCGCTATATAAATAAAGGTGACTTGACTTGACTGGCTACAATAGCAGCCGAGATATGCAGCCTTACTAAGATGCAGCCTTCTGATTGAGAAGGACCCAATAGCTGCACATCTTTCTTTGGAGGTAATCATTGCTAACACAATGCCTGGAAACATTTATTCTCTCCTTGTCTAGCACTCAGTCTGCTTTTATAATCCAATCAGAATGATAGAGTGATTTTACCTGACTAGTACTTGTTCACACTTTCCCATGTGCTGATGATATGATTAGTGGAATGATGCTATCTGGACATTTTGTGAAATTTAGGTTGTGATAAAATTCCTTTTTTTTTTTTTTTTTTTTTTTTTTTTGGGCCAATGAAGCTTCTTGCAATTATTTAAAATTCATATGATCGCTCTGCACAATAATCTAGAAACAATGTGAATCAACGCATAAAAACCGAAGCAGAAAACTCTGCGAATCACAAAATGAATGTCACTGCTAATACTTTTGCCACGGCTGTAAGCTTTAAGGATTACACAGCCTCATTTATTACCTTAAAACTATTCAAATGAGGGAACACTTACCTGTGAAACCTGAAAAAGATGAAGTCTCTCTGATTGTGAAATGTGGCGACCTGACGGCCCACAAACTGCGGATCATGAGGAAATAGAGCAGCAAACAACCGGCCGATGGAGTGACCGAGTCTAGTAGTGAAGTTGTTGAGGATGACTTCTGGGACATGTTCTGTTGGATCCTTACCTCTTCTCTAGTAAGGAAAAACAGGAAAAGTTAAGGACAGGGTTGTGCGCCTTTCAGAACTGACAAAAATTCATATTAAACTCACCCAATTCCTGAATTTGAATTGATGTAGCAAATAGGAGGCTCTAATTACCTTTCAAAATTAATTAAATCTTCTAATGGCTTTTAATCAGTTTGACACTACTGAACTTTAATTATATTAAAGGGCTGAAAGCTGAAGCTGTCGATCACACAGCGCGAGTTTATCTGAACACTTGCCAAAACTCCTGTTATAGCGATGCTCTTACACTACACAATGATTCTCTTGCTGTATTTAAATAGTGTTTACATTGTTAGTTTTGGTAAAAGCATTTCGTGAGAGTGCTGAAATTGCATTGCAATGACAAGATCACTGCATTAACAAGATCAACAGACGGTCATCTGCTAAATGATAATCACTGCAACCTTCCATGTGATAGGAATTGACTTAAAATGTAATGTAACAATTCATAAATCTCGACAGCTGTACTAGTAAAAAATGTGGTAAAAGTATTTGAAAGGATTCCACATGCAATACTTATTTCAATTGCAAAGATGTCAGCCAATCACAGTGGGTGTTTAGAATGAAGTCATAATTATGGAAATATGTTGTATCATAAAACATGGACCAGCAAAATCCCTTGTGTGACTGTATTGAATTTCTTAGAATTACAAGCAAAAAAAAAAAAATTACTAACCTTCATTTCCTTGCGAAGACGAACACTACTGACTTTGAAATGTGCAGTTGGCCCGTCAGGAAGGTGACAGAGAACCAAACCATCTGTGACACTTTAAGTGAGGGAAAAATCCTTCATGTAGAATTCAGCGAGCGTTACTTATTAATAAGCAGACAATACAACCAAATCTCACAGATCAAAGAAGTGGTTATATAATGAAGTGTGAACAAAGGATACTTGGCACCTTTCTGTCCTCATTGATCACCATCAGATAAGTGAAACCTCTAGATATACATTGTGGGATGACTCTCTTCAACGCTAAACCTCTTCTGTAGTAGACATGTGCATGTGGGATTACTGTTGCCAGCTGATCACAAAACCTCACTGTCCTCTGAAAACAGGCAGAAGCAAACCCATAAGAACAAAATATTTGAAAGGATATTTCTATTCTTAAATAGTTAATTACAACAAGAATGAATTAGAAAACAGAACAGTAAACAGAAAGTTGAACTCACTCCTCTGGGCCTGTCTGAAGTGGTAATGAGAACTTTGGGATTTGTCAGCCGATTGAAGTAAGCAGCGAACTCATCGGTTCCTTCATCAAAAGCCACCTGTATTTTAAAAACAAAATGAACAAAAGTTACTTTCGAAATGGTAAATTATGTCTACTGAAGCAGGCAGCAGGTGGAATAGGGTTCACAAATCACCTCCTCATCCTCTGGGTTGACTGTAGTTTCGTCGTATATTCTCTGGTTTTCTATTGTCTTGGGCACTTCTTTAGGTGGGGCCTGAAAAGAGAAAATACATGGAAACCCAATAAAGAAAACAAGAAAACCAAATCAAAATTTTCTGACATTGACTTGAAACAGTTTAATTTGCCACAAATTAACCGCAAATTAACCGCATTTGAGGTGAGCAATATACCGGTTAAAAATTATATATTGGTAGAAATGGGATAAAAAGACCATGTATAGCAAGAATGAACCAGTTCTTTTAATGAATCATTCAAAACAACTCAAAAAGCTACTATTTAAATCCGTCTGATGAATATTGAATGAATTCACTGAATCCGTCTTCAGAGCAGTTCCTGAATCAACATCTTACTCACTCAGCTGCAGCTTTTCATTTTTTCTAGTGATGTCCATCTCGAAATCAAGCCAGTTGTGTACTTGAGGTTTGTGAAACTTATATCATTATTGTGTGATTCTTCATGACAATGTTAATTACCTCAGAGAGTATTGAGTCATGTAGGCATTAACCATTAAGAATTATCGTTTCCCATTCACTATTGAATTGTTTTGCACACAACACATGTTGAATGAAATTATGAAAATGATCTAAAGTATCATATCAATAATAAAATACATTAGCTTTTCACCAAATAGAGGAATGGAGCATATGAACTATGTTTTGAAATTAGAATAAACATTTCATAAAACATTTAATTCATAGAGGAGGTATAAATGTATTTACACAGGAATTACAAAAATCAGGAAACAGTACATTTTTTTTACATAACATTTTTCAGATATCCTAAATAATCTTGTGCTTTATGTGGTAACATTAAAATAATTTTTGATACAAGTCAATTTAATCTGAGCATACTGACCTCACAAATTACATAACCTTAAAGGGTTAGTGCACCCAAAAATTACATTTCTGTCATTAAGTACTCACCCTCATGTTGTTCCACCCCCGTAAGACCTTCATTCATCTTCGGAACACAAATTAAGATATTTTTTGATGAAATCTGAGAGGTTTTTTTTATTCATTTTTTTTTATCCACCATAGAAAGCAAGTTTATTACCACATTCAAGGTCCAGAAAAGTAGTAAAAACATTGTTAAAATAGTCAACGAGACTACAGTGGTTCAACCTTAATGTTATGAAGCAATGAGAATATTTTTTGTGCGCAAAAACAGAACAAAAATAACAACTTTATTTAATTTCTTCTCTACCCTGTCAGACTCCTACGCTTTTTACGTTGTATAGAGTAGACAGTGCAGGCTTCCGGGTTCTACGTCAGAACGCCGACTCAGTATTGGCCGACACTGTACATGTGAGCACCACGATAAATGCGTGTGATGCTGACGCAGGAGCCGGTCAATACAGAGTTGGCGTTCTGACGTAGAACCTGGAAGCGCTGCACCGTGTTTACAACGTAAACAGCATAGGCGAGTGACAGGGTAGAGAAGAAATTGTTGAATTAAGTCGTAATTTTTGCGCACAAAAAGCATTCTCTTCGCTTCATAACATGAAGGTTGAACTACTGTAGTCAGGTTGACTATTTTAACAATGTCTTTTGTGGACCTTGAATATGGTAATTACATTGCTTTCTATAGGGGACAAAATAATATCATATTTAATATTCATCAAAAATATCTTAATTTGTGTTAAGATGAACAAAGGTCTTACAGGTGTGTAACTCCCACAGCACTCGCCCTGCTCTGCTTCATACCACAGTAATGTTATTAATCTGATCCATGAACATGATTTCTGCCCAAGTTCTGATTCTTTTCCACTGGCTGTAGACGTGAAGAAAACACATCCCATGATTCCACAAAATCAAGGATAAGCGGATGAATAAAAGACCTCTAGTGGCGAAAAATCTACATATTGTGGCTTTAACAAATCAGATATTCACATATCCCTGTTATCTTCTAGATGAAGGTTAGTTTTAAAGGCCCCCTGAAAGTGCCTTGGAACATGCAGCAGGGCGATATATCGAACAGCCCCACCACTTTTCGTTTATATCACAGCTCGGCCAGAGCCATTAAACTCAGAAAAACCTCTGTTTCCTTTTTAATATCTAACCGTTTATCCTCCTAATCTCCTCTATATCACTTTAAGATACAGCATTCTGTGCAGAATTTAAATGTGTCCGATACCTTTCGTGGTCTGAGCCGACTCGTGGATATGATCCTCTCTGTGCTCTCGTGTCCCTGGGCCAGAGCAGACTGCTCGCACTTTATACTAATGCGAAAATGGACTTCATTCGCATCAATAGAAAGCATATTTACACTGTCTGAATTGTTCCCTATTCTCTATTGCACTATGTGCCATTCACCATGTAGAAACTAGTAAATGTGTGAGCAAATGACCGATTTCAGATGCAGCTTCAGTGTCTGTTGACACTGTAGGAGGGGGCGGCACCTTAGATTCTAGAGAGCATTTGATTGGACAGATTTGATGAGAAGCTGAAGTGCAAAGTGATGTCATGAAATTCCATGAGTAACCATAATTGTATCCTAATTTAGTTACTTGGTGTTTGGTAACGAAGGGCCTACCTTGCATCAGCAACACTGACTCAATGACAAACAAGTCATTCATAAGAAGACAACTGATGACACCTGTATTCATAGCAACTAGTTTCTAACTAATTAATCAATTAATTGTTAATCATAAATATAGGGGGCTACTGTTCGGTATAATAGTTTTCAAGAACATTATGTAAATTGGTAAACTATTTAGCCTAGGCTACTAAAACGAACATCAAAACTTAACATTTGTTCTGAACTCAACAAGTCTGGGCAAACTAAGTAAGCACCAATCAGAGGCCGCATTTTTATTATGTCATCATGTAGACTTCATACAAAGTATTTTACAGTATTTTAAAAATACAAAACACTAGTATTTTGATACAAAATACAAAAGAAATTTTCATCAATCCTATCAAATACAAATTACAAAATACTATTTTGCATTTGAAATACATGTATCATAAATACTGCCCATCCCTGTTGACCGAAATAGATGGATGCTGTGAAATACAGTACACCAAACATACCTTATCACCAAGAGCTTTTCTCTCCTTTTTTCTTTTCTTTTTCAGTTCCAACTTTTGCTGAAAGACACAAATGATAGCTTTAACATATAATATATAACATTTGGGAAATGCTAGAGCTGACTGTGTCTCAGACCTTAGTGGACTACACACGTAAAAGTAGTGTTTTAATTATTCTTTCAAGTGAACGAAAAGCACCAAAGGCGCATTTGTCCTTTTTGGCCATTTTAGAATAATTCTGTCTTGATCATGATGCCCAAATGGCTGTCTGTCCCGGCAGTTCTTTAAGTTTTGAAACACAGCCAAATTGTGCGTTAATGAGAGCTTCAATAAGAGTGTAACGTTATGTCAGTGAGATGTCACCTTTCTTTTCTGCTCCTTAAATTTAAGGAACATCGCATGTCTGCGCTGCTTGTTTTTGATCTCGGACATGCTGAATGTTGGAGGAAAACACGCTTCTGACACTGGTTTCTCGTCTGTTACTTCACCCTCCTCCCGATCCATTTTCTCCACTGGAGCTTCGTCAGGTTTCGCCTTTCGTTTTGGTTTTTTCGTTTTCCCCTTTTTCTTAGAAACACTTTCTGAAGTTTTTAACTCGGTAGAATCCATTTTCTGTTGCTTCTGTCTTCACGTGTGTGAGAAAATCTACTTCCGGTTCAACTGGAAGTTCTTTCTGCCACGTGAGTTGGTGTTGTGTTTAGCGTCTTCTAGTGGATAGGCATAAATGTTCAAAATACAAATAATATAATATAATAAATATAATATAATATAATATAATATAATATAATATAATATAATATAATATAATATAATATAATATAATATAGTTGCTTCATTCATTAATGAATTGTTATTATATTTTGCCATTTCATATGGCGATGGCGCTAGTCATCACACTTCAGATAGAGGCCTGCCTCTTGCTGTCACTTATGACAAGGTACTTAGCTATAATAAGTGGATTTGGAACACTACTCTAAATGCATCCCCCGAGGGCCTATATATATATATATATAAAAACATTAATGTAAAAAGAATAGTTAACCCTAAAAGAAAATTCGGTCATCATTTACTTTTTTTCTCAATTTACATTACTACTATTACCTAATATTAAAGGGAAAGTACAGCCTAAAATAAAAACCCATACAGTATTTACCCTGATTTCGTTCCAAACTGGTAGGCCTAAGACATTTTTTTGAAAAATGTTGAAAAAATCTTTTAATCATCATCATCATTATCATTATTATTATTATTATTGTCCATACAGTCCATACATCAAAACTGTTTGGTTACCAACATTCTTCAGAGTATTTTCTTTTGTGTTATTTTGTGTTTCCTTTTAAGCAGCTATCACCCGCTAGCCCAAGACTGGTTTCCCACTGAAGCTAAGCACGGTTGAGCCTGGTCAGTACGTGGACAGTTTCCCAGACAGTACTGGGAAAACTGGGATGCTGCTAGAAGCACCACCAAAGAGCACCGTCCTTCAGATGAGACGTTAAACCAAGGTCCTGACTCTCTATGGTCATAAAAAGTCCCAGAATGTCAATCGAAAAAGAGAAGAGGTGTAACCCCGGCATCCTGTCCAAATTTGCCCATTGGCCTCTGTCCATCATGGCCTCCTAATCATCCCCATATACTGATTGGTTTCATCACTGGTCTTCTCTCCACCAATAAGCTGGTGTGTGGTGGGCGTTCTGGCATGATATGGCTGCCATCGCATCTTCCAGGTGAATGATGCACATTGGTAGTGGTTGAGGAGATTTCCCCTTCCATATGTAAAGAGCTTTAAGTACCCAGAAAAGCTCTATAAATGTAACAAATTATTATTAATAACAATAGTAATCTAAAATCATCATGACCTTATTTTATAATTTATGTTCCAATAACATAAGCCAGCTGGAAAACTTCCGGCGAAATGTCACATATCTTCGATGTCCTGAGGTAGCTTTAACAGCATCAATAGTCTAATACTTAGTATATAATCAGAATAGTCGCTTAAATAGTCAAGCCTAGCATTAAAAGTTTAGTTCACTTAAAAATGAAAATTCTGTCATTAATTACTCACTCTCATCTTATTCTAAACCAGTAAGACTTTTGTTCATCTTCGAAACACAAATGAAGATCTTTTTGATGAAATGTGAGATATTTCTGTCCCTCCACAGACAGCTACGCAAGTGACACTTTGATGCTTCAAAAAGTTCATAAAGAGATCATAAAACTAATCCATATGAATTGAGCGGGTTAGTTCAAATTCCCTGAAGAGACACAATCGCTTTATATGATGAACACATTTAATTTCGGCAAACATACACAGAAGCTCAACCGAACCTGAATGACGCACAAGAACAAACCTCTTCTGGAAGCTCAAGCGTGCTGCGTAACCAATGAGTTTCATTCTCGTGTGTTATTGTCATGACCCCTGTTCCTGTGTCTTTTGTTTTGTATGGATTTTTATGTTGAAATGTATTGTCTGTTCTCTTTGTATCTGTGCACACTTCCTGTGCTTGGTATGTGTTTCTCCTTGTCATATTAGTTACTATAGTTATATACTTACCAGTCTTAAGACCATTTTTTGAAGGTTTTGGTCTTGTCTTGGTCTTGGCTGCATTTGGTCTCAGTCTTGTCTTGGTCTCAGACTAAAAGGACTTTCAAGACCGCTCAAGACCACAACTAAATTATCGCTAAATTGGGGATTGTGTCAAAATGTCACCAAAATTAATACAAATGGCCACAAAATTCAAGATATGATTGCAAAAAAGTACTCGTATAAGGTCTTGATATTTATAACATATGATAATTAAGCAATATCACAAGAAAGAGGGCTGTTTTTACAAATATGAGCACAATTGTAACATGATATTGACTTTTTACAAATGTTCTTTTTTTTTTTTTTTTAAACATTAATCTCAACAATATTTATGCATTTGTAATTGTACCAATTCAAATGCAACTTCTGCTCCACGTGACCTCTGCAGTGTAAAGATTAATTTTGTTGTTAGTGATTTCAATTGATTGGTAACAGCTCTATATAGTGTCTTATTATTCTTATGTAATTATTGATTCAAAATAAGACATTTCTCAGGCAGTAAATGTGGATCTTTCAGATGAATTTGAGGAATGCTTGTCTGGTCTTGCTCTTGGTCTTGTCTTGGTCTCAACCCCCCCAAAATCTTGGTCTTGTCTTGGTCTCGACACACACTGGTCTTGGTCTCGGTTTAGGTGGGCTTGACTACAACACTAGTTATTATCATTAGACACACCTGCAATTAATTATTTTTGATTTCCTTGAGTATTTAAGCTATTATGTTTCAGTAGGGTTTTTTCAGTTGTTGATGGTGTTCATGTGTTAGGTCGGGGTGCTTGGATTTTCTTGTTTTCTCTGTGTGTTCACTGGGTTGCTGCTGTTATCCTTGTGTGCACTATTAACCTGTATCCGGTTCTAGATTATCTATGTTTTTGTCTTTTCTATTATTAAATCTATGTGAGCATTTGGATTCACCCTGCCCTAATCCTTGCCCAACCGTTACAGAACGACTAACCATAACATAAATCCAGCCACACAGATCATGCGTCTCCGTCAAGGAGATTGCCTGATCGAGAATTATGTCAAGGACTTTATTGAACTGGCGCATTCAACATCTATGGACTCGGTGGTGGTGGTGGTGGTGGGAGGGCTATCTGAGCCACTCTCATTCACTCTGTTCCCGTCACACCGGATTTTCCAATTACTATGGCAACCACGGATGCATCATTGGTGAAATGTCACTTGTTGGTGTGTTGAGCATCAACAGTGTAATACTTAGTTTAAAATATAGTCACTTAAATAGTCAGGCCTAGCATTAATTTAGTTATTCAAATGTAAGATTAGATTAAAAAAAAAAAATTAAATAAAGACATACCTCAACATACCACTTTCGTGTTAAAAAAAGTGTCAACACCCTTTAAATTAAAGATTTATTGTGCACTTTAGTTAGATTCATTAAATAAAATGTGAGTTTTCACAAGTGTGCCAAAATCATTGAGCTTGCGCTGCACTGACGGACAGCTGCTGTGATTATAAAGGGAGAGTGTGGTGCTCGCTTTCTGTGTAATTCATTCACAAGAAAAGTTATTGTTTTTCATGAGATTTTGTGAGCACTTCACCTTGACAAAATGTATTTTTAAACCTAGTGATTTTATAATATTTAATATTTATTTAAAAGCTAAACTGAGCGAAAAATATTACAGGAAATGGCTAATATTTGCGCAAACAAATGCTACTCTGCCGCCATCTGCTGGTTATAGTGGTAATTCATGTCTTTTTATTTTTCTATCAAATGTTGGATTTCCTACATCTTGAAACAAATGTGGACAATCTCAGAAGGATGAACAAATAATGATCTTGGTCCTCATATTAAATATAACATTTGAAGAGCTGGAAATATGTTGTGTGTGCGTGTCTAATTACAAACACCGTATTTCTTATTCAAACATTCCCATAGTGTCGTCTTTAATGCAATCAATAAAACTGGTTTATTGTCAAATTAGGCAAGTGTGATAACATTAAAATATAAATACAACATTAAAAAATCAACCATTGATGATTTTGTCTCGATGTACAGAATGACAGCTAACAGTTCACCGGAAATGCCCAAGCTGGCTTAACGACAACCAGAAACCGTGCATATGGTCAATTATCCTTCGTACAGCGTATAAAAGCTCCGAATGCGCAATGTATACAATTAATTAATAGTCTGATTCTATGTTTTGGTGTGGGTTCTCAGAGTACCAGCAACATGTGAGAAATTCCGGTATGCAAGAAAAAGTAAGGGTAGCCTATGCTACTGTTTAAAATAGAGAAATGCCAGTACCGGTGCATACCGGCCCACTTCGAGCACAGGCTGTACCCTCAAATACCCCTATTTAAGGGCACAGGGGGCAAACAGCCCTAGTATCCTAATGTGTGCCAGTTTGTTTCCCTTGGTCATGATTATGCTCACCTGTTGTTCATTTAGTTTCCTCATTACCTCTCTGTAGCTGCGTCTCATTTTGGTGGGTGCGTCTCATTTTGGAGGGTGCATCCTCCGGAGGTGGCATTTGAAGGCTGTATAAGGATGTCTTATTTAAGAAAAGTAACCATAATAAAATTGACTGTTATTCCTCATGAGGTGTAAAATACTGTATTTTCTTTCTTTGCAATTTAACGGTTCCTTTTATTAAATGAGACCACCTTAATGACGCATGCTTCAAATGCAACTTCCTGAGGACGTTGTCACGGAATGCTCTGAGACTTGGGGTAAGATCCACGCGCAGCTTTTATTAAGGGAAATCCAAAATTGTAGTCACAGCCAGGCAAGGGTAAAAATCCATAGAAACAGTCCAAAAAAAAAACAAAAAAAAACGGGTGCTCAGAATTACATGTGACAACAGTTTAAACCTCAATGAAGATGACAGAAACAAACAGTGTATAAATAGGCAGAACTAAATGACATGAGTGAAAACAGCTGAGTGCAGTGAAGACATGAGTCCGGGACAAAGGGTTATGGGAAATGGGAAATGAAGTCCGACATGGTGAGACAATGGCTGTCTCACTCTGGCCATCTTTATTTTTCTAGCTCAACTGTCACAGAATGGAAAGCACAGGATTGTGGGATATCAAAGGCAGCAAAGGATACATCTATGCTGCCTTGAATAATCGATCAGATGAAGGTATCTCAGGAAACAGGAAGTGGATTCAGACGTGCCTTGATGCCTTTCTACCTTGAAATGTGTCCTCCGAAGGCAGCATTTTCCAGTTTTCAGACGCAGCCAATGTCCGGGGTGGAGTGCCCTCTGGTGGCTAACCAGGACACTCCAACTGGTGATCATGACAGACATAGCCTTCAAAATCAGACACAAACCTTGTGTATTTAAGCCCTTAGTTCTCCTCAGTGATTTGTCTTGTGTTATCGCGGTATGTTTGGTTAGTGTATTCTCCTGAGTGTCAGTTTATTAAAGACTTTCTATTGTAGGGGCAGACCGGAGATGATTGTAACACTTCCAATTTCTCCAATCAGGAACAAGTTACAAATCACCTAATTCTCTTCACACATGCTTGGTTTAGTTCTTATTCCACATGCAAGAAAGTAAAGCACTGTGGCAGACAGCAGATTTTAGAGGAGAAAAACTAATTTTGATGTAAGAAAGTAACTTTTTTACTTTTATTTTTTAAAATTTAAATTTTTTTTAAATTTTACTTCTTATTTTATTAATTATGTGTAATAATGGTAAATGACACAGGGAAAAAGTATTGAACATGCTTACTGAAATTTATTTAAAACTTCATACAACAGCCTTTGTTGGTGATGACAGCTTCAAGACGCCTCCTGTATGGAGAATCTTGAAGGTACCGTGGGCCTCTTCTATGAACTCTGATCTTTAGTTCTTTCCATTTTCAATTGGATATAAGTCAGGTGATTGGCTGGGCCATTCTAGCAACTTTATTTTCTTTCTCTGAAACCAGTTGAGAGTTTCCTTGGCTGTGTGTTTGGGATCATTGTCTTTGCCTTGTTTCATCTTCATCATCCTGGTAGATGACAGCAGGTTTTTATCAAGAATGTCTCATGTACATTTTTCCATTCATCCTTCCTTCGATTATATGAAGTTTGCCAGTACTGTATATGAAAAACAGCCCCACACCATGATGTTCCCACCTCCAAACTTCACTGTATGTATGGTGTTTTTGGGGTGATATGCAGTGCCATTTCTCCTCCAAACATGGTGTGTATTATGGCATCCAAAGAGTTAAATTTTGGTCTCATCTGACCAGATTTTATTCTTCCAGTATTTCACAGGCTTGTCCAAATGTTGTGCAGCAAACTTTAAATGACCTTCAGCATGCTTTTTCTTCAGCAATGGAATCTTGCGTGGTGAGCGTGCATACAGGCCATGGCGGTTGAGTGAATTACTTATTGTTTTCTTTGAAACAATTGTACCTGCTAATTCCAGGTCTTTCTGAAGCTGTCCACAAGTGGTCATTTGCTCTTGGACAACTCTTCTGATAATTCTTTTCACTCCTCTGTCAGAAATCTTGCGAGGAGCACCTGGTCATGGTCGGTTTATGGTGAAATGATGTTCTTTTCCACTTTCCACTTGCCCCAACAGGAACATTCACTCACTGGAACATTGATATCCTTCTGTAACCAATGCCATCAGTATTTTTTGCAACAATAAGGTTGCGAAGGTCTTGAGAGAGCTCTTTGCTTTTACCCATGATGAGATGTTTCTTGTGTGACACCTTGCTAATGACACACGTTTTTACAGGCCATCATTTGGGACTGAACTAGCTGATATTAATTTGCACTTACAAAAGGGCATGATTGTTTTCCAATTACTGATTGTCTTGGCTTTCCATGCCTTTTTGCACCTCCCTTTCTTCATGTGTTCAATACTTTTTCCCTGTGTCATTTAACATTATTACACATAACTTAATTTATGGACATCTGTGGTTTGATTTCTTTGCATGTATGGATTGTATGGGTTGGTACCAACATCTGGTGAAAATTTCATGTCAATACCTTTAGAAATATATTTACTGAGAAAAATGGTGACGTGTTTAATACTTATTTTACCCACTGTATATAAATGCAAAATAATAAAATTAAGAAATTATGTAAAAAAAACAACAACAACAACAACAAAAAAACAAAACAACGGGAGACCAAAAGCCTCTCTAATTTATATAGGGACTAGGGAGCAATACAGGTAGTTACCATAGACTGTAAATGTAGTGTAGTTACACAACATTACACAAGTTTTTATTTTTAACACGGCAATATGGCACTATTCTCAAAAAAGAAAAAAAAAAATGAATTTATTGAAAAAAAAATAGCTCATAAAAATTTTATAAATATTCCATAGTATCATAAAATCCCCTATAAATTCTAAATAATAATAAAAAACATTATTGATCAAAAATATATTAGGTACATTGATTTTCCTGAAAAAACAACAACATTTTGACCGAGAAAGAGCCAAGTGTGACCCCTAAACGAAGGGTTAAACCTCCATACCACCACACCTGTCCTAACCTTAGCCATATCACACCTCAATAAACAAGTGTTTTGCAATACTACATACCTAATAATAATTATTATCATTATTATTATTCAGCCTATTTTTGACGCAAGTACCTAGTAGTTAAAGATGCCTGATATAAAGTGCATTAATACAGTACATAAAAATATCCTCTTTTATGCATTATAGCTTCATTTCACTGAAACTGACTGTCCAGTCTTCATTATATTGACCTTAACGTTTTTTTTTGCAACTTTTTGATTAATTATTAAATTGGCTATTTTTTTTTTAATTAAAAAATAATATTTTATGTAGATAAATGTAGGCAAAGTGCATTTGACACAATCTGAAGACAATGATGACTAAACAAGCTTGTCTATAGAAATGCCTCATTAATGTTTATAGCGTACATTTGATTGGAACTGATGATTAGCCTATTACTGATTCATACAACAAAAAATAGTTTCATTAATAATAATAGCCCTAATAATAATAATAATAATGTTTACATAGTTATTAGTGTTACACTGTTTTGAAGTATTAATGTAATAGTGCTATAACAATGTTTAATGTATAACAATGTATAACAATGTTTAATGTCCTGCAGATTTGCTCTATACAACATTAGGAAGATTAGACTCTTCCTATCGGAGCATTCCACACAAATATTTGTCCAAGCTCTTGTTCTATCTAGACTGGACTATTGTAATGCTCTCTTGGCAGGCCTTCCAGCATGCACTGTCAAGCACCTACAACTGATCCAGAATGCTGCAGCAAGACTGGTCTTTAACGAACCGAAGAGAGCGCATGTCACACCTCTCTTTATCAGTTTGCATTGGCTGCCAATAGCTGCTCGCACTCAATTCAAGGCTCTGATGTTTGCCTACAGAACAACCACTGGCTCTGCACCACTATACCTTTACTCACAACTTCAGACTTATGCGCCCTCCAGAAGCTTGCGTTCTGCAAGTGAACGGTGTCTTGTGGTGCCATCCAAAGGGGCACAAAATCACTCTCACGGACCTTCTCCTGGTCTGTTCCTGGTTGGTGGAATGACCTACCACGCTCTATCCAAGCAGCTGAGTCTTTAGCCATTTTCAAAAAACTGCTAAAAACTGCTTTTTCATCAACACTTGACCCAGTAATATAGCACTTTTTATTTATGTTTTACTCTTTCTTTTTACAATTTTCTGTTCTTTCTCCATCTATTTGCGTATATATTAAAAAACAAACAAACACACAAAAACACCTTGCTACGGGCACTTTACTGATGAAACTGTGACTTGACACGGCACTTACATACTGTTGTACTCTTGTTGATTTGACTGCTTCTACTATTCTCATTTGTAAGTCGCTTTGGAGAAAAGCGTTGGCTAAATGACTAAATGTAAAATGTTAAATATTTAATGTAAAATAAAATCATTCACTCAACAACATTATTTGAATCATATCAAGTGACCGGTAATGTTTGGGCATTTTTTGAACGTGCAGCAGTCATTTTTCCCACTCCACAGTGCCGAAGTGTTTACAGAGCTGGAGAAAATGAGTTTCAATCTAGAAGAGGATTTCAAAAATACGACTGGAATTGTAAGTATTGGCTAGGGCCTTCTGTAGATTATTTATAACTTATTACAGACCAAAACGTGTTTTTGTTGGAACCATAAATGTGTCAGCGTTGCAGTGTAACTTAGATAAGCTTTGTTTGTCATTTTAAGAGGTTTTCAGTTTGGTTATAGAAAAACAGCGATACAGCCTAATATGATTATTAAACTTCAAATGGCGATTATTTAATTAAATAAATAACACGGATGAGTGAAGGAGACGCGCTGAATGAAGATGCATATTCACTCTCTGACAGCAGATGGCGCTGATTGTCAGTTAACATGAACTAACAATGAACAGTTGTATTTTTAGTAACATCAACAAAGAATATTATAACTACTGTATCAGATCATTGTTAGTTAATGTTAGCCTACTTATTAACTAACGTGAACTAATGGGACCTTACTGTAAAGTGTTACCTATTGTTCTTTATAGTTCATTTGCACTTTAACGTTAATCTGTTTGAAACATTTGTTTGCTATATATATATATATATATATATATATATATATATATATATATATATATATATGTTTTATTGTATATTTAAATGTTCAGAGTTCTTTTTATTATAAATGTATGTGTTATATACAAAACTTTATTCTAACCCAATTCAATACGTGGTACCATTTAAGCTACACTGTCATAAAATAAAAAAATAATTTAAAAAAATGGTACAAAAGCTGTCACTGGGACGGTACCCTTTAAAAACGCTGTAATATGTACCATTTAGGTGCTAAAAAAGATGCAGAAAATATCTGCATAAAGATATTGAGTTTTTTTTTTAATGTTTGAAGATAAAACGGATGCATTTCTTGAAATTGTACATAATCCCCCTGTTTTAATATCTACAGTACTATATAGTAATGATAAATTTTTCTCTCTCTTTCTCCCTTATTTAATGCCATTTAAACTTAAGAACACTGGAGAAAGTAGTGAACGTCGTCTACAGTCTTTCCGAAAGGAAATTACTGTAGAGCAAGAAGGCATAAGGAAAGAGAAGGAAAAGAAAATGATACAGTGTGAAAGAGAAAAACAAATTGAAATCCAGGACTCACTAAGAAAAGCTGAAGAGCAAAAGGAAGAGCTTCAAAGGCTGTCTGCTGAAATAGAAAAAGCTGTAAATACACACAAACACACAAATACATTTACATACACGTCACTGTGGCACCTCTGTCTTCTGTACAGTTATGTCTCATAAGATTACAAGACTACATGTGTTCTACAGGAATTAGAACTGCAGGAACGATATGCCCGTGAAGCACAAGAAGAGCTCCAATTTAGTAGGATCACTGCTGGAATCAGCGAAATCCTGGAAAGGGTCGGAGGTCATGGGAGTGCTTCCAAAATCAAAGACCCCCTTGAACAGTTGGAAGTGGTGAATAATGCAAAAATACTTCTGGCATTCTTGAATGAATCTGTAACACGCAAGCTGATGTTTTTTTCACAACTGCTGGTCAATAACTTTTTTTCTTATTATTTTCCCTCCAGATTCAGCAATTTCATCGATTTTCAACAGCTGCAGTCGACACAGACGAAGACCAACAAGAAGAGTGTCTGTAAAAAAAAAAAACTAAATAAAAATCATCATATATGGATCGTGCAATGGGGTGGGAGGGACAGCAGAGATACTGTATGGACTAAAGGGATGGGTTCTTGAATCCACTGCCGCTTCAATGTATATCCTTTGAGTGGTTGTTAATCAGGTTATTAATCAATATTTATCCTTCTAAACATCAAATGATTTGAATTACTTCTTCAAGCTTATGAGATTTACACGTTTGTTCACTGAAATGTGCACTTTCTTTGTTTGTGAGAGAAGCACATAACACCTGTTAAAAGCTATATTTACTCTTTTTGCTGACCGTGACAGCCTAGATCACTGGGGTCACTCAGGCCTGTCTCCTACTGACTAATTCACAGTTAAAGCATTTACTTTACACTTCATCTTCAATCACGAGAGAATAATGGCAAATATTATCTGAACCTCTTACTGAGAGAAAGTAGCCCACATCTTATTAGTATGTTTTGGGAAAGTTTCCTGGTCAGAGCTAGAGCTCGACCAACTTAGACCTCAAAGAAGCTGTGTATCTGTGAGTGTGTGAGTCAGCATTCTTTTATTACAGGACGTTCTGAGTTGAAGAAGGCACGCAGGGGAGATGAAATGATCATCTGTCTTTCAGATAATCGATGGAGATATTCTTCTGACTCACAGCCACATTTTTTCTTAATTTATCTATGCTTTAACCAATCATAATCATTCAACCTGACATGATGGTATAGAGTATAATTGTTGCTGTAATTAGTGTGCAAGCAGAGCGGCCTACAAACTCCTTGCTGAGTGTCCTGCTGGTCTTCATTCCTCATTTCTGGTCCTTGGGTCTTAACTTTAAATTCTCCTATCAGTTAATGGTAAATTAAAATGCATGTTAACAATTGGATTTTAAAAGCCATTAAATACTGTCTGTGGAAATTCAGTGAAAAATACCTGTTTTACAGCTGCTATCTAGTGTTGAAGAACTAACATTTAAGAACTAACACTTTTACCATATACAGTACAGTTATACTTTATAGCAGGGTTCCTCAAAGTGCAGAGTCTGAACAGCGTGTGTGCCTACCTATCCAAGGAGCCCAAAAATTATATGTTGGTGATGTAAATGGATTATGTCTACCACCTAAAAAAAAAAAAAAAAAAATGGCATTGTATTTACATTTGCATTTTGACAAGCTTTCCAATAGTGTATAAAGCACTGTGTTCATACTTGCAACAAATCCGCAACCAATCTTATCACAAGACATGGCCTCCCAAAACTTTTCCAGGTTAACCTCCCCATTAAAAAGAATGCAGTTATATGCAAAATAAAACCACATAAATTTCTCATTGTTTTCATTTCTGATTCCACTCAAAAATGGACATTTAAAATATGGTATAATAGATGATCTGTGGGGTATTTTGAGCTGAATCTTCACAGACACATTCTGGGGACACCTGAGACTTATATTACATCTTGTAGAAAGGCATAATTGGTCCCCTCTAAGAAACCTTCTGGTAACCTTCAATCAATGTATAATTGTATTCAGTAAGAACAGTACTTTTCAATGTAACCAAATGTGTACATCATTTTTTATTACACTTTTTTTTTTCAGGTCCATTTTTTAAATGCCTAGTGCTACATGCATACTTGCATTTTAGGCCCTTACAGATCATGAGCACAAGTATTCCTGGACTTGTGGTGATCATGGATTTACACAGGTATGACTATTGTTATACCTCCCGCTTGCTAATTGCATTTACATTAACATTCGCGTATTTGGCAGACACTTTTATCCACTTTTATCCAAAGCAACTTGCATTGCAATTTTTTATCTGTTCATTGTAATTGAATCTTTTTTAAAAGAATTTTCTCAGTTTTACGATCTTGTCATAATGCAGTATTTATGTCACTCTTTAGTAAGTGACATCCAGGGTCCTGCAGAAAATTTTAATAGGGAGGTTAACCTGGAAAATTTGGGGGAGGCCATGTCCTGTGATATGACTAGTTGCAGATTTGTTGCAAGTATGAACACACACACACTCACACATTCACCCTCACTGTCTGGTCTCGTTCATGTCAAGGAACCTACCTCTGACTTGCCTGAAGGACTCCCAAGCAACTTACCTGTTTCCAGTGATCCCGATCTCCCTCCTGTGTTCTCCCGTTCGTGTGTGAGTGTCGTCCATCTTCCTTGTCCTCTCCAGCTCCTACCATCGTTTCTCCATCATCCTGCTGAACACCAAGTACTCTATTATCTGCATCGTCACCATAAATTCACTTCAGTTACTCTGCTTGTGTTCTAATAAACTACCTGTTATAACTTCGTCTGTCTCCGGCCTGTGCATACTGTAACACCCTCAGAGACTGTTCTCCATAAGTTGTATGTGCAAGCAGCTTATTACGACCTATCCCATTTACTGTTATGGTTCTCGAGTGCCCCCCTCCCAAACCCAAGAAAATGTTTTTATTTTATATTTTAACAAACAAAATTATACTTTGATTTCCTCAGTGGATGAGACTACTATCTTCTCTCCTAAATCTTTTAGGAGGCTTAGCAGTGATCATGTGCCCATGTGGGATTGTTTACAGTCTTAAATGCAATCTGCAAGCTAAGAGCCCTCAAGACTTTGGAGACTTACTATTATCCTTTAAACATATGCCAAATGTCATCATTTATGACTGCATGGGGTCTTGCAACACATTAATTTAAGAGCATCAGAAAAGGTACCCATCTCTCCATTTGAAGGTCACTTAGCAGAACCCTCTCAATCCAACATAGAACTGGCCAAATGTGGACAGCTTAAAGTATCACTACTGTAAGAAAAAAGACATTGAAGATCTTGATGAAGAAGTTTATTGCAGCATAGCAGTGATCCAAATGTCAAACCTTTTATCCTGTTACAGTGTACCACTTCTCATGTAAATTAAGTTGCTCCTGTTGTAATAGCTGTGGTCTGTATGTTAGTGACGTTGAGACACCTGTCTGAGATGGTTCTTTGTGTCCCACACCTATTCCCATTCTACAATTTGCTCAAGATGTGATCACCCCAAACGGTGGAGAAACTACATATCTGACGACTTTTCGTTTTCTCTATGATAATTAAGCCATTTTGGGGAATGAACATGATCAACCACCTATCTTGGAGTAGAATCTGGGTCAAGGCACACGATAATTTCTTACAGTCCCCCCTTTGATGCTCTTGGCCCAAAAGAAGCATCCCATCCACTGCCTTCACACAGATTACAAATCCCTTCCTTATTGGGCAGGTGCCCAGTGGTGGTGAAGCCCTGCCTTGGGTTGTCCTCCTCTGGCCACTGGAGAATCTTACCCGTCATTGGGTCATCACCTGCACACTGGTTATCGCTCCATCCAAATATCAGATTATCATAGGGTCTCTTCTAAAATTTGGCAATATAAAATAAAAAACATTTTCTTGGGTTTGGGAGGGGGGCACTCTAGAACCATAACAGTAAATGGGATAGGTCGTAATAAGCTGCTTGCACATACAGCTTATGGAGAACAGTCTCTGAGGGATTTTATCATAAACATTTAACATTTTTCAAGTTGTCAGACACAATTAAATATAATGCTGTCCATTTAAAATGAAGAGACAATTTAATGTCTTTTTTTACTATAATATAACATTTCTATAAAGACATTTGTTGTGTTATGAATAATAAAACAAACATTTGTGTGTTAAACTGCAAGCATAAGCTATGTAGCTTATAACAACATGTAGCTATATAAATAAATTATAAAAATGAAAAGGGCCTTAAGATAAATGCTTCAGATAAATAAGGTTTTGAGCTGCAAATGACGTGCAAAAATGACGTGATTTAAGAGAAAAAGCTAATGGCACGAGAGAAAAAACTAAATTGATGGTGTTGAAAAAGCCATTTTTACAATTCAAAACGATGTGCACATTTCATGTACAATAAATTACATTACATTAGGGACGTCTCCACAATTATTAACCAAGAAAAATAAACCAAATCTATGCTTGAGAAGAGTAGTTTTCACAATTCCTTATGACAATGAATCATTTTAAGTTCTAAATAGTGAGATTCTGAATATTTGAAGACAGAACCTTTTCGTACTCCATGCAGATCATAAACTGTTGAAATTGGTTGAGAAATGTGAACTTTATTGTGCTTTTTGTCTACAAAAGCCGCAGCTCCCCATTTACTTGTATTTGTTTATAGAGCAGTCTTGCCTGGACCAATGTGGTAGACACATTGATTAACAGTCCAAAGCCATAGACATATAAAATACATTGCAATGTCTATGTCCAAAGCAGCCAATGAGGCACAATTAATACACAGCGCTGGGAGATCCAATGAAGAAAGCATTTGAATTCGCCACAGAATTAATAACATTGCTGCGAGAAACATTCAACATTCGGGTGCAGAGTTCTCCGTTATATAGCTATCAGATCAAACAGCGCTGACGTGAAAACCAGGTGAAATATTGTGCCATGAACATGAACAACATTCCCCCTGGATTTAATGTAGAAACACTAACTGTAACCATGGAGTTGTGGCAGGAATAGTCAAATACTTTATAGTACTTCACACATCTTTTTTCAGATGTGTCAAACTGAAATGAGATAATTAATGACACACACCTGATGCAAATTAAATAATGATGATGATAACCGTGGAAACAAAGGAGTGGTGGAGAAACTGAACAAAGGAACACATAAAACACAAGCAAAAACAAACTGACTACGTGACACAGTGCTCTAGTAAAAAAGGTTAGTCTGGAGCCCTGCCCTGAATCTCCTTGATGGATGGAGTAGTTACAGGAACTTCTTTTACATAACCTACAAAAATTCAATACATTTAAAAAAAAAATATATATATATATATTGTTTAAAAACAATACTACATAATAATAAGTATTTTTTATGTACATGTACAGTAAATTGTAATTTTACTAATGTTTTATCTTTAACAAATTAGCATTTATTCATGACAATTCTCATATAGTTTTAGCATGTTCTAAACAGGTGGCACTGGGGGAGGTGGAGGAGCATTGTGTTTGCTGTTTCGCTGATGCTTATGGGGAAAACTCCTGTTTTCCCCGATATTCTGAAGCCTGATTGGTTCACGTCTGTGCTGTTGCACAGACAAATGCCGTTTCAGCCCGCCGGAATGGGCGGGGTTGACTGCTATAAAGTCACGCAGAAACGCCACTCTTTCAGATTTTTCGACTGAGAAGTGAGTAGCATGACTCGCTGGGCAGCGTAGTAGCACGTCAAGCTATGCAATGCTTGTTCACATTATCTCAGGGAATCAGGGTTATGTGAGTAACCATAACGTTCCCTTTCAATACGGTTCACTCGCATTGCGTCTGCTTTTTAGCTGCCGCTTATGGGGAACTAATCCAATAGTGCCAGGCTACAAACACAGAACGGAAGCTGCTCTGTAAGCTGACAGCTAGGGGGTGCTCAATCGAGGGCCCCAAGACCAGCTGTATAAGGAGAGACTCGGACCATGGTCGGAGCCTGCTACACAATCCATAAGCGTCTTAAACTGACAACACCTGTGTTTGAAGAGCAGGGATGTCCAGGTTATAAAATCTGATAAAAGTGGACGCCGAGAACCACCCGGCTGTCGCTTATATATCTGCAATGGAGACCACACCCAAGAGCAGGCCATACCTCTAGTGGAGTGGGCATGACAAGTCCAGAGACTTTTAAGCCAGTACTATTGCGTCCACAATCCATCTGGATAGTTTTTGCTTCGAGACTGGAAGACCTTTGCTGTGGCCTCCGAAGCAAACAAACAGCTGCTCTGATTGCTGAAACTGGCCAGAACGCTCGATATTGTTACATTCACATGGACTTTCTGTTTGTGTTTTCATCTGTCACATGTTCTTTTGTTCTAGTTTCCCGCCACAATCTGTCACCATGGACACTATCACACTCATGTCAGCTGTTCCTCGTTTGAGTTCAATCATCTGTGTATTTAAGTTCCTGTTTCTGTTGATCATGTTGTCGGGTATCGCTTACGTTGGATGTTAGTGTGTGTTTCTCCTGTGTTCCTGTATGCTCCTTTGGATTCTCTAGTAAAGTTTGACTCTGGATATTACATTCCTCTTCGTGCGTGTGTCTACACACCTGACACTGTAACAGAATACCCGACCGAAACTTTAAGCGACGTTTTTTATTTAGTATTTTCTTTTTGGTTTTCGTGGTCAGTCTTTTGTTTCCCGTTTTTTCACTCCTGCTTGCACTATGTTCCCTGATGCTCCCTCGAGAGACATTTAGAACTGTTTTTGGATCTCGCACATCAGACCACCTTCCCGGACTACTGCCTGTGCACGTTCTTGCACTTTGGACTCAATTCCACCACACGTGCACAGCTGTCCGGGGAGGGTCCTCGAGGGAGCTTCGCGTCCTACGTGGAGTGGGTGCTGGCGTCATGTGGATCACCTATGACCGTAGGATTCGACGACAACGACGCCAGCCCCACTTCCCAGCCAGTGCCCAGCCAGAACCACCCAGACGGCGAGGATTTTCGACCTGAGCCCACCGCAGGTAGTACGACGGAGACCGCCGCGATTGAGCCGCCCACGCCCACAAGAGCGATCGGGGGTCACATCGCCACGGAGCCCGAGCAGCGTATACCTGACCAGGTGTGTGAGCCGGCCGATTCTGTCATCGCCGAGGGAGTGTTGGTGGACCTCGAGGGTCTGGAAATGAGCCCCGCCCACCCCCCCGCTACTGAGAGTGAGTTTACTGAGACACTGCTGGACTTAAGGTGTGGAGAGGAATCCTGTCTTGCCCCTATACTGTCTTCACTCCCTCTGGTTCCGTCCAGCCCTGAACTGCCTGTCTCCCCGCTGGTTCCGTCCAGCCCTGAACTGCCTGTCTCCCTGCTGGTTCCGTCCAGCCCTGAACTGCCTGTCTCCCCGCTGGTCCCGTCCAGCGTTCCTCTCCCACCTTCTCATCTACATTCCTGTGACTCTCCACTGATCTTAGATGTTTACATGGAACTTCAGCCTGTTTCCCAGTCCACAGCCATCTGTGCCACCCAGTCATCTCCGTCTCCCTCCAGTCCCTCGATACCATCTCCTCTCAGTAGCGTGGCACCATCTCGGGCCTGCCGGGGTCCGCCTCTTCCTGGGCACGAGGAGCCCGAAGCTCTGCTTTCAGCTTCGGATGATCTCGAGCTGCCTCCTCCCATCACTCTGACTCCTGCGCCTGCGCTCCTCCCACCCTCGACCTCTGAGTCGACCATCGGCCTTCCGACCACGCCGGACTCCCTCGGCACGTCGGCTCCACCTGGGTCAGACATCGCTTCGCCTTCGGTGCGGACCTACGGACCATTTGCTGCTCTCTGGCCCTCCACCCCTTCCACTACGGCTTGCTCCGCCCTACCTCAGGCTCCGTCTCCGCCCTCGGTCGCTCCTGCGCATCTTCAGACCTCCAGATCCCCTCCTCGATCTCAGGAGGTCGTCACTGCGGCTCCGTCGCGGCCGCTTGGATCGTCACCATCTCTCCACCTCCTCAGCTCGTCAACTACGTGGTGGGCTCCATCCTCGCCGTTGTTGACTTCGGTCCTCCCCATGGTGGTCGTCAGCAACTCTCTCCCATGGCTCCTCCCTCCATCAACGCCGCCGTGGGGCACTACCCTGGCTGGTGCCTGGCACAACAACCTGCAGCCCCTGTTCAAGGCCACCTCCTGGACTTCACCACCTCCTGCACCACCCTGGACTACATTCCTACATATTACATTCCTCTTCGTGCGTGTGTCTACACACCTGACACTGTAACAGATATACATTCTCAAGGCACTTATGGGACAGAGTGTTTTTGGCTCATAGCCTTTTTTCGGCCTAAGGACCACTTTAATGTTGTAGGGGCCGAATTCAAAGAAGGAAGTTTCCACAGATAGAGCCTGCAGATCACCAACTTGCTAAGCAAGAGGGACCAAAGGTTGGTCGTCTCAATCAGCTCAAAGGGAGGGCCTCAAAGTGCCCTAAGAACTGTGGAGAGTTCCCAAAAAGGACGGAGAGGATTCATCCTCCTGGCCCCTCTGAGAAACCGAACAACCAGGTTGTGTTTCCCAATCGACTGACCAGACACCGGGGCATGGTTTGCCTCAATGGCTGCCACATACATTTTGAGTGTGTTTCGTAGAAACTCTCTCCATGGCACCTTTTGCCAGCAGAGCCTGAACTTCAACTGTGACGACATGAGAACTGCCATCTGAGTGTGAATCACGCCCATGAAGTGTGATGATCTGCAAGCGAATTGGAGCGAGTGACCCCATTCTATTATCACAAAAATCCAGCTCGCCACTCAGGGGATGGCCTGCCATACCCAGAGTCAAGTAATAAATACTACAGGCTGCATCTAACACTGAAGCGGGAGAACAGCACCTTTTACAGCATTGAGAGGAGGAGAAATGCTCTTTTCGTGTAAAAATTTTGTTGGGGTCTTTATAACAGCAAGAAGGGGTCAGAGACGATATGTTTGTTGCCATTTCTCGGCCCGCCCCATCAGTGTGCTTAGAATGTGCAGACTGATGGGGCAGGCCGAGAAATGGCAACAAACATATCGTCTCTAGCGCCCTGAGCTGAAGAGGGGTTGGAAGAAAGGCACACTCTGAGGGTGATCCAGCCTTAGTGGGACTTAACCATTTCTTCCTTAATCTTAGTGGAACTGAGCTATAAGTGGTGCTCCAGCACTACTAGACTGACCATAGTGCGGCTGATGGCTTGGGCAGTAAAAACAGTTCTTTGAACATCACAGAGTCCTTGGCCTGATAAAGTTGAAGCACCGCCATTGTATGTAGTGAAGAGGTGGTCCTAGAGAAAGCAGTCCACAAGTGCAGTAAGGCGAAACTTGCGCTCTTGCAGTGAAAGCATCCAACTTTGATAAATGCGGCTTGGCATAAGCGTGGCCCGGCAGTCGACACGCTCAGAGGCGCAGCATTTTAAAATATAAACGCCAGTAAAAACATGCTTTTGCACAGTGAAATATGCTCTATGAGTCTTGCCTGATAGTCACAGGGGAGAACATCATTCTTAGCTGCTGAGCTGTCAGTGCTGTTCTCAGTTGAGTGCTGTCAGCGCAGCTCTCGCAGTGCTAAACATATTTACTTCACGAACATGGAAAACAGCAATAACATTTACCTGTAGTCTGCATGGTTCTGTTCTTTTCTCTGCCTCGATGATATGTAATACTGAAAATTTCGTCTCTTAGCCCCACTTTTTGCTCTTTCAGTCGCGTAAATTATGCGTTTACATTACATCTCCGTTATCATGAAATCCACGACACACAACAAACACAGTGTGATCACGGCATGCTCCATCCACCAGTTTTTAGCGTTTGTAAATGCCGCTCTTAAAGACGCCGCTGTTGGCCGCTTTTGAATTCCTATTCCCGGTGCGAATGCAACCAGGAACATGGCCCGGGGAAGAAATTAGTTCTCTGGGAACTATCCTAGTGGCTAGTTCCAATAACTGAGTTCCTAGAATTATTCGGTGCGAAAGCCCCTAATGAGGCTTCAGCCTTCTTCTAAGCAGCAATATGATCTTTGCGCTGAAGGAGAAAGATCTGAAATAGCGGCGTTTCAGCGTGACTTTATAGGCGGTCAACCCCGCCCATTCTGGCAGGCTGAAGCGCCATTTGCACAGACATAAATCAATCAGGCTTTAGAATTCGAAGAAAGCAGGGGTTTCCCCAATAAGAGGGGAACTAAAAGTAAACTAAAAAACAACGAAAAAACGAAATGGAACATTGTATTGCCATCTGGAAAAAAGCATATGAATTTCCCATGTTTTCCATCCTAAATTGATATTTCAATGTTCATCATGTTGCATGCCCAAAAATCATTTTACCATGCACTTAATAGAATATAATGGTACTAACATGTCCAAAAGTATATAGGCTATTCAAAGAATAGCATACCCATATCTAGCTAGCCTGCTTTTGCTAGGAATTTCAGTTTAATCAATTTATCCTGTTAGCCTTGCAAATGTTTAAAGCAAAATCATTTCGTTTGTCTCGTTTTGAGAAGGAATAGGCCTACTAAAGTCTATTGCTGGTTTAAGATTTTTTTCATCAGGGTAGCTATAAAACGAGCTCATGACCATGAAAATTTGAAACAATGACAATATTTATTTATTAAGTTAGTGTTACGATTGAACAGGTTTAATTGATAGGCGAGCGCATGTCGCGGTCATCCAGTAAGTGGCAGTAGCATACCACCTCGGCGTGAATAGCGTCCGTGTGTGTTGATTTCACCTCAATAGTGCGCCTGAGCTTGTGCTGTGTATTAATAGGCATCTGCATGTGAGTGGAGCCTTTCACTCGTGCACACGGCGAGTCTCTTGAAGATCTGTTCATGTGGTAGGGTCAGAACATCATGGACGTGCTAGATGTCCTTAATCTGGGCGAATTTGCCCAGTATTTCTCGAAAATGGCGATGTTTCCAGTTTTTGATCTCGCTTATTATATCGTGTCAATACTCTACCTCAAATACGAACCAGGTAAGTGGAATTGTTATTTAGGGATAACAGTAGAATGTTGCACTACAGCTTTATTTGGGTCAAAACAAAATGACGATTTTTACAAAAGATTATTTGCATTTACGCGTGGATCAATATGGCATGGGCTATAAATTAATCAACAGCGTTAAATATGAAACAATTCATTTTCAAATCATATGGTAATTATTATTGTTTTCAGTGAGTGTTATGTAATGTGTCTCAGGGTTCCTTGTAACTCTGACATTGTTTTTGCAATAGAATGCAGAGCAATCCTGTTCATGTGTAGCTACTCAATATTTTATCCACGTCTCTACGTCTCAATCAGAATTTTCATAATTTTTTCGGGGGGTGTGAAGAGTTGTCTCACTCTTGAAGACCCTCCTCGAAACACGATAGAGTCCGTGCGCATTCCACTGCGAGTCTCACTGCAATAAATAGAAGCGCCCTAAATAGACAGCAGCAGAGGAAAGGACAAAACGAAGCCCAGTAAATTTGTTAAGCAAATTCATGTTGCTCAGGGACGTTTTACTACGACTCTGTAATTCCTATTATTCGCAATGATGATTCTCTACCTGGACACTTAAATGAAATAATCAAAAACAGAATAAATTTCGAAAAGTTGAACAAGCAATAGATGTATATAAGCCAGTTTTTCCCATTTAAGTAACATTTTTTTGTAGGCCTAAATAATCTTTCATTATGGCAAATGAAAAGATGTTATGTCACGAAGAATGAGCTTTTTGGCATTACAGTTATGAGAATGAATATATATATATATATATATATATATATATATATATATATATATATATATATATATATTCATTCTCATAACTGTAATATATGCATTACAGTTATAAGATTGTAGTTTTTTTGCATTATGGTAATAAGGATTAGATTTTTTTTTTTAGAATATTATATTGTGAATTAGGGGAAATGTGCTTAACTGTTATTCATTTTGGGGTAACGTTTGACTAGTGCAGTTCACACATTAGTCGTCATCCAGTATTATAGTTTTAGTTGAGATTTATTTTTCCATGCTTTAATATAATTCCATGCTGATGAAAACAAAGTAATAATTGATCACCAAAACTTGCCATCACTTAAAATGGCATCAGGTTTTCAGATATACCAGTGCACAGTTATAACAGAATATAACTCTCACCATATACACGCCATTCACAAACTTGTGATAAAGCACATTGATGCTGATGAATGTGATATATATATCGACCACTTTGTCCAAACATTAGCCAGTTGCTAGCTGAAGCTCATCCTGTCAGCTGTTTGTGCGTGTTGGATATCGTGGTGTGAAACAGCCCTGCAGTTTGAGACGAACAAAAAGCTTAGGCTTCTGTTTATTTTTAGGCCACATTTGAGAGGATCGTTTTTCATTCAAAATGCCTGCTGGATGCGTAACTACCCAAGTCACACCTGTTCTGTAAGATGTGTTCATCCCTGGAGGTGTCAGAAATCATTTGGTAAACCTACCACTGCTTTAGAGAGTAATGTTTTTGATGTTACACTGTAAACAATTATTGTCATTTTAATAGTAAAAGACTGTAGAAATTCAACAGTAAAAACCTGTTAAAGGGACATTTCACCCAAAAATTTTGTCATAATTTACTTACCCTCAAGTTGTTCAAATTAAACCTGTATAAATGTATTTCTTCTGCTTTGTGTTCAGCAAAAGACAGAAATTCATACAGGTTTGGAACAACTTGAGGGTGAGTAAATGATGACAAAATTTTTGGGTGAAATGTCCCTTTAACAGGTTTTTACTGTTGAATTTCTACAGTCTTTTACTATTAAAATGACAATAATTTTTTACAGTGTAACATCAAAAACATTACTCTCTAAAGCAGTGGTAGGTTTACCAAATGATTTCTGACGCATCCAACAGGCATTTTGAATGAAAAACGATCCTCTCAAATGTGGAGAAATTATGACAATTTTAAGTTTTGGGTCAACTATCCCTTTCATTAATTAACAGTAAGTTCTCTGACTTTATACAGTGAAAATCTGTAATAGACCTAATGGAACATTTCATGTAATATACAGTTTTTAGAAGTTAAAAAGAACAAATCATCTTAAAATTTTCAGTGAAAAACTATAAATTGACATAGAAAAGCTCACATTGAAATATACAGGTGCATCTCAATAAATTAGAATATCATGGAAAAAGTTTTTTTTTTTTCTTGTAATTTAATTCAAAAAGTAAAACATAAATATATTCTAGATTTATTAGAAATAAAGTAAAATATTTCCAGACTTTTTTGTTTTCATTTTGATGATTACAGCTTGCTGCTCATCAAAATAAAAAAATCAGTATCTCAAATTATTAGAATATTTATTTTCAAGTTCTATTAAATTACCATTCTCAGGGTATAAATACTGGGTTTAGGTCAGTAATCCCAGCAGCAGTCATGGGGAGGTCTGCTGACTTGACAGTTGTCCAGAAGACGATTATCAAGACCGTCTACAATGAGGGTAAGCCACAGAGGGTCATTGCTGAAAGAGCTGGCTGTTCGCAGAGTGTTGTGCCAAAGCATATTCATGGAAAGTTGACTGGAAGGATTTTTCCTTCCAGTCAACTTTCCATGAATATGCTTTGGCATATTGGCATAGTGTGGTAGAAAAGGTGTACAAGTGAAAGGAATGACCGCAGGCTTGAGAAGATTGTCAGGCGAAGCCGATTTAAGAACTTAGGAGAGCTTCAAAAGGAAGTGGACTGAAGCTGGAGTCTGGACTGTTGCTCAGCGGTCCAAAGTCCTCTTTTCAGATGAAAGTAAATTTTGCATTTAATTTGGAAATCAAGGTCCCAGAGTCTAGACGAAGAGTGGAGAGGCATAGAAACCATGTTGCTTGAAGTCCAATGTGAAGTTTCCACAGTCAGTGATGATTTGTCATCTGCTGGTGTTGGTCCACTGTGTTTTCTGAAGCCCACAGTCAACGCAGCCATCTACCAGGAAATTTTAGAGCACTTCATGCTTCCTTCTGCTGACAAGCTTTATGGAGATGCTGATTTCATTTTCCAGCATGATTTGGCACCTGCCCACACTGCCAAAGGTACCAAAAGCTGGTTCATTGACCATGGTGTTACTGTGTTTGACTGGCCAGCGAACTCGCCTGACCTGAACCCCATAGAGAATCTATGGGGTATTGTCAAGAGGAAGATGAGAGACACCAGACCCACCAATGCAGATGACCTGAAGGCCACTATCAATGCAACCTGGGCTTCCATTACACATGAGCAGTGCCACAGGCTGATTGCCTCCATGCCACGCCACATTGATGCAGTAATTCATGCAAAAGGAGGCCCAACCAAGTATTGAGTGCATAGAAATGAACATACTTTTCAGAAGCCTGACATTTCTGTTTAAAATATCTATTTTTTTTTATTGATTTTATGAAGTATTCTAATTTATTGAGATAGTGAATTTGTGGGTTTTTGTTAAATGTGAGCCAAAATCATCACAATTAAAAGAACCAAAGACTTAAAGTACTTTAGTCTGTGTGCATTGAATTTATTTAATTGATTTAATTTGAGTTGAATTACTAAAATAAATGAACTTTTCCACGACATTCTAATTTATTGAGATGCACCTGTATTTCTTCTTAGTTATTTCTTATGAGTTGTGTATATAGGGTATTATGTTACATCTTATGTTGTTAAATTAATATTTATAGCATTATGTTAGTGTCACTGTGCACCTTCTGTATATAAGGATTTAGCTCAGCTTGAAGAAAAGCAACTTGTGATGAACTTTTACTTATCATGTGGCTTTCTCTTTACCACCTAAGGTGATTGTCAGTATATTATAAGTTTAAAAGCGAATTTTAGTAATTTGGTATTTTAATATTAATTTAAAAATTTTTACTGTAAATTTAAGCTATAGCTGAAAAACTTAAAAAGTTGCTACTGTATTTTTTATGGTTAAGTTCTGGCAACCACAGCTGTAAATGTATTATTGTAAACTTCACAGTAGGCTCCAAAAGTCCTCTGAAACACTACTGACATATTACAGCATTTTATATACAAAACCGTATGTATTTAATATACATTATTAGATACTGTACACAATGAACTTAACAAGTTTATTCAAACCCGATGATCCATGTTATCCCAAATGAATTAGTTTTTTTGTACAAATGAACATTTCCTCATTATTTACTCACCCTCATGTTGTTGTTGTTTTTGGAATAGGTTGAACTTTTCAGTGCATTTACAGTACAATGAACAGGGTCTGAGACTTTCAGGCTGTAAAAATAACAAAATACTATCATAAAAGTACATGAAATAAGTCAAAAAATGTGAATCAGTTAATGCAGTGTTTAGGTTCAACTGATCCAGTTATCCAGTTCACTGCAAGAGAATATTTTCACTCAGTGAATAATAATATAAATTTATCACTCGGCAAAGAAGTCCTTTTATGAAGTTCCTCTTTCTGTGTTGGAAGAACAGAATTAAAATTTTTAAAATAAAGTCAATGGAGTTTTAGATCGTTGGGACCTCACTATATATAAAAATACATACACGTAAATGTTAAGTGTTGAAAAGTCAAAATGTTATTGTCATATGTGATGGTCTGTGTTGATCAGGTGCTGTGGAAGTGTCCCGTAGAAGCCCAGTGGCCTCATGGCTCTGTGCGATGCTCTACTGCTTTGGGAGCTACATACTAGCAGATATCATGCTTGGTGTGTCTCCCATCGACTATTTCCACAACAACAGTCACATCCTCCTGGCCTCAGCTGTGTGGTGAGGATCATTTAAATGGTTCAGTGATTGTACACTTTGCATATGAAGCAAAAGTGGACACTGAAGTTACCCTGAAGATAATTCCAAGACCTTTAAGATAGTCCTTGATATGCTTTTGCATGATGAACCAGTTTATAACATGATAATAACTTGATTATAATGTCATAAGTCTTTGTAATAAGTTATAATATCTTATATATGCATTTTTTGAATTGCAGTAATGTTATATATAACAAAATAGTTATTGTTGCTGGAAATGTAACAAAAATAGGTAAAGCAAAAATACATTTTTTTTTTTTTTTTTGTTAAATTTCCAGCTAAAATACTTATTATTGCTAGTTATGGTTTATTTGATAACACTTTAGTATAGGGAACACATATAAACTATTATTTACCACTTTTCCCTCCGTAAACTCAATTTACTGCTTATTAATAGTTAGTAAGGTAGTTGTTAAGTTTAGGTATTGGGTAGGATTAAGAATGTAGAATAAGGCATTAATATGTGCTTAATAAGTACTAATAAATAGCCAATATTCTAGTAATATTCATGCTAATAAGCAACTAGTTAAAAGACCCTAAAATAAAGTGTTACCGTTTATTTTTTTATTTTAATAGCCATGTCTATTTTTGATAATCCAATGAATGAAATATCTGATTTGATATTAACTCTTAACTGTTAGTGCTAATAGTATTACAAAAAAATAATATTATAAAAAAATAGTTCTCACCGTACATTCCGATTTGATTAGACACATCTGAAGCCATTATAAATAGCTAATATACCCACTTGTTAGCGCACATCAGTTGTACTCTATATTAATGTGGTAAGTTACTAAGAATCTAAATAACTAAACTCTGTTGTTTTACATCCCTTAATAACAACTTTATCCACATCTTGACATCGGATATGTCCTGCTCTATATTTCCACATTTATTCCATGTTTCTTCATCGATTACATGTGCAAATAATGTAAAGCAGTTCTACAGACTAATAGCTGTGTAAATATATCAAAATATATAGCAAAACATCGACCAGTTAACACATTTCTTCCATGACAAGGTATATACCATCATAGTCAAGTCAAGTCACCTTTATTTATATAGCGCTTTTTACACCTGCAGATTGTGTCAAAGCAGCTTTACAGTGATAACTGGTAAATAATTTTGGCTGCACAGCAGCTCTTAAGGAAAATGGTGTCATTGTCCAGCTTAAGTAAATTCAGTATTGATTCATTACGTTGTAAAAATCAATCAGTTATTAATGTAGTTCGCATACAATGGTGTCAATGCAGGCAGATCAAAAACATTGTTGAATATCAAGTGTCCCCAACTAAGTAAGCCAAAGGTGACAGCGGCAAGGAACCCAAAGGCAGCTACCATATCTATCTATCAGGCAGCTATAATACTACCCAACCTTTATGAAATCCTCTTACCAACTTGTGAAACTGTAAACAACAGAGTTCTTGTGGGAATATCTATTTATAAGAATTTTTTCCCTCTCTTTTTTTTCAGGTATTTGATTTTCTTCTGCCCTCTTAACCTGTTTTACAAATGTGTGGCATTTATGCCTGTAAAACTCGTGCTAGTGGCTTTGAAAGAAGTGGTCCGGACCCGTAAGATCGCCGCTGGAGTCCATCATGCTCACCATGCGTATCACCATGGCTGGCTGATCATGGTCATTACTGGTTATGTCAAGGGTAAATATCTTATATATCCAGAGGGATTTATCTTTGGGGGTCATGTAACACTTCCTTAAGACCCTTTTAAAACTCTTGCTTGTGAGATCTGTGCCGCTCTGCTGATTGTCTCTGTTAATACTCACAGGGTCTGGGGTCGCTCTAATGTCCAATTTCGAGCAGCTGTTGCGAGGAGTCTGGAAGCCAGAGACCAATGAAGTTCTCAACATGTCATTGTGAGTGGTCTGTTCACTGGTGAAAACCTTTAGTGGTAAACAAAACAGTTTTTTGGAAAGTAATCTCTTTCTACTGATATGTTATAGTGACCATATCTGTTTAAATTAAATTCTGTTTAAACAAAACACCATAAAGTAGCATAAAGGTAGTCCATATGACTCATGCCTTTCATTCCATCATTCCAAGCCATAGAGATTATGAGAAAAAGCTCTTCATGTTTTAGATGAATGAATGATATACATGTGTAGAATGTGATTCTTGTATTTCTCAGCCCTACCAAGGCCAGTCTGTATGGAGCCATTCTGTTCACACTTCAGGAGGCTCACTTGCTCCCTGTGTCAAAGAGCATGCTCATCTGCCTCTTTACACTCTTCATGGCCACATCCAAGGTAATATTCAGCCTCTTTAAGTGAAATTCAGTCAATGAAACATAACACTGTCAATACCTGCACAGCTCAATCAATACAGTTAATTAGAACCAATAATATAAATGCCAGTAAATACAACTGTAATTCAGTATATATACTGTATGCTATTGAAATCCATCTTCTAAAAAAGGAATTAAGAAAAGTAACACATTTTTTTAGATCCAAATGCAGTGATTTATTAGGGTAATCCAGAATTGTAATTCATAAACAGGCAATAGGCAAAGACCACAGGCAATACTTCAAGAACACAGACAAACCATCCAAACATAAAGCATGATCAAAGGGGCACAGGCAGAAACAGAGAAATTCAAGAATAATGGGCAAAAGATTAAAAAAAACAAAACAATACAAACAAAAAACAAGATACATGAAACCAGGATAATGCTCAGAATTGCAGTGTGACACCAGGCAATACTTCACAGAGAATGACTGAATAAACCAGGTATATATAGACAGTTAACAAGGATAATGACACACAGGTGGAAGAAGTCAAACAATAATGAGTCCAGGAAATGGGTTATGGGAAGTGTAGTGCATTACGGTAAAGCCAAGGAGAGAGGAGGAATGCCCTCTAGTGGAAATCAAGGGCACTCCAGCTGATGGATGTAACATACCCCCCTAAAAGGAGTGACTTCCAGACTCTCCAAACACAACCATAAGTCCAGGAGGGAGGTGGAGTGGAGGCAGACCAAGGGGAGGGATGGAGGGCCAGGTCCGTGAAGTGAAAGTAGGACTAGGGACTGAGGTGGATCGAGGAGACGGGGCAGAGTTGGCAGGGCTGGTGGCCAGGGCAGAGCCGACTGGGCAGGTGACAAGGGCGAAGCTGATTAGACTGAAGAGCAACTTAGCGGAGCTAGAGACCACCATGGTGGAGCAGATGACAACCACAGCAGGGCAGATGGTACTGATGACCACCACGGCGGAGCTGGCAGGGCTGAAGACCACCAAGGTGTAGCAGAGGACCACCAAGACAAAGCCGGCGGGGCTGAAGTCCACCACAGCAGAGCAGACGGGTCTGAAGATCCCCACGGCAGAACAGAAGACGACCACAGCAGAGCGGATAGGTCTGAAGATCCCCACGGTGGAGCAGAAGACCACCACAGCAGATCCGGCAGAACTAGAGAATAGAGAACACAGAGCATAGAGAGGTTATGGTTGGCCTTAAGATAGGCAGAGAGTTCTGTTATGGCCTCAGTGGAACAGGAAGTTCATGGACAGGAAGTTCATGGATGAACTCCATTGTTGTGTCAGAGCAGACAAGAAGCTCAGGGACGACCCCTGTGGTCATGTCAAGGCAGACAGGAAGCTCAGGGATGACCTCCATGGTCATATCAGGGCAGACAGGAAGGTCAGGGACAACCTCCGTGGTCATGTCAGGACAAGCAGAGAGTTCATCGACGACTTCTGTGGTCATGTCGAAGAAAACAGCAAGTTCATGGGCAGATGCCGCCACCTCAGGCAAAACTGGATCAGGTGCCGCCGACTCTGGAAAAACTGGAGAAATGTACATGGCCCAGACACACAGAATGGCCATTACCATAACAGGGAGTAAAATTGACAGTGGAAGAACCTCTGAGATCCCCTGACTTGCTACCACTACAAAGATGCCAGCTGCTCACACCGACACCAGCTGTGTGTCCGTCAAACTGGAAGCCAGTCTCAAACGCCTAGGGACCACCTTGGTAGATTCAGGTGCAGCGTTCATAAAGGCTGGAAACTCTGGCGTGGCGTCCATGACAGCCGGAAGGCCATGGTGGCTAGAGACTCTGGCGTGGTGGACATGGTGGCTGGAGACTCTGGTGTGGTGGACATGACGGCTGGAGACTGTGGTGTGGCGGACTTGACGGCTGGAGACTATGGCATGACGGCCATGACAGCTGGAGGCTCTGGCGTGGTGGTCATGATGGCTGGAGCTGCTCAAATGCAATCAAGATCTATATAATGTTCCAGTGAGGATCATGCAAGGGCATGAGCGAACTGAGCGGCTCAGATAGCCGGGGAAAAAATATCATGAGGCATACTGAGTCCAACGAGGTTAGATGTGCCAGTTTGAAAAAGTCTTTAACATAGTCCTCGATTAATTCTCATTGCTGGATCCATAGCGGGCAAAGTCTTCTCTCACGTACTGCTCAGAGACGCAAAGGTTGAGGATCCAAATGCAGTAGTTTATTAGGGTAATCCAGAATCATAATCCATAAACAGGCAATAGGTCAAGAACACAGGCAAACCATCCAAACATAAAATACGGGTCAAAGACACAGACAGAAACAGAGAATGATTGAATAAACCAGGTATATGTAGACAGAGTTAACAAGGGTAATGGCACACAGGTAGAAGAGAGGAGTGCCCTCTAGTGGAAATCAAGGGCACTCCAGCTGGTGGATGTAACAATATACAAATAAGAAAAATAAATAAATAAATAAACAAAATAAAAATAAAATACAATAATAATAATAATAAAAACAGTAATGTTAAATCAAACAACCCTGAGCCAAACATTTCCCCTACAGAGGCAGAGTATAATGAGGAGAATATTTTCAGCAAATAACATGTATTTATTAATGAAAATTACATATAATCTGTTCCTCACCCGTCATGTACAAGCTTGAAATTACATAATTTTGAGCAAATAATGACAACATTAAGCCTTTGATGTATGTTTTTTATAAACATCACATATGCAACATTTTTGCTCCAACATCCAACCCTACATATTCAAATTCTTCTATTCCAAACTTGAACTTTGGAATGCAGCTAATTTTGCATTATCTTGCCTTTCATGTCTTCGCATGCATATGAATTGAAGTCAGCGGAACAAAAAGTGTGACCGTCCCTTAAGGTACACATGAAATCAAAATTTACCTTATTTATTTTCTTAGCTCAAATTGCTAGTTTTGTGGTGAACAATTCATCCGTGCAAGTCAATCCACACACAAAAAAAATGGTTTGGCTTCGTAATATTTAATAAAAATCTGAAAATGCTCCTCTCCTCTGCAACAGTGCCCCTTCTCTAATGACATCAGTTTGACGGCTTGGGTTGAAAACGCTTAAACCACTCCCCTCTGCCCGTTAGTCTGCTATGAGCGAGAGATGGAGAGGAGGGGCGCTAAAATAAAACCCTGCCCTCTATTCAATATTCCGTTTCACTTGGAAATATGTCACAACACTGAAGAAAAGTTGTTTGCAACTTCCGGTTCACGGGGACTTCAACACATACCCTAGTGTACGCATACCAGAAACGAAGTATACTTTGTGCTCTGGCAACCAAATAGCAATGCCCTGGCAACCACCCCCAACCCCCATTAGGTTTCTGACTTTTTGCTCAGGCAAACACAACTACTATTTTATTGAGAAAATGTAGTAAATCTCAATAACTGAGACATTTCTACTGTCATTACTCAAGAACATTTACTATTGTTTTATTAATTATACAGGTGTTTATGACGGCTCAACACTCTCACGGATCGCCGTTCGCCCTCATTGAGTCCTGGGTGTGCCACTTGCTATTCGGCTCCCCCCTTGGTATTGAAGATGCCCATGATCACCATCACTCTGCACCAGCCGCTGCTGCTGCTCCCCTATCTCCCGCCAAAACCAAGGAGGAACTGAGTGAAGGAACCCGCAAGAGGAAGTCGAAGAAAGCCGAGTAGAGTTACAACACAAAATCATCAACCCAACCTGTGATATGACAGAGCTGCCCAGCTCTGATTGAGAAAGGAGGGAATTTGATGTTAAACCAATGCAAGTTTCTCTTTCAATGGTGCTTTTAATGACAGACATGCCACATAGGGACTCTGTAAATAGCTTCCCCCTCTTTGCCAACATCTGTGTCTTTATTTATTTTTCGTAATGTTTTCCATCATTGAAGCCCCATTTACACTATGCATCTGATGATGTGCAGTATGTCAAGAACAGATGAATGAATGAAAGGCAGTGAGATGAGTTGTTTGAGTTCAGACTTTACTGAAGGGTCTGTCCAAATAACTTGATGAGACTCGCAGTCCACCGTTGGTTGACCCCATTTCCACAGCACACTGCTGCTTTTTACATCTAGTGGCACTGAAAAAAATATATTTTCAAGAAATAAAATAAAATAAATTATTTTTCAGCCAAAAGTACATGTTGTTTTAAATTCTTTCAGATGTTTCTGCTGCTGCATTTTAAATATTTTTGGGTTCACATGACCTAAAGTCCCCCTGTAGTCAATAATTGTATCCATTATAACTCATCTTTGATCACCAAAATGACATATTTAAACGTTTTTTCCTGTGGTGGAAAAAAAAAAAAAAAAAATCTTCATGCCTTAAAATAGTTTGAATATAACTCTACACCCTTGCTTCATTTATTATATGCGGACTCATGAATATGCAAATTAGCCCCGCCTCCCTCCCTCCCTCCCTCACACCAGCTCAGATTACCTGATCCACTCAACTTTACTGTAGTAAATGCTGAACAATGGCAAGGAATTGCAATGGAAATACTGGTTTAATTCAGCCATATATGTTTAAACCAGAAACTAATTCAGAAGAAATGGAAGAATAAATTATACAGGGTCATCTACAAAGATGATATATCAGAATGGTGATGCATTTTATGTATATCTACACTGTCGGACACATAACAGCAATTAATATGATTAGTCTTTTGCTTTACTACGTTATCAAACAGCTAATAATGTGTTGATAATGTTTCACAAGCCATATTCCCGTTTGCCAGTCAGACAGCTGCCTTTTAAAAATTAGCATCCTTAGAAACGCTTTGAACAACTTAGAACGTCAGTGGAGAAAGGAATATAGTTCATCATAACATCGTAATATATATAATTTACATAATTCACCCTATATTGCTAAATGTACATGATTTTTCATATTTCATATCAATGATTTTCAGGACATTTAATGGGTAGGCCTAGTTAAATAGGTTTCTTCCATATCCTAAAACTGGTTTTTAATTATAGATTAATAACGTTAACCTGTCATCAAGATAACCATCATTTCCGAGAGAGTATTTTTGGTTATTACTCATTACCACAAATTATTTTAACATTTATAAACTTGTTTGTAAATGTTGTGAAAATTGAACAAACTGAAAATGAATAAATGACTAAATAGAAATATATATATATATATATATATATATATATATATATATATATATATATATGTATATATATGTGTGTGTGTGTGTGTGTGTGTGAATAATAAGGTTTAAATAGATTTGTGTGTAGTTGGAAAATTAAAAATGCATGAAATTACAGTTATCACATATGACTTGATAATCAGTAAGAATAGGTAGGCTAATATTAAAAATGAAACATTTGTTCACAAATTTTGAAGCTATAAGCACTAATATTGACTTTTATTGTCACAGCCTAGTTCTCAGTTGTTTTTTTCAGGGTTTTTTTCTGAGTGAATGGTAAGCCCACGCAATATATATAGGCCTATACCGGTCAAAAGTTTGGAAACATTAATGTTTTTGAAAGAAGTCTCTTCTGCTCAAGCCTGCATTTATTTGATCAAAAATATAGAAAAAAACAGTAATACTGCGAAATATTATTACAATTTAAAATAATGGTTTTCTATTTGAATATACTTTAAAATATAATTTATTCCTGTGATGCAAAGCTGAATTTTTATCAGCCATTACTCCAGTCTTCAGTGTCACATAATCCTTCAGAAATCATTCTAATATGCTGATTTATTACCAATGTTGAATAAAAACAGTTGCTTAATATTTTTTGTAATAACCTATGATACTTTTTTCAGGATTCTTTGATGAATAAAAAGTTAAAAAGGAACAGTATTTATTTAAGATAGAAATCTTTTGTAACAACATACACTACAATCTTCCTAGCATTGTTCGGGAAGCAGACACTTAAATTTAGTTTAAGTTAATCAGTTTAAATCTAGACTAAAAATGCATCTCTTTAACCTGGCATACACATAATATTATCAATTAATATTTTCATTTTTTTTTTATTATTAGGCTGCATAAATTAGGTTAGCCGGAACCGGGAACACTCGTTACATCAGAAGAAGAATGGCATCTATGCTAATATTAGTCTTTCTGTTTAACTGGAGGTTTACCGTAGTCAACCGGATCCGGGCCATATCCAGGTGAGATCGAGGACCTGTGCCTTGACACGACCACAACGCAACGCAGCCCTGAAGTATCAGCAGACATTGAGTCAACTAGATCATCATCTATTGTGAAGGCCTCGTCGACACGACAGCCAGTGGCACAGTTCCTCAACAAACTGTCTGTACCGCCGTGATGAATACGATCCTCAACTGGATGGAACTGGAATAAATACCTTGAATGCTGCAATCCCATCGGACTTATGTTAGCTACCTGAATCTTAACAAAGCACTGTTTGCCAGAGGAGAACTGGCCCCCCGACTAAGCCTGGTTTCTCCCAAAGATTTTTTCCCCTCCTTTTTAACACCTATTTGCCACCTGATGTCACCTGTTGGAGTTTGGGTTCCTTGTCGCTGTCGCCTTTGGCTTGCTTAGTTGGGGACACTTGACATTTGATATTCAACAGTGTTTTGAATCTGCCTGCATTGACACCATTTTCTTTAAGAGCTGCTGTGCAGCCAAAATTATATATTAGTTATCACTGTAAAGCTGCTTTGACACAATCTGCATTGTTAAAAAGCGCTAGATAAATAAAGGTGACTTGACTTGACTACCGTTCAAAAGTTTGTGGTCAGTAATGTTGTGGTCAGAAATTAATACTTTTATTCAGCAAGGATGTGTTAAATTGATAAGCCAAGACTTATATTGTTGTAAAAGATTTCTATTTTTAATAAATGCATTTTATCTTTGTATCGTTTTATCTTTATTGAATCCCTCTATTGAAGCCCTCAATTACATAAAATTAACAATTTCTTGCCATGCGCATTCAAGGCTATTGATTGTGTTGACATATGTAATAATAAATCATTCATAATATTTCATATATTTTCAAGGACTGCTTACCGAATTTGTATGAATCACCTTTAGCAGTATGACATTCATGTTCAGTGTTGGGGAAAGATACTATTAAAAGTAATGCATGTTGCGTTACTCCCTAAAAAAGTAACTAATTGTGTTATGAAAAGTAATGGGTTACATTACTTTTCTGTTACTTTTCTCACCTGGGCTGTACAGTACAGTAGAGGGTGCAGCTCAAACAAACCTTTCAGCTGTGCTGTCATTCTTGTTTAAAGAAGGATCCAGGAGAAGAAAGTTCAACACTCTCATTTGTGAATCTATTCTAAAGTAATTTTTGCTTATTAGTAAGGTTGAATTAGATCACTGAAGGTCAGCAGCAAAAAAAAAAAAAAAAAAAAAATCAAATATTTTAAAGTATATTTGTGCAATTTAATATAGTTAATTATTACAGGAGTAAAATTTGCATATTACATGTTCAATCAGCATTTGTTTGTGTAAAATTTTGAGATTGCATTTCACTGTTTTTATTCATTTTGAGGAATACTGAATATTTTCATGCAAGTGAGATTAAAGTATGCATGTTCACATTTATTCTAGAACTACAATACCCATCATGTTCACACAGTGCACAGGCGCTTACCCTATTTTTCTCAACATGGTGACAGGAGAGCTGTCAGTCAATAAATGTAAAAAAACAACGTAACTTGCATTACTTATTTTGAAAAAGTAACTTAGATATTTTGTTGTAAATTGAAAAAAATATTGCGTTACTTTACTAGTTACTTGAAAAAAGTAATCTAATTCATGTTATTTATAATGAGTTACCCCCAACACTGTTCATGTTATGTTGTTGATTCAGAGCATTTGGAATAAATGTTTTCATGAAATGTCTTTATGCACATTAGGCAGATTAGGCCTACAGGCATCACTAGGCCTGGGGAAACATTACTGCAGAGATGATAGATCATTTATCAAAGAAACTATTAATAATAATAATAATAATAATAATAAATTATAATGATAGCTAATAATAAAAACGCGTTCTTGTCTTACCCCGATTCATCACGATAAGATATAGCCTACTGATTTAAATTTTAAACTGTCGTGTCAGCCTTACGTCATTCTTTCTGCGAGTTGTAGCCTGTCTGAAAAAAAAAAAAAAAAAAAAAAAAAAAAAAAAAGTCTGTAAACATAGAAGGAGATCCGGTGTTTATGAACAATTGCGTCCTCTTCACGACTGCTGCTGTTAAACTCTATGCATCAGTCAAGGCCACACTGACCTTGCTGTTGTTACACAAAACCTGTAAATAATGTGACCCATCTATCGCTTTAACGGATTTTTATATTGGATCTGACGCATTAAATGGTTTAGCCAGTAAAAAAACAGTAAATTCTCACCTTGCCAGCAGATGGCCCCAGACCGCAGAGATTATAGTCAGTGTTATAGTCAGGTCAAATCACGTTTATTTATAGAGCTTTTCATAATATCATTTCAAAGCTTCACGGAGTCTCAAATAGGCTATGATTCATTGTCTTTATACCCTACCGAACATCTAGGTCTTCATGTAGCCTACCCTGTTCCTGCTTTTATGGAATCCAGCAACGTTTCCACAAATGTTTAGTATTTTCTAGATTTTTCTAATTATAAATTTACAGTTTTCTGCAGGTAACACCCTCATGTTTAGGGCTGTTAGACTAATGACTACTGATTATCAGTTAATTTGTTGAGTAATTATTTAATTAACCGACTATTTCACATCTCGCTACTAATTCAAGTAATGGGCAAATGTAATACACAAACTTTTGGGGAAAAACTTTATTAAGAGCAAAATTGTTTGGTGTGGTGGAAAGGACAATTAAAACAAATAAAATGAATTATTTTCACCGAAATATTGAAATAACATAGTTTGTGTTTACTTTACTTTGTTTAATAAAATGCATATGAAAAGCAGCAAAAATAAATCATGATGGTATCTTCATATAGCCTATAAAAATAAATAAATTAATATAGAGTAGAAATCTGTTAGGCCTAATAAAAATAAAAACAACCCCTGCCTGGGCATAAAACCTGAAAAAGCCCATGAATCACTGCCACATAATTAAAAAAAAAAATGTAATTCAAAATGATGAATAATGTTTACAAATACTTATTATTTGTATATTACTACTATATTACTACTTATTACTATTATTTCACCACAAATTAGTGCGGATCGAAAATTGTCACGAACGATATTATTAGGCTACAATAGATTATTGTAAGGCCGCAGAAGTCTCCAACCAATCGCGGGATCCACAAAGGGCCATGTGACCGGAGCAGGAAGAGTGACTGAGCGGCTATTATAGGTTCTTTGAATCGTCGTTGATACACGCGGCGTTCTGACTGAGTGGAAAATGGCACCTACAGGTAAGAAATAGAAGAGCGCGTATTATGTTGCTAGAATATAAGAACATGAACATAATTGTCTGCTGTTTAAATGAAGCTTAAGTAGTATCGACGTGGTGTTTGTAGCGCGTTAGCCCAGTGAGCTAATATTCGGTGGGTCAGCTGTTAAGTTCGGTCAGCTGGTGCCGCTCGACTCCGCATCCGCCAATCGGTTCCGACAAGTGAAAACACACGAGACTTCGCCGTTCGTCCCACAATGACAGGGCCCAAATTTCGTAATGCAGGAGACTCATTAATCTTCATGATTTCTCCATTTACAAAAACATTTCTTCAATATTCTTCTCATGCTGTTTTTCTATTCATAATGTTGGCTCAACTTAATTAGATTTGTCAAGTTCAAGTAGAGCAAGGCTAGCTGGTTAACCTTTAAGCTCTAAGATTTAATTGCAAACTCATCGCACACCCTTAGCAATACCATTTACAATAAACGAAACGAGCAGATATCAGTTTTCATTTGTCGTTAAAGGGAATTGCAATAAAACCTATTTATTACTTAAAGGTCTTTCTGAATGTATTACCAGGTGGTAGAAAAATCATAATTTATGTAATTTATTAACAAAACACGTTTCTAGATCCACATTTTTGTTCAATGTGATACTCATACTGTTGTATTATTCAATCTAAGCAATCGAAGTTGTCATTTTCATTGTTCAGGTGAAGTTGTGTTTGGCTCTGGGGATCGGGTCTGTGATGACAACCGTTTGCGCTGGGACCTCACTCCTGACCAGATCCACCAGCTTACTGAAGAGCTTATTGCCAAGACCAAAAAGGTGTATGACACTGTCGGCGCCCTGGACTTGGCCAGTGTCAGCTATGAGAACACCCTGAAGGCCCTGGCTGATGTGGAAGTAGAGTACACAGGTAGAAATCAATTGAAACGTTATTATCAAGGTTTAGTTATTATTATTATTATTAAATATTATTTTGCCTAAAGAAAATAAAGCCTAGGACAATTAAAATTTAATTGTGGCAAATGTGTTGTACACAAAATGATTTAAATCTGATGTAACCCTTATTTTACACAACATTATACTGATATTTCTGATATACTGAAATTTCACTAATAAATAGAATTTGTCACAACACTTCTGTTCTTTAGTTATTCGGTTATTGTTTGTTTCTGATTACTTTTAACCTAATATTTCAGCCCAGAGGTGACATTTACAAAGTAACATGCCAGGTTTCTCTATCTATCTACATTTGTAAGGTCCATAGAAAAAAAAAAAGTCTGAGTGTGCAGGAAAGCTGTGTGCAGTGGTATACGCCATTCAGCACTTTTTGCATAATGACACGTTGACCAGCCTGTGCGCTTTCCACTGTGGTTCATTGTTAAGGTGTTGAATTAGCTGTTTTTTAATTCTGTCTAAAAAAAAAAAAAAAAAAAAAGCCCCTTTATTTTTCTTTACGTTCTTCACAGATAGATGTAATATTGATGTTATGTTGAATTCAAAGAAACACACATATAATTTAAAATAGGGATGATGTATCGGCCAATAAAAGCAATATTTTCGCTATCCCCAATTATATCCTGTCAATCAAAAAATGTGTCAGACTGCAACTCATACGGTGTTTGAAGAAATTTCTCATATGTTGAATAAAGGGCTGTTAAAGTTAAGGCTACAATAACGCTTTAACAGTTAAAAAATAAAATAGCCATGTTAAAGCAGGCTCTTTTTAACCCTATGAATCGCCCATAGTTCAAGCCAGGGTTGCCAGGTCAGCCTTTTTTCCCTACACCAAACATTATTTGTACTGCTCCTCCCCTCCCATCCTCCCATCGCAAATAGCTTTGTGTTACTATTACTATTATGTTGCTAACATGTTAAAGGGTTAGTTTACCCCAAAATGAAAATTCTGTCATTAATTACTCACCCTCATGTCATTCTAAACCTGTAAAACTTTCGTCCATCTTCGGAACACAAATAAAGATCTTTTTGATGAAATCAGAGAGATGTATGTCTCTCCATTGACTGCCTTTGCAACGATCACTTTGATCCTTAAAAAAGTACATGAAGAGAACGTAAAACAAATCCATATGAATCGAGCGGTTTGGTCCAAATTTTTGAATAGACTCGATCACTTTTAATGATGAACAGATTTAATTTAGGCTTTTATTCACATGTAAATATTGAACAGCGAACATAAGCAGAAGCTCAACCGAACCTGAATAATGCACAAAAACAAACCTCTTCCGCAACCTCAAACATGCTGCGTGCTGCGTTAGTGAGGTTCATTATGCTAATATAGTGTATATACGAAATGTTACTCTCTAGAGTTATTTTTCAAGCGAACTAACATGCTGTCATCACTAAATGCCTGAAGTAAATCTAATGCTGCATGAGATTATTCTCAAGCTGTTTTATTGATATCCTTCAGTAGATGAAACAGTGGTTGAGAGATTGCATTTTAACATATCGATCGATCGTCTCTTCTTCGTCTGCACTTTTTACTGGCAGAGTTGCATTAACGTGCATACCCCCTTCTGGTCTGGAGTGTGGATCACTTGTGACTGACTGTATTCGTTGTGTGACTGCATGAACCAAACCGTTCCATCCGTACTGTATACATACATGTACCGCTACACCCCTAGCTATTAGTATCGAAGAAACGTAGTATCGATGCATCTCTAATCTAAAAGCCGATTATTTAAATTGATTCATGTTCATTCTACTTTTTTTTTTTTTTTTTTTTTTTTTTTTTTTTTTGCAGTTCAGCGGAACATGTTGGATTTCCCTCAGCATGTGTCCTCCTGTAAGGACGTCCGCACGGCCAGCACCGAAGCCGATAAGAAGCTGTCAGAGTTTGATGTGGAGATGAGTATGAGGGAGGATGTTTATCAGAGAATCGTGGCTCTGGAGGTGAGCAGGGACCAAGCGCTAGCACATCTCTCTCAGGAACTAAATGCTAGTATCTCTCAGGGACTGAACTGAGCTTTGAGAAAGCTGAGGAAACCTGTTAACTGACTTTACCAAATAAGACACATTAGTGTGTGGTTCCACCAGCATGTGCATAATGTTATTAGCCATGAATGATAAAAACAGGTAAAGGTGATGTAAGTTTAAAACACCTTCTCTAAACATCTCATCATTTTTATATTTTTATTTTTATTGTTGTCTTTTTCTTTTTTTCAACAGGAGAAGCTGTCAGATGAGAGTTTGACACCCGAGGCTAAGCGATATATGGAAAGACTCATAAAGCTTGGGAAGAGAAATGGCCTTCATCTTTCCAAAGAGAAGCAGGAGGTCAGATATTAAGATGTTCCTTTCACTTTGCTGTGTAACAGTAGCACAAACACTCTTTTCTAGCCTGTAACTGAGTTTTGTCTTCCCTGTAACAGGAGATCAAAAAGATCAAGAAAAAAATGAGCACACTGTGTATCGATTTCAACAAACACCTGAATGAAGATACGACTTGCCTGTATTTCTCTCGAGAGGAGCTTGGTGGGTGGGCAGAGTACTTTCCTTTCAGAGACACTGAGGATTTGATTTAGTGCCTCCTTAATACAATTATGATCATTTTAATATTATAATAAAGTGTAATGCAACTTTGGGTCTGAACAATTTTTAGTAGTTTACCCTAATTGCAAAACACTGTATTTGCAATGTGCAACTAGGTCAAAGCTAGTCAATTTCATTTAGTTAAACACAGTAACTATGCCAACACTTAGAGTCAATTTTCAATATTCAATTTTTTTTATTTTTTTTATTTTAATTGGTTTGATAATAATTTTCTCACAATTTTCCATCAAAACGACTATTGATTTTTAGTGTCAATGTGACAGAATTGAACAGAGCTGAACTTGACATGCAAAGACAACCAATAAAAATAACTACATTGAAGGTATTTTGAGGGTGCATCAGGTGACAAAAAAAATGTCAATTTTAGGTAACAAAATTCCAATCAGAATGATTAATAAATTATTTTAATGTATTAATTCAATAGGAATAAAAAAAACATTTTATTGTCTGTTGGACAGAACATCCATTTTTGTAAAAACAAAAAAACATTTTTTTTTTATTTTTTTATATTTATATAGACGAATGCACTGATTCATTAAAATCATACTTTTCAATGCAAAATGAAAGGGGGGGATATTTGATTTTAGGAGTTTGTTTATTGATCAGCTGCATGCAATTCATTGACAACAAAAAAATCAACATCACACACAGTGTTTTGTCACACTACACTTCAACATGTTGAGGAAAAACTGCATTGATTTAAAAAATAATGAGCAATATTCTCAGTTACTAGCATCGCTACTTTTAGTTCCCTGATAAAGTGCTCATGTAAAGGGCCTCCCCCGCTGTTACATGTAGTTTTGATGTTATATGTTTCTGTTACATGTTTTTAGGTGGGCTTCCTGAAGATTTCCTCAACTCTCTGGAAAAGGATGAGTCTGGAAAACTAAAGCTCACTCTGAAGTATCCTCATTATTTCCCCACCATGAAGAAATGCTTTGTCCCAGAGACACGGAAGCAGTTAGAGGAGGCTTTCAACTCACGCTGCAAAGAGGTCAGACATCCCAGAAATCACCTGTAACCAGAATTGGAATGCTACCTGAAAACACTATGAGGGAGATGCTTTAAAATAATGCAAATGATGATTTTAATACTTTTATTGTATTGAATCCCCTGACAGGAGAACTCCGTTATTCTGAAGGAGCTTGTAGAGTTGCGCTCTAAGAAGAGCAGCCTGCTAGGCTTCAGCACTCATGCTGACTTTGTGCTTGAGATGAACATGGCCAAGGCCTCCAAGAAGGTTGCAACTTTCCTCGGTAATGACTGCTATCTTTACATGGAAAGACTAGAGTCTCATTTATAAAAGAACAGAGCTGAGATTGGAGCTGTTATAGTGAAAAAAATCTGTTATTTATTATATATATATTTTTTTTTTTTTTTTTTAATAAATACTTTTACTTAGCCAGGATGGATTAAATTAATCAAAGGTGACAGTAAAGGTATATATAATATTTCTATTAAAAAAAAAAAAAAAGAAAAAAAAAAAAAAGCTGTTCTTTTGAACTGAAATGTTTCCACAAAAATATTAAGCAGTACAACCATTTTCAACATAATAATAAAAGTTTCTTGAAAACCAAATTGGCATATTATTAATGATTTCTGAAGGATCATGTGACACTGAAGACTGCTGAAAAATCAACTTTACCATCACAGGAATACACTTTTCATTTTCAGACATATTAAAAAAAGACAAACGTTCCGTTAGTTCATGTTGGTCAAATACGTTGTTGATAATAAAAATTAAATAATCAATTTTATCGATTAGTTGTTGCAGCCCTACTGTTAACTTTAGTTAATACAAATACAACTGTTTATTGTTAGTTTGTTAGCTCAGGTCCATTAAATAATATTAACAGATACAACTTGGTTGTATCAACAATTGTTTTTAATAATGTATTTGTTAATGTTGAAGTTAACAATAAATTGAATAAACTGTTTATTTAATAAATACTGTATTTTCATTGTTAGTTGATGTCAACTAATATATTTAATGTTAACAAATTTAACCTTATTGTAGGGTGTTCATTTAGTATATTTTTGTTCTATTGTGTTTAACCATTTGTTCTGTCTCCTCCTGTAGAGGATCTGGCCCGTAAACTAAAGCCCCTGGGTGAGGAGGAGAGGGCTGTTATTCTGAAGCTGAAGGAACAGGAGAGCCAGAAGAGAAATTTGCCCTTCACTGGAGAACTCCATGCCTGGGATACGCGCTACTACATGACCCAGGTGGAGGAGACCCAGTATGCTGTGGATCAGAACCAGCTAAAGGAATATTTCCCAATGGAGGTGGTTACCAAGGGTCTTCTGGACATCTATCAGGAGCTGCTTAATCTCACCTTTCAGCAGGTGGAGGGAGCACCTGTCTGGCACGATGATGTGACGCTGTACTGTGTTAAAGACCGCTCCTCCGGCCAGGTGGTGGGCCAGTTTTATCTGGATCTTTTCCCCAGGTAAGCACTCATACCTGGTTTCTACAGAAATTGTTCTGGTGGGGATCTGAAAATCTTTCTTTCTTAAGAATACAATTCTTCTTAACTGCTATCATTTTTTTTTTTTTTTGATTGTTCTTATGACAAAACTTAAGATTCTTAAAGAATCATAAATAACTTGTCTTAAAAGGTTAGTTAACCCAAAAATGAAAATTCTGTCATTAATTACTCACCCTCATGTTGTTCCAAACCCGTAAGCAGGGTTTTTCCTGGCTCAAAACGATGCAGAGGTGGTAAAATCCTTGGTCCCTCTAGGGGGTCTGGGGGCAGCCTCGTAATTCTCTATGCAGAAAAAAACCCTGCCTGTAAGACTTAACTTTGGAATGCAAATGAAGGTCATTTTGATGAAATCTGAGAGCTTTCTGTGCTTCCATTGACAGCCTAGGCAATTGCAACTTTAAAGCTTCAAAAAGTTCATAAAGAAGTCTGAGTACTAATCCATATGAATTGAGCGGTTTAGTCCAAATTTTCTGAAGAGACTCACTCTCTTTTTATGGTAAATAGATTTAATTTGGGCTTTTACTCACATATAAACCTTGATCAGTGAACATACACAGAAGTTCAAACAAACTTGAATGACAAGCGAGAACAAACCACTTCTGGAAGCTCAAACGTGCTGCCTAACCAGTGAGGTTCATTCTCGTGTGTTACGCAGCAGTTTGAGCTTCCGGAAGAGGTTTGTTCTTGTGCGCCATTCAGGTTTGGTTGAGCTTTTGTTAATGTTCGATTACCAAGGTTTATATGTGAATAAAAGCCTAAATTAAATCTGTTCACTATAAAAAGCGATCAAGTCTCTTTAGAAAATTTGGACTAAACCGCTCTATTCATATGGATTAGTTTTTCGATCTCTTTATGAACTTTTTGAAGCGTCAAAGATGAAGTTGCATAGGAAGTCTATGGAGGGGCAGAATACTGTCAGATTTCATCAAAAAGATCTTCATTTGTGTTCCGAAGATGAACGAAAGTCTTACGGGTTTGGAACGACATGAGGGTGAGTAATTAATGACAGAATTTTAATTTTTGGGTGAACTAACCCTTTGTCCAATGATTATAATCTGCAGGCAGTGGAAATAATAGACTGCCTTACAAGTTAGTAATGCACCGAAAGAAAGAAAGAATGAATAAATAAATTTTTTTTTTTAATTTATTTTTTATTACCAAAGCACTGAATAATCATTTAAATGATGGCTGTAAAAAAAAAAAATGGTACTGTTTCTTTCTACATACCATCTGAAGTTGATGTTTATTTGGTTCTATAACTAGTGGTAAAGAGGAAGAGGGTTTGGTGGAACTGATGGAACGGCAGTTTCTTTCAGGTTTTTTTCCCCTCTATCTGAAAAAGAACATCTGATTGTACATTAATCATTTACATATCAGATCAGGCATTAGAACACTCAGTTACTTACATGTTGTTGCATTACTGTCGAGTCCATATCATAAGTCTGTTTGCAAAGCCTGCGCCGAAATGTGATTGATTTACCAAAGAATCTACGGTGAAATACTGAATAGAAATAAATAAAGCTCAACTGAAATATTCACTTTGTTGAATATAATTAAAATAATAATTAACCATATTCCTGGCATAAGGATCCTTTGAAAGGTAATGTTATTTTTGTCCTGTTGTATCGCTCTTCTCTCCTCCTCATCTCACTAGCACACCAGTGGGCGGGGCTAACGTTGCAATGATGAATGCGTTGATTTCTTCTGTGGAGGTGGCGTTTCACCTATCTATAGATCGGCACATTCCAAGATCAGTTGTTCAATGAGCCTGGTGTAAATAAAAGCTTTTATTGGACTAAAAAGGATGTTTTCAGTTCTGAATCTTACAGGATATTCTTATAGTATGATGACCTCTTATATATCAAAAGCTCAAGGAAAAGTTGATTTCTCAATTCATGACCTCTTTAAATATGCAACTTTGCTGGCTAATGAATGCATTAGTGACCCGTTGAATATAAACTAATGCAAATAGATGGTAACAAGTGTGCCATTAAACATTTGGGTCAGATTCGTGTGTATTTTTGTCACATTGTTTTAACCGCTTGAGGTACTCCTAATGTTAGCGTCCTTTCAGCCCTGATGGCAAACACTACTGCTGTTCTTTTTCTGCTAATGCAGCATCTAGTCAGCAAATTAATTACTTTATAATGATATGACAACATGTTCTGTGTTCATACCGTTTCGCTGTTAGTGTTTTAAATGCACATCTGGAGTGTCAACGCTCTCCGTACGGTGCTCAACCTCGCGTGTAAAAATAAACAGCTGGAGGTATCAGTGATTCCATATCTAGAGGCCACTCTCATACTGTATGATGACAGCGGACCCTTTTCAGCCACTCCAGCCTCCCTGTATAGCTCTAGCAACGGACGCAACCCAGAACAACAAATCGGCATGGATTTTTGCCAATTAACCATTTGTCCCACCACTCAGCCATCGGTGCCGATGAAACTGGCAAAACTGATAACGGTTGACCTCTTGCCCAACACCCTTATGACTAAAAGTTTGCTACTAAGTATAAGGCAGTATTTGACCCTAGTTAAGCGTATCCATAGCAGACTGGTTGGAGTGGCCTTGGATGGCAACAAGTTTTCTTACCTATTTGGTAAAAGGGAGGACGTTTCCTCTAGTTGGGTAGCACTGATTTCCAAAAGTTTTTTTTGCCTTTCTACTGTATAGGCAGCCAAGTTTTATTGAAAGCCCATTTTGCCAGTGGTGAAGTACCCCTTTAAGGGTGGACAGGTAGCTTCAGTGTGGGATTTCTGAGACCTAGAACCCATTAATATTCGAAGTGCAGAGCCTCCGTGGCAGTTCAGCTGGATTAATCGCTAATTCTCCCTTATCTCTGTAGGGAGGGTAAGTACGGCCATGCTGCATGCTTTGGCCTGCAGCCCGGCTGTTTGCTCCCGGATGGAACCAGGCAAATGTCTGTGGCTGCCATGGTGGCTAATTTCAGCAAGCCCACCGCTGACGCGCCATCCCTGCTGCAGCACGACGAAGTGGAAACGTATTTTCATGAGTTTGGACATGTGATGCACCAGCTTTGTGCTCAGGTCTGAATGAAGGCTTTCAATGTCACTTGGGTTGCAACTATTTTGCAGTGTGTGAAGATTGAATATAGATGTACTTTTGTTTGTTCAGGCTGACTTTGCAATGTTCAGCGGGACTCATGTTGAGAGGGATTTTGTGGAAGCTCCGTCTCAGATGTTGGAGAACTGGGTCTGGGAGAAGGAGCCACTGCAGCGCATGTCCAAGCACTACAAAACAGGAAACCCCATTCCAGAGGAGCTTCTGGACAAACTCATCAAGTCCAGACTTGCTAACACAGGTGACCATAGACAAAACAGACTGTGGTCATTTTCACAAACAAAAACCTGAACTTATCACCTGCTAACTACAAGTCAAAATGAAATAAAAGTTTACACTGTAATTACTAATTTGACACTCAATTTCCTAGTCTTATTATGAATGATTTTATCAATGTAAATCCAAGGGAAAATTGTCTTTGTAAGCTGTTTGTTTCAGTGTTAATACATTGTAATAGTTTTCCTTTTTGGCTGACATATTTTTATTGAACCCCTCCCTTACAACCAACAACTCCATTTTGGTAGGAAATATGTCAGATTGCTGTGGAAAAATGTCCTCCAATATTCACAGATTTCAAGATCTATTGAAAAGTCTGGCTTATTAAAGTATCCTTCCTGTTTTTCAGGGTTGTTTAACTTGAGGCAGATTGTTCTGGCTAAGGTGGACCAGGCTTTGCACACAAAGAATGGGGTTGACCCGGCTGAGGAGTATGCCAAACTCTGCCTGGACATCCTGGGAATTCCTGCTTCACCAGGTATTTGAGTTGTACATATAGTTACCACCTGGAATGAGAAGCACTTTGGTTTTCATAATCTGTGCAATTGGAACTTTTTTTTTTTTTGAGTGACAGGCATAAGGATGATCACACAGAATGTGTTTTTGTTCTTAAAAACATGAGACGCATAAAAGTTGATGTAGTACTGCAGTTATTGTAATACGTAGTAATGAATGCAGAGCCCCAGCCCTGATGAATAGAAAAGGCTGGGTCTCCTCAAGATGCATCGGTCTAGCACATGTTTACTTAGAAAATTAAAAGCAGCAACGCTTACTGCAAACAGCTCCCACAGGACTTTATGACTGGCCCAAAGCGAACTTCTTACACCACCATGTCCTGCCCTCATACGTGCTCATGACTGTAATCTTATTCTTTGTTCACACATAGCATCATACCGGTAATGTACTAGTAATGTTAAGAAAATTGATTCACTGGTATTTTTGAAAAGGTCCTGTTCACACATGATCTCGAAACGAATTCTGAATTTACCGGACATTTAAGGCTGTATGTGTGAAAAGGGGCTATTGTAATACAAAGCATGGTTTACTTTTGTGTGTGTAATAAATAAATAAATAAATAAATATTAATTATATGCCATGCACAGTAAATGTATAATGATTTTCACAGTGTTGCTTAATTTTATTTCACCTACAGCAGTGGTTCCCAAACTGGCGTACATGTACCCCAGGAAGTACATGAGGTTCATTAATTCTACCCCACATTTAAAATAACATTAAAAGCCTGAATGTATTTCTAACAGGCAAAATGCCATAAATACATGACATCCTATCAAATTACCTTATATTTTTGCTGTCAAAACTGACTGGATCCACTCAAGCAGCGTGCAAATATGATGGGTTGCATGCAGGGTATGCTGCCTTAGCAAATCGCGCTACATTACTGCCATTCTCTGTAGCTTGCCTTTGTAAAAGTGGGGATTTTGTACTTACTAGCATGAAGAACAAATATAGACACAATCTGTGCATAGGCTCAAACTCTCTTTGATACAAAAACATACTGTGAGGTTTTTTTTAATAATTTTATTTCTAACAGTTTTTATATAAACATAAAACAGATGAAAGTTTCAATGTATACAAAAATATACTATACACAAAAAACAAAAAAAACAAAACAAGAGAACCACCACCACCCCCCATGAACAGGCACCAGATACAATGAAAAATATACACCTTAAACAAAAACATACGTAATCAAACGTAGTGAGTTCTTGTTTTTAATGTTGATCATATATTAGATATATATATTCATATATAAGAATGCAATTTTTCCCAAAATATCCACATGATTGCAAATGTGACATTTAATTTTATACATGTTACTTATATATACAGATTTTAACAGTTCAGTAAACAAAAGGGTAATATTAAAGGGGACCTATTATGCCCCATTTTACAAGATGTAAAATAAGTCTCTGATGTTCCCAGAGTTTTAGCTCAAAGTACCCCACAGATAATTTTTTTTTTATAGCATGTTAAAATTGCCACTTTTTGGGGTTGAGCAAAAACGCGCCGTTTCAGCGTGTGCCCTTTAAATGCAAATGAGCTGCTGCGCTCTGCCTAAGAGGGCATCTGAATGATGGCCAGAACTTTACAGATAAGTTTTATGATTTTTATTTCACTTCACACAAAAGATGAAGCGTCCGTTTTCACTCTGTAAGAGCTTAATAAAACTTGGTGCAAGTGTGCATTAAAATATTATCCATAAACTCTCTCTCCCTTGCATTATCATCAAGATACACAGCGAAGTATACAGAAACACTCGTTACAACTAACAGTAAACAAATATATAAAGACCTTATGCCTTTTTTGGGTGGTGCTTAATAAACTGGTAAACTTTATATCCATAAATCCAATGAACTGTAATAGTGCTCTCACCTTCATTACTGCCGTATCCAGTATCACTCTGGAGACTGGAAGCTGGACCACAAACAGTTTACTGATCTATCCTTGGGTAACAAATTTTTAGCACAACCTCTGTTTTGTATTGACATTCCTTCACAAAGCAGTCCGGTGTGAAATGATTCGCGCAGGCATAAACAAATTTCAGTAGAGTTGAGGTAGCATTTTCTTCGAAAACAAAATTAATCCACCTCATCTTCAGCGGCTCCGATTTAGGGAGTAAATGGAGAGAGCTATGTGGATTAATCCATCCAGCTACAGAACACGTAAAATGCTTGGGAGACATTCTCGTCAGTGCAGTAATGGCAGACTTTGAACTCGCTCAGGGCAGTTCTATGTTAAAACTGCAGTGTCTGTCAACCTTTGTGGGCGGGTCCTGTGGCTAATGTGACGTCACACTGGCAGGGATCTGGAAACGGCTTGTTCTAAGACACTGCTTATGATTTATGGGAATTCATTTAAAAAAGTGGGTGGATTTTTATCATTATAGGGTGGTTGTGTACACACACTGCCAACACACATTTATAGCCAAACACCATGCAAAAGTGAATTTTGCATAATGGGTCCCCTTTAAGTCATGTACATTTCAAACTACTACTCTATCAATTTTTTTTTATTTAAAACATTATTTATTTTATAAATTTATTTATAAAGGTACAAAAAAAATGCACTGGAAAATCAATTTAAGGGGGCAAATATTGTCCTGGTACGCAAAATAATGTTAAATGCCTCAGGGGGTACACCACTTTAAAACAGTTTGGGAACCGCTGACCTACAGCAAAATTAGCACAAATATATATAATGAATTTGTAAACGTCAGCTCAACTAGCAGAATAACATTGCTAAACTACTGAATGCAATTATTATTATCTGAATGCAATTATTACCTCATCAATACCTCCTCTATCTTCAATTTTTTTCTTTCTTTCTTTTTTTCTCTCTGTGCTCTTACAGGGACAAACATGCCTGCCACCTTCGGTCACCTGGCAGGAGGATATGATGCTCAGTACTACGGTTACCTGTGGAGTGAAGTCTTTTCCATGGACATGTTTTTTGCCCGTTTTAAACAAGAAGGCATTATGGACCCTAAGGTTAGCTTAACCTAAAGTGCTTGTGGGTCCTGTGCATAAATATGCCTTTTGTATGTCTACTCATGTTTCTGTGTTAAACAGGTGGGTCTGGACTACAGGAAGTGCATTCTGAAGCCTGGAGGCTCTGAGGATGCTGCTGACATGCTGAAGAAGTTTTTGGGAAGAGAACCAAAGCAGGATGCGTTCCTCCTGAGCAAAGGACTCACTGTTGAGCTGGAGTCCGGCACGCCCTGTGCCTGCTGACTGCCTGAATGTTAGGCTAAGCCGTAAAAGCCTCAGACTGATACCTCCTAAGAAAAACCCCCAAAAGCTCATTCACTTATCACACATTCTCCCAACCCTGCACTGGTGTAAAGAGCTTTCACTATGGATGTTTGAATCATTGTTTTAAAATTGAAAATTGTATTGAAATCTGTCCCCCCCAAAAAAAAAAAAAAAATCTCCAAATGACACTCTTGTTGTGTTTTAACTGTTTTCTATGGAGCTTAATGAATTCCCTGTAGAAAATGCCAAGGAACTGCTTCAGTGCACTCATAACAGATAATTTGGCTGATGTCACATACGGGATACCAGTTACATGATTCACAACAGGTCACTAGGAAAGCATTAACTTTATTAATTAAGCATTAATATTGGATGAATTTCACCCCAAATTCTAAAGAAATAAAAACAAGAATTATATTTTGCTTAAATTAAGACATATTAAGAACATTTGTCTCCATAAATAAATAAATATCATAAGTATCATTCTTAAAAAAAATTAACTTAAAATTGCAGCTTAAAATCATATCAGATCTTTTTCCACATTTAATGTAATATTGAAACCATAATTCTTGTATGAAATAAAGTCCTTTTGTTTTTCATGTTAATATATTACATAAATTGCACAATTTTGCCTGTGGCAAAGTAAGTTTTGATCATGATTTAAAGCATCAACCTGGCGCCTGATTCCTTGGTGAGCGTAGGCTTAGGATATTCTCTCGGGACTGAAGGGTTCTGAGCGCATTAGAGAGGCTAGAAACAAACAACACAGAGTAACAATGAACAGATGCAGAGGTTTAGTTAACAGTGCAATAAAATCACCTGCTCCTGTGGGAGTATGCTCAGTTTATCAAGTTAACGTGAATACTTTTCAATTCAAAATAATATTATAATTATTTGTAAAGAGGCAAAAAAAAAAAAGGATCTTTGACTCATAATCAGAAATGAAAAGCAACAGTAAATGCCTTTATAATCATCAGGTTAATTAAACGTGTGGCAGCTGCTCCTGGTCTCCAGGGTCTGATCTCTGCTGCAGGCGGCGGGTCGTAAACACTGTGTCTCTCTCGGCCTTCCTGATCTCAGTGGATAAAATGACGGGTACAGAGGAGAGCAAACAATTGTGCTGGAGTGCTTCGCAACGGAGCTGTTTTCTTTTCCTTCTAGTGGAATACTGTGGAAAACGTATTTTTTGTCTAGGGGCTCAATTATTATTCAGCTTTCAGATCTTTCACTTCTGAAACTAAGCAGTGATGCTCAGTAGTTCTGCAGCTCATTATTCAGTGCTGTAGATTTTTTGGGGGGTCACTAAGATTTGAGTGGGTTATGAGGACAGGAGCGCAGGCGACCATACTCTGGATTTATTAAAGTGTGTTGGTCAGGATGGCTGTGGTGGAGATGAGCGAAGCTCTTGGATTGGAGGCTCTACGGGGACAGAGCGCTGATGCTCTACAACCTGTTTCCAGAATGGTGCGGGTGTTCATCAGCTCCACACACTCAGGTACGGCTTGTAATGCTTGTTTTAGTCCCCTTAACTGTGTTTTTTGCATGCATATATATGAGTTGTATAGACTTATTGACAAATGAATAAACCTCACATATATAGTGTGTATATATGTAGTAATTATATTTAGGCTACAGCATTTCTACATTTACATTTTGTGAGTTAAGGAAAAGTTTATTTTTGTAGTAATACTGAAATAATCCTGATCAAGCAAGATTGTATTTTTGAATTATGATACAAAACCGTACAAATGACCGTTGTACCAGGCAATCAATATCCTACAAAATGCTACTGGTTTTGTAAAAATCATATTACACTATTAATAAGCGAGATAACGTACAATATTAAATGGCACAATAAACTTCTTCAGGACCTGCCATTATTAAACTACATTTTATTTGACAGACATGAAAAATGAGAGAAATGCATTCTGGGAGAAGGCATATTCTGAGTTGCAGGCCCACTGCCAAAGTTTGGGTCTCGTCTTTGAGGTTTGTGTTGAAAATGTATTCTAGTTTAATTTTGGTGGGAACGCTTTATTTAGAACTATTTTACATTTTATTTTACTAAACATATCACCCGGTGAAAGAGCATAATATATAAATATTTTTTTATTTGTTATTGTGAATTTTCTTTGGTCTTTCTTGCAGTTAGTGGATCTCAGATGCGGAGTGCGTGACCTCATCGCAGCAGATCATTTGATAACGGAACTGTGCATTAAAGAAATTGAAACCTGTCAGAGAATATCAGATGGTCCAACTTTTATTGTAAGTGTCATCAGCAACATTATTACAATTAATTCAGTCTTTGCCATTTAACACCTTTAGGTCAGCAGGCTTGTTTTGGTTCTCATTTAAAATCCCTAAGCGTAAGTGTAATGCTGTATCTCTGCTTGGCACTGTTTGTTTTTGTCAGGCTCTGCTCGGTAATCAGTACGGCCATCGCCCCATCCCACACCTTATACCAGAGAAGGAGTTTGAGTCGCTGGTATCAAAACTTTCCAAAGATTCAGAGAGTTTAATGCTCCTTAACCAATGGTTCTTCAAAGACAGTAACTCAGTCCCACCCACATATATCCTCCAGCCAATCACAGCTCACTATCCTCATTACAATGACAGGGGTTCTGAGAGCGGACATTTGCGTGATAATGATGTCATATCCTGGAATCTGACAGAGTCACGACTGCTGCAGGCTCTCCGCACTGCTGCCCAACAGGCTGAGAGAGACGGGGATATCAGTGTTGACCATAAGCACAAGTTTTTCAAATCTGGTAGGATTATGAAACTTTCCACGGATATGGTGCAGAATTGGGCCATTTTTTTTGTCATTCCAGACCTGTATGACTGACTGACTTCAGCGGAACACACACAACAAAATACATTTTTGAATGATGTTTTTATCTATCCAAACAGTCACTGGGTTCCAAAACACTGGGTCCCACTGACTTTCATTGTATAAACTTAAAGAAAAGTTTAAAGTGAGTAGTAAAAGATTATAGTTTATCTAACAATTCTTAAAAAAAAAAAAAAAAAAAAGGCATTTCAACTTCTAATTATTTTAAAAAATGTGCCCCAATACCATATTTATGGAAAGAGTCTTCTAAGTCTATTGAATCCTGTCCTAGTTTTCCTTTTTAATGATTATCATGTTCTTTACGTATGTTTCATAGTGTTAGAGTATGAAATGGAGCACGGTTTTCTCAAGACTCAAAGGGACACATCAGCTGTGCTGTTTATTCGTGAACTGCCTCGACTTAGTAAAAGAGACTGCAAGAAAAACTTTGCAAAGTTTCTTCTGGACGTCACAGCTGACGGCTTGCTTGACACAGAAGCCCGAGAGCTCTTGGCTGACCTGAAGCAACGCATCTGCAACACAGGTCGCCTCCAACCTCTCTGCATGGAGCTCAGCAAAGGAGCTATGGACCCGAGCCGCAAAGAACACAAGGAATACCTGGGAAAACTGTGTGAGCAGGTAACATCTCAAATGAAGGAAATGATCAGCAGGAATGCACTGCAAACTTCAGGAGGTTGTAGCACAGTAGATCCAGGATGGTCTTGGTTGAAACAGGAGCTCTTCCATCATGCCATGCTGAGCGAGGAGAAGTGTTCTGTGTTTAAAGGGAGGGACAGCATTCTGGGAAAGATCTGCATCACCATGTGGGAGTCCACTAATGCTTGCCATGAACCTCTTCTGGTTCATGGACCTTCAGGGGTTGGTAAAACGGCTCTGCTTTGCAAACTGGCACAGGAAATGCGAGCCGTTGTTGATCATCGGGGAGTTGTGGTGCTAAGGCTGCTGGGAACATCTCCACTCAGCTCGGATGTTAACTCTGTTCTCAGAGGTCTATGTCTTCAAGTGTGTGGAGCTTCAGGGTTGAAGTTCCCCCACCCGCATATTGCCAACACGCATGAAGAGCTAGTCCGGTTTTTCCATTTCATGCTGGAAGACTTGTCAAAACAAGGAGACACGCTCCTGCTCATTCTAGACTCAGTGGACCAGCTGTTAGAGGCAGACAAGCCCCATAAACTAGACTGGATACCAAAAGCAATCCCACCTAATGTACATATTGTGCTCTCCACGTCTGATGACTGTGTTGAGAAATGTAAATCTTTGGTTTCAGCAGAACAAAACATCTTTAGAGTGGAACTTCTCACAGATGATCAAGGGAAAGATGTCATTGATGCCTACATGAGCGCAGCTGGACGCAAGCTGACTTCAGAACAGTTTGACACCATCTTACACAGCTTCCAGCAAAGTGGAAGCCCTTTGCATCTGAAACTGTTACTAGACATTGCCAAGCAGTGGTCCTCCTGGACCTCCATGTCTAGTGTTCACCTGGGCGTCTCTGCACAAGAAGTGATGACACAGTTTGTGCAATCACTTGAGGAAAATCATGGGAAGAAGCTAGTTAGTCATACTTTGAGCTTCATATTGTTATCAAGGTAAGTCATATTGTGTTGGTGTAGCAAGAACTTTTTGATGATAGATGTTTTGTTAGTTCAGTATAATGGCATCTTTTGCACTGCCGTGCTGTCTCTCCTCCAAATTATGTGTAAAAATGCATACAATTTTTCAAAAATATGCCAAAGTAGCTTCAGAACCACCTTAAATTCTATCGTATCGGCAGTCATTCTGTGGTTGTGCACGAGAATCAACACTGAGCTTGTCACCATGTCATAGATTGTTTCCTGTGTAAATACTAAGGTTGTGCACCATTGAGAAATGAATTGATAACACATTTTAAAAAGTTTATTTTATTTCTGGTAATAATAGATTTTTTCATGGTTAGCATTTTAAGTTGCATCTGTGCCACATTAAGAAGTCTGCACAAATGCACTTGATGAGTCTAGCCTTATACTAGCCTTCATAATTGGCAGGTCTAACTCTTATTTTTGACATTTCACACTGTAATGGAAGTCTACGTTTTTAAATGTAATTATTTGTATACATATTCAACAGATATGGACTATCAGAGGCAGAGTTACAGGATGTCTTGTCGTTAGATAATGATGTTCTGGCTGAGATCTATAAGTACTGGCTTCCTCCAAGCCACACACTCCTGCGATTCCCACGTCTTCATTGGTCACGTCTCCGTCATGACCTGAGAGCTCATCTGGTGGAGAGATGGGAGGGGGGTGTTATTCTGCTGGGTTTTGCTCACAGGTAAAGGTTTGCTTAGACCTTTCTGTTTTCCACCACCATAATAATGCAGGTCGTAAAAGAGGAAGCCACATGAAGAATCTTGAAGTTCATCACAAGTAGCTTTTCCACAGGCAGAAGTATATACTAGTATATAGAAGGTGCACAGAGTCATTCACGCAAACACAAAACACTATCATGGTAACACACGACACTTGAATGATGCAATAAACATTCATTAAACAACAGAAAATGTAACATAAAACCCAAATGTACATAAAAACTATTAAGAAACATGATTATTTAAACAAATTACCTTCAAATGTGAAGTGTCACACAGGGAATTCTGGGAATGTCAGTTTACTTTTTTTTTTTTTTTTACTTCTAAAAACAGTACAATTAACAGCATTTTGCTGTGAAATTACATTAAATGTCTGGTTAGATAATTTTTTTCTGTATATAGTATAGGAACTTACTGTTAACCTATTAACAGTCATCCCCCCCAGAGAAAATGTATGTATCGAATATACAGCTACTTTTGAATGGGATCTACCAGTAGGGGCTAACTAACCAATGATAACCAGTCGAAACTTGACCCCTTGACAATCTCTAGTCTTCCTCAAGGAAAAATCATAGCACTCCATATGCCCATTCTGTCAGTGTTCTCATCTTAGCCTTTACTTTTCTTAGGCAGTTCAAAGAGCTGGTAAGGAAGAGATATTTGTCACGCGATGTGAAAGCTGACATGCACGCCATCCTCGCAGAGTATTTCTCAGGACAGTGGAGTCAAGGGCAGCTCAGGCCTATTCTTCTGCCCTCGCTAACCACACTGCTAAATGCTGACAGAAAGGTATTGTTCAAGGTCACAAAATCAGCAATTAGATGTAAGTAACTCTTATATATTTACTTTTTTTTGTGTGTGTGTGGTAAAACATGCTATATTTTCAAGGTACCACCACAGCCCTTGTGGTTCACTGGAGAAATTGCCAATTTACGGAAGCTTCATGAACTGCCCTATCACCTCGCTCATGCAGGCAAATGGGAGGAGCTACGCAAATCAGTGCTTGGTGAGGTTTGGATAGGTTTACACTTTTTTTGATAGTCCACTTTGGACATGTCAACTAACAACTCTCATTAGAATATTGATAGACTGAAGTAGACTGTTACGGTTACGGTTAGGTGTTAGGGTTCAGGTTAGTAGAAAAAAAAAAGTGCTTGCAGATATTAAGCAGACAGTCTACTAATACTCTAATGACTACTAGTTGATGTATTTGCAAAGTTACTTCTAGTTAGTCAAATGTCTAAAGTGGACCATCAAAAAAAAGTGTTACCTTGGATAGCAATAGGTGGAGGAAAACAAATCCTGGTTACCAAAGTGAAACATTCATTCCTGTAGGGTAGATTTGGCAATTTATTTATTTTTCTTCAAAGAAAAACGTTATAAAACTTTTTTGCACTTTAAATAAAGCAAAAAAAATAAAAAAAAATAAATAAATAAAAAATCCAGAACCAGCTTTATCATAAAAAATATCTAGTTCTACTCATGAAGCTCTAGATGGTGCAGATTTATAGGACATTTATATCCAATTTGCTAGCATTACTACATGTTTCAAACTGATTGGCCTCTGTTGATTCTGCAGCCAATGAGCTTGCCTGCTTAACATTTACATAGTCTGGTTCAGTGTTCACTCTTAAGCTGGTCTTCTGTAACCTTCCAGCTCCAACTGTCTAGATCTGCTACAGGATTTACTGTATGTATGCCTGTTCATGCAGAGGCATCATATCTTACATGATCACAGCAACATATCTGTGTTTCTGTTGGCAGTAGCAGCATAGATCTAGTCTGCTGAGACCAAATACCAAATACATGGACATTGTTGTATCCATAAGCATGCTAAAACTATTTAGAGTTGTCATAATTGAAATAACTTTAAATAAGCCATTCTAAAATAAGATGTGTACATGCAATTCATTGACGAACATGTAGACTTTACTTTGCATAAATAAATAAACGTAATAAATAAGATGAGCCAGATAATTACTTTGTTCCACTAAAAGAGGACAGCATAACAACATTTTGAGTTTTGCTAGGTTGTGTATTATCCAATGGGGCCAGTTGTTCAAATGTAATCTGATCGGATTTCGGCTATCGGACTGGATCAAATCTTAAAAATGGGTTGTTCAAAAGGAAAAAAAGAATTCTGAAATCAGATTAGATCACAAAATCCAATCTTTGTTTTGATCTAGATGAAATCATCAGTTTGTGTTGATCAGAACTTTTTAGTAAGATTGGGATACCTTTGAACCAAAAAAAATCTGGATTATACTGATCCTGTCAGAAGATTTCAGGAACAAAAATGTAATAAAACACTCAAAATTGGTAAAAAAAAAAACAAAAAAAAAAACAACATTTTTATAATGTAATATACAGTGGGTACGGAAAGTATTCAGACCCCCTTAAATTTTTCACTCTTTGTTATATTGCAGCCATTTGCTAAAATCATTTAAGTTCAAGTTTTTTTTTCCTCATTAATGTACACACAGCACCCCATATTGACAGAAAAACACAGAACTGTTGACATTTTTGCAGATTTATTAAAAAAGAAAAACTGAAATATCACATGGTCCTAAGTATTCAGACCCTTTGCTCAGTATTTAGTAGAAGCACCCTTTTGATCTAATACAGCCATGAGTCTTTTTGGGAAAGATGCAACAAGTTTTTCACACCTGGATTTGGGGATCCTCTGCCATTCCTCCTTGCAGATCCTCTCCAGTTCTGTCAGGTTGGATGGTAAACGTTGGTGGACAGCCATTTTTAGGTCTCCCCAGAGATGCTCAATTGGGTTTAAGTCAGGGCTCTGGCTGGGCCATTCAAGAACAGTCACGGAGTTGTTGTGAAGCCACTCCTTCGTTATTTTAGCTGTGTGCTTAGGGTCATTGTCTTGTTGGAAGGTAAACCTTCAGCCCAGTCTGAGGTCCTGAGCACTCTAGAGAAGGTTTTCGTCCAGGATATCCCTGTACTTGGCCGCATTCATCTTTCCCTCGATTGCAACCAGTCGTCCTGTCCCTGCAGCTGAAAAACACCCCCACAGCATGATGCTGCCACCACCATGCTTCACTGTTGGGACTGTATTGGACAGGTGATGAGCAGTGCCTGGTTTTCTCCACACATACCGCTTAGAATCAAGGCCAAAAAGTTCTATCTTGGTCTCATCAGACCAGAGAATCTTATTTCTCACCATCTTGGAGTCCTTCAGGTGTTTTTTAGCAAACTCCATGCAGGCTTTCATGTGCCTTGCACTGAGGAGAGGCTTCCGTCGGGCCACTCTGCCATAAAGCCCCGACTGGTGGAGGGCTGCAGTGATGGTTGACTTTCTACAACTTTCTCCCATCTCCCGACTGCATCTCTGGAGCTCAGCCACAGTGATCTTTGGGTTCTTCTTTACCTCTCTCACCAAGGCTCTTCTCCCCCGATAGCTCAGTTTGGCCGGACGGCCAGCTCTAGGAAGGGTTCTGGTCGTCCCAAACGTCTTCCATTTAAGGATTATGGAGGCCACTGTGCTCTTAGGAACCTTAAGTGCAGCAGACATTTTTTTGTAACCTTGGCCAGATCTGTGCCTTGCCACAATTCTGTCTCTGAGCTCTTCAGGCAGTTCCTTTGACCTCATGATTCTCATTTGCTCTGACATGCACTGTGAGCTGTAAGGTCTTATATAGACAGGTGTGTGGCTTTCCCAATTAAGTCCAATTAGTATAATCAAACACAGCTGGACTCAAATGAAGGTATAGAACCATCTCAAGGATGATCAGAAGAAATGGACAGCAGCTGAGTTAAATATATGAGTGTCACAGCAAAGGGTCTGAATACTTAGAACCATGTGATATTTCAGTTTTTCTTTTTTAATCTGCAAAAATGTCAACAATTCTGTGTTTTTCTGTCAATATGGGGTGCTGTGTGTATATTAATGAGGAAAAAAAATGAACTTAAATGATTTTAGCAAATGGCTGCAATATAACAAAGAGTGAAAAATTTAAGGGGGTCTGAATACTTTCCGTACCCACTGTACATACACACTTTTTTATTTTGCTCTTGATTAGTTTAACTGTTAATGTAGAAGTAGACATTAGGCAGGTCTAACTAATTTAGCCTTTCGATAACCTACTGTAAAGTAAAAAAGCCAAAAAAGAACTGTCTCACTGTTTGCAAACTACATTGGCACATTAATTAGAGATGAAACAGTCAAAAGTTCTTTGCGAGCAAACGCAAAATTTCTCGGGTGAACGCCATGTTGAACTTTTCTGAGATAACACAAAAGCATCTAAAATTCTTTCTATCACCATGTCCCTGTAGGGGCTCCGTAGAGCACTAGTAATCCAGATTCCGTAATCTGAAAAAGTATGTATCTGGATCAGGGTGATCCAATCCCATTTTGCTTTGAAAAACCAGCACAAAAGTAAGATGGATTACCTGATCCTGGATAGCGAAACGGGATTGGATTTCCAAATCCAGATCATTCTGATCCAGATTAAAGGGGTGGTTTATTATGATTTCCCTTTTTTAACTTTAGTTAGTGTGTAATGTTGCTGTTAGAGCATATACAACATCTGCAAAGATAGGACGCTCAAAGTTTAAAGCAAAGGGAGATATTTTCTTTTAAAGAATTCTCTGTTTAAGGACTACAACAAATGGCTGGTAGGGAGTGCAATGAGCTTCTTACCAGGTTGGCAACATCACTAACCCTAAAATTTACATAAACCCTGCCCCCGAGAACACGCACAAAAATGCAATAGCATGTCATAAAAGCAAGATAACAACATGACTAGTTATAACCGTAATTAAACTAAACTATACCTGTGCTGTCTTCATGCAGCATATATTCTCTGGCTCTGTAGGCATCTTACAACAGTTCCCACATGAGCGATTTATAGATTATCATGACAGAATATGCTAATTAATGACTTTAAGATAATTAACTCCACATCAGCTACATAAATTCATCAACTAACCATTCAGAAATGTTCTGTTGCATTCTACATGTCACTTCTTCTTGAGTCTCTCCATCATTGTCCGACTCGGTTTGAACATAAAAGGCTGAACAGTTTCTAACATTTTAAGCGAGTCTGTGTGAGGTAATCGGCGCTGCTAACATGAGCTTTTGAAACTCCACCATCTTCTTGAGTGCAGCAGCTCATTTGCATTTAAAGGGACACACACAAAAATGGAGCATTTTTGCTCACCCTCAAAAAGTGACAAATTTAACATTCTATAAAAAATTATCTGTGGGGTATTTTAAGCTAAAACTTAACGTACACACATCGGAGACTTATTTTACATATTGTAAAAGAGGCATTATATGACCCCTTTAAACTTTTTGAACAACTGACCCCTGTATTTTAACAAAAGTCATCATATGGTCTGTTTGAACAGTTATTTATTTTACTTGTAATAAAGTATGCAATTTACTTGTAATAAGATACAGACATGCAGATAATGTGAAATTCCACAGGCGTCTCTTTTCATCTGATCACAGTATTGCTTGTAATCTGTCTAAATTTAGCATAATTTTCTTAAAAAAAAAAAGAAGCCAAATCTATTGTATATCCTCTCAATTTTACCTATAGAAATGAATGTTAACAGTATAGTAACCCTATACTGTGATCCCATCCGTACTACATGACCAACTGTTCTTTGTATTGTGTTTTATGTTTTTGTGAACTTTAAATATATGAAAACATATTTGTGCATTTATTCTCACAGGCAGTCTGGATTGGTTGTGTTGTAAAACTCTGCAGTGTGGCGTGAGCTGTGTTATTCAGGACCTGTCGCTTTTCACTGACCTCACAGACTGTCCTGAGATACAAATGCTGAAAGAGACATTTCTGCTGCTTAAGCCCTCATTAGATTTTAGCGATGGCAATGTGGGTAAGTATGGGGCTTCCATAGGCTAATAATATTTATTTAATATATGGAAATAAGAATCTATTTGTAAGACAATATTAAGCTTGTTTGTTTAAAAACATTAAAATCCACCATGGCTCACAATTTAAATTTCTATCTCTAAATTATTTATAGTATTGGGTTTCATGTTTTTTATGAAATTGTAATTGGAGTTTTGTAGCTTTCAGTTTACGTCAGATTAAAGGTCATCTAGAAGAAAGAAAACTACACACAGCAGTTTTATAGGGTCTTTGAAGGTGAAGTGTGTAATTTCTGTGCCATTACTGATGTGTCATTACTCCCGTCATCTTAAAATGGAATAAGTCAAAAGTGTATTGGTTGCTTCTGCATGATCAACTTTATTTTGAAAAAAAAAAAAAAAAAAAAATCTTCTTTTTGTGTTCAACAGAAGAAAAAAAAATTTATACAGGCTTGGAACAACACAAAATGACAGAATTACATTTTTTTTGGTGAACTATCCCTTTAAATCCTCCATAAGTATTAGTGTGAGAATTTACATTCAAAGACATATTCCCTTTATATAGTCACAGGAAAATCAATCACACCAATTCATCATCCTTCCACGTTCCATTTAAATATTATGGGCAGCTCAAGAAACGTAATTTAAAACAATGTAACTCATCTTTCTGTATTTTTCTTTTAACTTGATCTATTCTTTTATCTCACTCTTTTAAGATCCCTCACTTTTGGTCACTGAGATCTTTGCCAGGCTGCAGGGCCTTGCTGATCTCTACCCCTCTATAATTGGACAGCTGTGTTCTCAGTGCGTGGACTGGTTTAGTTCCTGTACTGACCCAGTGCTTGTGCCCAAATGCAGCTTCTTTCAGGCCCCTGGGGGCCCACTGAAGAGCACCCTCACGGGATTCACTAAAGGTGACACCATATAAAGGAGCTCAATCTTGCTTTTGAGTAAAACGAAACTTTCCAGACATGCTACTTAATGTGAATTCATAGCGTCATGTGTGTGTTCTTGCCTTTTGAAGGGGTAAAGGCTGTCGTGCTATGCTCAAAGAGGGAGCTGCTGGTAGCAGGTTCAGAAAATGGGCTGATCATAGTCTGGAGTCTAAGCCATCTACAGACTCTTCATACTCTTTCTGGACACACAGGTAGGTTTTTAGCAATGTAGAAAACAAGGGTGTAGCAAATCGGAGAATGTGGGAGAAATGCCACGCCCACTTGATTCCAAGCAAAACCTGAAAGTGAGGAAACCTGGGCTCAACTTTTTTTTTTACTTGAAGTACCCCCTGAGACTTTAAATTTTAAAATTAAAAAAAAGTTTTAAATATTTAATTTAATCACTTGCATGGTTAAATTAAATATTTAATATTTAAAACTTTTTTTTAATTTTAAAATTTGCTGGACTTTAAAGTGAACTCAAACCTGTTTAATTGTGATAGTTCACATTACATTCACACTAGTTTTTTAAGGAGAATAATAATAATAATAATAATTATTATTATTAAAGGATTAGTTCACTTTAAAATGAAAATTACCCAAAGCTTTACTCACCCTCAAGCCATCCTAGGTGTATATGACTTATATGAGTTATATTAATAAATATCCTAATGCATCCAAGCTTTATAATGGCAGTGAACAGGACCAACGAGTATGAAGCTGAAGAAAGTGCATCCATCCATCATAAATGTACTTCACACGGCTCCGGGGGGTTAATAAAGGCCTTCTGTATCGAAGCGATGCGTTTGTATAAGAAAAATATCTATATTTAACAAATAAAATATCTAGCTTCCGCCAGACCGCCTTCCGTATTCAACTTACGAGAAAAAAGTGTAACTGTCAGTTACACTTTCTTCATAAGTTGAATATGGAAGGTGGTCTGGCAGAAGCTAGATATTTTACTTTATAACTTGTTTAATATGGATATTTTTCTTACTCAAACGCATCACTTTGCTTCAGAAGGCCTTTATTAACCCCCTGGAGCCATGTGGAGTACGTTTATGATGGATGGATGCACTTTCTTGAGCTTCATACTCGTCTGTCCCGTTCACTGCCATTATAAAGCTTGGATGCGTCAGGATATTTATTAATATAACTCTGATTGTGTTAATCAGAAAGAAGAAAGTCATATACACCTAGGATGGCTTGAGGGTGAGTAAAGCTTGGGGTAATTTTCATTTTAAAGTGAAGTAACTTTAACTCCAGTTACAAAAATATATAGAACTAGAAACCAATATATTACTGTTGTAAATTACAATTGTACTATAAAATCAAAAAAGAATATATAATCATTTTTATTTTTAACTACAAGTTAGTCTTAAATTTTACTCTTTTTCTCTTTTTCTGTATAGCGGGGGTGCTGTCCCTGAAGATGGTGGATAAAACCAATAACTGTCTGTCTACTGCACTCGATGGCACACTGAGAAAATGGTGTCTGATTAGTGGACAACAGCTTTTCTGCATCACTGATGCAGTGTCTGTCCAAACACACACCCCTGCACATGTCCATTTGATTGAAGAAAAGAAGATTATCATAACCAATCCAAGCAGCCTAGTATGAAAAATTTATATCCAATCTTTTTCTTTTTTCCTTAAAGGAACAGTTAATACTGTAATGAAAACTGTAACCCTGAACCACAAAACCAGTCATACTTTGGTATATTTGTAGCAATAGCCAACAATACATTGTATGGGTCAAAATTATCGATTTTTCTTTTATGCCCAAAATCATTAGGATATTAAGTAAAGATCATGTTCCATGAAGATATTTTGTAAATTTCCTACTGTAAATATATCAATTTGTTTTTGTAAGTGGATATTCATTGCTAAGGACTTCATTTGGAAAACTTTAAAGGTGATTTTCTCAATATTTTTTACTTTTTTTTTTCCACCCTCAGATTCCAGATTTTCAAATAGTCATATATTGTCATATCCTAACAAACCATATGTCAATGGAAAGCTTATTTATTCAGCTTTCAGATTATGTATAAATCTGAATTTCAAAATATTAACCCTTATGACTGGTTTTGTGGTCCATGGTCACAATTATGTCATTATTTACTCACCCTCATATCGTACCAATCCTGTATGATGTTTTGTGTAATGGTAATAAAAAATTTTGGGAAAGGAGAAATTCAAAAGAATCTTTATGCTATGGAGCCCCTAAAGGGACATGGTGGTGGGAAAAAAATAGAGACTGGAGGAAAAATAATAAGTCAGTGCTTTTGCGTTCTCTCGCAAATGTTTTGCTTTCCCCCGAGAAACTTTGTGTTTGCTCACAAAACCTTTTGAGCTCTTTGCAATCGAACGCAAAGCTTCTTGGGGGAATGCAAAACATTTGCGAGAGAACTTAAAAGCATTGACACATAATTTTTCCTCCATCTCATTCTTTTTTTTTTTTTTTTTTTTTTTCCTTCACCATGTCCCTTTAGGGGCTCAATATCATATAGATCTAGTCATATGAAATTATTTAACAACAACAAAGTCCAAAGAACATTTTTTAATTTTTTACAGACTTTATTTTATTTTATTGTGAGAAAATAGTCTCAGGAAACTTTTTTTCCACATTATAATTGTTTTACACCTTGTTCTTCTGTAGAAAACCAATGTGAAAAGGTTATTTAAAAAAAAAAAAAAAAAAAAAGTAATTAATGTTACATTAATGTTACATTTTTGGGTTCCTTTAAAAATTGATATAACTATGTAGAATGCTGTTTGTTTATAGTTTCTCCTTCCCATCCTTTCATGTATAGGTTAAAGCTTGGCACTTGGACACTGCCGAACCTCTGTATGAGGTGACAGCAGGGGTTTGTTCTGTTCTTGGGGTAGTGGGAGATGCCATAGCATGCATATGCAGTGAGGGGGTGCTCTGTTTTTATGACACATCCACTGGCATGCAGAATTCCCAGACCCCTCTACCCTGCTCTGCTGGACACCATAATATCACCTGCTCTCTAACACTCACCAAATACGCCAAGATACTCATTACTTTTGGGGAAGGCCGTCTACATTCGGTATGTACCCTGTTTCAGTAAAGAGCAAGCAAAATGTAGAATTTCAGCTTTATTCGAAGGTGTTTGTGTGTGTGCAGGTATGGAGCCATGGAATTGAGTCTGTGGTTGATCTTCCTACTCCAGCTTTGTTCCTCAGAACATCTGAGGATGAAAAACTGCTGTTTGCAGGTGCCTTTACACATGTCATTGTCTAGTTATCTTTTCTCATTTATTAATTAGGGTACAATGGGATAAAGGCACACCTTAAGAAAACATTTTTTTTCATTGCGCCCATAGTGTATGATTGCAGAGAAAATATATATGTTTGTATTGAACATTGATGCAGCAACAGATTTTGTGTGAAAATTAAATCTTATAAATGTTTGTTTAAAAATCTTTACAATAAGGTTTCATTAGTTAACATTAGTTAACTAACTTAGTTAACATGAATTAAGTATGAAAAACCATTTCTTCTACACCATTTATTAATCTTAGTTAATGTAATTTCAACATTTACTCATACATTTATTCAAATCAAAGTTGTTCGGAAGCAGTTTGGATTGAGCCAGCATGTGACAAATGGCAAAGTATTTAGTATTTATACAAATACTTTAGCTAAAACAATATGTTTTTAATAACGTCTGAGTTAATACTTGTTCAAAACAATCACTTTAGCAAAGTTTGTACTATTTTCTGTTTATTTTGATAAATAAATTAATTTTTTTGTTCAATAAATAGATCACAAGATGATTTAACATGGCTTTACAGTAGTAACAACAAATATTTTATGATATATTTTTAAATATGGTTTCTTAATAAACATGGTGACTATCTCTAAGGTGGACACCCAACTTAATATATATTTTCCATCTGATTCTAACCATGTCATGTCAACAAAAGAAAAAGTCAGCCAGCTGTTTATCATGTTAATTATTGTGCCTTTCTCCCCAACAGCAGGGGTGACTTTTACCTCAAATACATATTCTTCCGTTATTGCAAAACAGTTTCTTTAATTACCTTGAAAACTGAAAATCATTAACAAGACCTTTGTCTCAAAATATATTCAATAATTTTAGCTATTCTAATTTGCTACTTAAATCTACCACAAATATTAGATCATATTAGCACAGAATCAACTGTGATCATGTCAAGGATCAGCCAAATGATAAGCAGATGTTTAGGAAAGTGCTGTGGCAAGTTTTTGTGCAAAGTAGTGGTTTAGAGGAGAATAAAATCAAATGCACTTTTAGCCCGGTTGTACCCTACTCTTGAAGTGTACGCGCACCACTAACATCAAACTGCTTCCGAACACCGCCCCCCAGTTCCTCTACCATTAGTTACTGTTTTAGTGTTAGGTCGCTTAAACAATGGGTGCTTCTCAATACTCGAATTGATGCTTCCTCGTTTCCTAATGATACACAGGTGTATCCTTCCCTCGCATCGTAATAGGGTGGAGCCAAGACACAAGGAAAGGAAGTGAGGAAAGGAAATGAGGATGCACAAATTAGAAATGAGAAGCACTCAATAGCTGTGTCCCAATTCAGGGGCTGCGTCCTCCGGAGGTTGCATTTGAAGGCTGCGTCCTCCGGAGGTTGCATTTGAAGGCTGCATACGTCATCAAGTCAGTCTCATTTAAGAAAAGTAACTGATAGATGGCAAAGTAATAATGAAATTACAGTATTTTACACCTCACAAGGAATAACAGTCAATTTTATTAGTTACTTTTTTTTATTTTTTTTATAAATGAGACCAACTCGATGACGTATGCAGCCTTCAAATGAGACCTCCGGAGGACGCAGCCCCTGAATTGGGACACAGCTTTTCATGATGTAATGCCGACTGTCGGGTAGAAGTCTGCCTCGGAGCTTGCGCATATCACCTGCAAAGGGGGGGCTCATGAGCACCCTTCGGAAACCTAAAATGACAAATGGGACACCCTACGGACTTGAGGACTTAACATACTTGCGCACACGGTGGCCATTGTTTGCTGCGAAACTGCAGGACAGAGCTTAAAGACCATGTTTACTCTTGTCAGCGAGTCATGATATGAATGGCTGAATTGTTCTTAAGATTAAAATCCCCCTTCACATTAGGGGTACATTATCCCCTTTCTCTCTGTTTATTACGAGAACTTTCAGAGCTTGACGCTGCACCACATTACGAAAAATTAGTTTATATTTCTCTAATACGTGCTAAGAAAGCTATTGTTCATATGGCAATGAAAAAAATAGCCGCCATAGCAAGAAAAAGCACTAGTGCCTATTTGGTAATGTGGTATCCTTTTATGTTTTTTTGGAGTAGAGGAGTGAGTATCCTCCTGATAGTTACTTTTGTGAAAAAACTGTTCAAACGTATGTATCATTTAAATATTTTTAATAACCTTTTTTGTTTTTGTTTCTTGTTTAATTGTAATAAATTTAAGTACATTATATATTAATGTTTGCATATGTAGAATTAAGATAGACCTGTAGTGTAAGGCATGACTTTATATTTCAGGTATTAAATTCTGTATTTTTAAACCTGTAAATTGCAGATTACATTAATTGGCAGCATGTATTTCTTTTTTTTTTTCTCCCTTTTTTTCTTCTCACACTAAAAAAATACTGGGTTAAAAACAACCCAAGTTGTTTTAACCCAGTGGTTGGGTTAAATGTTTGCCCAATCTGCTGGGTAGTTTTATTTAACTCAACTATTGTTTAAAAATTACTGTATTGCTTGCTTAAAATGAACCCAAAGTATGTTGGGAATTAACATTTATTAATATGTTTAATAAATGAACATTTATTAATAAGTTGACTGAATAATAATAATAATAATAAAAACATTTATTACATTGCTTATTAATAAATGTTCACTTTTTGATTATTTTTGCCTCTAGTAATTCTGTCTTTTTTTAATTTCCAAACTATTTAACCCAGCATTTTTTAGAGTGCAGATTGTATTTTATAGGCAATTTTTAAAAGCATGGAAAATAAGTCTTGTTAAATCATTTTAATTTTACAGAATCTCAAGCCCTAAGTACTTAACTTCCAGATTTGTTGTTTATCCACCTCAGTAGATCAAACTAAATATTTTATTAGCTGTTATAGATTATATTTTAGCTTTCATTTGTAAAATTAAAGTTATATAAAATAGCTAAATAAAATTCAATAAATGTTATAATAAAATGACTGAACTGGTAACAGGGTTACAGATTTTAAAAAGGACAAAAAAAGTAAGTTTTTTTTTTTTTAAGAAATTTGAGAACAGTATACTTAAGCAGAACAATATGCTAAAAGTGATTTGTTTTAAAGACCTTTTCACGTGTTTTCCAGAGAAGAACGGAAGGTATATATATATATATATATCTCTTCCATTCTTCTCTGGAAAACATGTGAAAAGGTCTTAAAAACAAATCACTTTTTTGAGTTCCACAGAGAAAAAAAAATAATGAACAAAAATCAATAATGACAGGATTTTGAAATCCCTATAATAATTTCACTATGTATATTGTTTCTTATTTTCTTTTCCATCCTGTCAAGTATTGGTTAAAGCTTGTCCATTTGATATAAACATTATATTAGCCATTTTATTTTATATTAGCATATATTTGAATAATTAAATAAAAATCAATAAATATTATAATGAATGGATAACAGTGTTGCAGATTTAGCCTAATTGAAGCTATCACTCAGCTATCTAGTTTAGTATGAAGTTCTGGTATTTAGTCTGGACCAAATTATGATATTTATTTTCTTATAAACAAAATTGAAATGCTTGTTTGATCACTTTTTGGTAACAGGGTTGAATAGCTGAGTTTGATTATTGTAGAATCAGAGCCCTCTTTGGGTTGCACACACAATGTGGTGCTAATCTCTACCCTTCCAAAATAAATATTACTTTTTTGGTCATCTAAATGAGTTAATTAGTGTAATAAATATAATAAGTTAAAAATGGCTGAGTATAATGAATTTCTGTTAAATAAGATTTTATCTTTTCAGAGAACATAAATTTGTGTCGATAAACCTTTTCGCTGTGAAATTCACTTTGTTGATGTACCTTTTTTTTTTTTGTTGTTGTTGTTGAAGGATGTGACAGAACATTGTGCGTGTTCCTTGTGACATTGACTTCACTGCAAAAGGTTCTGGATCTTCACCATGATGCGTCTGTCCTATGTGCCGTCTCAAGCAGTGAAGGTAACGAAATCATCACAAGCGCCCAGGATCGGATTATACGGGTCAGTTTAATCCCTTTCTTCCCAAACAGGTACAGTTTCATCTCACTGCCATTGTCTTGAATAGAAGTTGATCTTCTTGTACTCTTCAAGGTGTGGAGTGTAACCACAGGAGCCCTGCTGGACTGGATCGGTGTGATGGATTCTGCTGTGTCCACTTTGGCTGTACATCAGCGCACTATTATATCTGCCTCTGTTATTGCCAACCAGCTCAAAGTATGGCAGCTGGACTACAACACCAAACACAGAAGCAAGAGTTTCATCCCAGCATACTGCCCGTTAGTGGTCCTGTCGAAAGACGGTGATACTGTATTCTACGTCAAAGAGGGAAATAAAACAGAAGTTTTCACCTGGAGCTGTTCGGAAGGTGAAACATGTAATAAGACGATATTGGGTTTCATTGTTGTAATTATGTTCTCTTAAAAGTATTAACTTCCAAAAAAAAGTTCTCTACACTGTAAACTCTACACATAAGTTGGCAAAACTCTAAAAATTTGACGTAATCTGTTACATCAACATGTTTAAGTTTTAGGAAGCAGAACTGGCAGATTATTATTTTGTACTCATACTTTTTTTTTGCTCTTAATTATTTGAGTAAACAAATTCATTCATTTAACTTGGCTAGATTAACTAGCTGATTCAGTAAATGCTAACTTGCTAATTAACACAATGCTTCGATAGCATTAACATTCTGAAAGAGTACGGCAATACAGAACATCTAACACTATCTGTTCTCAAACTAAGCTCATGCTCCACTCATCACCATGATGGTACCCCTCAAAAACCAACATAGCATAAACTCTTTTAAATTAGCATAGCAAAACATTAAGTGCTACTAAATCTTCCACTTGCACAAAAAATGGAACACTTAATTTTAGCATTTACTCTCCCTTTTGAGTGTCATGGCACAGCATGCTGGGAAATAGAAATCCAGTTTCAGTTAAATTTAAGTTTGACTAAATGAAAAGAAACAAGCTCATAAAACTCAAAACAACGAAACTATTCAGATTACTTAAAATGTGTCCGTTTTGTGAATATTCATAAAAGTTCATTTGATTGAACTAATTTGTTTAATTTAAGTTTACCCTACTCAAACCAATTAATTATTTTGAGCATTAGGGTTTACAGTTTTACAGTTCACATTCACATGTTTCGCAGGTCTACAGACAGACAGTATGGACGTGTCCTCAGAAGTGTGCTGCATGGAATTAGCCCAGCAGAAACATCTACTCTTCTGTGGACTGCGGACTGGTACCATCCTTATTTACCCACTGGACTTTGCCCTAGAAACCCTGTGCCTGCCACCTCCAGAAAGCCTACCAACGGTACGCAGCATGGCTATCAGCCCACGGGAGGACAGAATGGCTGTGGCATATGAGGATGCGGTCTGTCTGTTTGAGATTACAGCGAGGGACAGTTTCCCCTGTGTGGACGGCCCATTTGAGAGGTACTCCTTGTGCTTACTGCATTCCCCAATCTCCGCCATGGCTCTGCTGTCCGACTGCAGACTGCTCTATGGGACCTTTGGTGGTGAAGTTGTAATCTATGACTTTAAGAGCGCCACAGCAGCTGAGCTGGATCACCACGGTGCAGCCATAACCTGCATCACCATGAGCAACTGGGACGCACAAGCTTTGATTGGCTCTCAAGACTGTGTTCAGAAGTTGTGGAATCTGAGTCCTGTCTTGTTGAATCACACCATGGAGTACAAGGTGAGGGTTCACAGGTTGCTATAATTTATTGAGCTTTTTAAAATTAAGCCAAACCATTTAATTGGCTTATAGTTGGGTCTATTTTTATTCTGATAACAAATATTTTAAATAGTTTGTGACCATGCTGCTAGGCTAACAATGCGATACCTGAATAAGCATTAGAAAATGCGTACTACTGACAAATACTAGGTAAAATAGTCTATTAAACTATAATTTGCCTGTATTTTGGTCTTTTTTGGCTCTGCTCACAATTAGTTTTAATAGTTTTTTGTTAGCATGTTGCAAGTTAACAGTGTGATAATCGAATTAAGCATAAAAATACAAACTACTCACAAATACTAGGTAAAATAGTATATTTAACTATTTTTCAACTATAATTTGCCTGTGGTTGGGTCTATTTTAGCTCTATTCACATTATTTTTTTTTTTATTGCAATTTGTTATAAGCATGTTGCTATGCTAACAGTGTAATACTCAAATAAGCACAGCAAAGAAGGCCTCCATACTTTTCACAAATAGTTATTAAAAAATATGTCAGGGTTATATTTAGTTTCATTGTGTTTTGGTTTTGTTTTGCCTGTGTTCCTGGTCATTATTAGTTTCCATAGTTCCTCGTTAGTTTCTTTCCTGTTTTTAGTTCTGTGTATTTAAACCCTAAGTTTCCTCTGTTCTTGGTTCTGTGTCATTTTGGTTTATGTGGTTATGTACTATATTACTCTGTGTTGTCTCCTGTGTGATCCCTTTTGGATTAGAAATCAAGTCAACAAGAACTAATTAACTCAAGTTATTTTTTTCAGTGTATCAAGCCTATCATGACATATAATTCTGCCAATAAACAAATGCTGTGTGACATTAAAAGGCCATGTGTTGTTGTTTTTTTCCATCCATAAGGGTTTCTATTTTGAAGGTGTCCTTTGTGCTGTCTTCTCGATAAATGATAAATATGTCTTCACTGGATCCCTGGACAAAACCATCAAAGTCTGGGATGTCTCTAGTGGTGAGGGCTGTTTAGTGTTTTACATGACAACTAAATGTTTATGACTAAAAAGTTTGTGGAAGATTCACTTTAATTTAAAATGTATGTCTTAATAATGTCTTTCATGTCTGATTCAGTTTCTTAACTTTGGTCATTTCATTACAGGTTGTTTGCTATACATCCAGTACGTCTACTCTCCAGTCATAAAGATGATGCCACACAAGGACGGGTTTGTAGCCGTATCCCAGCATGGATCTTTCATCAAGGAAGGCTTCCAGTGTCCAGACACCCTCAAACCTGGATACAACCCCCTCCGTAACTTCCAAGCACATTACCGAGTCACCTCTCGGGAGAAAAGTCTGAATGCTCTACACACGATGATCAACGAGCTGCCAGATTATAACCCTGCTCAGTTTAATTTCATTGGCATCGGTTTGATGAAAACCAAACCATCTAACACGTGTGTTCTCCTGTAAGTACGTCCTACGTTCTCTTACGATCCAGCACCCCAAATTTGTACAAAATTAGGCTTTACACTAGGATATCATCTGTGTAATTGCATATATGTAATTACATAGCAATAACTGTGTAATTACATAAGAAATTATTTAAGAATAATAAAACAATTAACTATTTAGTAATTTTTATAGCAATTTAATCAATTTTACAATTGTTGTGTAAAAAGTAAACAGCGTGTAAAGGTCAGCATGTTGTAAAATATATTTTAATAACATTACAGATAATATAAACAAAGACAGACACTGGAAAAATAGATTTTTTTTATGTTAGTGCTGGATTTAATCAGCTTTTGGCTCACAGTATAATAAAGGTAATTATCACATTCTTTGCATCTAACTTGTAACGTGTTATAACTTGGTATTTCAATGGCAGTGCATCATTAAATTCCAATGCAAGCACATGGCAAAAAGTGGTTGTATAAAACCTGTCAAGACTTTCTGTTGCAACAAAGGTTTTGGGTCTTGTTAGATTTCCTCTTCTTCTGTTGAACGGTTCTGATTTGACAGAGCTGTACTGAAGCCAGTGACATCATACATATCTGAAGAATAGACAAATCATTTATCATCCTCAATGCAAAGACCTTGTTCATTATGTCTTACTGCACATGCATTTAGTGTATCCTACACTAGGTTATGAGCTGTAAGTCAGAGATAATGTTTCTATGGTTGTACTGTAGTGGCTCAATATTAGTGATCGACCGATTTATTTATTTATTTTTTATTTATTTTTTTAGAACCGATACCGATAATTTTGTGTTTATGTGCCCGATAACCAATATTTATTTACAATATTTAGTTATACTTCTGTTTTTGACACGATTACAACACTGAACTGAACAAACCATTTTATTTATAACAATTGCACAGAACCTTGCACAGAACACAAAACAAATCTTATTTATACACCAATAAATAGAGGGGTCTGAAAGTGCAAAAAAAATTAAAAAGTGCACTATTACTAAACTGTTTTTGTTGAAAATTTGTAGTCTTTCATGTTAATTTTAATCTTTATATTACAAAAATAATTGTATTTATAAAAAGCATCAGCAGCAACACTAATGTTAACAATAAGCAAAAATGTAGAATTTTCAAATGGAGAAAAATTAAAGACCGGAGTCATATCAACTTTGCAGAAATGTAATACTTCATTTTAAACTACAGTTTCAGTAGATTTATAAGCTGTTTAATAGGCTAAAGTGTGAAGAATAATTTGCTGGATAATGTTAAATAACTGAATAATATTCTATGGAATATTGGAATATAGCAAACAAAACATTTGTATTTTATTGCATTTCTCAACTGGTATGTTATATCAGAATTATTAATAATGTTTGTGTCACTCTAGATTATGAAATATCTGCTGAAAAAGTGCTGTTTATCTATGCATTTACACAGAACTATACTCAAACTGCGATCGCTCGTGGAGATATTAAATAATTAATTTCCATAGAGTTGTGTTTACTTGGATGTTTATTAGCGAATTAATGGTTATATAGTAAATATGTATATATTAACGGTGTTTTAAACAAGTGAATCTTGTTAAAAGTTACATGCGGTGGCCGTGCTAGAGGATTTCCTGAGTATCAACCTGCTAAGTGAACAGCAAAATGCAGACGACTTCACGAGACTAATGATGAGTATAGACAACAGAGAGAGAATTAAATTCAGTGCTTTTATTTCCAACATGTGCTCACTTATGGCTGTATTATTTAATTCATGCAAAGTTACATCTTTATTGGGACAGGACGGATTATCTTTCGTGACTCCATGAGCTTGTCTCTCTTACTTAGAGAAAAGCTGCAACTAGCTACATTTCAGGCATTTATGTAACACATCTAATTTGTGCATTAATGGCTTATGTTAAATCAAGTTTACTAATTACAGCAAAGCAGGTAGGTATATTTTACCTGTGCACGCAGTTGTCTCGTCTCCCCTCAGATGCGCTGTAATGGCGATCCTGCGTGCAATTCTCAAAACACCCACAAGATAGTGTGTTTATCGGTAAATCCGATATTACCATAATCGGATATCGGTTTTGTAAAATGCTTAAATATCGAGGAAAATATTGTTAAATCGATATATCGGTCGATCTCTACTCTATATGGGTTTTACTGTGGTGTGACTTTGGGTGGCTGCTCATGTGATCACTTTATTTTTTAACTGAAATAACTTTTATACATACAGTGGGATCCAAAAAACAGATGAAAATGTTTCTATTTTGCAGATTTTTTTTTTTTTTTTTTTTTTAATGGTTACGTGAATTTTGGAGAATTTTTGACATGTCCTCCTTTTGCTTTACTGACAGCAGGCACTCAAGCTGTATGTACTCCACAATTTGGGTCCACATCATCCTGATTTTAAGAATGTTCTAAGAAGCATCAATGGAAGCATGCAAATCTGACTTCTTGTACTGAGGGAATAGATTTTTGGGTCCACTGTACTCTTTGTAGTTTTTAATAATAATGAATCTATATTTTAAAAACAAGCATTTGTTTCTGTGTAATTTCTTTGTGTGAGGGAATTGCATATAGTAAATTAATGTAGTTATATGTTAGTTATTAAATGTTATATAATATTGATCAAATTTGCTATTGTTACAGTTTAAAAATAAATAACAGTAGTAGATTTACCATCTATATGTTTTGCTGAAATTTATTCTCCCAGATACAGACAATCTCTCCCTAATATATTTAGAAAATTAATGATATGCTATAACTTAACATAGGAAAAAAATGGAACAAATTAAATTACACAGTGCTGATATGTACAGACCAATATAAATTATAAATCAATGGAGAGCCCATATCTACTCACGTACATGTGGAAGAACTTCATCCACCACTCTTTCACTGTTGCACAATATTTATCTATGGCTCTGCTGAATAGGCTTTGACTTGTTTTGAGATCCTTGAATAATTTACAAATTTAGCTAAGTTTGAAAGACTCTCTAGCTGTCTGTGTACAGTATATATGTATTTAAGTCTGTCTTTATACCTTTAACATTGACCATAAGCAGGCATGACATACTAAAGTGATGCTGAAAGCTAATTAGTAGAAAAGGAACAACAGTGCATTGTAACTGATTTTAGATTATATAATTAAGTATGTTTATTCACAGTACATTTTTGAGGAGGCCGGAATTTCGTTGCCTGCTCTAAACAAGACGCAACAAGACCTGATTTCATGAATTTAAAAATTACCAAAAGCCTACATATAATCGTGTTGAAGGGACTTTCTGTTAGAAAAATAAATGTGTGGTGTGCACCTCACCTCAAGGAACAGAAGGACGAGGGTCATCCCTCCGACCAGCAGAAGGTTCTGTTTTCCCCACCAGATGATCTCATCTAGACAACCATTGGTGTAGACGAGCTGATTGGCCGCATTTTTCTTCATCTTCTGTGTCTCATAGCCACACATAGAGTTGAACACAGTCTACACAGAGATGAATAAAGTCTTGTAGTGTAGAAAGCAGACAGCTTTTCAATTTTGTCTAATTTATTAAAAAAATTACAAATTTATTACACTAAGCTGGGTTGTCCTGCATAAAATCTTATTGTATATTATATACAAAATATGCTTTTTGATTTACTGTGCTAATAATGCGGTAACACTTTACAATAAGGTTCCATTCGTTAGCTACATTAGTTAACATGAACTAACAATGAGCAACGTTTCTACAGAATTTATTAATCTTAATGTTCATTTCAATATTTAAGAATACATTATTAAAATCAAGTGTATCCATTAATATTATTTAATGTACCTGAGCTGACATTAACTAACAATGAACAGTTTTTATTTTTCTTAAAGATCTAACAAATGTATAGCTTATTGTTAGGTGAGGTTAGTTAATGCATTAACCAATGCCAACTAATGGACCCTTATTGTAAAAGTGTTCCCAATAATTCAGTATGCAAATATATATATACAAAAGAAGACCAATCAAAATCCAGTATGCACATTTTCAATTGACACCACAGCTGTTCATTTTATTTTAACAGTCATGGTCAAAGGGATATTTTCAAGCAAGTGTGACCTCTACATTAAGTGTTTCAGGATTTCAGGACAGAATCTGACCTCATTCTTCAGCCGTATACAGCAGGAGAAGGGCACTCCGTAGGCCTCCACACTGGGATTTTGGTCTGATGAGTTGAAGTACATGTTTTTAGACCAGTCTAAAAAGGAATCCACCCCACAGCACTTGAACTACAGGACAGAGAGAGATCAACAGTGTGATCTTTGAGCTCTGCCATTTCATGCACCAGCCTATTATGCTTCACTACATAAATTACTGTTCAAATGTTTGGTGTCAGTATTTTTTTTTTTTTTTTAATTTAATTTAATTTAATTTTTTTTTTTTTTTTTTAAGAAATGAATAGGCTACTTTTATTTTAGGAAGGAATGTAAAGACAAAATGTTACAAAAGATTTCTCTGTCACATATATGCTGTTATTTTGAATGTTCTATTTATCAAAGAATCCTGAAAAATTACCATAGTTTCCACAAAAACTATTAAGCAGCTGTTTTCAACATTTGATAATGATAAGAAATGTGTCTTGAGCAAATCCACATAGAATGTTTTCTGAAGGATGACACTAACGGCTGCAGTAATGATGCTGAAAATTCCGCTTTGTCATCACAGGAACAAATTACGTTTTAAAATATATTACAATGGAAAACAGTTATTTTATTTTAAATTGTAACAATATTTCACAATATTACTGTATTTTTTGAACAAATAAATGTAGCCTTATAAATGACCAAAAGAGACTTCTTTCACTTTTGAACAGTAGTGTATATGAAATCAAGTTCTTTTACCTTTTTCTGTACAAAATCAATAACATTTTCCAAGTCCTGGTCATCACGATAGCGCACAATCGCCTTCATCATCAGCTGCTCTGTCCTATCTTGAACCTACCAATAAGTTTTGAAAGTAATCATAGTACACATCATTTTATTTCTTCAAGGAGGGATTTGGTCCAAATATAAAGTTTTTTGCTTGTACCTGTGTGAATTATTTACCTTTTCAGAGAACAAAAGGCCCAGAACAGCAGCTGTTACTTGCAGCAGCAGAATGACAAGCAAAATTCCTACAAACTGGTCAAATATGATTTATAAACACTATATATTTAGAAATATTTAAAGTATATATAGCTACTGAGATAGAGCCTTTGTGACAACTTCCTCATGTGTGAACTATATCTGACCATGTTGAGCAGCAAGGAGATGTTGCGCAGAGCTCCGAAACAGCCAAAGAAAGTGAGGGTGAACATGAGAGAACCCACAATGATCAACAACAGTGCTGGATCTGCCATCAGTGTGTCCACTACATCTGTCAAGCATTAGTAAAGAAAATATAAAGTAACACAAAATGTAAATGTACACGATAGTTGACATACACTACTGTGCAAAAGTCAGGCACGTCAGTATTTTCACCCCCCCCCCCCCCCCCCTCCTTTCTGTAGTGTGTCCGTAGGAAACATCAGTTTACATTTCCAAACATTCATTTTGCCATTAATTGTAATAATCCAGTGAGATTTGAATGCACAAGGAGTCTGAAAACAGCCGATGCTCCACACTGAGACCTGATCTCACCATCATCGAGTCTGTCTGTGATTACATGAAGAAACAGATGAAACTGAGAAAAACTAAATCCAGAAGAACTGTGGCCGTGTGTCTAAGACGCTTGAAGAAACCTACCTGCAAAGCTACCTGAAAAAACAATGCGCAAGTATACCTGGACAAAACCTGTTTCAAAGGGTTAGGTCACCAAAAAATGAAAATAATTAAATTTATTACTCGCCCTCATGTCGTTCTACACCCATAAGACCTTAAGATGTTGTTGATGAAATCCCATGGCTCAGTAAGGCCTCTATTTAGAGCGACTAATAACGAGTTTTCAACAATACGCTGTAAAAAAAAATTCTGTAGTTTTTACAAAATAATTTTGGCAGCTGTGGTTGCCAGAATAATTTTGTAAAAAATACATAAAAACTGTAAACACATTTACAGAACAAACGCAAATTACATAATGCAATAAACATTCATTAAACAACAGAAGATGTAACATAAACCGTAATGTACATAACTGATAACAAAAACTATTAAGAAACATGATTATTTAAACAAAATACTTTCAAATGTGGAGTGTCACACAGGGAATTGTGGGAATATCATTTTACAGTTTTTGACTGTAAATTATACATTGATTTTGTCTTTTTTACTTATAAAAATTGTAAAATTTACAGCATTTTACAGTATTCTTATCGCTTTATAATATTAAGATAGAACCACATTAACTGTTTCAAATATGTTTTTAGTACCTTAATGGACCTTGAGAGTTTGAATGGCTTTGCTCTCAATAGAGACCTCATAGAGCCATTGGATTTCATCAGCAATATCTTAATTTGTGTTCCGAAGTTGAACTTGAAGTTGTCTTAGGGGTGTAGAAGTTGTCATGTCGGTGTTAACAGCTGCACAAACATTGTTTTCAACCACACAGTATCTTTATTTCTGTGTTACAAATATTCAAATTATCACAGAAGTACTGAGATAAACGTTTATAGTTCAGATATAAATACGAATGTCTATGTTATCGATCAAAATAGAGCAAATCAGCTTTTAAAAGAAACTTGAACGCGCTGAAAATGACGCATTTATCGATTACATTGTTTCACCACCAGGTGGCGATAAGTGATTGATAAAAAATGTATTTGACGTTGAATCTTTATTCAGCAGATTCTTTCAAATACACTGATTCATCCAGCAATGAAACAAGAGTATTTATGGGCGTGTCATTGAATCATACATCAAAACAGTTTTTTTTTTTAAATAATTAATTTAAATATATTTAAAAATTTTAAAAAGACTGCAGCAATTAATATTTTGTCAGAACCTCTAGTAAATTACATTATTTCGTTTAGTTGACATTCAGAATTGTGATCTTGGTTTGAAACAAACAAACAAAAAAAATCTCAATTTATCCAGAATCGGCTCTAAGTTTCTTTAACACTTATTATTTTATTTAATCTTTATATAAAATATAAGAAAGATTTGTTTACATTTTATTTAGCTTTGTTTTAGAAATTATTTGTTGTTTGCCTTAATTAAAAATGCATTGGTTAAATTCAAACATTTTTTTCAATAATTATCGATACCGATCAATATGAAACATTATATTGTGATCATTTTTTTTAGCTGTATCGCCCAGCCATATTTGGAAATGTAAACTGATGTTTCCTACTGACACATTACAAAAAAAAAAAAAAAAGATATAAATAACTGGCTTAAAACCATTTTTTTTTTTTTTTTTTTTTTTACTGATGTGCCTAAGACTTTTGCACAGTACTGTACATCAATTATTTGTTCATAATTTACATAGACTCTAACAGGCTACATCTAACTTTTTCACCATTTTAGTCACCTTTTTTGCCTTCATTGGATGAGTTAATGTTTTACCTTACCTTGCCTTGCCTTAATTTAAGGTGGTTGTGCAATATGTAACAAATTACATTTAAAAATATAAATATTCCATTTAGTCTCAATTAATATGCCATTGTGGTCATGAAAACTATAATATTTATGCAACAGTTGGAAACATGGATCTAAACTTGTTGGCATTTTATTTAGGCTACATTAAATACTGATATGGTAAGCATCATTTAATGTAATATTTTTGAAAATGTTGCCATTTATAATCGTTTGCAAGCTTCTTTAACAAGAGATGAATAAATATGGTGAATGCTGTTTAAATACCTGACTCTTTGGCAACTTTGGCATAGATTCCAACAGCAATTAGGACAGCACTGAACACCTTTAACACAACAACAGTCATACATTTAAAATATCTGCAATACAAACACAATTCAATTAAAGTATAAAACAAAGCCAAACACAGGATTTGGACAAATTTTTATCAACAACATACAGTAAGCACACAGTTAAAATATAATTCAATATGCATGTTTCACATCTAGATAATGTAAGCAATAATAATAATAATAAACCTCTTTTCCGCATATAAACAATACTATAGCTGGCATGTTTGCTCAATAAATTAGCAGAAATACATTGATTCCAAGGCATGCTCTTACCCAAAAGATGTAGCAAAACACAAATAACGTGTATTTCACGGCTCTGAATGATTTCTTCCTTTTGGTGTTCATGTTATCTCTGTGTCACTGAAAAGCAAAGGCAGCTTTTACTCGTCCGCGGTAACTTCACATTAGTGCTTTAGGTTATATCACCCTGGTTTCGCCATAACGACGTGCTAGTGCTTGTATGCTCAAGGTATTCACATACCTGTCTGTCTATGCTTTTCCAGTATCAGATTTCTGTGTTGCAGAACTAACTGACACAATGCCAGGTGAGCAGCGACCCCTAGCGGTTACAACTGCTCAGTAACTCACATGCATAGGCTTACATATAATTTGCAGCTATATAATCAGTTGTACGCACCTTCACCAAACTAACGTAAACATTAGCTCTTGATAGCATATTCATTTTTTTTTTAATTCACCACAGATATCATATTCTAAATTAATTTTAGTTAATTTTTAAAAGATACCCCCTATTTTCTCTGTCTTGTACCTAATTATGCTGCCTTCACGTGCTATCGGAAATTTGATAATTTGATAAAGTCGTGATTACGAGCTCGTCGCATTCAAGTTTCAAAATGGGAGGGCGTTAATGTGCAATTTTTTACCTTAGAAAACTTGTATTTACGATAATTCCGAGAGCACGTGAAGGCAGCCAGGAGTCTTGATCCACCCCACAGACACGTCACTAGTCTGACAGTCTGACAGTAAGCGGATTGAATCTGTTCAGTCAGCGAAACTACCTAGAGAAGACACAACCATCCATGTTATCACTCATACACCTTTATTTAATTGCATAACGTTACGCTTTCCTATTAAGCCACGATGTTTGCTATATTTACTAAGATAAAGGACCGCATTGAGGCTTTTTTGAACGAGAAGAATATAGTCACTGACTGTCTTAATAAAATCGAAGAAAAAACAGGCATCAAGAAACGTTACTTAGTGCTCGGTAAGTCCTAATTTTATCTAAAGTCTGTTTCATGTTTTATATAAAGTGTTTTGTGCAAATATAGAGTACCGGGGCCGTAGGCCTAATAGTGATGTAACAGGTGGACACGGGTCAATCGAAGCTGCGTTGCTATGTTGGCGTGTAAAATGACAAATGCCATTGCTAAAGAGAAATGGCTAAAACAATTCAGTTGGTTAGAACAACTTCAGTAATAAATAGCATATGTAGCCTATATTTTATAATAGATCACACATAATGCGTGTGATTAAATATTTAAGGGCAATACACGCACTTGATGGCAGTTGTTTCCTTTTGTTTTTAATGGAAGAAAACTTTTTTATATATATATATATAAAAAAACCACATTATTTATTTTATAATTTTTCTAAATGAGAACTTCCCCAAATGGATATTTTGTCTGACGTTGGCTACTGTCTCTAGCTAATGTCTCTTAAGTATGTACACCTTCCTCAAACACACCTTCACCTTCATTCCTCAACATCTAAATCTATTATACAGCAACCATTTATAATGGTTTTGTTTCAAAAGCTGTCTACGTTAAAACATTGTGTTAAAGATTACATTTGAGGCCTCATTTGAACACAATGATTAGTGACTTAATTACAGTAATGTTACTTGTGATTCTGCAGTTTACACATCTTCAGTATTTTTCTCTCAACAGGTGCTGCAGGTGTGACTGGAGCATATTTATTATTCGGATACGGCGCTTCTCTGCTCTGTAATCTGATTGGTTTTGTTTATCCTGCATATTTCTCGTGAGTTATGTCCTTTTAAGATTTTTCACAAATCAATAGTTGTCTTAACCTAACTGATTGTTTATTATGTTTTTGAGTGTGGTTGTATTTGAGTGCATTTGAGTGTATTTGATTTGCAGTAAACTTGTCTTAACTGGCATATCTTTCAAATTCCATTTCCATTTCCATTTTTTAGTATCAAAGCCATAGAAAGTCCTGATAAAGAAGATGACACACAGTGGCTGACGTATTGGGTAATCTATGGCTTCTTCAGTGTGGGTGAATTCTTCTCTGACATATTTCTCCACTGGTTTCCTTTCTACTATGTATGTAAGGTAGGTAGAACAATGCCAGATGCTTTCTCTGACTAATATCCAATTTAAGAGGATCAATTATTACCAGCTTTCTTCTGCTAATTGGCACGAAGACTTCTGCCTTCCTTAGTCATGCCCCATATAAGAGGTTAAATAGTTGTTTGGCAAGCAGTTCAATTTAGAACAGCTCTGTTTTTAGACATCGGCCAGTTTGTCAATAGTGGTCATGGGCATACGTTTTTAGAAGTTTTAACATTGTTTTTTATCGTCAATCAAAGATGCACGATGTATATATATATATATATATATATATATATATATATATATATTTTATTTTTTTAAATTTTTTTTATTGGAATTATCTGTTACAGTTTGTGTTAAGGCCCATTCACACCAAGGAAAATAACGATATAATTCTAAAATCTCTCTAAATATAAAAGAATATCAGAGTCCACATTACAACTCTAACGATAATGGCACAGAGAAACAATAATGGCACAGAGAAACTTTTTGCATTTCTTCTGTTCTCGAGCTGATTTCCTAATTTAGTTGTCTAATAAACCTGGTATTGTGTACTACAACAAATGTAAATAAACAGAATATCATCATCTGCTGGTGTGGACGCTAATAAGTTTATTGTTATAGTTATCTTTATAGTTATCGTTCTTTCTGTGAATGGGCCTTTAATTCTTAACCAAACCTATTAAAAATTATTTTGTTAATTGAAATAAAGCTGGAATAAAATGTAATATAATTATTTGATAAAAAAAAAAAAAAAACGTAAAAATAAGAAATGTCACCTTGGCAACTACTGAAATAAAACAAGTTTAAGATGAAGTAGTAAATTACTAAAACTAAAATTAAATTAAGATAAACAGAAATAGTGTTTCTAATAAATAAAAACTTAATAAGAATGACAAAAACACATAATACACAGATCTAATATACACATGCCATTTCTTTACTTGCTGTTTATGTTCACAGAAGTAACAAACTGTGTTTGTGAACTTTGTGTGTTTTTAACATAACCTTGTTTGTATTTGACAGTTTAAGAGCAATAGGATGTGAAAGAGAACTTAGTTTGATACTAACAGGACGTTCTGTCTGACAGCTTGTATAACAGTGTAAATTTGCTGTCCCCTCAAAATAACATTCACACCTGAGACCTTGTAACACTAACAAGTCACATGACACCTAATTGGGCCCAATTTGGACATTTTAACTTAGGGGTGTACTCACTTTTGTGGCCAGCGGTTTAGACGTTAATGGCTGTGTGTTGAGTTATTTTGAGGGGACAGCAAATTTACACTGTTATACAAGCTGTACACTCCCTACTTTACATTGCAGCAAAGTGTCATTTCTTCAGTGTTGTCACATGAAAAGATATAATAAAATATTTACAAAAATGTGAGGGGTGTACTCACTTCTGTGAGATACTGTATATATATATATTATATTATTTTAATTATCTTGTTTATTTTATAATGTGAACATAAATGTGTTTTAACTTGTTTAAATGCTAATATGGGTTCATAAAATAATTTTTAATCGAACATTGTCACTGATACAGTCTTACTGGGGTATTAAGCACACGAACGATGAGATAGAGATAATAGAGTCTTTACTAGAAAATCCGATACAGGAATACAGGAACAGACAGGAACATACACCAGCATTAACACGAAACACAAACAATACCGACAACATAATCCACAGAAACAGGAACTTAAATACACTGATGAATGAACTCAAACGACGAACAGCTGAGATGAATGTGATTAGTGTCCATGGTGACAGATTGTGGCGGGAAACTAGAACAAAGGAACACGTGACAAATGAAAACAACAAACAGAAAGTCCATGTGACTGTAACATTACGCCCCCTCCCGGAAACATTACGCCCCCTCCCGGAAAGGCTTCCTCGCGCCGTAGAGAGAGGGGAAGATGAAGATAAGATGCTGAAGATGATGTAGGAGGCGGTTCAGGAGGCGGACGGCTAACCAGGAGGAGGCGGAGAACAGGAGTCCAGGGTGGTGCAGGAGGTGGTGAAGTCCGGGAGGTGGCCTTGAACAGGGGCTGCAGGCTGATGTGCCAGGCACCAGCCAGGGTAGTGCCCCACGGCGGCGTTGATGGAGGGAGGAGCCATGGAAGGGAGTTAATGACGACCGCCATGGGGAGGACCGTAGTCAACAACGGCGAGGATGGAGCCCACCGCGTAGTTGACGAGCTGAGGTGGTGGAGAGATGGTCACGATCCAAGCGGCCGCGACGGAGCCGCAGTGACGACCTCCTGAGATCAAGGAGAGGATCCGGAGGTCTGAAGACACACAGGAGCGGCCGAGGGCGGAGACGGAGCCTGAGGTAGGGCGGAGCAGGCCATAGTGGAAGGGGTGGAGGGCCAGAGAGCAGCAAATGGTCCGTAGGTCCGCACCGAAGGCGAAACGATGTCTGACCCAGGTAGAGCCGACGTGCCGAGGGAGTCTGGCGTGGTCGAAAGGCCGATGGTCAACTCTGAGGGTGGGAGGAGTGCAGGCGCAGGAGTCAGGGCGATGGATGGAGGCAGCTCGAGACCATCCGAAGCTGGAGGCGGAGCTTCGGGCTCCTTGTGCCCAGGAAGAGGCAGATCCCTGCAGGCCCGAGACAGTACCACGCTACTGAGAGGAGGTGGTATCGAGGGACTGGAGGGAGGCACAGATGGCTGTGGACTAGGAAACAGGCTGAAGTTCTATGCAAACATCTAAGATCAGTGGTGAGTCACAGGAATGTTGATGATATGGTGGTAGAGGAACGCTGGACGGGACCAGCTGGAGTGAAGACAGTACAGGGGCAAGACAGGTTTCCTCTCCACACCTTAAGTCCAGCAGTGTTTCAGCGAACTCACTCTCAGTAGTGGGGGGGTGGGTGGGGCTCATTTCCGGACCCTCGAGGTCCACCAACACTCCCTCGGCGATGGAAAACTCGGCCGGCTCACACACCTGGTCAGGTACGCGCTGCTCGGGCTCCGTGGCGATGTGACCCCCGATCGCTCTTGTGGGCGTGGGTGGCTCAATCGCGGCGGTCTCCTGCGGTGGGCTCAGGTCGAAAATCCTCGCCGTCTGGGTGGTTCTGGCTGGGCACTGGCTGGGGAGTGGGGCTGGCAGCAACCTCGACAGTGAATGGTGATCTGCAGGATGCCAGCACCCACTCCACATAGGACTCGAAGCTCCCTCGAGGACCCTCCCCGGACAGCTGTGCACGTGTGGTGGAGTTGAGTCCGAAGTACAAGAACGTGCTCAGGCAGTAGTCCGGGAAGGTGGTCTGATGTGCGAGATCCAAAAACAGTTCTAAATGTCTCTCGAGGGAGCTTTCTCCCTGCTCAAGGCACATGAGTTTCACAGCTGGAAGTGAGAAACGGAACAAAAAAAAAAAAAACTGAACACGAAAACCAAAAAGAAAATCCTAAGTAAAAAAACGTCGCTTAAAGTTTTCGGTCGGGTATTCTGTTACAATCTTACTGGGGTATTAAGCACACAAATGAGGAAATAGAGATAATAGAGTCTTTACTAGAAAATCCGATAGGAGAATACAGGAACAGACAGGAACATACACCAGCATTAACACGAAACACAAACGATACCCGACAACATAATCCACAGAAACAGGAACTTAAATACACTGATGAATGAACTCAAACGACGAACAGCTGAGATGAATGTGATTAGTGTCCATGGTGACAGACTGTGGCGGGAAACTAGAACAAAGGAACACGTGACAGATGAAAACAACAAACAGAAAGTCCAGTGACGTTTGTTCTATGTTTGTGTTTAGATTTGCGCTGTTTCCAGTTCAGTTTCATTCGTCTTTCTTCATGACCTCAAGGCTAGATTACTGTAACGCTCTACTGGGTGGTTGTTCTGCTCGCCCGTTAAACAAACTACAGCTGGTCCAAAACACAGCAGCTAGAGTTCTTAGTAGAACCAGGAAGTATGACCATATTAGCCCGGTTCTGTCAACACTGCATTTGCTCCCTATTAAACATTGTATAGATTTTAAAATCTTGCTACTTACTTACAAAGCACTAAATGGTTTATCTCCCCAGTACCTGAGCGAGCTATTAATGCATTATAGTCCTTCATGTCTATTGTGATCTCAGAATTCTGGACAGTTGATAATACCTAGAATATCAAAATCAACTGCAGGCGGTAGATCCTTTTCCTATTTAGCACCTAAACTTTGGAACAGTCTTCCTATCACTGTTCGGGAAGCAGACACACTCTGTCAGTTTAAATCTAGACTAAAAACACATCTCTTTAACCTAGCATACACATAACACATTATCTACCTCAATAATTCAAATCATGTAAATTATTAGGCTGCATAGATTAGGTCAGACGGAACCAGGAACACTTCCCATAACACCTGATGTACTCGCTACATCATAAGAAGAATGGCGTCTACGCTAACATTAGTCTCTCTCTGTTTATTCCGAGGTTTGCCGCAGCCTGCCAGATCCAGGCTGTATCCAGATGAGATGAAGGACCTGCATCTAGACATGACGATAATGCAGCCCTGACGTTTCAACTAAACTATCCTCACATTTCGTGGCGAGAGAGAATTATTGAGTACAGAAAGGCCTTAAAAAATGCTAGATCTACTTATTTTTCAAATCTCTTAGAAGAAAACAAACACAGCCCCAAGTATTTATTTGATACAGTGGCTAAATTAATGAGAAATATAGCTTCAACTTCTAATGTTTCCAAACAGCACAGCAGTAATGACTTTATGAACTTCTTTACTTGCGAGATTGACAATATTGGAGAGAGAATTATAACCATGCAACCGTCTACTACAGTATCGTGTCAGACAGTGCATTGTAGTGTCCCTGAGGAAAAATTCAACTCATTCGCAGCTATAGGAGAGGAAAAATTCTCTATCCTTGTTAAATCATCAAAATCAACAACATGTATGTTAGACCCTATACCGACTAAGCTACTGAAAGAGATGCTTCCAAAGGTCATGCTTCCTCTTCTTAATATCATTAATTCATCTTTATCACTAGGATATGTACCGAAAACTTTTAAGCTGGCTATTATTAAACCTCTTATTAAAAAAACACAACTTGATCCTAGAGAATTAGTCAATTACAGGCCGATCTTGAATCTACCTTTTCTGTCAAAAATACTAGAAAAGGCAGTATCATCACAACTACGTTCCTTCTTGGAAAGAAATAGTATCTGTGAGGATTTCCAGTCAGGATTTAGACCTTACCATAGTACTGAGACTGCTCTCATTAGAGTTACAAATGATTTGCTCTTATCATCCGATGGTGGTTGTATCTCTCTATTAGTATTACTAGATCTCAGTGCTGCTTTTGACACTATCGACCACAATGTTCTTTTGAATAGACTTGAAAATTATGTTAGCATTAGTGGAATTGCATTGGCATTGTTCAAATCAAAGCATTGGCTCCCTATTAAACATTGTATAGATTTTAAAATCTTGCTACTTACTTACAAAGCACTAAATGGTTTAGCTCCCCAGTACCTGGGCGAGCTCTTAATGCATTATAGTCCTTCACGTCTATTGTGATCTCAGAATTCTGGACAGTTGATAATACCTAGAACATCAAAATCAACTGCAGGTGGTAGATCCTTCTCCTATTTAGCACCTAAACTTTGGAACAGTCTTCCTATCACTGTTCGGGAAGCAGACACACTCTTGTCAGTTTAAATCTAGACTAAAAACACATCCCTTTAACCTAGCATACACATAACACATTATCTACCTCTATAATTCAAATCATGTAAATTGTTAGGCTGCATAGATTAGGTCAGCCGGAACCGGGAACACTTCCCATTACACCTGATGTACTTGCTACATCATAAGAAGAATGGCGTCTACGCTAATATTAGTCTCTCCCTGTTTATCCCGAGGTTTGCCACAGCCTGCCAGATCCAGGCTGTATCCAGATGAGATGAAGGACCTAGACATGACGATAATGCAGCCCTGAAGTTGCAACTAAACTATCCTCTGTGAAGGCCTCCTTCCCTTTCCATTCCCTATGTATAGATAAAACGTTATCAAAATTATTCCAGTTCGCATAGATCCGCGGACACAACTAATTTTTCTGTATTATGCCGACCAGACAAGTAATTTAGCAATATCACTTCTTAAAAAAGACCAAGCTTCTGCGCACATACACACTTAAACGCACAAACCTATAGACTAAACACATAAATGAATGGCAAGAATGCATTAAAGGTATTCGGTTTTCAGTAGGAAAGGTGTCATTTAAGCTGCCCCTAAAGTAATAATTAACAGTTTTTACAACAGAAGTGATTCAATCAAAAACCAACTTTAGCTCGATAATATATATATATATATATATATATATATATATGTTTTTTTTGTTTTTTTCTTAGTGCTGCTGTAAATCCAAAACAATCTCTGTCAATGAATTTTCTTATTGTCACCGTGAAGCTGCTTTGAAACAATATGTATTGTGAAAAGCGCTATATAAATGAAGATGACTTGACTGACTTGACAGACCTCTCATCTCAGGTGTTGTTCTGTTTCCTGTGTTTTTATTTCTAGATAACCTGAAGAAGTGTAATTTTGATATCATTATTAAACAAAACTGCTTGCAACTAAATCCAGCACTTTTATTTAACTCACTCTAACCCATTATTCAACCCCTTGCTGACAGGCATACTAAGGCTCTAAAATATAAACTGTAAAAAAACACATAATTTAAGGTCATTAAGCCAATCTAGATTTATTATCTGGTTGTTATATATGTATTTATTTTTTTGTTGTATTTTATGTACTATTATTATTATTATTATTTTTTTTTTTTTGGGAAGGTAATTGCAAAGTTTAACAAACTACTTTCTTAACCCATTGCCGCTTCAGTTTCTTAACTAATAGGAACAACTCTACGATCATATTAGTGATCATTTCTCACACTAGATAACCCATTACTTACTCTAACTTGCCCTTTTTCATGTCTTTGTTGATATTTAGTGCCTGTTCCTGTTATGGTGCATGGCTCCGGTCTCTTGGAATGGTTCTCAGATTCTGTACAGGCATGTGGTGCGGCCATTTTTCCTGAAGCATGAAGCCACAGTAGACGGGATGGTCAACGATATAAGCGGGAAGGCCATGACAGCAGCTGAGAAAGCCACAAGAGAGGGTATACAACATAAGACTGTCAGTTTTTTTAGGTTTTTCAAAACACCATTAATTTCCATAATTTTTATAAAGGGAAAGACATCTAAAGCTTGAAGTATACTTCAGTTTTTATGTGTATGTTTGGGTATGGGTGCTTTGTGTGATGTAAATTTCATCATCAGCACAGTACTTACGTACTGTACTTGTGCAGCCAGATACTTTGTACGCTCAGCTCACACATGCACTTTACATTTTTCTGTACTAATTATTAGTGTTGTAGTCAAGACCACCTAAACCAAGACCAAGACCAAGACTTTGAGGGGCTGAGACCAAGACAAGCCCAAGACCAGACGTGAAAACAGCTCTTTTGCTCTTATGATAATGCATAATTATATCATGTTTTATAATTTCATACAAGTACTTTTTTTGCAATCATGTCTTGAATTTTGTGGGTATTTGTATTAATTTTGGTGACATTTGATATAATCCTTCATTTTTTGATAACAAAAGAACTCAAATTAGAAATTTATTGAAGTTATTGATTGCATTTGAAGCAGGAAGTTTTACATCCAATCACAGACGTAAACAAATAAATCAGAAAATGCACTGTCAATTTAGTAATATCCCCGCAGTTGTGGCCTTGAGATAAATTCCAGAGTCCTGAGACCAAGACAAGACCGTGGACATTCGAAGTTTTGCATTCGAAAAAGACAGAACAAAATGACAAACTACTGATGGCAACAACAATAGATGCCAATGTTGATGAGCACTTGTGTGAGGGGGTAAAGATACTCTAGAAACTAGTTTAAAAGGCATTTTTATCAGTCATAACTATTGGAGAGAAATAGCACAGACATGGAAAAGGATGAAACTTTCTAGTGCACATGTGTTGAGCGTTTGTGTTCACACGCTATCAAATGGAGTATACTTTGAAAGTCTATTTGTTTATGACAAAACAGACTAACAATGCCATTTGGCTGTCCACCTAATATTTAAATAAACTGTCAAAAATGTTAAGATGAAAAATACTACATTATGGTAGTAAATTGGTAGTCAACCAAATTTTTTACAAAGGCCGATGCTGATACTGCCCTGTAAATTACATAATTAAATTTTATGACAGCAAATGCAAAATTGCTAAAATGAAACAAATTCTTATTTTATGCAATATTTAATCTAAATTCACACACACAAAAAAATGATTTTTTATTAAAAGCAATAAATAGATTTTGGAACTGACACAAGGAAACAGTAACACTAACACAGCTAAATGGACGTGGTTATTGGCTGTTGATCTCAAAATGCAAACATCTGCATTTTCAGATCACACCTAATGAAAACTTTGTCACACTAATAATAAAAAGTGAAATATTACATCCATTGAAACTTATTATAAATTGAAATAAAATGTAAACAGCTTTTTTATGCCACTGTTCAGCTGTGATTGGCCAGCATTGTATTGAATAAGATAACACATGGATTAATTCTGTTCAGTGAGGTCACATTTTCAGCAAGTGGACAATTACCAAGCTGCAGGTTACATTCCAAATAGTGACTGAGAAACAAACCGATTTAGTTGGATCAAACCTTCACCCAGACCCATTTAATACATTATGTAATATATATACATAATTGTTGAATCATTTTAAAAAGCATTACTTAAATTATAAATACTTATATTATAAATGTTAGAGTAATGGAGCATTATTTATTCACACTGCAAGACTTAGTTTCAGTTCCAATTCAAAGGTGAATTAAATAGTTTTAATGACATCCCTGATTGAAGTCAGCTCATTGTTTGTCTAGATGATTTAATTTTTTCATCATGTTTTTTCTCATCTGTTTAAGTTTTCTCTTGTTCTATCCATCAATCTTTCTGTTGCAGTCCTTCACACTCTGGTGAGAAACCGAACTATTGGCCCAGCTGAGCCTGAAGTCAAAAGACTACCCAGTTCTGCTCCTGTATGTCATCATATAGCTAATAAATCAACATTTGCCAAGACACAGGTTTTTCTATTCTTTGGTTTTCTACACATTAATCTCTCTATACTGTCTCTCCTTGCATGTCTCTGTGTGTAGACTGAACCCACTGTTGATTAAATGGTAAGTTTTTATTTTATGTTTGTGTGTATGTTTTTTTTTTTTTTTTTTTCTTTTAATATATGTATATTTGTACATACAGAAATACAGGTGGCCAGAGTGGTCTGAGAAGACAAAACATGCAAGAGATGCAGCATCATGTTGAAGACTTGACATGACAGCAGTATCATAGTCTCAATGTAAAGGCCTCAGAGTAAATTGTAATTCATCTTCATCTGCATGATTTATAGGCACTCCTTGTCAGGAGTGCTTGGACTTAGTTTAATAATCGGGTATATTTCTTTATATTTCTAAACTGTAAATGTCCTGAACACATTTATGTCGGTTATTCTTTGCTCACTGTTCATATAAAATTCTTCTAATTGTCTTTGGCATTTATAGTAAATGTAGCCAATTAGAAATGTATACAATTCAACAGAAATGATTGTATTTACAGTATTCTTTGTAGCAATAATTTATGTTGTATTTATGGCATTTGTCAGGGATTTTGTCATCTTAATATTATTATGAAAAAAAGTAAGTCTTCAAACTTTCAATAAATTTATTTTGTATTCTACATTTGAAAAGAGAATTGTGGGAATGATTCTTTTCTCATATATCACTGACCTCATCAACTTAAAACCTAAAACTGAATGAAATATGTCCAACTATTGGGTTTTGAGAACGTTTAACATGTTAACTCAAATACTTGTCAAATGTGCAATAACAAAATAGAAATTTTCATTGTCTCCATGCTAAGAAATAGAAAAAAGCATATTCTACAAATAATTACGAGATATTGTGAAATTTTGATTAACAATTAAAAAGATGAAACTTTGTTTAAAATAAAATGCATGATTCATAAAAGCTGCACATTTATAAAATGGAACTGTCCAAGTATGCAGAAAATGTTTCCGTATACATTACATTAAATATAATATTTCAAGACAACAAGACAATAACAAGAATAATCTTGTACCATACTGATATAAAAATACAAAAGGAAAGAATATATTCCATTCTTTGTTATCAAAAACATGAAAAATGTTTATTTACCTGCATGTCATGTTGGGGAATATTTGCTTTTTTGCTGTTATTTCAAATGTTAAAATGCAACAACCAACAATTCTTTTGAAATGCTGTTTTACTCCGAGTCAAAAGATGGCGACAATCATCACAAAGATCTTCGTTGAAACGTCACCCTCTGACGTGTCAGAACTGAATGCCATAGTAAACACTTTACATGTGTAATATGTTGTTCAGTCATTTACTAGAAGGTTTTGTTTCACAGTGTACAGATTCTCCATTAACATAAACACTAATGCTTTATAAAACGCATATCCTTGATGTTTAAAACTAGAGCTGATACGTTAACAATCAAGATGAATTTTGGTTCCAAAGGCAAGAAGCGGATGGTTCTGCCGACCCGACCCGATCCGCCGACAGTAGAACAGATCATGGAGGATGTGAACCGAGCCTATCCCAATGATCCAGTGTTCACTGTTTTACACGAATCTGCTGAAGGTAGGCTATCGGACAGACAAGAAAATTTCAGCACAGTGGCTTTAAACGCTGGTTGCTGAGGGCGCAGTTTAATACAACAACAACACATACTACAGCGAAAGTAACACATCTATCTGAACAAGTTAACACATTTCGCGTCGCAAATGCAGATGAAAGTGACATATGGCCACCAGTAACCAGTATCATGCTTACCTGATACCTGATATACTTCTTGCTTTCCGTTTGCGTTATTTTATTTTTTAGTTTATTAAAACATCCCTGATCCAAATTGTAAAAATGCAGATAGTTCTCTGTTAGGGTTAAGTTAGGGGGGAAATTATTTTAATAATAGGCCTAATTAATTATCCCTTATATCTTGACACTGGCAACATGCTTTATTTTTTGTTCTTGTTCATCATTTATTCTTTTTTTGATTATTACATTTTTTTTTTTTTTTTAAATCTGTTAAAAAAGATTAATCCGTAAGAGAAAAAAAAGTTTTTTTTTTAATTAAATAAAGGATCATTATGAAACTCCCTTATCAAATAAATAAATAAATAAAATTCCTAACGATTTGTTTATCCTTAGAGATTGGGTGTGGGTTAGGGTTAGGCTATAGTAACTAACTGCATATAAAAACAATAAAATGTCCCTATTTAGATAGCTAAGTAAACGTACGTGCATGTGTGTTACCTTATTTGTGAATTTGTAGTCTGGACTGAATGTAATGAGATAAAACTGGCACAAAATAATGGCAGATCCCGACGCAAAATATATTTCTGTATGTACGTAACTGTGCAGGAAAATATTGAGCATTAACATTTTTCATGAAGATGTGAAGCGTGTATTTACTAATACTAATTTCATACTAATTTCCTTTCAATAGTGTTGTTTGTTCACCTGGTAAAGTTAATGCCATTCATTATCTCATTGGTAACTTGAAGTTCTGTCCTTTTGTGCTTTGTTTGTTCACCTGGTAATGTTAGTCCCATTCATTTAGAGTGATGTTAGAATGGTAAAGTTGTCAGGTTTTTTTTTTTATTTTTAAGTTGCTGTCTTTGTTACTTGTTTCAAACTGCAATTTTTCCAAGAAAATAATAGTTGGGTAATTAAAGAATTAATGATTGATTACAGAATTGTGTTATTGAATACTGTCTCATTGCTACCTTTAGCAGTGTTGTACATGGGTATTAGCTAGTGTGACTACACCTTTGCATGCATGATGGTAACTTTTGGCCTTGACCGCTGATTTTCGGTGTCATCTTTCAGATTTGAAGTCCAGTTCCAGCAACAGTGAAGTGGAGGTAAGATACCTGCAGAGCAGACGCTACATAGAGCTGCATGAGCGATTGCAAGAGGAACGTGGCAATCTTGCTCAGTGGAGAGACGAGCTGCGTGCAGCTGGGGAATCTTTGGAACACAGTGTAATGGAGGTGAAGAGGAGTGCACTGTGACAACTCGCAGGGGCCTGCAGAACATTCACGCCTTATGAACATCTTATGAACTTGAGATTTGCTTATTCAGTAGTTAATTGTCGAACATGGCACTTGTGAATATAACAAATTAAAATCAAATTCAGTAGAATACTAAATGTGTTTTTCCTATTGGATGTTTGATGCATTTATTTAACGATTTGTTTCTGATGTTTTTGCCTTTTTTTTCTTCTTTTTTTTTGTCAATGTTAATGTGTGTTGTGTTTAATAGAAGTACACAGTCCATTCAACAAGTTGTGCATTCTTTAATGTATTTTATATTATTTAAGGTCATTTATATCTAAATTTTCACAATACAAGATTCCTTGAGTTTTATGATGAATGGATATTTTCAGTGTTTACAGACAGTATAACTTGTTGAATATATTGATGACTGTACAGCAATTCTTCACTGCTTAATTTCCATTTGCATTAAATAAATTGTGTTAAATAGCCCAAGGTTCTTTGTCCTATTTTTTCATTTTAAAATATGTAGCATGATGTAAAAAGATCTCTCCACCCTTAAAACTTAAGTGTGTAATTTTTTTTTGGCATTAGCACACTGGTTCTCAAGCTGTGATCCATGATTGACTGATTAAAAAATGGTTAATTTACTGAAAGCAGTAGCACTGAATCTGAACGAATTAACTGATAAATAAATTCATATTCATCAATCAGCTGATTGTGTTAACAAATTTAACAAGGTTATTCTGTAACATTTAGCATAACATTTATTTGTCCACCTTTTTGTTACTGAACAGATATTTCATTTAGGTTCATTAGTCAGCAGTCTTGTTAACAACAATGAAAGATGTAAGAACGAAGCAAATTATTGGCAAATGTATGGTTTGGTAAAAGTAAGAGAATTTCACATTATTTTATATAATGAAATTAGTTGGGATATAGGGTTCAACCTGTGTGCAATGGTTGGAAATAAGTAAATAAACTTGTGCTTTGTCAGAATGTTCAAACAGCAATAAAGTTAAGTACAAATGACTTGGATGTCTGTGCATATTAAGCTGAATGTAAGTATCTACCATTGAATAAATCACAGTTCCACATGAAAAATAAAAAAAAAATAAAATACATACACATTTTTATGAGATTGTTTATTTGAAGACCCCAACCCCTGGCCATAACTGTTTGTCTGTAACTGTTAGTCTACACAATATTCTATCAACATTCTGAACCCAATTCATGCTTTGACCTCTCAAATATGCATAAAACGGTACCTAAATGTCAATTTGAGTTTAGCATTGCATCATATTGCTTTACCCTGACCACCACTGTTATGGGTCATTAGACATTACACTGAGCTCTGTTAGTAGTCAATTTCAATATCTTCAAATATAGTCAGACATTAAGACTTTAATCTGGAAACACCAAATGGTATCAGCACTCAGCACATCTGAAATACAGTTCTCTATCATTTTCAGAATTTCCCAAGGCTGATGTGGGATCCATGACTTTACTTTTAAGAGAGAATGCATGTTTTCTGACTAAAAGAGATAAATTGAGTGAAGCTGTTATATCACAGTAAAACTAAGTCCAAGTAAATACTGCACCTCACCAAATAAGACAAACACTTTTTGTGCTGGCTAATTGGCCATAATCCAGCCTACACTAATTATATGTTTACAATATTTGCTTGTGTAGCTGCAGTTTTGGCAATGGGCTTTGGTTGAATGGAAGCCATTTTAAACATTATACATTTAGAATTCAGCCCAACTTACTGTTAATGGCAAGTATTTATCTCAAACCACAGGGTTGCTACTCATTAGCTTGCTTTTAGATACTTAAAGCATAATGTGACTGTACACAAAATGACATTATGAAAGCATTCATTAAGCAGGAATATGTACAGCCACTTAATTGTATTACATACATTTGCTGAACACTCAACAATTACAACAATCTTATATTCAAAAATGAAAATGTGTGGGTAGATTCATGGTTGTACTCCTAGTCTGTCATTTTCATTGAAAAAAGAAACTGCAAAGTCAAAATCACGTGTTTACAGTGGATAAGTGAGTATTTAGCATGCTATTTGTAGCAATGGCAGGATTACATTTTGCCTTCTGGGAAGCATTAGACTACAGTTTTAAATCAGTATTTACAACAGTATCACTAAATGTCCATGATGATTACATAGATATTTTGTGCAGATTTTACCTATTGTAGCTATATTTACCTGCAGTAATAATAAGTGAAGGCAATAGGCTGTTTTAACCTGTCAGTGTGGCAAAAAGGCATGTGCATACATGGTTCTCATGTGAGAATACAACAGTCTTTTCCGGTTTGCAGGTGGCACATGGTCTTTTAAAGTATTTGTCACTGTTTTCAGAGAATAGTTTGCATATTGTTCTGAATGCGGGCCATAATTTTTACCAGTGGATAACACACTCCAAGACAGTCTTTCTCATGTTTGATTAATTGTCCAAGTAGCACAAGCAATGAATAATATCACTATACAAAAATATTAAAAAAAAGAAAAGAAAAGGTATACCCTCACTTGTGGTATGGTTGGGTACATGTTGTAAATACAGTGAGATTCCAGTACATGGCTAATTGTTCACATCCAGATTGTTTTTTTTTTTTTTTGTTTTTTTTTTTTTTTCAAATAGGTAAATCTTCTGATGCATTGGCAAGCACAAGACTCATTAAATATCCGAGGTAAATAGAATGATATCCATTACCACCTGAGTTTTTACAGCATCAGGAGCATAGTACTTTGTCAAGCCTGGAACTGTGGACAGATCACAGGTTTTATGCTTCATGTTTTTCCCCTGTCTTTTCAGGCATTGTCGTTGCTTGACCCTGTGTCTGTGGAGAGCAACAGACCATGGGGCTGGGGATGTAGTTGAAAGGAGTAACTCTGACGGCTTTACTAGGGGAGCTCTGTCGGAAATGGCCAACGCCACCACTGTGGGTACTTTCCACTGACTGAAAGGTGGAGGATGATGCTGTGCTGTAGTTTTTTAGAGATCCATCTGAATCCCCATCTTGGAGGGTATTCCCAAAGGCCATGCTTATTTTTCTGGGGAGGGCCATCTTTGTGGCCTCCTCTGAAATGCTAAGACATTTTTCAATTGTGGGAGAGGTGCTTGAGTTAATTTTGTTGGCTGAGTAGTCTTCAGTTTGAACAGTCGCATCACTTGTTTTCCGTGATGCCAGTGTAATAGTAGGCAGTTTTCCTGGTAGTGGTGGTGGCATCTGTTTGTTGCCATCAGGTGAAGGTAACAGAGGCAGTGCAGTGGGTGGAAGGGTGCTCTTTAATATCTGAGGAACATCCTCATCACGAATCCTTCTCCAGGTCACTTTGTCAGCATTACGTGATCCAACCCTCTGCTGCCTCTGATTTGTGTTCCTTTCACTTTTAGCTCGTCCACTTGAGTCAGAGGAAGAAGAGCGAAGAGAGGAGCGGCTAGTGACACGACTTAAAACATTTATGCTTGGTGAGGACGAATATCTTTTGAAGGTATCATCCCTTTTTTCTCTTAGCTTTGGTCCAGGTGTATTTCTCTGTGAGGCCCTGCAAGGACTTTCTGAGCTTGTTCGTCTAGCTGGACGTTTCACAGTGACATCTCTATCAATGGAGGTGGCTCTTGATAGAGCTATGTCCTGTCTGAGAACCTGTTCCTGAACTGGTCTTTGTCCTTGAGTCACAGGCATTCTTCTTGGACCTTGAACTGCTTCCTTGAGCTCCTGACAACGAGAAGAACATAAGAAAACTGCTGGGGCCCCTGGACCTGCTCTTCGGGGTGAGGCATGCTGCGATGTTGGGACAGAACGTGAAGAAGCATCACGTCTTGAGACTTTTGACGATTCTTTGATGAATGTCAGTTGTCTGAGAAAGCCATTACGATCTGATTCACCACTACTTGAATGAGTAGATGTCATGCGAACCAAATCCAATCGATTTGCTGGTAGGATTCTTTTCCCTGACATCTGTGTATTTTGTCTGCTGATGCTACTGGGCTGGTTGGTTACTAAAGGTGAAATGTTTCTTGTTTGCCTTGATGGATTCTGCATGAATGGTATTCTAACAGGGGATTTCTGTGTTTTCCTGTCAATTGGAGATTTTGAATTTTGATTGATGTTTGAAGTGCTTTTGTCTGGTGGACTGCATGGTGCTGATGCCACCTTCTCTGGACCTTGTTTAATAGTTTGGGTTGGGGAGGTTACTTTTTTCTGAGGATGTTTGGAAGGTGTTGAACTTTGAGATGACCCTGAAGATGAGCTCTTTGGTATCCTGGCAGGTGGTGTTGAGCTTCGTTTGGGCAATGACAACTGAGTGGAGTCCATGGGGTGACCCAGTCTGTGAAGGCTTCTTGACCTGTGTTGAGCTAGATTTGGATTTTTAGGAGCATCTGCTTTTGGTATAATTTTTTTAGGTGGTGGCCTTTGAGAGAGAGTTGTCTCCTTCTTGGGTGTGTATATGACCGTTCTACCCCTGAAGACCATAGGCAAGTTTGGAACAGGTTTACGAGGGGCAAAATCAAGTGGTTTATTAGCTTTTTTGTCATCTTTGTATACTTTCTTCTCTTTAGGAGTAAAGCTTGATCCAGATATAAATGACAGAACGGATTCAGACTCTGATGAGGGTTCCTGGGACTTTGAAGCTTGTAGCTTGGTAATGATTGTATTTGCTCCTTCTTGTATTGCTCTCCATTCAACACTATTGAGATCAGAGTCTTTGTCGGATGCCATTTCATCACTGTCTAGGTCAATTTCAGGGCTCCACTCCTCTGTTGTTTTCTGAAGAGTAGCTTTCTGTTTGTGCTTTTTCTCAGCTTTCCTTTTTCTGGCAGTCTGCTTTTTCTTGTGTTGAGGCATAGCAGATGTTATGCATTTTATCAACAGATCATCTTCTGAATCCATGCTGACTGAGCTTGGCGAGCTGTTCTCTTCAAACTGGTTAAGGTCTTGCTGTGATTTAGAAGGGCATTGAGTATTGGATGTAATATTATGTCTGTTCCTTATCCATGTATGATGAGGTTTATCATGATGTTCCTCAAATTCTGCATCACTCAAAGAGCTAAGGGAGGAACTCAAAGAGTAACATGGAGGTGCTTCTTCTAAAATTAGATTTTGCTTGATTCTGTGAAAACCCTTTTGGCGGGACTGGTAACTGTTCACTTGATCTTGTATATTAGCATTACGTATTACATTAGTCTTGCTTGATTCATAATGTTGTTTCCGTCCAGTCCTATTCATCAGTCCATCCTGTCTGTCTATTTTATGGCAAATGGCCCCTTCTGTAGTTGTTGGGTGGTGCCTGGACTGAAAGGATAAAGTGTTTTCCTGTGCATGACTCAGAGAGCAGATTTTCTGATTTTGGTACACCTCTGTGCTTTGTTTTCTTATGGGAATATCTAACTGTGGCATGCTTTTTGACAGATTCTGTCCTTGCTTTTGAATTTGTCGAACTGGAGACTGGCTTTGAATCCTTTGCTGCGTCATTTTTGCTGCCATCTCTTTACTTTGTATAAGTAATCTCTGAGTGGGCACCATATGTCTGATTGTTCTGTTCAGTTGGTTTGCAACTGTATGAGACTGACATGTTATTTTAGTTGGTTTGTGGAAGCGAGAGAACATGCGTAGGTCTTCAATTCTCTTTGCCTCAATATCAACAAGCTCTTGTGTCTCTTTGTTTCTTCGCCAGTCTTTTATTCCTTTAGTTCTGACTGGATATTGGAGTGTTTCATCGCTCAAGGAAGTGGTGCTTGAGAAATTGATGGGTGTACCTTCAGCCGAGTCAGTGTAAGAGGAATCATCATGATAGATGTCTTTTGAAGACATTCCAAGCTTTTGTCCAGTAAACATTTGACTGTTTTTATTCTGCAGCACCATATACACTGGTAATTGCACTGATTTTCGAGCCTGCATGTTGAGAACTTGGTTTGAGAGGTTGGGCATCACAGTGGGCCTTACCTTCTTAAACCTGGAAGGCATAGCAGAATTAATGCACTCTTTGAGAATTTCAATGTCATCATCTGAGTTGCCTTCACTGTATTGGTCTCGGTCATCCATATCCTCTTCCTTTTCAGAATCCTCTGGATCATTGTCTAGTTGGTTTAGCAAAGGAGTAAGTTTGAGCTCTACATCTTTCTGAACATAGTGTTCATGCAGAGGGAGGGCACTCAGACTAGAGGCACATGAGAAATTCTCAATTGGTTTTTCCACAGTGAAATAGATCATTGTGTCCAAATCTGGAGGTAGGTTAAACCTTTCTTTAAAGTCTGTGATTTCCATAATTTTGCGCAAACTGCTTTCCCACTGGCTTCCTACACCACTTAGCGTCTGTGTCTCTGGTCCACTTGATTCTGCACAGCACGGAGTTTTACTGCGACTTGGAGGCATTGTTTGTCCTGGGCTGTCTGGTAGGTCACTGGGGCTAACAGTTCCACTTATCATCTCACTACATGGATCACTCTGAATAGAGCTGGCAATTGAAGGAGATTCAAAGCTGCCAAGTGAGCTCACTGAACTACAGCGGCTCATTACAAGAGGTGTTTCGTGAATGTAGTTTTCTGAAGAGCTGGATGGTGTCCTGTCCTCAAGAATGATTGGAGACACTCCTCTAAGGAACCTCTTCTCATTTTTGACTGTACAAGGGATCTCACTTGGATCAGAGCTGCTTATTTTCTGATCAGTTACTAATAACTGACTGTCACTCAAGTCATCAAGTGTCTCATTCTCATCCTCTTTATCTTTTCTCTCAACATTCACATCTTCCACCTCTATGATTTCTAATGAGGAGTCACTCTCCAGCTCATTTTCAGTCTGACTCTGTCCATCAAGTGCTCCATCCCCAGAAGATAAAGAGGACAGAGAACTGCAGCGAGAAAAGCATATTGGAGTGTTCTCTACAGAATACTTCTGAGGGGTCTCCAGCTGTCCTATTGTGGGACTTCTTGCAGAGCATATTGGGGAGAACTTGCTAATACTTCCACCAGTCATCACTGTTGGAACCCAAGCTTGCCTACGCATTGCTTGAGCTGCCTGAACATTAATTGCAGTCTTTGCAACGCCAAACTTGGCAACACTCTGGATCAGTGGAACATGCTGATAGGAGGGAGACAACTTGACAGTTGGTATACTGGTATCCGAAGACACCTTGGTTGATACAGTTGCAGGTGTTGATATAAAAGGTTCTTGACTCTTCTCTGTATCTGTGGAACCTAAATCAGGCAAAATAGCATCTTTGTTTGTCTCAAAATCTCTTTCAGGGATCTCATTTTGACATATGATTCTTGAAATGTGTACACCACTGTTCAACGGTTCCTCGTGAGCTACCTTAAGGTCAAGTTTATTTGGACGTCGTTGTTCTGTTGGTCTTGCAGAGGTGTGAGTCTGTTCCTGACTGCCACAATAGCCATCACTGGTGCTTCCACTATTAAGGCTGTCATTGGATAAACTCGAGTTGGCTGTTTTAAGACGCAAGAAGGCATGCGTTCTACTGAGACGCTCTTTAGGTGAAAAAGAGCTGGTGTCAGAGAGATGACAAGGGGAACATGAAATAGCTCGTGCCTCGTGAAGCTCATCTGGCCCATAATTCCAATCCACAAAATGATCTTCTGAACTGAGGCTGAAGCTGTCCTCTGAGGATGTATGCATGGTAATGTCTTCTACCAGTTTGTCAATTTTAGCCACTGTGTTGGTTATCTTCTTGGCTAATTTCTCAGCTGCCACAGTCACTTCATCATCAGGGGGTTGTGACCTTTTATTATCAGTTTGAAAAGTTTCAATGTCTTGTTCAGGCTCCCCCTCTCGCTTACGTGGCTGAGTATTCAGGAAGTTAGAATTGTTCAAGAACATGGAGAGCATGGAGAAGGTTCCTGTGTCCAAGCTGGTTGATATATTAGGTGCCTCGTCATCATCAAAACAACCAGAATCTGATGCATAGTCTTTTGCTAGGCTTTCAATGTGCCTCAGTGGTTTGTTTATACTTTGATGCTTGAAACTTTGCTTCTCAATTGAATCAAATGTTTCTGCCAGATGCTTCGCATCTAATTCAGCCTCTAATGCTTTCTGTTTCCTCATGTAGAGGGATGGCATGCAGGATCCTGGGGATATAACAGCAGTATCTTTATATTTGTGTGGACGATTTGTGAGGAGGTTTCGCAGAGCTGCTGCACTTCCCATGGCTATCATTTTGTGCTTTGAGTGGATGAGATTGCGCAGCATGCTTACAGCTCCCAGATCCCACAGCAATTCCTGGTCCTTTGGACTACGTGCAGACAGGTTCCAGAGGGTTCCACATGCATTACTCACAATGGTCAGACTGTGAGATCGCAAGTGCTGCAGCAGAGTCTGAAGGCAATTATGATCCCTGAGGATTTGCCTGAAATATGCAAACAGGAAGAAATTAAGTGATGTCATTGATACTTTGACCAAGACCTCTGCTTAATTTGTGAATGTGAATAAACATGATACCTGTAATCGTCTCGGGTAGCAATAAGACTGGACACATTTCGCAGGATGCCTCCACCGCTCTCAATAATGGCCAATGAGTTGGTTTGGCATCGATAAGTCAAAGTGCTAACCAAAAAGCCAAGAGCACCATCAACAGAACAAATTGCCACCTTATTCTCAGTGCTGTGTGCTGACAAATTCCACAGTGCACTTAACACACTCTTTAAGGTGGATTCCTGTGGGGGAGACCATGTAAAATCACATTACTTACTGAGTGGTTTTGAAGCACAAATGTCACTAGTTTAATGGGTAAATCAGTTATCTTCATTTTTATGTAAGCAAGAGATATTTGATTGTACCTTTGTAGCCTGCAATGCACATGTCATAAGTGCTGACACACTGCCGACATCTCTCAAAGCCCTTTTACTGTTGATATCGGCACGCCATGACAAGTTTCTCAGTATACTTGACACTACCTAAAAGTAATGACATATAATAGAGCTGATATGGGCCAAATAATTACAAATAAGATAAGTAAAAAATACTATTAAAATGAGCTGCTGTTATATTTTTCTGTACTTAAAGTTCATCTAATGCTTTGCTCTTTGGAGAAGTAACTTATATACCTGCTGTAATTCCTCATTATCAGATGCAAGCTGTGCAACAATGGCTTGAAGACAGTTTTTCTTTGAGCAAAGAGTAGCCTGAAAAAGTAAATAAAGAGGATTTTGTTAACATCAAAATAAGCTTTGAAAAATACTGTATGTGTCAGTTATACTTTTGCCTGGTACTGAATGTATGTATTATCAGAATTGCAAAATTAACTACCAATGATCACATTTATATATTTAATATAAATTTTGTATATATTTCAGTAAAAATATTTTAAAAATAACTTAATACTGAGCACTGATTATACAATTATAAATGAATGAAATTACTGTTCAAATAGAAATCTTGTTTAATAACCCAATGTCTTTCATTTATACATGATTCTACACTTCTTTTTTTTTTTTTTTACCTTATTTACAACATCTCCATATGTAAGGTTAGTGAGTGCCATTCCTGCGTAACGCCGGAGGGCCATGTTGATTGGCTCATTGTGCATGCCATACAGTTCTTGGTCCAGCTGCATTAGCTCAGCAATGACTTGTAAGCCACCTAAAAGATACACAAATAAGTTTTCAGTGTGTTTTCACCTACAAAATACACTCTATTGCTCTTAGTCTTTGGTCTATTTAGAGAAACTGCATTCACGTACCTAGTTCATTCATTGCCCTGCGGTACTCTTCCTCAAAAGATAACTTCATTATTGCGCACAAGGCCTGGCACATCTGGGGATCCACTGGCTCAGGGATTTCTGAGGACATCAAAGTAAATGTACATTTATATGAATAATTTTACATCATTGTAACAATATGTATGACAATTTTTTTTACTTAACTTGTGCTCACCTGTGGTTTTTCCACCACTAGGTGAAGGGGTACTTAAATGATTCTCAATCCAGTCCCAGCCATTCTCGCAGTGCGAGCGGATCTGCTCTAGCACATGAAGAACTCTCATCTCGCGTCGTGCTTGGCCCTCATCTGGCTGTGAGTACACAATGTTGTGAAGGGCAGCACTGGCTCTGGAACGGGCTTCTCGACTATAGCCTCCTGCCCCAGCTGCCTCCCCAGTGCCTCCCTCATGTAGTATTTGCACAAGCAGTGGGACGCAGCCAGACTTGCGCATAGCAATGCAGCTTTCCTGTGAGCTTGACATTGCCAGAAGGGTACGGGACATCTCTTCCCGATCTCTAGAGGCTAGCATGGAGAGTAGCCAAAATACCATCTCCACCTGTAATCCAAACAATATAACTATAGTTGACATATATTATCTTACAGTTCATTATTGCACTATTGCTTTTGATTACAATATGTTCAAACTAAAACTATATTTATACTGCATATAAGGGTCAGAAATAACATCAAAAGTCATGGGTTAATATAGTAAATTAATTCACTGTAAAATAGGAACCAGACAATTATGTCATGATATTTTGTGTATTATTTATAGATATTTTGTGTTTGATGTTAATTTTAAAGGGGTCATGAATTGAGAATTCAATTTTTTTTGACATATAAGAGGTCATTGTATTATAAAAATATCCTTAAAGGGTTAGTACAGAAAATTTGGACTAAACCGCTCAATTCATATGGATTAGTTTTATGATCTCTTTATGAACTTTTTGAAGTGACGAAGTGGTTGTTGCGTCAATGGGGGGACAGAAATTAAAAATATCTTCATCTGTGTTCCGAACATGAACGAAAGTCTTATGGGTTTGGAATGACATGAGGGTGAGTAATTAAAGGATTAGTTCACTTTCAAATGAAAATTACCCCAACCTTTACTCACCCTCAAGCCATCCTAGGTGTATATGACTTTCTTGTTTCTGACGAAGACAATCTGAGAAATATTAATAAATATCCTGACACATCTGAGCTTTATAATAGCAGTAATGCGCTACCAAACGAGTATGAGCTGAAGAAAGTGTCTCCATCCACATCCATCCATTATAAACATATTCCAAGTGGCTTCGGAGGGTTAATAAAGGCCTTCTGAAGCGAAGAGATGCGTTTGTGTAGAAAAATATCCATATTTAACAAGTTATGAAGTAAAATATAAAGCTTCCGCCATACCGCCTTCCGTATTCAAATTACGGAAAAATTACGGATAAAATGGAACTGGAATATGCCACGTGGAATATGTTTATGATGGATGGATAGAAGAGACAGTGGAGACACTTTCTTCAGCTCATACTCGTTTGGTAGCACATTACTGCCATTATTAAGCTTGGATGAAGTCAGGATATTTATTAATATTTCTCAGATTGTCTTCGTCAGAAACAAGAAAGTCATATACACCCAGGATGGATTGAGGGTGAGTAAAGCTTGGGGTAATTTTCATTTGAAAGTAAACTAATCCTTTAATGACAGAATTGTCATTTTTGGGTGAACAAAGAGCTCAAAACTTTGTTAGTCCCAAAATAGCTTTTATTGGAACCAAGCTGCCAAAATGCCTTGTTTCAGATTTTGTCTCAGTATGACATCATAGTGCATTCCATTTTAAATATAGGACATAATTCGAAGCAGGATTTTCTGAGAGACTGAAAATAAAAGATGATGTAGGGCAGACTCTAACTCAAACATAAATGGCTGAATTTGACCGGTTGCCAATTTTTAAAATCTTAAGTTTTCAAAACAATTCCACATGTGTAATGGTGATGCAGAAAATTATTTTAATATGCAAAACTGTTTCCCAGTCATAGCAGGGGGTATTTACCAAGTTTTGAATGCGGCACGCCGATCAAAACGTAGTGCTTCAAAAAGAGGGTCAAAAACAGGATAGAAAATAACCTATTACATAAAATCTTTCTAACATTATAAGTGGACATCAGAGATCTTTATAATTTTTTTAAAAAAAATGCAGTTCATGACCCCTTTAAAGGCAACTATCCATCCATTCTAAAAACTGCTTGTCTTAGGGTCACACAGGGTTTAACCCTAGAGCCTATTTCAGCGTCACGGGATGAAAGCAGGAAACACACTGGATGGATGCTACCTATTGAGCCACTGTGCTGCAACCATAAGCACTCAAATTTATTTCAATGCATGTGTTCAAATATGAAGTACAAATTCATAGACCAGTATGTTTACGTTTACAGAAAGGAAAATATTGCCCTTTAGTAAATTAGTTAAATATATATATATATATATATATATATATATATATGTACACACACACACACACACACACACACACACAAAACACAACAATGGTCTTACTTTGCTTCCTGCTTCTCCAGGAGCATCCAAGGTACCAGCATTTCCAGTATCCATGTCAGGGACAGATGTTTTTGAGAGGCACTCTGTGCTCTGTGAACACAGAGAATATGGTTTATTATTTGTTCCAATTTTGTACAGCAGGTACTTGGAAATTTGGTTTATATGACTTAACACATTCATATTTTTAAAAAAGCAGCAAAATAAATCTATTGACAGTGTGTATATTCTTCAAAATAAAAACCAAATATGTTTTGAAGCAATTAATTTGTAGACAATAGAAATATATTTTTTATAAATATTATAAATATATTATAAATATATATTTTTGTTTAAAATCTATTTCTGTTTGATTTAGCATTTGCACTCTATCTGCATGAGGAGAGTGAATTACAACCAGTGCCAAAGCACTTGATTCATTCTTGCATGGTCAAACCCATCACTATAGCAATGTTTGGCACCAGTGCAACAAATACAATCTCTAGACCAGTGGTTTTGATGGATGACGACTGTAATGAAGGTAAAGACGTTTACAGTGACATACAGGAGTCTTACATAAGGCATGACTCACTGATCGCTATAACATCGTATTTCTGCTTGAACACAGTTCAATATATTTGCATAGTTAATGTAATTAATGTACTGTGAATTATTTATAACGGATGCTCACCGAACAAGCGTGTTTTGGAGAAGTTTGAGAGGATCAGTGATGTTATGCGTTTAATAATTTTGAATGGATCCGCATTGTTTTAATTTAAATTCAGTCCTTTGGTATCTCCCTGTGGTCATTTTCAAAGATTACAGATATAACTCAAATTATCTTCAAGAATTCTCAGAATATCATTTTGTAGATTTTAAGAGTTCAATATAAGCAGAATTTAGTAAAAAAAAAAAAAAAAAAAAAAAAATACCGAAAGGCTTAAATACTTAAATACAACCATTTATAATCATTGTGAACATGTACATTTATTTTGTTGATCCTGGAACAACATTTCTGTCCGAAAATTTAGTGCTAACCCTATATCTACCCCTAAACCTAACCCTACCCATAACTTCCCTAAAATCATAAGTCCCTAAAATCAGAGGGAAATGATAGGTGAATAACACTTATGTAGAAGCATCTAACCTTAGTTTTAAAGGGTTAGTTGACCCAAAAAATGAAACTTATCCCATAATGTACTCACCCTCAAGACATCCTAGGTGTATTTGACTTTTTTCTTTCAGTCAAACACAATCACAGTTAGATTTAAAAATATTCTGGCTCTTCCAAGCTTTATAATGGGAGTGAAAAGTAACTGATATTTTGAAGCCCAAAAAAGTACATCCATCCATTATAAAAGTATTCCACACGGCTCCAGGGGGTTAATAAAGGCCTACTAAAGTGAAGTGATGCATGTGTAAGACAAATATCCATAATTATAACTTTATTAACTGTAATTATTAGCTTCCGGTAACGTCCGTCCATGCATTTATGAGAGAGTCGAGTTCTGGCGTATGTCGTAGGATGTAGGAGTAGATTAAGCTTAAGTCACCTTAATTTATATATCGCTTTTTACAATGTAAGTGAGAGTAGACGCTTCTCGCGGTTCAAACAAATAGGGCTGGGCAACAAACTCAAGCTCCTCTGACATTTCTCATTAAAAATTCTCATTTTAGACTTCTAATTTGTGACCGGTATTTTGTTTTGCTCTATCCTCTGCACTTCTGTGTTCGTCAATACGTCATGCGTCAGGCCAAACTCTTCCACAGAATCTACTCACCAGTGATTCTAGTTTATAAAGTTATAAATATGAATATTCTTCATACAAAAAATGCATCTCTTCAATTCAGATAGCCTTTATTAACCCCCTGGAGTCGTATGGATCACTTTTTTGGGCTTCAAAATCCTGGTTACTATTCACTCCCATTATATAGCTTGGAAGAGCCAGAATATTTTTTAATATAACTGAGATTATGTTTGACTGAAAGAAGAAAGTCATAAATACCTAGGATGGCTTGACTGTGATAAAGATGGGATAATTTTAATTTCTGGGTGAACTAACCCTTTAAGCCTAAACTTGACATACACTGTAAACTTGTCCTTCAAATCTGATTGGTTGATTGGAATGTTGTTCCAGGATCAACAAAGATGCTGATCCAGGAACATGTTGTACTTGGTGAAATCACGTTCACCAGAGTAAAACATACGGTATCCCAGGATACATCTCATGAAGGTTAAGAGAATGTCCAGTGTACAAAGCTGTAATCTAGACAAAGAGTGCCTAACATAAAATATTGTTTCTTAGTATATAGGTTTGATTTTGTACACTGCATAATCCACATACTTCCACATGAATTCTACAGTTCTACACTACAGTTGAAAAGTGTAGTGTAGGTCCCTAAAAAAAGCTTTACTCATTGTACACAAATTAAATGGCAAGTTTGACAACCTTGTACTGCAGTTTTCATTATATCCTGACTTTATCATTTTAGATTTCTCAGCATCATTAAACAGTACTTAGTTCTCAAGAGCTCATTGTCAGTCTGGTGCAGTGTTGGGCAGACAGATGACTGTGCTGCGGTGGGAATCCCTTAGTCTCAGAGAGCTATGCTCCAAATTACAGCTTCACACTTGCCAAGCATCCCAGTTACTGAGCAGCCAATTGGAGGCAGCTTGCAGAGGGCATGCCCTGTTTTCTGCATAGCAACATTTAGTACCAGCCTGTGCTGTGAGACAGTGCCAGGTGAGATTGGGCAGTACAGCTGTGCAGTAAAAAAAAAAAAAAAAGATTTCCTAGAAGAATAACACCTCCAATTTTCATGAGCTGAGTAGCCATGGCAGAAATACGATGTTACTGTAAAAACTACAACATAATTCCATCAGTAAAACACTGAATTACATGTTTTATTAAATTACCATAAATATTCAACATAATAATTTATGTAACAGAGATTTCTAAATCATTAAGACAAATTCATGCTAATTACAATTTATAATTTTCAAAAGCAGATTAAAATGAGCAACTACTGTACTAGCAACCCAAAAGCAACTTTTACTTTTAGTCCAGTTACAGTATATAATGTAAATTGGCATGTATAATGTTATATAGTAATTCCTCTACCTCAATCCATTACCTGTGCTCTTAATGTCACATTTTTAATGTGACTTTTCCAGCACGCTGGTTCAGTCAACATTGTTCTCTGTGGTTTTGTGTTGCCCCTGGTAATGGCAAACCCTAACTAGTTTACAGCATCTATAAATTGTTCTGTGAAAATGCCACTACTGAGAGATAAAAAACAGTGGAGAAACGTATTTGTAGCATTTTTATGTTACCAAATAATTCACCGGAATTAAATCATAAAAGTGCCATTTCTTTCTAGCAATAATGACTGTGACTGTAAAAAGTAAAAACTATCATAAATTACAATTTTTTTTATTGTTGTTGTTGTTAAAGTTCATATATGGAAAATATTTTTTAAGATTTGTAGTGTTAATATCAGGTGGTGTAACTATTAAATATAATGTAATATATTTAAAATGATCATTCTAACTTTCTCTGGTGTGATATTTAATGCCTTGGGACACTGTTTTATGGTTGCATGTTGGTTATACCTCATTCGCTTACTTTTGATTTAGCAGACAAAGCATTTTAAACTATTAATAAAGTATTAACTTTATCATCACTTACTCACCCTCATGTTGTTCCAAACCTGTATGAGTTTCTTTCTTCTGTTGAACACAAAAGAAGATATTTTAAAGAATATTGGTAACCAAAGAGTTGATGGTAGCCAGTGATTTCTATAGTACTTTTTATTTATTTTTTCCTACTATGGGAGTCAATTGGGTCCATCAACTGTTTGATTACCAACATTCTTTAAAATATCTTATTTTGTGTTCAACAGAAGAAAGAAATTCATACAGATTTGAGGGTAAGTGATGACAAAATTTCCATTTTTGGGTGAACATTTTAATATATCTGGACAAAAAGAGTGGCACATCATTAATCATTTAAGGCATTTTATGATTCAGGCTCAAATGGAGGACAGGGGAGTATTGTCACCTGAGTCTCTGGTAGAGCACTCTTCTCTTGAGGACCACGTGAGCTCTGGGCCTCATGAAGCTCTTTCTCCAGCTGCTCCAACCGAGCAACACGGATCTGTACGCAGAAACACATACAGTGATTAATAATATCCTCAACATTCTAATGCCTTGATAGCAATTCTTTGAAGGCACATATTCATACACCTCTTTAACATACACCATATTATCTCTGCTACAAAGCCCAATTTAGCCATACAGTTCATCCAACATGGTTTGACCAAGGATGCCTTGCTGGTTAGAGGACACCAGCATCCAAAACACAGCATAAACTGTCCTGGATGCTTGAGTGTTAGATTTGCAGTTGATAAAAGCATGACGTGATTGTGATTGACACGTGACACTTAAGCTGGATTTACAGCTGGATCTTTGTAGATGAAAACGTGGCATTTAATCTATAATCTGTTCTTACTTGTGTTCTCTGAACCATCTCATCACTGGTGCCGAAGCGTTCCTCCATCACGGAACGCAATTGCTGAGCTTCAAATTCTAGCTGCTGACGAATAAAATCCACCTGCAAGGAGAACTGTGAAGCACAGAAAAATGCACAAATATCATTTGTACTGCACACATACCATTGTTCACCATTCAAGGAACAAGAACGAATTTCCAGAGACATGAAAATATTTTAAAGACTAAATAAACTAATCTATAAAATATATTCTATAAAAAGCTTATATTATATATAAAAGAGCTACATAAACATTCTGATAAACTTCCCCTTTTTGTATTCAATAGAAAAAAGGCAGTCAATACTGTTTTGGAACGACATGTTAGTGAGTTTTCAGTTACACTATTTTGTGTCCTTGTTACGGTAGCTGTGTTTCCATCACCCTGTTTTAATATGCATTTTGAAGTATCGCATCAGAAAGTGCTTGCCGTAGAAAGACAAGAGTCGTGCACTTTTGTACTGGAGTGTCGCGGGTTTTTGGTTGTTGTCCTCTCACATGTGTGTGACGCTTAATAAAGTCGAGAAGAGTTCAGACGGCTCTTGTTTATTGTTTTCATATTCATCAAGTGTTTAGGCAAAGCTATCACGAATGCTTGGTCACAGTGCTTTATTTACTGTTGGTTACTAGGTTACCATACCACCGTCATCTGCTCAAACAACTTGATGGAAACGCACCTAATTCGCATTAATTTTTCTTTCTTTTTTTGCAAACTTTGAAAAGATTTGCTTCACGTTTGGATAGAAACCCAGCTAGTGTAACTATATATTTAAGTACTGAGTAATATTAAATAACAACATGTACTTACTATATAATTAGGGCTAGGGTTAGGTTTAGGGTTAGTTGCATGTAATTATGCATAATTTACTGTTATTACATATGTAACAATGACAGTTTTCATTTTTGGCTGAACTATCCCTTTAAGAATCATAGCTGTTATTTCAATCTAGACAGTCAAGGGCATTACCTGACTCAAAGAAATCTCCATTTAGGACAGTCTGCGGTCATTAGCAGCAAAACCAGGTGACCTCATTTTTGGTTACAGATGGCACACAGTCCTAACAGTGAGTAACTGGGGTGAAAGTTGTTTAGGCTGCTTACCGTATCGAGCCGTGGCAGTTCAGCCAGTCTCTGAGACAAACCCTGCAGCTGTGAATAATACCATCGCCGCTCTCTCTCCTCTTTCTCTATTTCACTCAGCAACATGGACCTACAACACACAAATCACATTCCTGAAACCTGAAATTACTGTACTCAACCAGAGTTGAGAAGAATTCAGAATTTGAATCACTTTCATGAGTGTGAATTTAAATGGAATAGGCCAAAGCCCACAGGATGTTGAATTAGTTAAACTGTATTTCATGTTCTTGCATGTTTTTTTAAAAAAATAAAACATTTGGAAAACACATTGGGCATATAAAAATTGTTGTTTGCTTCTTCCCTAGTGTATTTTAGAAATTACACTCACTTGATTAGGTACACCTGTTCAACTGCTTATTAATATAAATATCTAATCAGTCAATCACATGGCAGCAACTGAATGCTTTTAGGAATGTAGACATGGTCAAGATGATCTGCTGAAGTTCAAACCAAAGAGTATAGAACCCAAGGCGAAACTCTGATGCTTTTTGGGTAACAGCCACGAGGAGGCGCTTCGGTAGCATGGCAGCCATTTTGGGGTGAAAATACCAACTGGACAATAGAATCCATCACATCTTACGCACCCCAAATCGGTGAATCTCACAGCCAAATCAGAAACGCAATAGAAAATTTCTCAAATTCAGTAAATTTTATGACACCTACAGTAAATGTTGTATTGTCTTGGAATCCAACCATTACACATCTGAGGTAATGTAGTTAGCCTACTTTATTGAGTGTTTCCATTTTATGCAACTTTACATATTTACTCTTAATAGTAAATTAATAAATTAATAATTAATAAAGTTAAGATCGTCATGCTTGTAGCGTGATCCAGGGGATTAAAATGTATATAGGCAGACCTAGTGGAGTAATATAGTAATAGTAAATTACTCCACTAGGTCTGAAATATGTTTTAATCCGCTAGAACACGCTGCAAACATAATGATCTTATAGAACATGATGCATTGCTGTGTCTGTTATCCCATAATTGGACACAGTGGCTGTGTTTTTTTGTTTACATAGTCTTGCTTTAACAGACATTAATATAAGACAACACTGCAAAAACAGTTTCTGTCAAGCTGTTATATATTTATTGTCCAACATTCCCAATTTTTTCTGATGCATGTCCTTAATTTAATTTCATATGTTGTTATTAATTCAGTGTTTACTGAAAATTGGAAGACTTAAACACAAAGTCTGTAAAATAAACTGTTAGTATTTTATTCTGTGTTGTTATCATTCAGGTTGGATTTGAGCTTTTATGTACTTTTTTTTTTTTTTTTTAACAAAGCAGCTGATATTGCCATAGAAACTAGTGGACTGCCGAGTTGCTTTCACCCCAAAATGGAGGAAACGCAGGGCTGCTGCTGAGTGCCGATGTTGCAATGGAACGTTTTATTGAGTTTTACTTCTTGTCAGTGTATATTCTTTGTTCAAACTGAGCATCAGAAGAAAGAAAGGTGATTTAAGTGAGTTTAAATGTGGCATGGTTGTTGGTGCTGCACAGGCTGGTCTAAATATTTCAGAACCTGCAGATCTACTGGGATTTTCATGCACAACCATCTCTAGGGTTTATAGAAAAAAATCCAAAAAGGAGAAAATATCCAGTGAGTGGCGGTTCTGTGGGCGAAAATGCCATGTTGATGCCAGAGGTCAGAGAAGAATGGGCAGACTGGTTCCAGCTGATAGATGGGCTACAGCAGCAGAAGACCACACTTGTTGCCCAATGTATTTATAGAACACACTATATGTGCAATCTGTTTTCCAAATGTTTTGTTATTGTAGGCACCTAATCCCCAATTGCTCCACAGCAAAAAATGGCTGCCCACTGCTCTGGGTGTGTGTCCACAGTTTGCAGTGTGTGTTCACTACTCCTAATGTGTGTGTACTAACTGGATGGGTTAAATGCAGAGGACAAATTCTGAGTATGGGTTACCATACTTGGCCTTCACATGTCACTTTCACTTTCAAAACTGGACAATAGAAGATTGGAAAAATGTTGCATGGTCTGATGAGTCTAGATTTCTGCTGTGACATTCAGATGGTAGGGTCAGAATTTGATGCAATCAACATGGAAGCATGGATCCATCTAGCCTTTTATCAACGGTTCAGGCTGGTGGTGGAGTAATGGTGTGTGGCACATTTTCCTGGTACACTTTGGGCTCCTTAGTACCAACTGAGCATTTTTTAAATGCCACAGCCTACCTGAATATTGTTGCCATCCATCCCTTTATGATCTTCTGATGGTTACTTCCAGCAGGATAATGCGTCATGTCACAATGCTCAAATCATCTCAAACTGGTTTCTTGAACATGACAATGAGTTCACTATACTCAAATGGCCTATACAGTCACAAGATCTCAATCCAACAGAGCACTTTTGGGATGTAGAGTGGAATGGGAGATTCGTATAATGGATGTACAGCTGACAAATCTGAAGCAACTGTGTGATGGTATCATGTCAATATGGACCAAAGTCTCTGAGGAAAATTTTTGACTAGCAATAGCAAGTATTTATGGATCATGGATGTGACCTAAACTAAATGCCACTGGCTTTTAAAGGGGACTAACCTTACCAATTCACAAAATTAACAGAATGCATAGCTGATATAAAAAATTGGATGACCAGTAATTTCCTACTACTAAATTCAGAAAAAACAGAGATTCTAATTTTTGGACCAAAAACTTCTTTACGTAATAACCTAGAATACTGTCTAACACTTGATAGCTGCTCTGTTAAGTCTTCGTCGTCAGTTGGGTGTGCTCTTTGATACCAATCTTTCATTTGAAAGTCACGTTTATAGCATCTGTAAAATCGCGTTCTTCCATCTTAAAAATATATCTAAACTACAACATATGCTCTCAATGACAAATGCAGAACAGTTAGTTATGTGTTCATGACCTCAAGGCTAGATTACTGTAACGCTCTACTGGGTGGTTGTTCCGCTCGCCTGTTAAACAAACTCCAGCTGGTCCAAAACACATCAGCTAGAGTTCTTACTAGAACCAGGAAGTATGACCATTAGCCCGGTTCTGTCAACACTGCATTGGCTCCCTGTTAAACATCGTATAGATTTTAAAATCTTGCTTCTTACTTACAAAGCACTAAATGGTTTAGTTCCCCAGTACCTGAGCAAGCTCTTAATGCATTATAGTCCTTCACGTCTATTGCGATCTCAGAATTCAGGCCAGTTGATAATACCTAGAACAGTGGTTTTCAACCTGTGGGCTGCGGCCCACTAGGGGTCCTCAGTGATCCTTCAGGTGGGCCACGAGATTATTAATTCAGGTGGGCCAACTTAAAATTAATTTAAATATATTAATATAATTCATTGATTTAATTATTAATACGTTAGATTAAAAAAGCTAAATTAAATTAATTAAAAAATACATTTAAAACAAGGCACCGCCTCTCTTGTACGCATTCTGTGATTGTTTCGGATCAGCCCAGGCCGTTTCTCATCGTGCTGCTGTTTCAACTAAATTATCCCCTGTGAAGGCCTCCTTCCCTTTCCTTTCCCTATGTATAGATAAAACGTTATCAAAATTATTCCAGTTCACATAGGTCCGCGGACACAACTAATTTTTCTGTATTATGCGGACCAGACAAGTAATTTGGCAAATATCAATTTTTTTAAAAAAGACCAAGCTTCTGATTCAATCAAAAACCGACTTTAGCTCGATAATAATTTTCCTGTTGTCACTGTGAAGCTGCTTTGATACGTATTGTAAAAAGCGCTATATAATTGAAGATGACTTGACTTGACTTGACTAACCCTCCAAGGCAAGGCTATTCAACTGGCGGCCCGCGGGACAAGTCTGGCCCGCCAATCATCTTAATCCGGCTCGTGGGCACCCACACCACTAATCCTACCCAAGACAACCAAGCGTATTATATGCACGCCATAAAGTGCATATCATATGCACGCCAAAACTTATTTTGGCGTATATTTTCTACGAGATTACACGCACGTACTATTGATACGCATTCTCATGTGATCAGGTTGGGTGGCCGCAGTGGCGCCTGCAGCTGCACTGTTCATACCATGCACGCTCCTCCGACTGACCTGAGAAATGTTTTCTGTGCGAATATTTCTGCAGTTATTATGTTTATCCCATATTTCTGTCCACTGAACCAGTGATACCAATCATTCATGAATTAATCATTCTTTTGTCTCGATTCTTTCTTTTCAGTGAACTGGCCAAACACGCTTGCATAACTAGTAGCCATGAGTAGCCATGTATGGTTTTACCTGTGGTTACCAAGTCTCACTGTCAGAATATTTTAATTTAAGCCTATATTAATTATAGATAAAATAATTCTTACCAATAAGAATACCAATATTTGGATTTGATAATATGGCCCTCGAATGAAACTACCTGAAACCCTGCTCTAAGGAAAATAACATTTTGGTTAAAAAAAAAAGATGATGAGTGTTTAGATGTGATGATCTTACCTCTCTTTACAGAGTTCCTCTAAGTGCTGGGCAGTGACACGGCCTTCTCCAGTCGCCTGATGAGGGTGTCCAGGGTGCATGGCTGTGCCCTCTCCAGATGCAGATGAAGACTGGCGAGGCGGTGGACAGATGGGACTCCTGGCTCTGCCGATGCTTAGTCTCTCCTCGCCTTCCCCTACCTGGCTAGCCATCGTCTCCGGAAACACACGCAGGTTGTGAGGCTGGTACTTGAGCTCATAGTAGTTGGTCAAGTCCATATGCAGCTCTGTAAAAACAAGGAAAGTCAAACATTTTTTTAGTCTTTTTATAGTTTTCTGCCAGGACTTTATCCAGAATTTTACGGAATTTTCTGTTAATCCTTAAAACACAACCTAATGCGAACCTTAATTCAAAATACAGGTAAATCATCTGTAAAATACCAATACGGAAAATTCCTTCATATTTATACAGTACATTGTGCCCCATTTTTACAGACTTTTTTTACAGTGTAGGTCTGGTTTGACAATATTGAGAAAATCGATTTGAAACGATCTTCATTTTAATGAATATTGATTATTAGATTCCAAGATCAATCTTTTAGCCTATGCTGTTTTCTAGTCATTTGTCAACAAAACTTTACAAAACATTATTTGTAGTGTGAATGCCATCTAATAATTGCAAACAGCCTTGTGCTTTCTTATTTTTTAATAAAAAACAAAGTCTCAATTTTCAAATTCTGTCAATTTTATAATAAAATTAAATTGAATGTGGCCTGACAGATCGCTGTAGCTGCCACAGTTCAACTGATAAATTCTTCCTCTTTACTATTAGTTATAGCACCAAATGATGAATAAACATCAGAAGGTATGTTGAAAGAAACAGTACAACTTAGTGAAATGTGTCATGTCTCATGTAATCACTCAATCAGTATTTAAACCATGGAAAAATGTCAACAGCTTGTTAATAATATGTCACGTAATGCCGGGTGTTGCCATAGCTCCACAAATATTTCCTCCATTGTAAGATCCCACCTAGCAGGAACGATACCATTGTCTCTCTTTCATTTCGGCATGATTGAAAGCATGTAGGAATGCGCTTCTGTGCTTCTATTGGCCAGTGTTACACATGTGACAGAACTCGTTGTGGACGAGCGAAAAACAATTAAACATGCTAGTCTCTCTGTCGTGATGCATTGCAGACGGTTGTCATCCACTATGAGACACTACGTGAGCTGATGTAGCAGTTACATAGTATTACATAGGTTCGCACCTGCCCGCTCCAAGCAGGACGCGAACCCGAGCCCGTCTGCATGGGAGGTGGGCACTCTAACAAAGAGGCTAAAGCGTCAGTCACTAGAGCATCTCTTGAGTTCAGGGGAGTGAGGTTTACACGCACAGCACTTACCAGCCTACGTCTGTTACACTGAAATGATCAAATTTTGCGTCCTGACACTTAATGTCGTTTATGAACCCCCACGACACCCTACGTCAAGCAGATTGTGGCAAAATCTGGCTAAAATTGTCTAGTCTGAAAGCCATTCAGTGTCCATAACTCGTTAGTTGGCTAGACAATATAACTCTACAGATGCATTTTGCTAAAAATATGCACTACAATCATTTTATTTTTACTTTACCTATTAGCAATGTCTTTATTTAATGTATGCTTGAATAAATATGTAATGAAAAACATTTTTTATGATAGCCACATTTGAAATAGGTAGTACACTGTTGTAGAAATGTTGTATACTGTAGAATGTAGGATTAATAAAATTCTTATTATTTTATTAATTATTAGGCTTAAATGAAAATATTCTCACAGTGAGACTTGGTAACCACAGGTAAAACCATACATGGCTACTCACTCACTACCACTGTCAAATATTATGATATGTTATATGGGCCTATAAAAAACACCTAAACACAGGTACAAAATACACCTTAACAAAGACATTAATTATATATTGCCCTACCCACCTAATAAATATATTGCAATATAAATGGCTATAACATAGTTTTCAATATAAATATTCCACATTTCTACAAACCATGGTAATTTACCACAGTTCATTCATGGTAAATGTCTGTTTTTTCTGTAAGGGTGGTGATTTTGGGATTTAAAAGTCATCTATCTTCATTCATGGCACATTTCTCCTGTTTTCCTCATCAGTCTTGATGGGAATGTTGAGGCTGTTTCATCCGAATTAAAACTAGTTTAATCATCGAGTGATTTGTAGTTTAATAATGGTGACGCAATAAACGCAGCTCCTTTAAGCTTTTTTTTCCGTTATCCATTGGGCCGTGCTGCATAGTTCAAAGTAAACTAGTGAATCACCTGAAAGCAGCGCTATTTGTTCTGTATTTGTTGTTACTGACAGCTTCAGATGTTTCAGAGACAGAGCGGTCCGAACGAATCCAAATCGTTTCAGATAGTTATGCAAGTTATTTAAAGAAAGAATCGAGACAAAAGAATGATTAATTCACAAATGATAGGTATCGACTGGTTCAGTCGACAGAAATACGGGACACGCATAATAACTGCTGAAATATTCGCACAGAAAATGCTTCTCAGGTCAGTCGGAGGAGCATGCATGGTAAGAACAGTGCGTATATAACCGTACAGCTGCAGGTGCCACCGCGGCCACGTATCTAACCAAATTCAGCCGCACCGGCAGGAAAAGTGGAGGAGGGAGATTGGGATGCCACGGGCCAGATGAAGATGATTGGCGGACTCCAGCCCGTGAGCCGCCAGTTGACGAGCCCTGGTCTATACTGAACACACCCTCAATGACCCAAAACAAAAGTACATCAACAACAGAATGGCTTCAATAGAAGAAAATAAACCTTGACTGAGATGCCGTGCTTGAACCAAGAACTGTGTTTTAACTGATTTTTAACTAAAATCATTTGAAGGAACATTGCAGAATTCCTCTTGACTGTTGTGCAGTTCTAATCCGCATTTACAGGACATGTTTGGTGGAGGTTTATTGCTCCCAAAGAAGCATTAAAAAAGTATTAAACCTATTGTGTTAAACATGAAACTTAAGTTAAGTTTTTTCATTAGATTGTGTAACAGACTGTGTAACTTCAAATTAAATTTGACCAAAGACCAGTTTATGCAGAAATCAAGCGTACATTCAATTCCTGTTTAATTCTGTGATATTTTTATGGTAGTTATTCAAATAAATATTATGCAAAATATCTTGTACATTTATCAAAAACATGATTAAATAATTGAGGAATAAAAAATATATATATTACAGTTAAAAGACAAATGCTACAGATAAATGAACTATGACAGCAATGAAGAGAAATGTATAAATTTCTTGCAGTACCTTTGAGCTGGTCCAGTACATCAGTTCTGCCTGAAGAGGCAAGAGTTCCGGCCTCCTGCTCCAGTTTACTTTGCAGCTGCTTCAGAACCTCCTATTATAGCAAAATAAAAAATAAATGAGCAGTCATTGTTTGCCAGTGGTTCCCAGTTTAGCGAAAAAACAAACGTATGTATTTTAAAGTAAAAAGAGATGTTTCTCTCATATTAAGTAACCAGATGACCTCATCTTTATAACGCATGCATCAGCTCTGTTTGAGGAGAGAACAGACTGTGAGACTGAAAATCTTTGGCAAGGATTATGCTCAGCATGTGGGACACAGTGGAATCATGGGATATTGAATATGTATCACCCATAATCTCATGAAAGCAGTTGTTGAATCAGTTTCCATCAATGGTTTTGTGTAGAGAGCATTTCTACTGCATAAGTAAATGGACCTTCAGAGTTAGGCCGTATTTTTAAGTTGGATAGTTAAAGAGATAGTTCACCCAAAAATGCAAATTCATTAAAGGGCCCGAATATACACATATTCTTTTCCGTTCTTTGCTTGGGGTAAGAAGAAGTTCTCAATACGTGACCAGCGATATACTGTTAGCAAACATCCCGATGCCACCCACACTGCTAAGAGCTACATTTAGATGAATATGTTAACGTATGCTGCACGCCTTCCTCTCAATAACAAAATAAGCACACAACAAAAATGAGTGCACAGAAGTTAAGAAAGCATCCGATCATAGAAACGTTTACACAAGCTCTGCATTTCAGCACTCTAGTCATGTCACGTTTATTTATATAGCACTTTATACAATAGATTGCTTAAAAGCAAGCAGCTTTACAGTATTAAACATAAAAAACAGTGTCAGTCTCATTTCATCAGAAGTACAACTTCATTTTCTACTAAGCAGCTCTCCAGATTTATGTATTTCTTGTTCTGCAGAACACAAAAGAAGATATTTTGAAAAAATGCCTCTGTCAGGGTTCTTCAGACTGTTTATTCTTGTGATATGCGCAGAGCTCTGACACTCCTTTTTTTCTTGTCACTGTGAGCATGCGGTTTTGAGTCCGCGCATGTTGTGTTCTGTGTAGCATGCGGTTCGTGTTTTTATCAGCTGTGTGCTTTCTTGTTGTCTTGTACTGTGTAGCACGTGTCTCATGTTTTTCATCGGCTGTGTGCTTTCATGTTGCCACGTTTTATGTGGACATGCAGTCAGTGAGAGCTCTCATTGGCTGTGTTTTTGTCATGTTTGCTGTGAGCACATGGTTTGTCATGTTTGTTTCTATGTGCCATGTCTATTTTACCCCTCTCTACTTGTTATCTGATTATTGTTGTTTTTCTTGTCCCACCTGCTCTCCCTTGTTACCCTCTTTATTTCCTTCCCTGTTTACACGACAACAATACACTAAAAGCAGAAAAGTTCTTCCCTTGTGTTGTTCGCATACACATGACAACATTATCAAAACGATCCCTGGGATCCACAAATTTTTTTTACAGGGATCCACAAAAACGAAAAAAAAAAAAAAAAAACACGCAATATTATGCATGCCAGGCCAGTAGTTGGCGATGTAACTTTGTAAAGAAACACTGCGCGCCTATAGACCAAACACATAATACACATGCGCATGATGTCAACATTATCACAAATTCTTTGTAGTTTACACTGAGAAAAAAACTGTTTTCAAAAAGGTGCACTTTGAAACCCGTTTTCAAAAGTTTACATTTCCAGGCCCCCAAAAAGCTGTTGTCGACTAAATGAACGCATAAAAATGTTGTGTAAACAGTCCTGTGCCATTTTGTTGTTTATTTACTTTTCGTGTCCTGCCCTGCCTGATGCTGTTTACCTTGTCCAGTCTTGCCTTGTCCAGCTGCCAGTCCTGTTTTCCCCCACAGGGTAGTTTTTGTTTGTTTTATTGTCAAATAAAAGTCTATTTTCTCTCCATCTCTGAGTCATCCATTCACTCAAACCTGACAGTCTCAGTGTTTATCGTCCATACTGTCTTTTCTGTTCGGCAGAAGAAATACATACATACAGTACAGGTTAGAAATGGTATGTGAGAGAGTGAATGATGATAAAAATTATCATTTTGGGGTGAACAATCCCTTTAAGTCTCTAAATTCTGACTCTTAAGTTCCCCAACAGTCTAAAGACAAATAAACATGGCAAAATAGTTGTATATTCTGATTATTACTAATAATAAATAACTATTTGTTTAACAATGATGTCTTATATCAAAAACAGCATTTATTTGAAATAAAATTTTAATGAAGTGTCTTTACTGTCACTTTTGATCAATTTAATGCATACTTTCTGAATAAAAGTATTAATTTCTTAAAAAAAAAAAATAAATCTTACTGACCCCAAACTACTGAATGGTAGTCTAAATACAATGCACATTTGTAGATTTTTTTATATATTAATGTTGCAACTGTATCTGTAAAACAAACTAAAACTGACAGAACAAAGCTGTTGATTCCTAATGAGCTCTTCAGCGGTTTTACTTCCTACAGGATTAATGTCTCCAAAGCAGTTAAACTGACAAAACAGGCATGAATCTGCAGTATTTAACCCACACAAACTTTTAAGAGTATTTCTTCATCTGATGAATTTCAATGCCGTGTTCAGTGGATTTATCTGGTTTGCTGCTGTGATTTCATGAGCAGAATCGTTAAATATGAATATGATAGGAAAAAGACACTCCCATTTTACTGGAACACGAAAGCTGAACCGACATCACTCTCATGTAACACATCAAACATTCTGATATTTAAGACTCAGGGTCAATAATAAAATAAGCTCCATGCTCTAATGGTTGCCTTTTCTGCTCAACTGAGAGCTGTAATGGACAACAGTGATTTAAAATGTGCCTTTGACATCATTCAGCTCAGAGATGCTGGGCATTCATCATTAGCGTCTCCAGACATTTTGTGGAAAGTAGGTCATGACTGATACAAATGCATGCAATGGAGACTCGCTCTTGCCAAGCAGATCTACAACACACTGCTCAACATAACCAACAGTATGATAATATATTTATGTACTTCATATAGAAAATAACAAAACGATCACAAATACTAAACAGACAATATTCCAAATGATTAAACTTGAGTCATAATACTTTTTTGAGGTTTAGACTCAAAACTTATACAATGGGTTAAAAAAACAACAACTATCCAAAGTCCAAAACCACATGTAGTGTCAACAAGAACCGACAAGAGACTGAACTAAACAGGGGGTACTATATATGTATATATATATATATATATATATACTATTTTTATACCCATTTTTATTTGCAAAAACAACAAATTTAGCCATTTTTAGGTTGACTTTGAAAATTGTAACTATGTTTCTCTGTGGTGCTTTCAAAATATAGCTTTTTTTTTTAACTATTCAAAATGTCAATTTATGCCGGAGGACTATAATATACCCATAATAAGCCTTTTACCAGCAAATTGACTAGTTTGTCCAAGCAATAAAAGATAAGAGCAGTACAGAGTTTATACCAAACCTGCTTGGAAACTTTTGAAAATTGCTTAGTTATTATTTTTGCCATTTTGTTTTGTGCCACTAATGGTCCACACACACTGCACCATTATGTTTATCATTCTCAAACATTACCCTGACGTTGTGTAACAGTTTCCGTTTTATGATCTGTTATGTAAATTCAGAAGCAGATCCAACACATCTAGAATAAAAGCTCTAGTATCAGGTCTGACTCCAGTTTATGGGCCATGTTCGTAATTGGGTGGACCAGTGACAGGCCCAATGACAGCTGTGGAGCCAAGGCTGTCAGTTTAATAATTTTGTGATAATCTGAGCTTCACTTACCTTCATGTCAGAGGTTTCATTCTCCAGCTTTGACAGGTGGTGTGAGTTGTCTTGAAGCTCACGGCGCAGGTGAGAGTTCTCCTTACGGAGGTCCTCCACCTGCCGCACCAGCTGGTCATAGGAGGCCGTTGGGTATGACATCATCACTCGATTGGATCCCTGAAAAGGTCAGAGGGCAGGGGTCAATGCAATCACAGTTGGTTTGCAGTCAACCAAACATTGCAGCATCCTTTGAGAACAACGCTGAAAAAGTAAGTCATACCAGTAAAAGGTACACTGTAAAAAAAATGGCCGTGATTTTAGCGGTAAAAGACTGTAAAAATGCTACAGTGAAAAACAGTTAATCGGTTTACAGAAAGATTCCGTACTTTATACGGTGAATAAATGTAATAGATCTAACAGTACATTTAATGTAATTTTATGGTAAAATACCGTTAAATTGACATTCCCACAATTCCCTGTGTGACACTTCACATTTGATGGATTTTCGTTGAAATAACTATGTTTCATCTTAGTTTTTCTTATGTACATTAGGGTTTTATGTTACATCTAATGTTGTTAAATTAAAGTCTCTTGCATGTTTAAAATTTCAGGTGTGTTACCATCATGGTGTTTAGTATTTGTGTGAATGACACTGTGTGCACCTTCTATATATCAGTATTGTCCTTCTCAGCTTGTGGAAAAGCTGCTTGTGATGAACTCTGATTCATCTTGTGACTCTGATCACCACTGTGTTTGGTGGTTGTCAGTGTATCACAAAGGTACAAAACAGATATTGGTACTTCAATAGGTTGGTAAATTAACATTATATCAGGTAATGAAATACTTTTTTTGCTGGTTTGAAGTAGTCTATTGTAGCTCTATAATGGAAATAATAGGAACAAAAAAACAAAACAAAAAAACACACGTTGTAATAGTTTTAACATTTTGTTAAATGCCTTTCCTAAAGTGAGTAAAGACCTTTCCTAAAATGAGTAAAGTGTCTAACTAACCTACCCTAAATCTACCTATTGTCTGATTGTGAAGTTTATAATTTAATATACCAGTTGGACATATTCTGTTCTTAAAAACCCTGACTTTGACACTGCTTTTTAATAAAGATTTTTAAGCCATGATAGGGTATACTGTATACTGACTGCAGTACAGTACACTAAAAAAAAGTGAAACTGTGTCATTTATTTTTTTATATTGGTCTATATGAAAATCATGGTTTCTGTTTTATTCAGTTTGTCTAAAAGCAAAAACGCTTCCCATAAAATGTTTTGCTTAAATAATATTTTCACTAGATTGCTTTACTGACTGCAGAAAATAATGTAGTCTTATTCACTGGTGTGCTTTTCTTTTTTTTTTTTTTTTTTTTTTTTAGTTACGTAACTGTAAATATGATGCATATTATAAAAAGACATCAGAATAAACATTGAAGTCTTTAAAGTCTTATTTATAGTAAGTAAACTAAATTAAACACTGACTATAACAAAAATGTTTTTAGTTTTATCTTAAATGAAAATTCTTCATTCTACTTTCTCATTTTATAGCTAATTTAGTTTTTGTTTATGATGAAATTATTGGCATTAGTAACATTTTAGTTTTTTTTTTTTTTTGTATTTTAAATTCATTTTAAGTCACAATTTAAGGTTTGAAACAAATCAAATAATTTGAGAAAAACTAAATATTTTTGAATTGATCATTTTAAAAGTATCTTTATTTTTACTTATTTTTTCAGTGTATGCACCTCCCCATGCCTACCAGTTCTAATCACCTTGATCAAGATGGTCTACCAGGTTTAACATAGGTCCAACATCTGGTAGTTCAGCTAATTACCCACAAACCAAAACCCTCTCTAATAGCTGAGGTGTTGTCAGGACTCATGACCTCTCAGGAACATTTCATACTGCTGCCAGCTAATGCCAAATAGGTTAAGTAATCATCTGCCAAATTTAGTTTAGATTGATTTCATATTTCATCAATGTTCAAACTTGGCCAGGCCTGAATGTATTTCCCATGGGGCTTCCAGACAAATTGGCAACTATTAAAGAGAAAACTCAGATAAAGCCTAAAAGAACAACTGACATTTGTAACATTGGATAAATTTTTTATTGGCGTTATTACAGTATCAAACATTACCTGGTGTATGTATATATTATAATCTATATATAGATTATACTTTTAATAGAAACTCAGATGAGAAATGAAAAAATGCAGTCAAATTGTTTGTAAATTTGTTATTTTTCTAAAGCAACACTGTCCAACAGTGATTCAAACAGTGATAAGTCACAGCAAAAGGTAGTGTAAGATAAATGGTATGCATGTGCTTTTAACCAGGAAGCTGTGTAAACATTGAATGGAACATAAAAATGTTCCACAACTCTCTATATAAAATTGAATATATACTGTAGTATGTCCAACTTTATCCGCATGCATATATTCACGTAAAGCAATTGCATTTAGCAAATCTCAACTGCTTGATTGCTTGTATCGTCTCAATATGTAAACTATATTATCACCCAGCTCTAACCTGCAATGCAATGTGAAGATATTGAGATATTATAAACATTAACATCATTATTTTCTGTAAAGCTGAAACAATGTGTATTGTGAAAAGTGCTATTCGCATTAATTCAGCTTGACACTAATTTACATTCAACTTCAAAAAACAAATACTGCATTCTATATATCATATTAGATTTGAAAAATGCAAAGCCATGTCTGGAATACACAATGAAAGCAAAGTCTGCCTTTAAGCTTTTGGATGACCAAATTCCAAAAAATCATCACCAAGCCATCTGTCTGTATGAAAAGAGCCTCTTGCGGTTGATATGACAGGTTTACATTATTCACGGCTGTGTTAATTCTCTCTGTGACTGGTGCCAGCAGCTCCTCCATCCCTTTTTGACCATCCCCCACTATAGACCAGATCAGGAACACATTAAACATTCTCATTTCCCCCACTCTCTCTCTGTCACTAGTCTTCTCTACTGTCTTTTCCTGGCTTTCTGTCTTTTTTATATGCTCCTGTCCCTCTAGTAATAATATACATGCACATCCTCTAAGCACTTCCACGTTTTAATGATGTGTGGCCATGTTTGTTGTTTAGTTCAGATTTACATTATGGAGGAAGAAAACAGATGCTGGGGGATGGGGAAGCTTGAACCTCAAACATCTGAATCTATTTACGCTTTAAAGTGGGGTCTACACCAGTGTGATAATATAAACCTCAACCTGATACTGATAATACTACTACAGAATGGCCTTACACATCTTAAAGCCTTATTTATACTTTTGCCTGGCGACAATGTTTGTTTTTATTACACTTCAACAAACTCACACCACAAAAGAACCAAATAATCCTGTAAAACCCAGTAAACCTTGAGATTCTTACTTGTGACATTAGAACCAAATACTGTATATGGATATGAGAATATATGTATAAAACGATATTAAACAACAATCCCTTAAACATTTCCTAATTTCATTAAACATTTTCATTTAATTTTGTGAACATTTTTTATTAAACATGGACCTTTATTTTCATTAAAAAGGCTTGTTTCTGCTATTGTAGGCTCATTTTGTAAATGTAAGCAATTAATTTAGACAAAATAAGATGCTGGTACAGACATACCTGCCTGGCCAGAATCGCCTCAAAGTTGTGCATCTTCGGAAGCGGAGCAGTTTGGAAAGTTACAAAAAAATCCTGTGCACATCGTTACGCGAAATGAGGTCTTGTGCACTCGACGTGCACAACTGCCCACACTGCGCTGACGTAATTTTTGCCGCGCACACCTTCGCGCTCGTGCAGACGCAGCGAGTACAAACCAGGCTTAACATAACCCTAAACATTTGAACAGAGACTACAGCTCAACACCGCATACAGTAACAAACCAACACATCTTTAACACATTTAAACACACTCTAACACATTTTAAACATCATTTTAAATATAGCCTAACACACCCTAAAACAGCTCATCTTAATACAGCCATGAAGCAGCCCAACACTATGCACAGCCCCTAAAACCACCCAACATTGTCAGGTTTATGTTCAGTTTGTTTGTGTTTTAGTTTTGGTTTTGCCAGCTCTACTCAGGACCCAGAGCACAGCCAGACTTCAGCCAAGCCCCCCATGAACCGAGAGCCTATGCCCATGGCAGAGCCCGTAACTCCACCTCGGCCCACTGAGTAGTCAGCTCTACCTTGGCTCCTTGCCCCCTCAGCTCCACCTGGGACCGTCGTCCTTGTGGCTCCACCAGGCTTCCCTCCCGGCCAACTCTGCCTTGGTCAGTAGTCACTCTGTCTACGCCATGGACTTCCGGGACTTTGTCTGAGCATTGTCCCTCCACTTGTTTGGCTCCGTCGGGCTCCGCTTTCTGTTTGGTCCTCAGTCACACTGGCTCTGCCTCAGTCCTGCTCGTCACTGTGGTTCCACCTAGGCCTCCCTTTCGTGTTGGATTTTGTATTTCTGAAAGACTGTTTGTTTGATACTCTCATGCGTTGTGTGATGGGGTTGGGCAATGTCTACTAAATTGGCATCGGACGATGTTTACAGTGAAACATTGCGATGAACGATGACATCGAGGTGGGGGGTTTAATTCATTGGAATGAATTAAAAACACTCTCTGCTCCATGCCAGGACATGCACCGTTAATGTGGTGTGCGTCTGGAGAATAAGAGAACATGCACAGAGCAGAGGGGCTTGAATGAAACGTGTTTGGCTTTAGATAAAACTACAAGAGGATATAGCGCTGAAATATCATTACCACAAATGATCCCGAGTGCTTGTGGTGTGATCTGCACCGCTGTTTTAACGTGCTGCTCACTTCAACTAGAAACAGTAAAATGGCGCTACTGTTCTGTCTCGTGGTCCAGATGGAAACATGCCGGGGTCCGGAATGTGGACCGCGGCTCACCATTTGAATATCAGTGGTTTAGTTCAAATCACTTGGAATCACGATGCTGGCTCAACATCATGTCTGTCAGCATCGGCAATGGACAATGGCAGCGTCTATTGGCCCAAACCTATTATGTAACCATTCATGACAAACACAGCTTAATACACTCTAACACAGCTTAAAGGACACTAATAGAACTCAACACATTTTAACACACCCTACACAGCTTAACACAATCTAACACAGGCCAATACAGTGTTACATTGTAACATTTACATAACACATCCACAAACTACTGAATTATTTTTATCTACCTTATTTTTAACGTAAGTGTGGGCGCGGTCATTTTTAACTTGAATGTGCAAGGCTTCCGGACCGGTGTCAGCCAATTCCAGTTATTTAAGCTGTTCAAAAACACTCTGTTTCACAGCTTGAAATTGCAAACTGGTATTTGTTAACTTATTTTAATTTATAATCATAAACATACTGGTTTGTAGCGCAAATAGTTTAGCAGCACAGATACGAAATACCAAGGCATTCACTGCAATCACGACTATCCTCTAATTGTCTAAATTAAGTCTCTGTAATTCTGCTCTAATAGCCCTCCATTAGTCAAATAAAGATTTACTCACAAACAAACTGCTGCGTTCTCCAGAATGAACAGATCCCAGTTTTAGCCAGTGTTAAACTACATTACTAGAGCTGGCCAGACCCCAGGACACTTAATCAGACCACTCTGGAGAGCCATGTGCCTTTATATGCTCGGGTGAGGTCCATCTAAGGACAGGCTGGATTATATAAAGATCATGCACAGCCCCAAAATCAATCAATTAAAATTCAGACATACAGATCAATAGAGAAAACCAATTTACCAGGAACACGATGGCCAGAACAGTGGTTGAATTTCATGCAACTGCTATTAGATTATGAGGACACAGTGAACACAGTATCTCTCTGTAATTTCAGCAGCATAAATTATTCTGGACAGCACAGGAGACCCTAAATTGAAAGTGTGTGTTTGGTAAGATATAAAAAGAGAGGGGGAGAGAGCTAAAAAAAAATGGAGAGATGTTTGATGATAAAGCATGTGTGACCGTCCACAGGGATTCAAGCACAGCTGGTTCATCTTTTTCATTTGACTAGTCTTGTTCCAGATCTAATAGGCTGAATGCACGACCAATTTGGCACCATGCAGAGACATTAGATGTTTCTGCATTTTAATTGGCTCCTGGAGGTGCTTCAATAACTTAAAAAAATTAATGATGCCAGGACAGGAATGGCGATTCCTCCAATTTTTTTTTTCTTTCTTTTTTTTTTTAATCTTTTGTGCTTTCTGTGCTCTGCTGTATATGCTGCAGTGGATGCTGGGTAATCTGCTCAAAGATCTATCCCTTGAGGAAAATAACTGAAAGAGTGTTAGTGAGCTGCCAATGCGGGGCAGCAGTTCTCAATAGTTGCCATGGTAACACCCTATCCCTTTTCTCTTTAGAAGGGAATGCTCTAAAAATCACAGCATCTGATTCTGCATTGTGACTAGACATAAAGTGATACCCAAACATACAGTTTGTCTCACTGTATGCTGTGATCCTCAGATCTACATTTGTACAGCACACCTTCCCTAGGCTACATGGGAAAGGCAGAGAGGACAGATACACAGGCTGAGGGTGTTTCTTTTTTTTCTTTTTTCTTTTTTTGTAGAGGCAATGAAATAGCTTTTGTTTAGAACAACCAGAACAAACAGAAGACATTAGTCAGAAATGAGGGAGCTGTTGTACTTTTGCTGTTTTTTTTTTTTTTTTTTTACAATATATATTTATTGACGCCAGGCCATAAATTACCGTCTGAATTAGAGAATTGCAAATAAATAAATAATTTAAAAAGAAAAATTAGTATAATTGAGTCAGATATATTAATTATTGTTTTGGCACAGAACTTTTTCTAAAAACATTTCTGTACTGACAGAATTTTTAGAGGTTATGGGCAATACAACACATGGTTACAAAACCATATTTACTGTGTCAGGTGAACAGAGAATCATTGATGTTGTGTGAGTGGCTCACACATGTAGCTATGACTCTATGTCCTAAAGTCCTCCCTAACTGTGATATAACAACAGCTTGAGGCTCTTCATGCACACACAACAGTGGGCAAGCACATTAACAGCAAATGACGGGAAGGTCTGCAAACAGCCTCACTGAAACATTGTAATTTTTCAAAAAGTATCAAAATGGTATGAATATACCATAACCAAAAGACATTGTAAATGCATTCATGTGCACCCAACACATGATTAGCAAACGCAAGGAATCTATATTATATTATATTATATTATATTATAAAGAGAGAGCAGAGAAAAGCTAATTAGAAAAAAACTATTTAACATATTATTTATTTAACCTCATAATAATCTAGTGGTCTTATTAATTTTTAAAGAAAATAAGTAATATTGCAAGCAGACATGCGTTGAGCAGAGGGTTTGATACAATGAACTAAAGTAGGCCAGAAGCAGTAGGAATGAGAACAAAGAAGATGGAGGATGCTTACACTCCTCCCCCCTTCTCACAACAACCATTCACTCCTAGACCGTCTGGTTACCAAGGAAACAGCACCTGCAAAGGAAGGCACCATGCTTGAGAATCCCATATCTGATCCAGCAGGTCATGTGTTTGTTAAGAGACTATGTTACCGGACTGTTATGCTGTACTGTGTGATGGTTTGTATAAAATGGTGGCTGCAAATTCAGGCAATTCCTCCATCATACAAAAGGGGAATAGTCAGACATTTCATTGAGTGTATATGGTTTTGGAATGTTCCAAAACAAATACCCCTTTTTCCAGCCAGTAAAAACTGAATTGCGTGGACTACTTTAACATTTTAATGAAGGCATTTCTTATAAAGCTGTTCCTATGTTAACGTCCTCTGCATGAGCACTGAAGTCTCCATGCCAAAGACCCATCAATCAACAGTGTGGTTATAAAGTAAGGTCAGTGAATTATTCAGATGACTAAGGGTCTAGTAATATTAATGACTCATCACAATTTCATCTAATGGTAAGCAAAATTTAGCAGGACAGGAGGGATGCCAAAAGAAATATGCAACCATATTTTTTTATTTAAAAAAACAAAAAACACTGCAGTAACCTTCATAATATGTTCCATATCATTAATTCCAACATCCCTGAAGACTGGAAAATTGCATTGAATCTCTAAAAATGTGCAAGCACAGATGAATATTGTATTATGATCAGGTTTCAGAAGCTTTCAACAGATATATTGTATATTATATCTCATGGGATATATCAATCTATGCTGACCACAACATGACTAAACCTTCATTAAAATCAGCTTTGACATATTATGTATGCTGAGGAAGAAAAAAAAACACATCAGACCTTCAATTTATAAACAACAGAAATTACATAAGCTTTCCAGCTGTTGGACCACACCTCTAAAAACAACAACAACAACAACAACAACAAAACATCTCAGGATAGGACTGTAACAACAGTTCCCTGAGTAGGGAAATGAGACATTGCATCTTGTATCAACGCTATTGGGAACGTCATCAGCGTGACCGGTGTCTGAAGCATGTGTGTAAACACGACAATTTTACTGGCCGACGCCAGTCCATGACATCATTACCAGAGTGCCATTGAGTATAAGGGGGCACCTGCAATGTACGTCATCAACTTTGTCAGACGGAAATGTGCAGGAAAGCCAGAGGCATGGCAATGAGATGCAGTGTCCCGTTCCCTTCTCAGGGAACCATGATCACAGTCATAACCTGAGACATTCCCTTTCGAAGTGGAACTCAACACTGCATCTTGGATCGACACAATGGGAACAAATACCCACTCTGCCATGCTGATGGAATGTCTGCCTCGTTAGCTGTGCCTATGCACAACCATAATGGGCATAGCATAAATTGACTCTACGGACTTACTTAGCCGGAGTCAGATGCATATAAATAAATTGCAAAACCAAAACTTCCATCGGGCTGCATCCAAGCGTGAACAGAGCTTCCTCATCGTGAATTACTCACAATCGGTGCATTCAGAAACTTCGAGAACTGAACACGCATGGTCCTCATCCAAACAGCAGTTGCACAAATTGTGTGTGTCCTCAAGGGTCAAACAGAGCCACATACTTCCTGAAATGCTTGTCTGAGTATTCCATACTAAATCGTCTTCACACATGCTACTACAAATGGCTCCTGAAGACAAAAAAGCTGATGACGCACATTGCAGGTGCCCTCTTATACTCACAGGCACTCCGGTAATAAAATTATGGACACTAAAATTATGGCTGATAAAATTGTTGTGTTTACACACGTGCTTCAACACTGATCACTCTGATGACATTACCCATAGCATCGATCCAAGATTAAGTGTTGAGTTCCACTTAGAAAGAGAACTGTATATATTAGTGCTAACAATCGAATAAAAAAAGTTTACTGATTAATCACACATCAGCGTTTTTCCTGCATTGAAAGTTTTTTGGCGGCAAATTTTTGTCCCTCCAAAGCCAAATTTGTTCATTTATTGTGATTTATGATGACTGCTGCGCTTGTGATAGGGCGCAGAGAGAACGAGCAGAGAGCTTCTCCCTCGTGCGCACGCACTCTCTCTGTTTTCAAACTATGCACTGTCTTTGCTCTCTCTCCCTCGCACATATTAATCTAAATCAACTGGCACGATGCTAAAAGTTCGGAAGACAGAATCATGTTTCACGTGGTGCATTCTGAGAATTTTTTTTTTCCTGAATTACCGCTGGGTGTGAATAGTGCTCGAAAAACATCACCTCGTCTTCTTTGCACATGCAGTGGACATAAACCACACTTTCAATAAACGACAAAAATCCTATCCAATGACGAAGTGTTTTCTGGGTTGACAATTCTTTTGCAATGTCCTAACAGCCGGAATTCGCACACAACGGGACCACGTCCGCTAATGTCTGATTCGTGACCTAATAACTCATTTGAACAGATTCATTTTAATGAATGGTTAATCTGTCCAAAACTGAACTCACGAGACGTCACTGTCTGAATCAGGAAATAACAAATAATTTATTAACACCTCTGAATTAAGAACGTAAGTGTGTTTACCCCATTTAGCAAGAGTGGTTAGTAAGATTTTGCCTTAATAATCCACAGTATCTTTAGACTATTTATATGACAATGTGTAAGTTACATATAATAATCAGTTTAGAGAACAAAGCAAGTTGTTGTTAGCTAGGTGCCTCAATTGGTAGAAAATTGGACTATTAGTTAAAATAAACTTTTTTGAATGCTACTTTTTAATATTGATTATTAATTATAATTAACATATAGGCCTATACCAAAATAATTATCAGGTCTAGTAAAAAAGCATTGTCTCTTACAAAGCTATGAAATCACAGATTTTTTTTTTTTTTTTGCAAAGAGGGCAAGAAAGGATTATAGTGAGAGTGGCAGGTAATTTATTGTCAGTATTGGGCTCACAGATCACGTAGGTAGGGTATTTTTTACGGTTTGTGTGGATGCGGCTGATGCGCTGTCTGATGCGGCTTTCTGTGCGCATGAGTCGTGTGTGTCACACAGACAGAAGATTCGCAGACAGTGCGCACCAGTACAGCACTGCGTTCTCTTCTGTGTCTTGTTTCGTTTTAATGGTTTAAAAGCATTTGCATGACTAGAGCGTGATCATATAATGTAACGTTAGCTAAAGGATGATGAAAAAACAGATGCTGCGTTATTTGCATTAAATATTTTTCACACATTAAACTGAAAAATGCATATGTTAACGTTAATTTTGACATTTTAATATATAAAATGTTTGTTATATTAAAATTTCAAAACTGAACTGGCCTATATGTTGTTTTAAAGATTAACTGTCATTTTCATTAGAATATTTCCATGGTGCCCCTGAGCAAACAACCTCTTATATATAGTTCATGAAGCACAACCATCTTCTTGTGTCTGAATAGCCAGCAAGGTTTTACTACTCAGTAATAACATTATGGGTGTCAGTTTCTATTATTCTCACATAACATTACATAACAAGTTCACATTTTTCGTTTTTTTGGGAAACACATCCATGTCCAGGGGATTAGGTTGAGTCACCAAGCTGCACAGGGATGGTCCAGACATGGGTTTTCAAGGACAGTGACTCCCTGGTTATGGTCCCTGAAACATCTAGAATTAATGCTGGTTGAATTCAGCCTTTATGCTTTAGAAGATGTGGCCTCAATTTAATGAATTTGGTTTTCTAGGTGTAATAGTCTCACTATATAATAATGTAATTGGTAATAGTTTACATTATATATAACACTATTACATCTTGCATTTTTTTTTCTATATATAAAAAAGTATATATAGTATGCTAAAAAGCTGTGCTCAGGTTCTATCTCTTAGTGCTCTACAAGTATGCTAATAAAACATTATCTTAATGAAGCATTCTCCATGAAATCATGAAAGAACTGATCATCCACTTATCATACAATAATCATACAGTGCAAGGTAATCATCCACTTATCATACAATAATTCTTAAAATAAAATCTGGATTAACCATCCACCTCACTATGAATTTGTTTATTGCTATTACATTTCTCTATCAGCAAAGTAAGTATTTCAGGCAATAGTTATATGCCATGAATAAATGTATTTATGCATTTTTCATAAAGAAAGGAAGGGGACTATAATAGTCTATCTATTTATCTATCTATCTAATAAAACGATTTTATGATAGTTTTTCTTAGCTCTGATGTTCATTGAGCCATGTTCAGAGTCTGGTCTAGGATAAAAAATAAATAAATATAAAAAAACATAAAAAAAGACTAGCCTACACACAATACTGTACATACGATAACACAAATCGTCACATTTTCTTTGTGCTCATGCAAAATTCAAGGTGATGGAGGCCGAAATACATATCACAAGATAATTTCCTTACTTCTATGGGCATCGAATGGCTTCAAATGACTGCTAAGAAGCTTTTATCATAACTTGAACAAGAAAATGACCCTCGGATATGTGAATATCAAAGCCCATGACTCGGGTAGAGCAGATATTTGTGATGTTTTATTGTTGACCTTGGTCGTGATATTTAGCTACGATATCGGACAGAGAAAAACGCTGTTTTTTTTTTAGATCCCTGAAACAATAAGTGTTTTTTTTTTTTTATCAGCCAGTTCAATTTAATCGTAATCGAAACCTTAAGATTCGTGGGAAAACGCTTATGGTGTGCAGTCCTCTCTGGCGCCCTCATAAATATTCTCATCAGGACCTCATCACGTCTCACGGACACACATTTCATCGTTAAATTTAACGCGTAAATACCCGCAAACATGCATGTGTTGTGATCCATCTGTCATCCATTTAACATATACGCTAATAGATTTAATTTGTGTAAATCTTACCTCATGTTCAGCAGCGTTGGTGGTGTTTACTGGGCGTGGAGGCGCTGCTGTCTTTCTCTGTGGGGATGATGCCCTGCATTCAGTGATGCTGCGCGCTCTGATGTCACGGCTCTCTCTCCCTCCCTCCCACACACACAATCGCTTTTCTCCTTCTCTCTTTTTATCTTTACGTCGAACGTATTGGCATGAGAAAAATATGCAATTACTTGAACGCGCAGGCTTAGAGAAATGCTGTTGCAATATCATGTGAAATGTGAAAATGTTTTCACATTTATGTAAACATGTGAACACAAAACCACACAAGTATACTTACAGACAAGTGTTATCTATTTAATGAAGGTAAATTCTGAATGAAAGGTTAGAAATAAAAAAATTGATTAATTTTGATTGATTAATAAAAACAATATTTGATCAACATGTGTTACACCATATACAGTATATTTCCCTTGGACAATAATACTGAATATGTTCAGTTGCTTTTTTGAAAATACTTTAAGGTTTGTGTCTATAATTGACTTTCAAAGATAAATCTGAAAAAATAAATAAATAAATAAATAAAATAATAATAATAATTAAAAAGTATAGCCCCTGTCTCTTAGTTGATTTTATAGTTTTACTTACGTTTTCTATTTTATATAGGTTTTCTTTGAAAATTCAATTCTTGGCTACAAACGGAATTAAACATCATTATAGTCTGGGGGAAAACGATATAGTTCACGTAACACACTGATATTTTGTTACAACACACTCCAATATATGACCCTGGACCCCAAAGCCAGTCATAAGTCACATGGGTATAATTTGTAGCAAAAGCAACAATACATTGTATGGGTCAGAATTATCGATTTTTCTTTTATGCCCAAAATCATTAGGATATTAAGCAAAGATCATGTTCCATGAAGATATTTTGTAAACTTCCTACTGTAAATATATCAAAAATGTATTTTTGTAAGTGGATATTCATTGCTAAGGACTTCATTTGGACAACTTTAAAGGCAATTTTCTCAATATTTAGATTTGAGAAAACCTTCAGATTCCAGATTTTCAAATAGTCGTATTTCGCCCAAATATTGTCATATCCTAACAAACCAAAAAGTTGCAAGAAAAAGTATGTGAACCACTTGCAGAATCTGTGAAAAATGTGAATAATTTTAACAAAATAAAGGAAATAATACAAAATGTATATATATTTTTTTTTATAAAAAATATTTTCACACTGAGGACAATTGAGGGACTCAAACACAACTATTAAAAAAGGTTCAAACATTCACTGATGCTCCAGAAGAAAACAAGATGCATTGAGAGTCGGGGGGGGGGGGGGGGGGGGATTTTTGAACACGATGAAGATGTCCAAATTTTTCTTATTTTGTTTAAATATACATTTTTTTTTCATTTAGTACTGCCCTTCGGAAGCAACAGAAGATACTTTCATGTTTCCTGGAAGACAAATTAAATACAATTTACCTTGATCTTCAAATTCCAAATGTTTTCACCCCCGTCTGTTAATGCATCATGTTTTCTTCTGGAGCATCAGTGAATGTTTGAACCTTTTTTAATAGTTGTGTTTGAGTCCCTCAGTCGTCCTCAGTGTGAAAAGATGGATCTCAAAATCATTCAGTCACTGCTGTAAAGGGTTCAAATATGCAAAAGATGGTGAAAAACTGAAGAATCTGCAGGACCTGGAGTATTTTTCTGAAGAACGGAGCTCAGTTTAACTGTTCAGAACAAACAAGAGACTCATAAAGAACCATCACAAAACAAACAGTCGTAATCATCCAAGTAACCACACACAGTATTAAGAATCAGTGGTTCACATACTTATGAATGGGTATATTTTAATAAACTCAGCTATTTTTTTTGTCTTGTGGATTATATGTAAACATCTTTTATGTAAAATATCTTACTCAGGAGAGTACTAAATGAAAATAACATGCATTTTGTGTTATCTCCTTTATTTTGTTAAAATTATTCACATTTTCGGCAAGTGGTTCACATACTTTTTCTAGTTCAACTATACATCGATGGAAGGCTTATTTATTCAGAAAAAAAAATTGACCCATATGACTGGTTTTGTGGTCCAGGGTCACATATTGAAACACAAATGTATTATAGAACAAATGGTTTTGGAGGATGACATGTAATGGTCATTAGTTCAAGTTCAAGAAAATACACATGCTGATGAAGTGCATGTAAGTCATTCTAGATAAAACGGTCTACCAAATGGATAAATATCACCCTATTGACTTTCACTATTCTCTTGGACTACGGCGAGCCTTGGAGTCAAAAAGGTTGTGTCTGGAAGACTATATGGGAAAATCGTCAAAGCTTGTTTAAAACAATGGAATAACATCCATAGTGGTTAATGTGAAACATTTTTTTGTCTGTAATATCTGGTGAGACAAAATCATAGTGCAGCACTCTCTTTGAAACAAAAATTATGTTGCCATCTCACAGGTAACATGGCTAATATTAAAAGAGCATTTTAGCATTGTACATTCAAACATCTTGGTCATCATAAGCTACTGTCAGACTCAAACGGAGACAGAGAGGTAAGTGTAAGCAGGTGTTTATTTGACAGTGGCACGGACACAGGAGACAGCAGTAAATGGGTGAGTCAAGATGCAAGCATGTAGTTACAGTCACTTAGCTGGAGACTAAAGTAGTGTTTCCTTGATATATGATCGGCGGGGGAGAACACGGGATACAGGACACAGGAGACGGTGTTGGGACAACAGGATGACACAGGTAAGTAGTAGATAAGGAGTCCAAGTATGTAACAACAAGACCAGACAATGAAGTGTGGGGAGTAAGAGTCTTTATAGTGCTTGTAAAATGAGGTGCAGGTGCTCGTGATCAGTACTCAGGGGAGAGTGAACGGATGGGCGGAGTGTGGAGATCTGTTGACGACGCGTTGGTGTGTGTTGGCTGTGTCTCCGTGACAGCTACATTGTGATTTATATTACGTGAGAATTAATAAAATGTCAGTAGTCTTTTTGCAGAATAGGCTAGTTTAAATGAAATGTCATTAAATAATTATATTCCAGTGTTATATTGATGACAATGATTTCAAACTGAGTGTTAAGGGGCAGTGACCATTTGATGTGTGATGCCAATGAGTTTTTAATTATTTATTTTTTAGTAACATTGATACTTCATGTCAAACTCGAGTACTTGAGATATAGGCCTACACGTTACATGTGTGTTCATTACCTATATAAATAATCAAATCTCTCCAACACTGCATGCTGTTTTGAAAGTTTTATACGAAGGCTTCACTTATACTGTGAAATGATTGCTTTGTCGATTCATCAGAAAACCATTGGAGGGAGACAAATACTAATACACCACTGAACAAAAGTGGTCATCCTGACGCCAAGATGAGCACACCTTGTGGTGTGTAAACGCTTAGGGAGTCTGTTATTCTAAAATATTACGCATTTAGCATATATATATATATATATATATATATATATATATATATATATATATATATATATATATATATATATATATATATATGCTAAATGCGTTAGGTAATGCGTAATTTATACAACCTGATTACATCAGCAGGTGCACACATGGCATCTGATCCACAATCTCAAAATAATGTGTTGTATAGTGATGATTCAACCGTATATAACCGTATAGACTCAACATATTCTTAACCACATAGTAGCGTTTATAGAATAATATTTTTCAGGTGCGTACTTTTAGCCTAAACCTCGTTTAAATAACCTATCTGAATTTGAATCCGTTTATTTCTTATATTTTCTAAAGCAAGATATTTTCTTATAGCTATTTTAAAGTTTTATTCTATTTTTATATCATTCCGGTGCCTCCATCCATCCCCAGTGTGTGACAACAGAGGACAAAATGGTGTTTTATTAATGTAACAGCCGGAACAATATAGTGACGGAACAATGTTGTATGATCAACATGGCGTAGATGGAGAACAGTTTAACGGTATAGAGCAGGTGGGGTTTTTGTTCTCGTCGTGTAACGGGACACAGGACGCGGGGGTGAGCCGCATATCGCGTGCTTGCGTGCGTCAGAGAGGACGTGGTAGGACAGCTGGAGCGCGCGCGCCCGCCCGCCAGAAGAGCAATAACAGCATTTTCAGCGACATCACTCGATTTACGCCATGCAAATAACACGAGAAAATGAAACGGGACTGGTACGGCAGAGAGTGTAAGACATTTGTCGTGTATCTGATCTCCTAATGCTTCCTATAATTTATGACTAACAAGATTTGGGACGTTGCAACACAGTCGCCAGGTAAGAATACATCGCTTTCACTAGCTATATATACATAATTGTTTTAGTATGTAAAGCGTTTAGAGAAATGCAGCTTTCATGTATCGATACGCTCATGTCTTTGATGCGCGTCCTTGTAGAATTTCGTGTGACGGACCGCAATAGCATCTTTCGGCGCACACCAACGTAATGACTTTGAGGAGCCTTTGCATTTTGTTATTCATCGCCTGTTTGGCCACAAAAAAAGCGATTATCGACTTCACGCGTAAAAAATCGTTCTCTTCCTTCCTAGAAATTACGTTTCGTTCAGTGCGAATTTGTGTGAATGAAGCTCTGATGATCTTGTTTATTTCCGTATGAATGTGAACGCGACATATGATTAAGTGAAATGAAATTTTAAATAGCATGTTCTGTTATCCACGGCCTCTCATTGCTTCGAAATGCACATTCAGGTTGCATGGCCTATATGTGCTTTATTACCCAACTGGCTGAGAGAAAATAACAGGATGCCTGTTTTGAATGTTGCCTAATTACAGCTTTACGCGCAATATTAACGCCAGTTGTGACAGCAAACCCCGTTGATTAAGAGATGCGGACCATCTCAGATCTGCATTCCATCAGAGATTTCAAGGAGCTCGAGTAAGAATTGAGCTTGAGTTGGTGGGATGTGGTATTTTTAGACATCACATGCGATAGACGTTTGCATGTCTCCTGTAGCCTTTCAGACCACCTCAGTTACATATTTCCTCACCTCAGGAAAAATAGCTGTAAGTTTTTTTTTTTTTTAATAATCATTGTGGATCAGTAAATTATGTTGTGTATGAATATAAAAGAAAATCTAAACTTATCTGAGATTACACATTTTCCTTTAACTATAAATAGTTTCTTTCACCTCATTGTATGAATAGGCTGCAGTGACGTAAATTAAACCCACTGTTTGCCAGTTGGTTACTAGGGTAACTGACAGAAAGATGACATGCAACATTAGAAATCATTTTTTTCCTCTTTCTTCAGTATCTCTGATGACATTCTCTCATTCTTGTTTTGCTTGTTTCTCGCAATCACCCTATACATGCCCTCGAGGTCCGTTTCCACAGTAACCAGAGAATTCCCAGAGTCCCAAAAAACGATGCACAACTGAGATGTCCCTAAGTGGCTCAAGGAGAATCTCTAATACAGCTAGGTGTTCAAAGGCCTATTATATACTGACATCATGCAAACTGGTACAAACCAGCAGAAAACAAATGCGATATCATCTACTGTGTTGCCTCAGTGGGTACCGTGCACCCATAGCTAACCAAGCAGACAGAGGCTGTGGAATATTAACCATGATAAAATCACTGTAATCCACAGTTTCGAGTAGTTTAATGCTTTATGAAACAGAGCTAGCAGCAATATGATAATATACACCAATGTGTATATATATACACATTAATAAGAGTGCAGACCCGTTCACATTAAGGACAATAACTATAACGTTTCAATAATTGTTTTAATTCTATGAGAATGAACTGATGAACTATAAAAACATTTACAGCCAATCAGAATCCATCCTGCTTCAATCAGAGCTCGACCATTAAAAATGGCAGATGACGCAACTGCTGCATATGCTTATAATAAATAGAATGTTAGTGTGCATTGGTGTGGGTGCTGATGTAGTTATTGTAATAGTTATCTTTATAGTTCATGTTCTTGGTGTGAATGGCCCTTACTAATAAGGCACTTGTATGGATGCCAAATGCTTTGGTAAATCATAATTATGATAAAAAGCTGAAAGTACTAAATCTAAATTATTAAATACTTGGTCATACTTGGAAAAGTAAAAAATATGACATTAAAAATCATAATTATGAAATTAAAAGCCATTATTATTACATAAAAACTTAATTATGACAGTCAATTTTTTTTTACTACAACTTTTTATGTCCTAATTTTGACTTTTTATGTTCTAATTTAAATTTTTTGTCATTTTGACTTTTTATCTCATAAGTAATAGAGTTGATAGACGATGCCATCATCCATTGGCGATGCTGACAGACATTACAATGTTGAGCCGGCATTGTGATTCCACATGATTTGAACTAAACCACTGATATTCAAACAGCGGTTTGTAGTGGAAGTGAGCAGCACATCAAATCAGTGGTGTGCACTCAGGATTGTTTGTGGTAATAATATTTCTATATCCTCTAGTAGTTTTTCTCTAAAGCCAAACGTCTGTCATTCAAACCCTTCCAGCTTCATGCATGTTCTCTCTTTTTCCACTGGCATGGAGCAGAGCGAGCTTTTTTAAAAATTAATTCCAATGAATTAACATTTGGAAATGTCCAAAACAACTACCAAAAGAAGCACCCACTGGCAAAACATCTGCTGTAATATAACGATGCTGCTGCTGCATGAGTGGAGGCTACTGGCGAAACATGCACATAAATACAGTGAATACAGTAAGAGCTGCTGCAAGGAAAGTATAGGGAGAACCCCCTAGCAGATCTAGGCAGGTGGTGCTGGGGAAGGTGGAGGGCAAGGAAAATTCCCATGGCGCGTTGCAGTTGGGCGAATAAATAGAACAAATAAATAGATTGGTCAAAGTGGTCAGCTTTAAGAGAACCAATCAGCTGCTCTGAAGAGTTTCTTGACTGAACTATTTATATATAGCTTGCAAAGAATTTATAGGAATACATGGCTACATTTAATGTTTATCGAATGGAGAAAGCGGTGTAGTTACTACAATCTAGAACTGGCACACACGAAACAATCAAATTCTGATCTTTGGCTCATCAAATCGATATTTAAAGATGGTCTACTTTACAAAATGTTACATTTGTAACTCTAAACTGTGCATATGTCTGAAATCTCATAGCTTCATATCGACAGAGTATTTTAAAAATCAGAAAATCGGTTGTTGTGTCTGTGGAGAGGACAGAAATGGTACCTCATCCAGCCATTTATTTATCATGAATCTGGCATTTATCTTTCATATCCCTGTTCCATTGTTCTCAAACAGCACGTCACATCTCTCACAGTCCTGTGCATTACCTCTATTGGACAAAATCTACTAAGCCTCTTCATAAAATGTCTGAAAATGAGAGAAAAATAATGAAATATGAGATGTATGAGTCAGTTTTATAAAAGCTTGACTTTGGTTCCACGCACATAGAACTACAAAACATCTTAAATATTCAAAACTTGCTTTCCACTCATTTTATGCTGCCAGCAAACCAAAGAGGAAGTCTTTAGTATGGCTCATCTGATCTCTGTTCATCTGAGTGATAGTAATCATTTCTGCTAATTCAGATGTACTGCTGAAATTTCCTCTGGGGCTGAAGTAGATGTGTGACCCACAGAGCATTTTCAAGCTCTTAAAACCTCTCTGTTAATCAGACCACATTGGTCTGGTGTGTATACTGATCTTTCTTGTGACAATTAGGCATTTAGGTAAACATTTTTCTGAGGCTGTAAGGAAGTGGCCCCTGTTTCTTAATGCTGCAAATATTCAGTAAGATGCCAGAAATATCTGGTGTGAACTTGCTTTCCACAGGAGACTGAGTCCAACGGCTGCTTCACAGCAAGATAAATGAGTCATTAATAGATGACCTTGATGCTGATGGCAGCAGAGACCGTACTACTCAATTCACAATGGCACACAGACATACAGTGGCGTACATTAATGTACACACACGCACACACAGGTTTGTTTTTGTGAATTGTGGGGACATTCCATAGGCGTAATGGTTTTTATACTGTACAATCCATATTTTCTATCACCCTACAGTACACTACCCCTACCCCTAAACCTACCCATCACAGGAAACTGTGTACATTTTTACTTTCTCAAAAAAACTCATTCTGTATGATTTATAAGCCTTTTGAAAAATGGGGACATCACCTCTCCTTGTAATACCTATGTCATACCCATGTCATTATACTAATTTGTGTCCTGATATGTCACAAAAACGCATGCGCACACACACAAATCTACTAGCGGTTTCAGAGTGAAAATTGTTTCTACATCCTTTTCTTTGTCAGGCAACCCTTTTACCAATGATGTCATGTGTAGATCTCATGAAAAATGTCAAGCACTTCATATTTCAGCCGTAAATTAAAATAAAGAAATCAGAAATTATATTGTACTTTAAGATAATTAAGCCTATTTTTAAGACTTTTTTTTGTATTGCAATATTATGTCCTTACAAATTTGAGGTGAAATGTGTAGTTTCTGTGCCACTACCATTTAAGAAATTTCCCCATCTATAGTACCGCCCCAAATGCACAATATTGATTGTGTCGATGTTGCTATATTGTGCTAGTCTGGGCGCTCAAACAAACTGATCCATGTTTTGATAGTGCCACAGAGCCACAGTGTTTACATATTTGGTGAAATCAGCCTACAAGTGGGTTACTTTCAACCATTTCTGCATGTTAAGCTGGGATAGGGGAAAAAAACAAATTACTTTTTGAAAAATTTTCCCCCAAAATTCTCATTGCCCAAATGCAAAAAAAAAACATTGTAGTATTTATTTATACTGGCTTTAATTTATAACAGATTTCCTTTCATTTTAGGGTAAAATGTCACACGAAAGGGACATGCACATATTGATTTTTTAATGCTTTTTGGAATAGTACACTATAATCATAGTTAATAATGAGCCCCAAAAAATGTAAATGTGTAAAAAGTGAGAATGATAAAATATATAAATCTCAAACATAAGCACAGTATACTGTTTATGAGAAGCACATAGATAAGATATATGATGCCGTTCTAAAATGACATTTAGATTTGATCTAAAATCCATTTTACATAATTAAATATATTCAAAATGACAATAAAATAAAAATAACAATAATTAAGTTAGTGTGTGAGTGATGAAGCATAGCCATTTTGAATTTATTTTAATTGTTTTCATTTAATAATTATAAAACATTTTAATTAGTTAATAAAACTGTTAAAACAGTTTGGCACTATTATACATTACACTATCATACAGTGGATTTCCATTTATTCACTATTAACATTTTGATATATATTATTGTGATACAATGATTAACAATCACTGATTTACTGGTTATCTGCCCATTTTCCTACCGTATTGGCAAAATCCACTATCGGATGATATTCAAACAGACAGTGTAGTGGTGTTGTAGTACTCAAGACCGGTTTTGGTCTTGATACCGCTCTTGATCTTGTCTTGGTCTTGACTGCATTTGTACTTGGTCTTGTCTTGGTCTCAAACTAAGAAGACTTGGGATTTTATTTCAAGACTGGTGAAGACCACAATTGTAAGGATATCACTAAATTGTCAGTGCCTTGTCTGATTTATTAACATCATAAATGTGACTGGATGTAAAACTTCTTGCTTCAGATGCAACCAGTAACTTATTATTTTGAATTTGATTTATCTATACTGTTGTGCAGGGTCAGGAGTTATTGAGGGATTATACTAATACCCACAAAAAAAAAAAAAAAAAAAAAAAAATTAAAAATATATTTGAAAAAAAATATTATCGCAAAAAAGTAGTGAGATCTGGATTTTTATATTACAACATATGATATAATTATTAAATTTATATATAAATACAACAAGAGCAAGAGAGCTGTTTTCACAAATTTGAGCACAGTTGCAAACGTGATATTTTATACAAACGTTCAATAAATAAAACATTGTTTATTTTTTTTTACTAATTCAGATGCAACTTCTGTGCCACCTCTGCAGTACAATTATGAATTTTGTTGTTAGTGATTTAATTTGACTGTTAACAGCTCTATATAGTGTCTTATTATTCTAATTATATTTATTGATTAAAAATAAGACATTAAGACATAAATGTGTATCTTTAAGTTGAATCTGAGTGCTGAACTGGTCTTGGTCTTGACTCAGTCTCGCATTTTCTTGGTCTTGGTCTTGTCTTGGTCTCCACCCCTCAAAGTCTTAATCTTAACAAACACTGGTCTTGGTATTGACTTGGTCTCAGATTAGGTGGTCTTGACTACAACACTGTGGTGTAGTAATATAGAAGGTCAGTTGGAGATGTACCAGTGCTGGTCTTCATTTCCTTGCTAATAGATTGATTGGAATAGACTGAAAAGACTGAAAGTATAAGTATAATAAGTATAAGTATAATAATATATTTTTTTCTGGTTTGATGTTTGAAAATGAGAATGTTTTCAGAATCTCTATCATTTGTGTTTGAATGTTCACCTCAGAGGACAAATTTTTATTGTATACGCTTCTTATGTGGATGTGTAGCAAATGAAACCCTCTTCTTTTTTCAGATCTCAGGGAATAATCGAGTCTTAACCGCCACATACCCCGATAAACCTGAGCAGCATGCCAGAGCAGAGTAATGATTACCGGGTGGTGGTCTTTGGAGCAGGGGGCGTGGGCAAGAGCTCCCTGGTTCTGCGCTTCGTTAAGGGCACCTTCAGGGACACCTACATCCCAACGGTGGAGGACACATACCGACAGGTCATCAGCTGCGACAAGAGCGTATGCACACTGGAGATCACCGACACCACTGGCAGCCACCAGTTCCCTGCTATGCAGCGTCTGTCCATCTCCAAGGGCCACGCCTTCATCCTGGTCTACTCTATCACCAGCAGGCAGTCGCTGGAAGAGCTGAAGCCCATCTACCAGCAAGTGCTGGCCATCAAAGGTAACGTGGAGAACATCCCCATCATGCTTGTGGGCAACAAGAGCGACGAGACCCAGCGCGAGGTGGAGACCAAGGAGGGCGAAGCTCAGGCAAACATCTGGAAATGTGCGTTCATGGAAACATCAGCCAAGACCAACTCCAACGTGAAGGAGCTTTTTCAGGAGCTCCTGAACCTGGATAAGAAACGGGATATGAGTCTGAACATGCGCTCCAGCAAGCAGAGACGTGCAGACAAGCTGAAGGCGAAGTGCAGTGTGATGTAGGAAGCTGGATCCATGGTCGCACCACTCAACGCGTAACTGACTCCTTGATAATGTACATAAGTCCCTCACCTTAAAGGGACAGTACGCCCAAAAAATAAAACTTCTGTCATGATTTACTTATCATCCTGCCGTTTTAAGACCCATATGACTTATTTCACCCAGGGAACACAAAAGGAGAATTTTTTTTAAAGAATTGTACTGACCAAACTTGTCCATGCAAACAAAAAATCTCATTGAAATTGTCAATTCGACTTGTGAGGTGTATTCCAAGTCTTATAAGGGAAGTCATATGAGATCATATATTAATTGTGTGAATTTTAGAATCATAACCATAAGTTGAACTCATGAATGAAACATTCGGACTGATTTTGTGGATCAACTGATTCTTAAAAAAGATTCAAGCAAACAATTTGTTTATAAATGAGATATCATTACATATTGCATTAACATGCCAAATATTCACCCAGGGTGAATGTAAAACTTTTCAGTAAAAAACAATGTAAATTTCAGCTATTTTTTAACACAAATCTATTGGATAGCTTTATAAGACTTGGAATTCAGCGCATTAGTCATATGGACCACATTTATGAAGCTTTTATGGTTCTTTTGCACCTTTATGATTCTTATATTTCCTTTTTTTGTGTTCAATGGAAGAAAGCCATACATGTTTGGAACGACATGAGGGTGAGTAAAAGATGACAGAATTTTCATTTTTGGGTGAACTCTCCCTTTAACTATCGATTCCTCTCAGTCTTAATCAGGTAATCTTTAGTGTGCATCCAAACCTTCAGTCGTCTCCCTTCCCCTGTATGATCTGACTCCTGTAGTGACTTTGTATACAGGACTATAAGAGCTGACACATGAAGCAGGGAGGACGTCCCACTATTCTCACACATGCTCTCTCTACTGCTTTCTGTGGACTTTTTATTGAATTCAAGACTGACCAAATCATCAATATGGCCATTTTTATGTCTGGCTGTGGCTTTAACGGTACAGTGTCGAAATGCAGACATAAATGTCTTGAACTGGTTATACATTGTACGGGATTCTCATCCAAAGAAGGAAAAGGCCTGGACACAGCTAAAGAGGCGACACTATCCGCTCTTCCAAATTACATAGCAGCACAAAAGCCTTTTACAAATCGGAAAACAATTCGGGACGAAGGACATTCATAGTTAACCGGCTTGCCAGTGATGTAACCTGGTATAACAGAGTAAAGTGCATAATGCATGTCTGATGATATAAACTACCTTCATATTAAATGTGATTGAGATCTTTTCATCAAGAACAGAGCTATACCTTATTGAAGCACAGTGAATACGTCCTAAATGTGATAATTTCTAAAAGCTATTTTTTTGTGAGGGGGGTGGGGGTTTGGGGGTGTCGATCGGTGCTTTGTTTTACTCTGTTTTGTTTTTCAAGTGTTGATGGCACTCGAAAACCTTAATATATGCATTTCATCATCTAACTGAAAACATATATCCTGTATGTAAAATCTATGTGTATTATCAGCACTAATGAAAGCCCCTGTACAGCCCCTGTTTTTCTGTCAGTGTCTATATTTCCTCTGATAATTTATTGCCATTTGCTTTAGCAATACATAATACTATAAAAGCACTTTTAGAATCTTGAGCACATTCAAAACACAGAGCATTAACCTTTACAAAAATGTTCTTGTCAAACACTCTGCGTTTACAACTTTACTGCAGATACAGTGTTTATTCAATAAATATTATGTGAGGGACCAGAAAAATAAAGAAGCACAAACAAAAGGGAATTAATTACTGCTTGTTTTCTTTTGTGGGTTTGAACATCTACATACAGTATACAGTGGCCCCAAAAGTATTTGGATACTTTTGGACACTCAAGTCACGTGTAAAAATGCCATTGCATGACAATGCAAGTGCACTGAATTTATATACAAAATATTAAACCAAGTGGTATCTGGAAACACATAATGCTAGAACTAATGGCACTTTTCTGAGCAGTTTGTGAACAATTCTCAAGGTGATTTTTACAGGATGTATGAAGTCAGTTCATTATATAGAACAGCATTAATTGATTTATCATTTAATTAATCAAAAATGATTTTGACATGTTTTGCTTGAAAAAGCGCGTTTGTGCTATACTGTATCTCTTTCCAGCAAATGCTTTGATATTTCTACATTTTAAAACAAAAGACATCCCTCCTTTTTTAAGTCTGACTTAAATGTCAAAATACTTTCTGGGGCCACTGTAGATGAGATTGCAGGTACTCACCATAATTCTTTAAGGTAAAAAGTCTTTTTTAACAGAGATGTGAACTTTAGGCCCTTATTATATTACTGCAGTTGATGATGGATAATAATGATAGATACTGAGGGGAATGAGTGTACCTGAAAATGCAACAAGAGCATCTGGTGGAACACCTGCTCAGTCAGCCATGATGTATCTCTGAAGATTCAACAGAAAGAGAAGCATGAATTAGTTGATGAAATAAAAGCATATATTTGTGTATAGGGATTTTACTCTGTTGAGTCTGGGTTGTGTGCTGTGCAGTGTTTTATAAGGAAAGTTGACATTTTCAACAGAACGTCACTGGACTTTCAACTTCCACAAATAAGGCTTTGCCAAGATGGGGCTCTGTCATTTCACCACAAAAGACTGTAAAAGCACCATAAATGCATCATGAAAGTGGTCCATATGTCTTGTGCGCTATATTCCATGTCTTCTTAAATTATGAAGTTCTTCTGAAGTTGCATTATAACAAGGATAGAAAAGCAGAGCATGCATAAAGATTAGTTCAATGTAAAGCCCAACACTTCACTCAAATGTACAGTTATTCACATCTTAACATGTTTGTAAAATACTCCTTACATTGAAGCAATAATTAAAATTTTAATTTAAATATTTACCCAAAAATGAAAACTCTGTCATCGTTTACTCACCCTCATGTTCCAAGGCTGTATGACTTATTCTCCTCTGTGGAACACAAAAGAAGATATTGAAGAATGTTGGTAACGAGTTTTTTAGTTTTTTAATTGACTTCCCATGTATGGGCTAGATAAACAAACAACACAAAACATTTCTCAAAATGTATTATTTTATGTTCCCGAGAATACAGAAAGCTTGTTTTGTAACATCAATCAGGGTGAGTAAATTTACATTTTTAGATGAAGAACTGTAACAATGGTTCCCTGTGGGGTAACAATGGTTCGTTTGTGTGAACGAGCATCTGACGTAGAAGCTGAAGGAATCCCTCTGCCTGATTATGTAATAAAGCACATGTACAGGTACATCTCAATAAATTAGAATGTTGTGGAAAAGTTCATTTATTTCAGTAATTCAACTCAAATTGTGGAACTCGTGTATTAAATAAATTCAATGCTGACAGACTGAAGTACGTTAAGTTTTTGGTTCTTTTAATTTTGGCTCACATTTAACAAAAACCCACCAATTCTTATGAATACTTCATAAGATCAATAAAAAAAAAAAAAGGATATTTTAAACAGAAATGTCAGGCTTCTGAAAAGTATGTTAATTTCTATGCACTCAATACTTGGTTGGGCCTCATTTTGCATGAATTACTGCATCAATGTGGCGTGGCGTGGCGTGGCATGGAGGCAGTCAGCCTGTGGCACTGCTCAGGTGTAATGGAAGCCCAGGTTGCTTTGACAGCGGCCTTCAGGTCATCTGCATTGTTGGGTGTGGTGTCTCTCATCTTCCTCTTGACAATACCCCAAAGATTCTCTATCTCTATCAGGTCTGGTGAGTTTGATGGCCAGTCAAACACAGTAACACCATGGTCATTGAACCAGCTTTTGGTACCTTTGGCAGTGTGGGCAGGTGCCAAATCGTGCTGCAAAATGAAATCAGCATCTCCATAAAGCTTGTCAGCAGAAAGAAGCATGAAGTACTCTAAAATTTCCTGGTAGATGGCTGCGTTGACTGTGGACTTCAGAAAACACAGTGGACTAACACCAGCAGATGACATGGCAGCCCAAATCATCACTGACTGTGGAAACTTTACACTGGACTTCAAGCAACATGGTTTCTGTGCCTCTCCACTCTTCCTCCAGACTCTGGGACCTTGATTTCCAAATGAAATGCAAAATTTACTTTCATCTGAAAAGAGGACTTTAGACCACTGAGCAACAGTCCATTTCTTTTTCTCCTTAGCCCAGGTAAGACGCTTCTGACGTTGTCTTTGGTTGGTGGCTTGGTACGTGGAATGTGACAGTTGTAGCCCATTTCCTGAAGACATCTGTGTGCGGTGGCTCTTGATGCACTGACTCCAGCTTCAGTCCACTCCTTTTGAAGCTCTCCTAAGTTCTTAAATTGTCTTTGCCTGACAATCTTCTCAATCTTCTCTCAAGATATATCAAGTCTGCTGTCATTCCTTTCACTTGTACACCTTTTCCTACCACACTTTTTCCTTCCAGTCAACTTTCCATGAATATGCTTTGGCACAGCACTCTGCGAACAGCCAGCTCTTTCAGCAATGACCTTCTGTGGCTTACCCTCATTGTAGAGGGTCTTGATGATCATCTTCTGGACAACTGTCAAGTCAGCACACTTCCCCATGACTGCTGTTGGGATTACTGACCTAAACCCAGTATTTATACCCTGAGAATGGTAATTTAATAGAAAAAACAAACAAGCAAACAAACAACAACAAAAAAACGGCAGGGCAACACAGCATCTCGTTCACTTCTCAGGGAACCATGGTTACAGTTGTAATCTCCCATTTTGCATCTTAGACACTATGGGAATGTTAATACATACTGACCACATGCCTCATAGGCAAGAGAAATATCCTTGACTATCCACTTACTTATTGTTTGCTTAGTCGCTAGGGAACCTTTTTTGGATGATCCACAGCAGACAAACAGCTGATCAGATCTACACCACAGGGCAGCTCCGAGGACAGTAGTGTCCAGTGCTCCTGACTGGACAAAGCAAATTGATCTGTCTGAAACTTTTCTGAAAATAAGGTAGATAAAGGCCTGCAAGAGTATAGATCATGCAACATTGGTGGGTACCTTAGGCATGTAACCTGGTCTAGGGTGCGGAAAGGCTTTTACCATGCCAGGAGCAAATTCTAGACATTAAGGGGATACCGAAAGAGCCTGAAGATCTCCTACTGTCTTTAAAGATGTGATAGTCAGCAAGAAAGCTGTTTTTAGAGTCAGAAACTTTTCTGAGATAGACTCAATAGGCTCAAAGGGCATGGCTTGCATGCCTCAGCCTCATACCACCATGTAGGAAACAAGACAGCAGTGGGTTTCTCCACAACCCCCCCCCCCCCCACCCCCCCACCCAAAGGTGCATAGTAAGCAGCTATGGCTGCCATGTACACCTTCAAACTGGAGGGGGATAGTCCTGCAGAAAATCGGTTCTGAAGGACTCCAGCACTGAACCAACTGGGCAGTTAACTGGGTCCGACTGATGATCTCTGCACCATGAAGTGAAAACTCTCCACTTCAAGGCATATAGTTTCCTCACAGAGGGAGCTCTACAGTTAAGAATGGTCTCAACAACCTCAGTTGAGAGACCAGATTTCATTGGTCCCCATCAGTTTCCACAAGGTCCCTCTTGACGGAGAATCTTCCATGGAGAGCCATCAAGGAGATATATCAAGTCTGAGAACCATATTCGGGCCGGCCAGAATGGGGCTACTAATATTATATGGGCCCCATCCTGGCAAACCCTCTCTAGACTTCCAAGAGGCAAAGTGATCAGGGCAAATGTGTACAGATATAGCCTCAGCCATGTCTCACCATAGCATCCAACTCTAGTGGGGCTGGATATGTGAAGGAGAACCAGAGGAGACAGCATGTCATTTCTTGAGATACAAATAGGCCTGGCTGAACTTCCTTCAAATAAATTCCATCCCCTCGGGGTGGAGTCTCCACTCCCAGGGCCTCAGCCCCTGCCTTGACAGGATGTCTGCTCCCTGATTCAAGTGCCCAGGGATCCCACAGGAGAATCTGGTGTGCCAGTTTGTAAAGCAGGCGCGACCGCAGACCCCCCTGATGATTTATGTAGGATACCAGTGATGTGTTGTCTGTTTGGACAAGCACATAATGGCCCCTGAGATCTAGGAGGGCAGCATCTGCGATGACAACAAACTCACAGGACCCTGGGACAAGAAACAAGGTCTCTTCCACATTACCAGGATATGAAGACACTTGTGCATAACCCTGACCATGCATAACCCTGTTGTGCGATGGTCTGGCTTAACTTGATTTTGTTAATAGCTAAAAGAATCAACTCAATATGTGGAGACAGTCTTACCTGTATCATAGTCGAATCCCATACTACCCTTAGAAAAGTGGTTCTCTAAAATGGAGAGAGCACACTTTTCTTGGTGTTCAGTCTTAACCCCAATTCCTTCAAATAAACGAGGACGATATCTCAATGCCGAACCGCCATATGCTCCAACTGAGCTAAAATTAGCCAATCGTCGATGTAATTGAGTATGCAACTGCCCTGGAGTTGCAGAGGAGCCAGAGTTACATCTACGTACTTTTGGGGGCTAACTCAAATGCAAAGAGCTGGGTCATGCTGGAGAGTTTGGACATGCTCATGAATGAGTTGCCAAAGTTTGACCAAAATAGTGCTAGGTCAGTGAAGAGAATACCTAATTTTCTCTAGTTTCATTAAGAAAAGTACATATCTTACCCATCGGGTGTGAGATGGAGGGTGAGGGCGCTTCCAGTTCAGTAGAATTAAACAGCTAGCCAAAAGAGTTAAAAAGACTACAAAGTCTGAGAAATGAGAAGGCAAATAGTGGCAAGGTGGGAGAACCCCAAACAAATCAGTTATTGGACAAGGTGGGATATCCACAGAGGTAATGGCAGACAATGAAACAAAAAATTCACCTCCAAAAGGAAGACAGGACAAAATTGTATTCTGTACCCTCTTTCTATTGTCTGCAGGACCCATTAAGACATGTTTGGAAGAATTTGCCATGCTACCAGGAAGTCTACTAAGGAAACCAGCCTCTCTAAGCTGATCTCTATTATATTTTGAGTAGTGGAGTAGTACATTCGAGGTTCCACTGGCGTCAGGCCCTTTTTGCCTTCTTGGAGATAATAACTGTCCTCAGATCCGTCCTTCCTCGTGAAGTCAGCGCAAGAGTCAACTTACCTCTGTTTTTTTAGGATTTGGTCTTGTCCAACAGCAACAATGCCTGAAAATTGAACTCTTTCTGTCTGATCATGAACTATTTCTGTCTTTTCTTTGTCAATCCGTCTCCCGGTGGCTGTGGGGGGTGGAGCTCTAGGTTAGGGCCAAATTCCAAACTTGGAGACCTCTCCTCGGATAGCATGCCAAATATGCTTATTATACCATATCTGATTATATGTAAGTTTGAACTTGTGAATGTGTGGCCCGGGTGTGCTTTATAGCTTCCTCAAGACATCATGTGCTATGGGATGATGTCCCGCCATGCCACTGGTCTGGTTTCTCTCATGCTTCAAGATGCAATCATGCAAAAGTTCCTTAGCGCCTCGAAAGGGAACATGCACCAGCAAGCCAGCAAGCCTCCGGTTTATGAGTCATCAATTTCTGAAGTTTTTTTTTTTTTTTTTTTTTTTGCAAAATATACATTTTGCATTTGTCACATGCAAAACCTAATAGGTTATAGGTAAATGTTACTTTACATATGTAACGGACGCCAGCTAGTAGTTGCTGTGCAAGTAAACCTCACTCCTCTGATCTCAAGAGATGCTCTAGTGATTCACGGTAGAGGTTGCAGCCTTTAGCCTCCTTGTTAGAGTGTCTGACATATCACCTGACATACTGGTTAATGACATTTTACTCAGAGAAAGAGATTCAGATGGCTTGAGTGAGTGCTTGAACTTTCTGAATGAGGACATGGTTAAATTTGTGCTTCATTAGGATATTTTTGTGTTTTGCAGAAAACAAACAATGCACACGTGTAAAATCAGGCTATTAGTGTTTGCAGCTTTTGAGAGCTAATGGTTTGGAAATCGAGAGAGACAGAAAAATGCCAGCAGCCATATCACCCAAGACTGGTTGCCCACTGAAGCTAAGCAGGGCTGAGCCTGGTTAGTACCTGGATGGGAGACCTCATGGGACAACTAGGTTGCTGTTGGAAGAGGTGTTAGTGAGGCCAGCAGGGGGTGCTCACCCTGTGGTCTGTGTGGGTCCTAACACCCAAATATAGTGATGGGGACACTATACTGTCAAAAAGCACCGTCCTTCGGATGAGACGTTAAACCGAGGTCCTGACTCTCTGTGGTTGTTAAAAATCCCAGGATGTCCTTCGAAAAAAAGTAGGGGTTTACCCCGGCATCCTGGCCCAATTTGCCCATTGACCTTCATGGCCTCCTAATCATCCTCATATATACTGATTGGCTTCATCACTGTCTCCTCTCCATCAATAAGCTGGTGTGTGGTGGGCGTTCTGGTGCAATATGGCTGCTGTCGCATCATCCAGATGGATGCTGCACATTGGTGGAGGTTGAGGAGATTCCCCCCTTCCATGTAAAGCGCTTTTACCCAGAAAAGCGCTATATAAATGTAACAAATTATTATTGATAATATTAAAAAATGTAAATAGGACACTACTGTCCTCTCACTGAAGTAATATTCAAAGTATAAAGCCATTGTCCACTTTTGATTTTCCTTCCCTTTGGAAACAGATGTTGAAGGCATGTTTTGTTGGAGAAAAAAAATCGATGGCATTGCCCAGTGATGGAGAAGAGAGCATTATTAAACATTTGACGATAGTCCAGAGACATTGTTATTGGTGTTACTTTCTGCTACTTTGAGCTTTACACACTATTATTGATGTCATTGCTTGTATAAAGAGTTTTTAAAGACCCCATTCAGCCACTTGATGCATTAGTTTTCTTTCTTGTGTTGACATTTTCTGTTAAAACAAGAAGTTGAGTATTGAAAGGCTCATCCTCTTCACAGCCACACACCACAATATGCTACATGCTAGTCGGTTACAGATAGTTTTAGTGATTATTCTATAAAACATTTCATTGGCAAAAATAAAAATAAAGATATAATAAATGTACTTATGTGGTACCAAGGTATACAAGGTCTACAAAGTGTATACAGTAAACACTATACAGTAAACATGTCTAATAAAAGTAGCCTAACATCTAACCCTATTAGACAGCCAAAGATTTATTGTTTAATTTAATGAATCAAGAGCCCCATATATGTCAATATTATAATGCATAAGGTCTTCATGATTAAAATAAATTAGTATTATAGGCCCATTGAATTTTATAATAAGTTACTGCAGCCTTTTTGTCAGAGAAATAAAAGGCTAAGCCTTCCACTATTATTTTCGTTCTTCTTTGGACAAGCTTTTGAAGGCATCTTTTTATTGAGGGAAAAAAATGCTCTGACACTGACCTCTTCTGGTGAAGAGAGGTATGTAGCAGTGACTGCAAACATTGGAAAAGAATGGCCCACAAGGAGTCAATACAGGATATTTAGTAAGATCCTCATACTTTTGGGGGCCATGTTTTCATTCAGCCACAGAGTTAATGAAGTTGAATTCAGCCTTAAGAATTAAAGAAATGTCTACATGTCTTTAGGGATAGAATGAGACATGATGTGATAGATTATATTCTACCAAAATATGAAAAAAAAAAAAAAAAAAAAAAAAAGGTGTGGTTTATGGTTTAGACTGTTAATATTATAATATTTTATTTGACCTCAAACACAAACAGAAAAAGCATCATATAGGCAATATAAATCTGTATTGTGTAACACTCCTCCTTTCAACTAGCAAAAGCTTCGGTCAAGTTTTTTCAGGGCTCCAGTGCAGACTGGTGGCATGATTCCCTGTAAGAGAAGTACACAACATTTTTAATTAAGCCCTGTTGGTGATCATGTGCAATATTTCAGCAATCAGAAATGGTAAATGTCAAAAGACACATTAGCATACTTTGTACAAGCTGCATACAAGGTTGAAGAGAGTGGACATAGCCTTATCTTCCCATTCACTAGTGTATTCCTGAGGAAGAAAACACATTTAGATATCTAAAACTCAACCCCAACATATAAGCGTCTTTTATTTCTAAATGACAGACACAAGCACAGTGCAAATGCTATGCTCTAGAAGGCCTCACCCCATTGATGGTGATCCAGGGCACATGAGTATGTGCAGGTTTGAGCGCTTGCGTTTTCACGGCATTCTGATGCATCAAACTGCGGCCAAGTTCTCCTCTGGTACATGACTCTATGGTCCCCCATTTAACAAATGGTGCATAGAGCTGCAAACACTGAAAAAAAATAAAAAAATAAACACCATTATAAAGTGGCTCTCTATTGTTTAAAGAGAATGATGTAATGATGGACAATAATGTTGGTTCAGAGATGCTTACAGGCTTAGCAGATTTTACTACATCTGCAGATGACTCCATGCAGTAAATGACAGGAAATGCTGCATGACTGGCTGCATACAACACACATGCCTATATGAAAAAGAAGAAATATTAACAATGTTGAAATCTTTGACTCAAACAAAACCTAGCTTCGCTGTCTCTGCTGCACACCTTCACAGGGAGTATTCTTGATGTTAGCATGTTTCTGAGCTAACAACACAATACTTCAAGCATAATACACAAAACGCACACATATTGGGTAAAATAGTTAATTTTTATTAGACCAAACTATTTTAATCAGTACTTTATGAAGTGAAATACAGGGTATCTGCAGAGTTTCAGACTTGTGCGCCTGTGTGCGTGCACGCACACACACGCCCACACACCCAATACTCCAAACCTACACAATCTCAAAATAAATAATACATTTATACATAAAAACAGGCTGCAGCACACAATCAATGAGGACTTGGTTGCCTATTAATAAAGGATAACTGCAAGTTTAAAATACTCAAGACATGTTTAAATTGCCATAAATTACTTGGCATTGCCAAAGACTAAAATCACTACATTGAATGTTAAATAATGTTCTTGGTCGGAAGAGAGAGTGAATTAGCAGAAGGTGCGAGGGGGAAGTGTGCATGCAACGTGTGCGTTGATAAACAAATGTAAGTTGCCTGCTTAATCAATAGTTAATAAATATTAGTTAAGGAATAGGTGCAGCATTAGTACAATGTTGTCCTGTTTCTGACAAACGAGTATTAGTATTGAAGGCATTATCGCGTGCTGTTGAGTGCCCGTGAATGTGTTGATTATGTTCAATATTGCCATCCGTAAGATATATCTTGTAATCAGTGTTTGATATGTATGTATGGATGTATTATCACATTTGTCGCTGATATATCTGCTATTTATAGTTTATGTACGCGATGTTTCTGATTACATGCAACTCGTTTAAATAACTTCACGATTAGTTTCGTTTTGAGTGTTTTGCCGTTTTTGACCACTGGGTGGCAGTATTGTATAAGAATTTATTGCTTGCATGTTGATTTCTTTATTTTATTCTAGATTTAACTTGAGAACTTTAACTTGAGAACTTGTGGCTGTTAATTTAAATAATGTTTAAATACTCAAAACATATTTGTTTATATATATATATATATATATATATATATATATATATATATATATATATATATATCTATCTTTATTTCTTTCCTTTGTAGACCACACCCAAATTTATACACACAAAAGCTTGTAAAGCCTGTGTACTGCTGTGTTGTGCACCACCCAAACTGTCAACATTAAACCCCCTTTTCATGGAACCGATCCTTTTCAGTGTGTTCTAACCGACACCCCATTGAGGAAAGCTAGAAACAGACCATCACCTAATACAGTCTGACCTTTTTAAACCCGCTATCGAACATTATTTAAATACGTTTTTTTTTGTGCTATAAAAATGCTGGTTTTGACGTTATGATTGACAGCTGAGATTGTTAGCTTCTCTAAGCAAAGTAGTCACTGAAGCACCAAATGACTTTTTTCTGGATATTCAGGAGGAGATTGGAGCATCAACTTTAATTTCTACATTTCCAGAACTGTTTATTTAACACAGACATAATGCGTTGTTCTGCAGTATTAACCAATTCTGCGGGAGTGTGGGCAGGACCTTGATGTCGCCCTCACTACTGCGCAGATTCTGGCTCCAAGTTCACTATGCCATATTGGCACACTGGTGGCTTCACTTACTACAATGGAAGCGAGTTTAGGTGAATCGTCCATATTTCTTTTACAGTCCATGTTTTAAACTGTATAGTCTTAGTTTTTTTGCATTTCTGCCAGCTTGAACAAACATTTTACTAAGCTTGTAGCAGCTCACTAGATTTGTAAATAGGGCATCTGTATTCTCTCACAAACTGACCTCAACCATATTAGTGTAGCACTCTGGTTCTCCATGTTGACATGAGAATGAATTCTCTTCAGGAAGTTCCTAAAATGTCAAGTTAATAATCATAAACATATACAAGTAACATCACAATATTTTCTTTATTAAAAACACACAGTAAAAGATCAAAATTTTACCTTAGCATTGCCAAAAGGCACCAGGTTGACTTTCATTATATCTTTCAGTAAAGTCCAAGTTGGGAAAAGTTGTTGTGTTAGGAACGCTCTGCAGCCAGGACACAAGCTCTCGTAGTAGAGAGAGATCTCTACAGGAGAAACCATTGGGTCTGGCCGGGTCGCATTCAGTTCCATACATTGTTTCTGCACCTACCACAAACAATGCATTGTAAATCAGCTGCATGGAAAAGAAACATGGTGCAGCAACAATAAAGAAAAATAAAAAATCTTATGGCAAGGCTACACTCATGCAATGTGACTTCAGTGTGAACAATCAAGTCATAAAACTGCATGCATTTTTTTCAGTTAAACCCCCTATAGCACACAATTGTCATCCAGATTCACATGAGTCAATTTCAGTTTCCCAAACTGGGATTTCCCTCAGGGCTTCTTGAGTTGATAAAAAGCTAATTAATAATTAAACGATTTGAAAAATAAATAAATAAACTAGACATTTTCCAAAAACAAGTGATAAATTAAATTGTTTATCTGCATAAAATGTAGCTATTGACCAAAATCACAGAACCATAAACATGCATTTGTGTGTATTTTCATTTGAAAAATGTCACTCAAGTGTTCCCAGTTGGACAACATTCAGAATTTGTTTTTACAATGTGCTGTCAGGTAAAAACACTTGACATAAATGCATACTTGATTTACTCTTTGCATGAACCATACATTGATTTAGGAGTTACACTAAATTTAGCGTTACATGCAAAGGTGGGAAAGAGTAAAGTATTTATGCATATGGGCCACATATAAAATGTCACATGAACAATGTCACAAGTCACCAATTATGATCATAGCCTGTCACATTACTGTATATATTCTATAAAGTCCACCTTTTAGACTGATTATTTACAGGATGAACTTCTGACACTGAACACTGAGTAGGAAGAGATTTAGAGATTCATCAAATGATGCAAACCGGGAAAACTCGTGGCCCGTTTAATTGGAAGCGATTTGTGTTCAAAAGCATGACAGTAATTTACAGGCACAAAGAAGTCTTTGAAAGTGATGCTGAACACATGTTCTTTATAAGACCAGTTTATTCTGTGCCATATTCTATAAAAGTCAATATTCTAAACAGTCAATAACAAACTATGAAGACCAGCAATTATGTTGCATAATGCAAATTAAAACAATGTTTTAAGAAAATTTTAAGTAAAAAGAATACCATGTCTTGAGATGCATCAACATTATGTTCTGTCAAATTTGAGTAAATAACACGCAACAAATGATATTGGGCTGCAGAAATGTCTCTATCATTTAAAGTTGGCAATAAATAAATTAAATCAACCTCCTGAACAGACTTACCCCACATTCTATGGCGATCTCCAGAGACCTGCACCACTGGGATGGAGGGTATCCACATGAAGGCTTTGGGTGAGATTTACACTGGATTTCATAAACTTTAAGGAAAATTACATGAAACACACAAAGAATCAGAGTATTCATTTTGTGGGTATTTAGAGAGTCCCTGAGCTTTCTTTGAGTGGTATGAGAGCTTGTTTGCACTCTCCTCCCATCAAAATAACTTCAGAGCTCCAATCATCTGTGAGCAGCTGCAGCTGAACAGAAACAATACTCACTGACCTCAGATCAGCAACGAGAAGTTGCTCAGTGAGCAAAGAGGTCTCAGAACTGAGATCAGTGATGTGGCTTTGTAAATATTTCAATAATAAATAACTATACTATCTAAATAAAATCTCTGAATATCACTTAAATAATACCAAAATAAAAGCCTAAAAATCCAACAGTTAATTTTGTATAAAATAGTATTTGACTAACAAATTATATTAAGATAATTTTAATATCTGTGTTAAGTTTTTTAACAATTTGAGCTACCTTAGCTCTTCTGTGTGATCGGAACAGATGGTCTAACCTTTGCTCCCAAGTGCATCAATGAGTCTTGGGTGCCCATGAAACTGACACCGCTTCTCTTTACTTGTACCACTTTTGGTATAGTACTAACCACTGCATATTGGGAACACCACACAAGACTTGCCCTTTTAGAGCTGCTCTGACCCACTCATCTAGCTCAGTGCTTCTCAAACCCACCCCACCACTGCACATTTTGTTTGTCTCACTCCTCGGACACACCCGGTTTAATTCTTGCAGTCTTGAAAAATGAGCTGGTGAGTTGAATTAGGTGTGCTAGATGAGGAAGACATCCAAAATGTGCTGTGGTGGGGGTTTCCTGGGACAGGTTAGAGAAGGACTGGTCTAGTCATCACTATTTGGCTCTTGTCAAAGTCACTCAGAAATTTGTTTGCTTGCCCATTTTTTCCTGGTTCTTACACATAATATTCAAGAACTGATTGTTTACTTGCTGCCTAATACAGTTATTCCCAACTATGGCTTTGGGGACATCCCGCTCAGCACGTCTTGTATGTCACACCTGATTCAGATCATGTTAGAAAAAAGCTCCATAAACTGATCTGTACGTTTACATGACAACGTTATGCTTAAAACGGAGAAGTTTTTCTTTTGAATTTTTTGCGTACAGACGACACCACTGTCAAAACGATCCCCCTTCACACGAATCTGTGAAAACGACTAAAAGCGCTGTATTCTGCCGGCAGGCCATTAGATGGCGATGAAACACTATAGACTGAACATGTAATACGCATGTGCATGACGTCATCGTTTTCACAGATTTGCGTTTTTGTTGTTATCTCGGAGACCGTTTTCACGAGGCGTGTTTCAAAAGTTTGCATTTTCAGGCACCCAAAACGCCGTCATGTAAATGAACAGCCAAAACGCATTAAAAGTTTTATGTTTTTAGTTGAAAATGGTGTTGTATAAACAAAAAGTGAAAAAAAAGTACATACTTTTAGTGTGTAGCAAAAGAGTAGACAAGGGACATATTATCATCTCATACAATTGCGTCTTTGCTCTCTGTCGCATCCTGACACGCATCCTGTCATCGTACCCTGTTCAAAAAAAAAAAAAAAAACATATGCTGGTTAGATATGTTTTGAAGCATGGAAGCTGGTTTATGCTGGTCCTTAGCTGGTCATGAGCTGGTTTAAGCTGGTCAAGTGCTGGTCCTAACCAACTGGCTCCAGCTCAGGACCAGCACTTGACCAGCTTAAACCAGCTCATGACCAGCTAAGGACCAGCATAAACAAGCTCAAACCAGCTCATAACCAGCTCAAACCAGCTTCCATGCTTCAAAACACATCTAACCAGCATATGCTGTTTTTTTTTTTTTTTCAAACTGGCCTGTCAATCATCTTAAATTCTCCACTTTTTATTTAATTTCCTATTGTGTCTGAGAGAAATGCAGTAGCACGTTGATCTGCAGATCTGCAGATCTAAACTGTCCATAATGATGCATTTAAAAGTTAATGGCCAAACGGATCTTTATAAAAGTCCACATTGTTATTGCAGATTGAAATATAACACGGATAACATTAAATAAATATTTTTTATCAGGTTAAACTGATTATTAGTCTCTCAAACCTTTATCTAAATCTCTCACCATCGTAATTGTACATATCCGACATGTTTTGTAGTTTTAAACACTTCTGAACTGAATATTCCTCCAAAGGGTTGTGGGCAATATTAGTCTTTGATGTTTGATATTACCGCCACATGATCTTACACGGTGCATTCCAAACAGGGTATATCGCCCTCCGAAGGGCACTTCGGAGTGAAAACAATCATGGCCGCCATATTGAAGGGCCATTCCAAACCGAAGTGCTCAAAACTGGCCACTTCAAAGGGCCCTTTGAAATGAAGGATTTCGAAGGGTACAACTGATGGACACTTCGGGCCCCCATAATCCTTTGCACAGGGAAGTTGTTTGGCATCACAGAATGGGTACAGGAGGCTCGGAGTTCGATTTTACCTATAAATGTATGTATAGTATTTTTCTATACTACTGTAATATTTATACAAGTTATATTTGGTACATTATTATGGTCCATTCAAATGTTAAAAATACATAGATACAATATACAATATGGTGCGAAATAAATAAATAAATAAACTAACGTTAAACAAAAGGCGCAGATTGCACAATCTACTCATCGTTCAGAGCATGTTTTTTCCGTGGTCAACCAGCGTACAAAATGTGCGACGAAGGCACCTCCTTGATTGTCTCATTAAAATGACACAGAAGTGTGTTCCAAAAAAATAGTTCCTTTTCAGTCGGTTACGTTTGATGTACGTCAGTAGTGACCGACGAATTGGGATATCGCCAGAGAGCCCTATCAGCTTCGAGTGAAACTAAACAAGCCAATGGAATTGTTGTGCGATATTTGCATTGCGCGCACCGCCCCCTGCAAGGCGGGTATAAATACAGTCGCACTCTGTCTTTCGCTTCGGAGCCAACCTCTTGTGTTCCTGCTATCAACTGAGAGTGAATTCTCAAGCCTTTGAAGAGCCTTTGTTTCCATTGTGCTGGTGTAAGGCACCCTACAGCGAAGCCGCGAGCCTTCACAGAGTGAGCTATTTACACAGCACTGTTTCTGCCCCATTGGTTTGCGATTTGAGCCAGTTCCTCTGTGCGTGTGAATCAGGGAGTGGTGTAACTGCAGTCACATCGTGGCTGTTCCCTGTGAACAAGAGCTGAATTTCCCCCTTCTAAAAGAGCATTCACAGATGAACACTGCATCTTTTTCAAGATGTAATTTCGTCTGTGTGTTACTGGAACTGTGTCGTTCCCTGGTCCCCGCTGATGGCCACAATCACTGTGGCATTCAGCATGCTGAGGCAGCCTTTGTGGATAGTTCATGTTCTCACTGCGGGAACATTTCATCTCAGTGTTGAGGTCTAGACTCTCGTTCCTTGATTCTCAGGGAGTGGGGGTCCCCTCCCCTATGCCCCGTTCGGCCGTTTTCTCTGGCTCCGCGGGCCCCTATCCCCTCAACAACACTGCAGCCTGTGGTGTTATCGGAGGATCGTGGTGGTCCCTCTGTTGAGCGACCATCCGTTTCCTTCGGTGTGCCAGCGGACGAGCAGATGTCGATCGCGGCATCGGAAGGTGAGCTGGAGTCTGAGGGGGATGAAGACTTGGCTTTGCTGCCTTTCCTGGACCACCGCGTCCCGAACCTTCTCGGCTGGACGATTGGTTTCTCAGGGCGGCCCGCGCTGGTCCTCAGCGTCCTGCCCCGGTACCTTTCTTTCTGGAAGTGCATGAGGAGGTGACCAAGTTATGGAGAATGCCATATAGCGTTCGTTCCAGGCCTGGTCCTTCTTCCACCTTCACCACTCTGGATGGCGGGGAGGCTAAGGGGTACGCTGGGATCCCTCCAGTCGACGGCGATGCAACTGAGTCCGACGGCCGCTGGCTGGCGCGGTGGACCCATCCCCGGGCCTGTAAATTCTTGTCTAGCTTGACGGAGAAAGCTTACAGAGCCTGCGGACAGGCCGCCTCTGCCTTGCATGCCATGGCTCTGCTACAGGTCTATCAGGCCAAAGCACTCATGGACATGCCCCAGGGTGGTCTTGACCAACAGCTGCTGGGGGAGCTGCACGCCGCCACCAACCTCGCTCTCCAGGCGACTAAAGTGACAGCTCGCTCCGTTGGTCAAGTGATGGCTATGCTTGTGGTCCAGCAATGCCACTTGTGGCTGACCTTGGCGGACATGAGGGAGACCGATAAATATCGGTTCCTGGACTCCCCTGTGTCTCAGGTTGGCCTATTCGGTGACGCGGTTGAGAGCTTTGCCCAGCAGTTCTCGGTCACACAGAAGCAGACTAAGGCCATCAAACACATCCTGCCCCGGCAGTCTGCTGCTGCCTCCATCCCACTGCTGGCCGTGCAACCTCAGTCTGCTTGTCACCGAGGGTGCCCGCCTGTGTCGTCCTCCGCCCCTGTCAAGTCTGCAAAGCAGCAGCCTCCACCCACCAGACAGCAGGGAGCTGGTCGCGGACACGGCACCCGGCCCGCTCAGACCCCAGCCAAGCCAGATGGCAAGAGAACAAGGAAGCAGTCCTGAGACGGGCGACCTGGAGGAAAGGATGTCAGCTCTTCGGGAGAAGATACCCGCATCTCTCCCTCCCCCGGAGGAGGGCCGGGGGGACTTTGTGTCTTGTCTTGTCCCACCGCTGGCTCTGGTGTTCAGGGTTGTCCACTACACTCGCGTGTCCCTGGACAATGCACCTGTTCTCCGGGCGGAGACTGCTGCCCTCCTGGCGAAGGATGTAATCGAGCCGGCCCCTCCAGCCGATATGAAGTCAGGGTTTTACAGCCCCTACTTTATTGTACTCAAGAAAGGCAGTGGGTTACGGCCAATCCTGGATCTGCATGTCCTGAATCTGTCCTTTCACAGGCTGCAGTTCAAGATGCTTATGCAGAAACGCATTTTCGAATGCATCCGTCCCCAGGATTGGTTTGCAGCGATCGACCTGAAGGATGCGTACTTTCATGTCTCGATTTTGCTTTGACACAGACCCTTCCTACGGTTTGCGTTCGAGGGTTGGGCATATCAGTACAAAAGTCCTACCCTTCGGGTTGGCCTTGTCGCCCCGCGTCTTTACCAAAGTTGCGGAGGCGGCTATTGTTCCCCTCAAGGAACAGGGTGTTCGCATTTTCAACTACCTCGACGACAGGCTCATTCTGGCCAGCTCGCTGTCACCTGTCAGATGAGTCCCCCCCATCCCCTATCTCTAGGTTGGAGCCATTCCAGGGACTCCATATGCGCACTGCCCACGGCCAGTCCATATGTGTATTTCCACGTGGGTTCGCTTCCCCACTGTTGTCTAAGTCTTACTGAGTGGGTCTTGCGGAACTACAGTAGACTCTCTCGGTGTAAGATCGCCCCCTTCTCCGCCCCAAGGTGTGCCGGGTGGCTGGAGCTTACGCTGGGCGTTTTATTTGGGATCCCAATTCGTCGGTCACTACGTATGTCGAATGTGACAGACTAAAAGGGAACGTCCCGGTTACATATGTAACCCTCGTTCCCTGAAGGAGGGAACGGAGACGTATGTCCCGTTGCCACAGTTCCTGTGCCTTCACTGTAGTGCAGACTCAGGTTGTCTCCTCAGCGAAAAACAGAGTGCAACTGCATCTGCTTCTGTATTTATACCCGCCTTGCGGGGGCAGTGCAAATGTCGCATGACAATTCCATTGGCTTGTTTAGTTTCACTTGAAGCTGATGGGGCTTTCTGGCGATATCCCAATTCATCAGTCACTACTGACGTAAGTCAGGGAACGAGGGTTACATACGTTGCATTGACACCCTTCATCCCTTCAAAGCTCACACTCCGGAGGGTAAACCCTTTGAAGGGATTAGGGCATAGGGATGAATCCTTCTGAATGGAATGCATGGACAGTGTGTGCAGTGCAATGTCAAGGTGGAACTAATCCAGCCAATCACAATGCAGATGGTATAAATGGAAAAATCTTGTAATCATTTCTGTTAATGTATGTGAGAATTTTTTTTTTTTTTTCCCCATTGTTTAGGACTGGCTTTTGACCAAATGTCTTGTAGTTTGTGCACCTCGTCAGCGTTGTGTTGTATGCTATGACAAGACAACAATAGATGGCAAGAAACCTGGTTGTGTGTGAGCACCACACCAATTCAGGTAGTCTTGAATTGCTTTAATTAACCCTAAGGGAGAGAAAAATGTGCAGAACGGTGATCCCCAGGACTGGAGTGGAGAACCACTTACCTAAAATATCTCACCCCTTGACAGGTACCATTGTACCAATATCAATGTTATTCACTTCACCTGTCAGTGGTTTTCACAAACTTAAACTTAAAACTTAACAAAAGATTAAATTGGTAAAACTTAAAACTTAGATTTTGCACTACACAAATAATTGGCAAACTTTAATTGTAATATTGTCTAAGCAACAATTTGTTAGCATTAACATCATCATTCAACAATATCAACAGTTGCCTGCTAAACAGCAATAGCACACTTGCATGTATTAATGTAACTAGCAAAGACACTGTCACTATACATTTGCATGTACACAGCTGCAACATACAGCACATAAAGTCTTATAGGTTTTGAATCCCATCCTTGACCAAATTACAAGCTGTACTCTTCATCCTTCAGCCAAGATGTCCCTAGAAGCAATCCACAAATCCCCAGCTATACTATCTTTTATGGTATAATTCATTCTGCAGATATTGCCAGTCGCCAATTCCATTCCCAACATAAAGATGATGTCTCTGATGCTCTACAGGTAAATATAACACACTCTAGGCTGGAATATAATAATCAATCAGAAGATAATGAATTAATGTCACAGATGAACTCTTGATGGATGCTGTATTCATTAGTAAATAATTTGAAAGTATTGATTTTAGCATATATATTTGAATATCCAAATCAGTCAGTAATCAAATGTCCATTTGTTCCATGTTGTTGTTTTGGTCTTCCAGATGTGCTCTTTGACATCAGCCTGTTAAGTGAAAAAAGAGTAATATACTGGATTTACACAAATACACAATTAGTTTTCTGATCTGTAGTTTATAAATTAACCTGTTAGGCTGACATGGTGAGGTTCACAGCTTCAAACCCTACAAGTTCGATTGGTGAGGGAATTGCCTTTTTGTAGATAGTTCGCTAGAGAGGACAGAGTAATAATATGTTTTTCAGCCCACAGAAGCAGGAAGGCAATAAAACATTCTAAATTAAAAAGACATATGACAACATATAAAATGTGTTTATATGACAACAACCTCTGGAATTTTCACTTTCATGTCAAAGGTCTCTGGTGAGGATGCTACAACAGTAACAGCTGCCTGGCGTTCTGGATTTTTCTCAAATTTCTGGTAGAAACCCATAAAATAAGACATGCCAGGAACATACTCTTGAATTCTGAGGGAAATTCGTGTGAAAATAGAAAAATAACATAAGGCCTGAGATTTGAAATAGTATAATAAACAGTAATCTCAAGCTGTGCATTGGTATTTCAAGAAATTTACCTTTGACCAATTGTTGTGAACATTGAGGGCAGAGCTCCCCAATTAATCTTGGTGTATATGGAGGTTTTAGATTCTGGCTGGCACGCTGAGGACACCCTCATAGATACATCATATGTCTGACACTCTGCACCCCATCTGAGATGGGCCTAAAAACACAGGACAAAAATCAGTGAGGCAATATGGAAACCAATGGGAATAAGTTGCACCAGAAAGCTTAAAGGAACTTTACCTTTGCTGATGAATAACTCTTATCTACATTTGCATTGGCACACATTTTCCAGTTTGCTTCTTCACCAACTTCGGAGACTATCATTTCAATGTCGTCTCTTTGGGCTGTTGGCAGATAAAAGGCTACACCTTCATAGCCCAGTGGTTTTCCTGGCGGACTTAGACCAAGTGCTTTTACTGTGACTACAGGGTCTGGAGTAGAATCAAGGTCCTACAGCATGAAGAGAACGGCAGAGCTTAAATAAGTTGACTAAGTAATTCCTAGATAGTTACTCTCTAGATATGTTCAGAATACTGAAGTGCTAACATTAATCCTGTTTTTATAGTCATGTTACATTACTTTTGCACAGCAATATCACCGCTGCTCATTTTTTCTAATACAAGTAAGGAGTACATCTGGATTCTTTGGAATCACTCAAATTTAAATGCATTTACCAGCAGTTACTGTACATAAATCTCTGGGTGGACTGAATGAAAAGTTTCTCACACACTGTTTACCTAGTCTTTATCTGTCTGTCCAAGTATACACAACACAATACGTAATTGAACATTTGAAGGATTAAGTCCTCCTTTTTAAATATCTTCATTTGAATCAATGACTTTAGATGTTTGTATTGCACCTGATTTGCAGGGAAGGAACTGGATAGATTGTGTTCCCCACAGAGGGTGATCTCATTTCTTGTGTCCTACATAGAAGGAGCATGAAAAACAAAATGGCCACACACTTATTCTGAGTTCACTAATGGGAATGATGAAAAGTTATGGCTGAGTCATTGTACCTTGAAGACTCTGCGACTGAGATCCATCATTTCACTGACTCCTGGAGGGTGTTTCATGCCCGCAGTGACCTGAATCTGAATCTTTTCAATGGGTTTTGCACTCTTTGCTTCAGAAAAAGCAGCAAGTTATTGATAGGAATCCCTAAATATTCCCTTTGGATTATAGCAAAAAATAATTCAAGCTTCTGGTACCTGGTTCTAGTTGATATGAAAAGCGGGTATGTCCCAGGAAATAATACAGAGGATATTCATGTAGGTAGTGTGATCGTTTGGCTTCTGCCTCAATGCAGATTGCAGTTCCATAAATCTTGGCCTCAGCACATTGCCTGAATTTCACCTCAGAGTCCTCAGTCTGCCGCAGAACAGCACAGCTGTTTAGACAGCAGGATTTAACAAACATCTCCATTTTGTTCTAGAGTTGTAAGGGCTACTGTACTGTACCTGTTCATCCCTTGAAGTGGGTAAAATTCTTCTGGCCAGTGGCAAACCCTGCTGGGAATCTTCTGTCTCAGGCATCATGGGAGTTATTTTGGATAAGGATGGATCCTCAATGTTTCTCAAGACAGTGAACACATTAGAACTGTTTGATGAAGAATAAGAAATCATCAGGATATTTGGTGGCACTTTATTGTGGATCACAATAGTGCAGCTGAAATCTTGGAAAACGTACTTGACTGAAAATAACTCAGTGCCTGTTTTGCTCGGAGTCAAGTTCATTTCATACTTTTGCTCTTTTATGTTTATTTTCAAGCCAAATGCCCATGGCAGGCCAGTTACTATTTTACTCTTCATCTCAACACCACACTGGAAAAGATCTGTGTTGATTCCATGGAAGACAAAATGATCCTTTGTCACTCTGTAGGCAGGAGAAATGTCACATTTCAGCAAAGAAACCATAAATAATAAAGAAATAGTTCCATCAAAAAATGAAAATTGTGTCATTATCTAATCACCCTCATGTGAATTTAACAACTTATTTTTATGGTGGACTTATGGTGCTTTTTTGTCATTTTGAAGATAACAATCACTGTTGTGATTCACTTTCATTATACAGAAAAGAGGGGCTAGGATATTATTCACAAAATGGCTAAGATATTTTTTTTTACAAAAGTAAAAGTCATACAAATAATAACAATTTTCATTTTTGGATAAACTGTTTCTTTAACATGCTCTTCAAGTTCTGAGATTGAATGCCATTTTATTTTACATTGAGGGAGTTGTCTCATGAAGTCTGCCAAGTTGATCACATGACCTCTGAATAATATGTAACTTAGTTGCTGACGCGATGGGTATGTTAACCCTTTGACGCGTACGATCACACCGATGTGATCAGTTTTAGCTGGCCCCAGGGTTATTACCCACTGTGCCATTCTGACCAATGCCTGCCAGTGTGCTAAGACACTAAGCACAACCCTGTTGGGCCTAGGCATTGAAGGGCTCAACAGGCCCCGACCTGAAGCAGCCTTATGCATCAGCAACTAAGCGGGCACACTGCCTTGCATAAATACCCTGCCAGAAAGGATGAGGAAGGTGAGATAAGAAACTGGACCACCCGGGAGCTCCACCCTACTTCAACACCTAGTTTATGAACTGAAGAGGTTGATTCCATCTGGCAAGCTCAACCTAGGGAGGATCAGCCTTAACCAAATAGAATGGGAAGAAATTGGGCCACCAGGGAACACAATCATATTTCAACTCCTAGAGAATTAAACTAGGGAGGGCAACCCCCATTTAAAAAAAAAAAAAGAAAAAAAAGTAATACATTGCTCTACCCTTTTAGGAAGGGAGAATAAGCTCTAGTTTAACCACTATTTCTTAGAATAGGAGGAGGTGTCTATTCACCTGTCAGCTCCACTCACTGGATATCCATCAGAGAGCACAGCCCTGCCTAAATCTCTCTCTCTCTCTCGCTCTCTCTCTCTCTCTCTCTCTCCCTCTTTACAATAAAATTGAGAGGGCAAGGGTGGGATACAAAGGTGCAAGGGTGGGGGCAAGGGTGCATACCACATCAACACACCTAATCCATCTCAAGACCTAATAAAGACTGGAGAGGAAAGGCCTTGTGTGTCAAGCTCAACCCAACAGATATCCATGAGGAGCATCGCCAAACTTCTCCACAACTGTCTCAACAACAGTGCCAAAAAGTGCAGGGGGTGAAACTGAGGCATCAAGGGGGACAATCTTATCAGACTCTTTGATGCCTGACAAATTGAGCCAAGATGGCTAAGAAAGTTGGCTTCCAGCCTCATTGTTGTCTGGCAAGGCTTGGAGGGCAAAACAGGAGCCTTCAACAAAGAGGACAATCCCAGAAAGAGATAACTGGCTAAATTCTCTTTAAACTGAGGCATCCTCCATATCCCTGCTTGCACAGCCCCTCCACATTTGCATAACTCAAACTAGAGGGAGGGAACTTTATGGGCTAACTATGGGTTCTTTCCATGAACCTGACCCCTCAGTGTGCAGATCCGGAAGAAAAGGAAAGCTCACCAGAGCTGACCTGACAGGAATCACTCATCTGAACAACCACTAATGATTTCCTGTTTCAAATCCAACCATTCTAGCCCTAATCTGGTGGTAGTCCGTCATAAACTCCACATGCTCATCATATGCGGAGCTACAATAGGAGCCATGAGGCCATCCAGCACCCTTTGAGTACTGAACTATTAATTGATGTTGCTACATCCTCACCACTGGGTGTCAGTGTCCAAGTTCAAGATGACTGTCATTTCAGCCTGCCTAACATAATCCAAAAACTACTAAGTGCACCTTTAAAGAATCATAGCTGAAAACATTTTATTATTACCCAGCAAAGCCATCTGTTTGCAGGGAAATGTCTGATCTTAGTAGTTCATCCAGATGTTCCTTGGGAGGAGGATTAATTTCAGCTTTAGCTGTAGACATAGAATATATTATAATTGTATTGTAATGCCCATCTTTTCCAGTATTCACAAACGTCTAATGAGAAACTGACAATAAATGGAAGGGGGAAAAGTATCACCTTTCATAGTAACAGCATTTACTATGGAAAAATATTTGCTGATTTCAACTGGGAGACCCAGACAAGTTGGCTGTATAAATCGAGCTTCATACACAAGGTGCGGCTTGGTCCAGTGCCAGGAAGTCCCTTTTTGAACATCTTGAATCTTTTGCCAAACTTTACTCTCCTTCCCTGCAGAAGGACTAAGTGACTGAGAAGTAAAAAAAATGCTTTATGTTTCTAAATCTACACAAATAAAGAATAAACAAGACAAACAAGTCTCTATCTCCTGGTAAAAAAGGCAGATGGTGGAATACCTTTGTGATACTCTGAATGAAATCTCCTCTTACATCCATTAAAAAGGCTTCCTGTCCAAACAAGCGTACATATGCTGTCAGTAGAGGTCTGTCTTTCGGTAGGTTCTGCCAGTCTGAAAGCTTTAAAAGATCAGAGAATAGCCATTAACTTAATGACTGGCATAAGTTGTACATTTCATAAATACTGAGACTGACGATGCTCACAATTTTCAATATAGTGGCAAAATCTGTGACTCCTAAATCTTTTTTGAGTTGAGGGATTTTTCCTGCAAACAGCTCTTTTATTCCATCTGCGTGGACTCCAAGCTGGAAACATATTAAATATTACGTATAAAACATGGTATACATAAAATTACTCTGAATATTATAACTTTGATTTGATTACCTCTAGAAATTGCAATATTCTGCCAATGAAATGAATTTTTCCCTTTAGCATAAGTTTTGAGGGTATGAGACTTTCATTTTGCAGCATATAAACATCAGTGGATGTCCCAAATAAAAAGTCATCTGAGGAGACAAGAAACTGCATCAGACCATCCCCAGCAGCACTAAAAGGCTGTACTACAAAGCTAACAACTGAAGAGATGCAAACCAACCATGGAACCAGTCAAAATGCACGCTCTTGCTGTAGCGATAACTCAGGTGGCCAAGTTTGCGGGTAAGAATCTTCATAGCAATATTACAGGCAGTGGATCTTTTTAGAAGAAGTAAAGAGGAATGAGGACATTTCAGATGCTCTAAAAGGAGATGAGAAAAACACAGTACTCAATTTTGTATGCTTACAGATGTTGATTATCAGGGGTGCGGGACTTGGCAATGCCTTTGAGCAGAGAGTAGGAGAAGCTGGCAACCTGGAGGTCAATCTCCTCTAAGAGGACCTCAGTTATTACTGAGATCAGAGCTATGGATGGCTTGGTCTCTAGAAGCACCATGCAGGCCAGCATGCGGATTTCAGCAGGAAGATTCTTTTGTACAAAGAGGTTCAAGACAATATCCTGTACCTGCAAACATACAAGAGGTAGAGAGTTGGTCTGCATCTGCTGAAAGTGGTCCTTGCTAGTAGAGACCTTTGTGCTCATGATTTTAACAAGTAGCATGAGCTCCTGGATCAGTATTTTTTCTTGGTCCTGGAACAACATTTCTGTCAAATCTAACTAATTTGGGAAATTAACACTCTCTACTAAATGTGGAAATGTTTTCACAGTGGAGGGTAATTTTATCATATCAACAAGCTACTGTGGTCAGAAATGTGTCTTGGATTGGCCTTTGACAAGAAATACTCTTGTTTTGTAGTAACAGTGTGCTTGTTTACAATAAGTAAAAATTTTAATCAGATGTGAAAAAAAACAAAAAACACAAAAAAACAAAAACAAAAAACAGTCAAGTTTGCAAAGGCATGTTCAGATCTTGCCATTATACCACTTGTGCCCATCATGAGCACTCTTCATAGAACATAGAACAATATATATTTAAGCACAAATTACTTTGATTTTTATGTGAGGGTCCGCATACAGTGCATGTATCGGGCCCGATACCAAGCTCGTGTACTTGTACTTGTAAAAATACCCCCGATACCAAAGACCGATACCTCACGTGACGTAACTGACAGAATTTTCCGTGCACAGAGACACAGACGGTGGCAGCAGAGACGTCAGCCTCAGAGGTGTGGAAATACTTAAAAATGAATGATGATAACCCACACATTGCGAACTGCATGCTTTCAATCACAATTCGTTATCGATTAGTGAAGGCGGGATAGGCGGAATCGCGCTGAATGACAGCGCTCTCTCTCTCTCGCACACGCTCTCTCTCTTTCTTGCGCACAATCCCAGTTTTCTCAGACAGCATAAGTTCTCCTTGCGCCTGAATGGTCAAATGCATACATATTTGTGAAAATGTCTATCGTGTGGAGTATCTCATGTAAATACAGTCGGTTATGTCTTAGGTCGACGTAAACATTTGGGTTAAAACAGGATATGTGTGTCACGATTGAAACTGCTGCACCAGATCTCCTGGGCCGCCAGAGGGAGCCCTCTCCCAAGTACTAGGTTCAGCTGGACTACATTTTCCATACACCCACATACCTGGGACTGATCGCGCACGCACCTGACGGCCATTTTCCCATTAACCATGCATTATAAAACACACACTCACACGCAGCTCTTTGTGAAGTCTTGATCAGCCATGGTTATCATTTCTGAGTGTTTATTGCTGTTTGTTTGCCTGTTACCGATTTAATTGTTATCCTGGACTGTGATTCTTGCTGCCTGCCTATTTGTCTGCCTGCTATTGTTTATCCCTGTCTGCCGCCTGCCTTGACCTCTTGCCTGTCTCTGTTTACCCTGCCTGCTGCCTGCCTCGACCCTCTGCCTGTTACCTGGTTTTTGATTCCTGTACTGCCCTTATTGTTGAATAAACTGCAAATGAATCAACACACTTCTGAGTCATTACAGAAGACTTCGCCACTAAGCGATCCAGCAGCCATTGCTCAACTGTTCTCTGAGTTATCTGCCCAGGCCAGCCAGCTGGCGGTCCATCAGCATCAACTCACTCGTTTGACGAATCTAACGGAGGAATTAGTGAAATCGCTGCAAGGCCTCGCTCTTCAGCCAGCCACGCTGCCACCAGTTACGGTGGCCGCCACCAACCATCCTCCAGAGCAGCCCATCAACACCGTGAGTCCCCGACTGGCTTTTCCTGAGAAATTCGATGGCGCTTCTGACCGATGCAAGGGCTTCTTACTTCAATGCTTATTGTTCGTCAACCAACAACCCACATTGTACACCACTGATACAAGTAAGATTGCTTTTGTCTGTTCACTTCTGACTGGGAAGGCGTTGGAATGGATTACTGCTGTTTGGAGGTCTGACGGGTCTAGTTTTCACTCCTTTGATCACTTCATGCAACGCTTCCGAGAAGTATTTGAACGCTCCAGTACTGGTCGCAGCGCAGGCGAACAACTGCTCGCTTTAACCCAGGGCACCAATACCGCCGCCGAGTTCACACTAACCTTTCGCACACTTGCTGCTCAAACTAACTGGGTAGAGGACACACTCAAGCTTCTCTACCGTCGTGGTTTAACCCCAGCTCTCCAGACTGAAATGGCTTGCCGCGATGAGGGTCGTTCTCTGAATGAATTCATGGATCTTACTAGTCAAATAGATAACTTAATGCGATCTCGGCGTCCCGCATGAGTCCCGGCTTCTCCAGCACCTCCTTTCACGGGGAATCCTGAACCCATGCAGCTCGGCTACACCCATCTGACACCTGAGGAATGAGAACGGTGGACACAACATCATCTCTGCATGTACTGCGGGCACTACAAGTCATCATGCCCCGTGAGACCCACCTCAAGCAGCAACAAAGCGGTGAGTGAGCCGATTCAAGCCATACATTGTGTTAAAGTACCAGTTAAAATTATCAGTAGCAGTAAGAAGATAATCGTGGACGGACTGTTAGACTCACGAGCAGCTGGCAATTTCATCTCCAAAGAATTCGCAGACAAACACAAACTTGCTCTTACACCCAGTACTTCTCGCTTGGCAGTTGGAGGCACTAGACGGACGGCCGATTGGAGAGGGCCGAATCACACATCACCAACCACCTACTGATGCAAACCGGCTTCCTTCATCAAGAAACCGTCCAATTCTATGTCATCAACTCACCCACTCATTCACTCATCCTGGGCCTGCCCTGGTTACGACGTCACAATCCCAGTATTTCCTGGAGAAGTGGAGATTGTTCAGTGGAGCACGTCCTGTCATCAGAGCTGCATCCTGCCCAAATCTTTCATCCCTGTCCATACCATCTCTCTCACACCACCCAAACCCGAGGTTCCTGGACTTCCTAACGAATATGCCGATCTCTATGAGGCGTTCAGCAAGGCCAAAGCATCACAATTACCTCTGCATCGCTCCTGGGACTGCGCCATTGAACTCCTCCCTGGCTCTACACCACCCAAGGGCCGAATCTTTCCACTCTCTCAACCCGAGTCCGCAGCCATGAGGAAGTACATAGAGGAAGAATTGGCCAAGGGGTTCATCCGTCCATCCACATCACCAGCATCTGCCGGGTTCTTCTTCATCAAGAAGAAAGACGGAAGTCTCCGATCTTGTATAGACTATCGCACTCAACGACATCACAGTAAAGTTCAGGTACCCCCTTCCACTAGTCCCAGCAGCCCTGGAACCGCTCCGCCAAGCAAGATACTTTACTAAACTGGATTTGCGCTCAGCCTACAACCTGATTCGCATCAGAGAGGGGGACGAGTGGAAAACAGCCTTCTCTACGTCTTCTGGGCACTACGAATACTCCGTTATGCCGTTCGGCCTGTCCAATAGTCCTTATATATTCCAATCGATGGTCAACGATGTGTTCCGAGACATGCTGGACAGATGGGTGGTGGTATATATCGACGATATCCTGGTCTACTCGAGTTCCATGGAGGAACACATCCATCATGTCCATGCCGTGTTACGCCGCCTCATCCAGTACCAGCTGTACGCAAAGGCAGAGAAGTGTGTTCCACCAGACAAAGACATCATTCCTGGGGTACGTAATCAGTCATGAGGGAGTGGCAATGGACAATCAAAAGGTCAGATCAGTGCTGAATTGGCAGAGGCCCCAGACTCTTAAAGAACTTCAACGCTTCTTGGGGTTCGCAAACTTCTATCTGCATTTCATCAGAAGCCTCAGCATGGTGGCGGCACCCTTAACTTCCATGACATGTTGAAATTCGCCTACACTCACATGGACCCCGGAAGCTTGTCAAGCATTTCAGGAACTCAAACACCGCTTCACCACTGCCCCCATTCTACACCATCCAGACCCCAACCAGATTTTCATTGTGGAGGTGGACAGGCATTGGGGCGGTACTTTCACAGCGACACGAACCCTCTAACATGTTCCCCTGTGCTTACTTCTCAAGAAAAGTCTCACCTGCTGAACGTAACTACGTTTGCGAGCTGCTCACCATGAAAGCCGCCATGGAGGAGTGGTGTCACTGGCTCGAGGGTACTCATCTACCATTCGTTGTCTTAACCGACCACAAGAATCTGGAATATTTGAAGTCTGCCAAACGCCTAAATCCTCGCCAGGCCAGATGGGCCCTCTTTTTCACATGCTTCCATTTCACGGTCACGTATCGTCCCGGTTCCAAGAATACCAAAGCAGACGCTCTCTCCAGAATCCACGAGGGTAACGAACCGCCCCATAACCAGGAAACTATCCCCACCAATCTGCTGGTGGCGTCGGTCCAGTGGGACATCTCCACAGAGATCGACTTATCTAACACTCAAACGCCACCACCACCAGAATGCCCGCCAGAAGTCATATGTTCCTGACTAACATGAGACAAGCTACTACATCACGTTCACGACAGTCCAAGCTCCGGTCACCCAGGTATCACTGCCACACTTCATCTGCTCAAGAACAAGTATTGGTGGCCCTCCATGTCTGAGGATACAGCCTTCTTCGTGTCTCACTGCTTAACCTGCAATACAACCAAGCCCTCTCATCAAGTGCCAGCCGGCTTGCTCCAACCACTAGCCATTCCTCTTTGACCCTGGTCACACATAGCTATAGACTTCGTCACAGATCTTCCCAACTCTCAAGGGAACACTACCATACTGACTGTTGCACTACCATGGAGACTGCCGAAACTCTGTGTAACTTCGTCTTTCAATTTTATGGCCTGCCAGAGGACATAGTGTCAGACAAGGGCCCACAGTTCATCTCCAGAGTCTGGTCAGCCTTCTTCCACCTACTCAATGTTAACATCAGCCTCACCTCCGGCTACCATCCTCAGTCGAATGGTCAAACGGAGAGATTAAACCAGGAACTGACTCGTTTCCTCAGGGCTTACTGCCACAGCCACCAATCCGACTGGAGTCGATCTCATGTGGGCCGAGTACGCTCAGAACTCCTTACAGAAACCAGCCACAGGTCTCACCCCCTTCAAATGTGTGCTCGGCTTTCAGCCTTCTTTGTTCCCATGGTCTGGAGAGCCCTCCGAACTGCCAGCTGTCAATGAGTGGCTACAACGGAGCGAGGAGACATGGAACCGTGCCCACATTTACCTGCAACGAGCCATACAACGACAAGAGATCCAGGCCAACCGCCACCGGCGCCCAGCACCGGAATACACCAGTGGGTCTGGCTGTCCACCCGGGATCTCCGACTCTGTCAACCATGCAAAAAGCTCAGTCCTAGGTATGTGGGTCCATTCAAAATCATTAGAGAAATTACTTCAGTTTCATTCCGTTTACGACTCCCTGCTGATTATTGTATTTCTCCTAAATTTCACGTCTCACTGCTGAAACCCGCTGTCGGTTCAGGAGAGGGTCAGGGGAGCACTGCGGCCGAGGACCAGAGACCCCCACCGTTGCTGATTGATGACGAGGTGGTATACCAGGTCCGGGACCTGCTCGATTCATGACGTCGCAACAGGGCATTACAATACCTGGTCGACTGGGAGGGTTACGGTCCGGAGGAGTGATCCTGGGTCAATGCCAAGGACATTCTCGACCCCTCTCTCACTGAGTTTCATAGGACGTATCCGGAGAAACTGGCCCCCAGACCCACAGGGAGACCCCGACGTCTGTTGCCTCCTCCTGTCAGGAGCCGCTCGCAGGGTGGGGGCTCTGTCACGATTAAAGCTCCTGCACCAGATCTCCCGGGCCACCAGAGGGAGCCCTCTTCCGAGTACTAGGTTCAGTTGGACTACATTTCCCATACACCTACATACCTAGGACTGATCGCGCACGCACCTGATGGCCATTTTCCCATTAACCATGCATTATAAAACACACAGCTCTTTGTGAAGTCTTGATCAGCCACGGTTATCATTTCTGAGCATTTATTCCTGTTTGTTTGTTTGATTGGATTGTTATCCTGGACTGTGATTCTTGCTGCCTGCCTATTTGTCTGCCTGCTATTGTTTATCTCTGCCTGCTGCCTGCCTTGACCCTCTGCCTGTTACCTGGTTTTTGATTCCTGTACTGCCCTTATTGTTGAATAAACTGCAAATGGATCAACACACTTCTGAATCGTTACAATGTGTCAGTATCCATGGATTCAGCCTTAAAGGGACCGTAGCCTATATTTGTCATTAATGTTAATAAAACAACAAAATGTTAAATGTATACATGGTAAATAGACCTACTGTATCTGAAAAACAAGTTTTTCATTTTTATCTCTATAGTATTTGTTTTATTTGTTTGTAAATTTCTTTATATAACAATTATATATTGGTAATTATGCCCTTTGAAGGTTATTGGACACTGTGAAATTTTTGCACATAAAAATTATAACTTTTTCCATTAGAGTAATAATAAAGCTGTCCTACATTCATTAGTCTCACTGTGTTGTGCTTGGAAAAACTGCAACATCACCAAAAAAAAAAAAAAAAGAGAGGGAGAGAGAAATGTATAGCTATCAGTATCGGCAAGTAGGGGAGAGCAGGGAGGAAAAACTTTTAATTTTAAAAGATGTTTTAGACAGCGTTTTTTTTTTTTTTTTTTTTTTTTTTCTGTGATCAATAACGCCCAAGTGTGGTCTATCAATACCAGGAGATATTTTGTACAAATGTAGAATGGCTTCAGTATAATTTGAACTTTGAACATAAATTGCACATTGTTACTTTCGACCCCGTCAGGTGGGACGAAAGTAACACAATAAAAGCTAGATTTTTTGTGTTAGTCTTGTTTTTATTAAATATACCTGACTATGACCTTGTTAATATGTAACTGCAAACATTTTCCTTTATCTTTGCAAAAAAATATTAAATTACATTTTCATTTTAAATTGAGAATTTCAGTTTCATTAAATGTTTTGAAAGTAACCCAACAGTACAAACTTGAATTGTTTAGAATATTTTTTTTGGGCAATGTCAATTTATTTTAAAAAACATTTTTTTTTCAAAAGTATGAACAATATGAAATTTAAATTAAATTAGCATAATATAAATTGCCAACATAATGTAACAGTAGTCAAGTTTCCAATCCAGCAGTTTTTATGCCTAAATTCAAAATATGCATAAAAACATCTGGGTGGAAACACTGCAAATTTATAGGTGGATGTGGAAAAGCTAAGGTGTGGCTAAAAAACTAAATGTGACTATGGTAAATGTAAACAGATTGAGTGAATAAATGGTGACATACAGAAATCAGCAACAGTTATGTCCAGAAACGTCCTCTCATAAACATCTGGCTGAATCAGACCTCTGTCTGTCTTTCTGACACTCACTTTTGGCATATTCTGCTAGTATAATATGACAAACATGTTTTAATAAATGCTGCAACACAGAGAAAGCCACCACATTAGCAGTTCCGACAGGAACTCCTGATATTTAAACCTGATTTACTTTCATACTGAAAAACTCTGACAAAGCAAACTTCAGGATGTGTTACAACACTAAATAACCTGTAGATTGATCATTATTGTGACACATGAAATGAGAAACATAACTTGTAATTAGAAAAAAAAGTACCGCTTCAGCAATTGATTTACCGTACTCGAAAACGTCTCAGGTTATGTATGTAACCATGGTTCCTGGAGAACAGGGAACGAGACACTGTGTTTGAAAAGCTTTGGGGAATGTCTCCTCGTGAACCGGTGTCTGAAAACAATTATCAAATCACGACAATCCTAATGGCCGGCGACAGCCTATGACGTCATCATTGCACGACCCGGAAGTATATAAGGAGCGCCTAGAGAACCAGTCGTCCAACCTTATCGTCTGAAGGGACTGTTCAGCAGCCAGCCCCGATGCATGGCTAGGAAATGCAGTGTCTCGTTCCCTGTTCTCAGGGAACCATGGTTACATACGTAACCTGAGACGTTCCCTTTCGAAAGGGAACTCAACACTGTGTTTGAAACGCTTTGGGGAACGATATACCAATGCCGCCATGCTTGAGGGGAGTGCATGCCAAAGAATGGCTAGATAAACGTCAGAACTAGCAGTTTAAACTGAAATGCCAGAACCGCTACCCCTACGGGTCATACATAGGCTGTCAATGACAGCATTCCCTATGGCCAACAGCCCAAGCTATAAGCCTCAAAGAGGCCTTCCACAGAAGGCCTTCCACAGAAGGCCTACCAAGGCCGCTCAAAGGCTTCTGGAACCAAGCTTCTTTTTCAAAGAAAAGAGGGTACCTTTAAGGGAATGTAGCCAGGGGGCCCGAGGGAACCCTAGCCAGTCACTTGTCAGGGGAACGTACTCAACCCTGATTGCCACCAGGGAGGCCGACCTGGTCTAACAGAGACCTAGTCTTGGCCAACAACCTGTCTGATCACAGAGTCTCAATTCACATTCTTCAGAGAAGATATTCAGTAAGAGGGACTACAAAGAGGCAGTAACCAACTCAGGCCAGATTGTAGAGATGGGCATCCTGGAGAGAGCAGGACTCAGTTTAGAGCTTTTTACCCTTACCAGTGAGGGGAGTAAAACTCTGCTCAATCCTAGGATCTACTCAGCACTTGATTATTTGCACTGAGGAGACTGTGCACTCTAAAGGGACCCAAACAAGGGGAGTACAACCAGCCTAGGGGCCGGTCTTCAATAGGGAGGCCTCAGAGAGGCCTTCAACCACTGACCAGACTTAGGGAGCTAAGTACTATGCAGAACAACCCTTTAAATGAGGGGACCAGGTAGACCATACTGTAGGCACAAAATCATGGAGGCTCCCAGAGAGCCTGCAACATGAAGTAACTCTACACAATGTAGAATATATTACAGCAGCCTTGCAAAGGCCAGCCATGTGAAAGCTCTAAGCTCTAAGGGAGCCAAATCTAAGAACCATCAAATCTAAGAACTATCCAGTGAGGTTAACTAGTCTAACTCAACCTGAGCTTAATTTTATCCACACATTCCACCAGGCAATGTACTCAGTAAAAACACTTTACTCTTTAAGCAAGAGGAGTACAAACTTACGCCATCATGCTCTGAAGGAGGCCCAAAAAGGGCCTACGACTCCAGAAAGACACGTGGTGTCAGCTAGTGGCAGTGTCTAAGCTCTAAGGGAGCCAATATGAGAACCAAACTAACCAGTGAGGTTAACTATTTTGCTCAACCTATGCTTAATTCTGTTCAAACATTCCCACAGGCAATGTACTCAGTAAAAAAAAAAACACCATTAACCCTTAAAGTAAGGGGAGTACAAAGAAAATTACGCTACTATGTTCTGAGGGAAGCCAAAAATCAGGCCTACTACTTCAAAGGAACACGGGCATAAACCTGTGGCAGTGGAGTACAAACTACATCACCATAATCTTAAGAAGGCCAAAGTCAGGCCTACTACTCCAGAACACATGGGTGCTAGCCTGTGGCAGTATTTAGAGTTCACTAAGCTCACATAGTGTAGGGCAGGAATAAGAACTAAAGTAATAAAGTAACGACCTTGAATAACAAGGGAGTACTATTAAACTAACCCTGAAAAATACAGGGTGGGTACTTCACAACAGAAATTCTCACCAAAAACAGATACAATCTGTACTGAACCCTAGGGAACAGGAGCTTTCATAAAAAGCTACAACCATATCACTCAAGCTTGAACATAGTTCAAGGGGTTCAGGGGAAAGACTGAAGTCAAAATACCACTAGATAGTTCTGGGGGAGCGGGGCCACAGCAACATTAAGTTTCTATTCACATAGTGAAAAGGGCCATAAACCGCCTGAGACAACGGCACCAGGGAGACTTAGCAATAGTCTGCTACCTTAGCTGCTATCTATTTTGCACCTACACCAAAGGAACAACGGGCCTTGGCCTGACATCTCTGATAAGAGGAGGCCAGAACTAAGAAAAACTACATTCACATAACAGGGGTAGTGTAAAAAGGGCGTAAAAAGCTTCTAGCAGACCGCCTAAACCCTAGTTCTAGCCTAGGCCAGCTATAGCTGTGGGCCTATAAAGGCCAACACATAAGCATAGATCTGCCTGGGGCTAAGAAGCAACAGCCTCTATCAACAACTCTCAATTAAGAGGAGGCAAACACTGAGAATACTATATTTCTACAATAAAGCTCAGAGGAGCAGAGCACACAATGTCAGGCGGCCTGTAAGGCCGACGCTGAACATAGATCTATCTGAAGTTAGTGAAAGCTAATCTCAAACTCTAATATTTTTTAGAGGAAAAAGCTACCAAAAGGTGGCTAACAGTGCGGCTAAGTTAAAGCCTACATCTGAATACATATGAGCGGTAGCGTCAGTGTCTTCAGTGAATTCTGCAAAGAATGAAGCCAACACATCCATAAAGGGGACTACAAAGTACTACCCTAAAAAATATAACGTTTCAGCCAACCTAATGGAATTTTAGGGCCTTTAATTACAGAGTGTTTTTATAAACGTAAGAGACCTAACATGCCAATTTCAGCAGGCCCAACTGATATGCTTACAAACAGACATTGTGTGTAAAGCAACACCAGCCTGACCTGCTGCAGCGTATAGAGCGTTGGAGCCTGCCTATATCATGAGATAGTTGCACCCATCTTGTCAGTAGGAGGCATCAACACATACCCATACTCACTTCATCAACACCAGCGAAAGACGACACATCATCATAATCCCACAGCCCTCTCCCGTCAGCCGTCGAAGGTTGCAGGGAATTTCACCCTTCTCAACACTTCAACAAGCTCCAGCTGAGAACCCCATGATCCAGTCTCTACTCTGCCTCAGCAAGAGTAAGACCCAAACCATTAGGTGCAGCTGCCGGTCCTCTTCCTCTCGAGGAAAAGACCAAAAGAGAGTGGAGCATTTTTACAAGTAAAACATACTCACAATAACAACAGACAGATCCCACAAGAACTGCCTGTACATGCTCTTTTGTTCTCATAAAAGACAATGTTATAAGTTATGTGTGTGATCAGATGTCAACACTAATGGAACACAGATGCACACACTTCCTGAAACGTTTGTTAGACATAATTTGTCTTACCTTAGTAATGGTTTGATATCGCTTTTTTTTAAAAAAAAACAGTCCCTGAAGATGAAAAGATACTGACTGGTTCTCTAGGCACTCCTTATATACTTCCGGGTTAAGCAATGATGATGTCATAGACTGCCGCCGGCCAATAGGATTTTCGTGATTTGATAATTGTTTTCAGACACCGGTTCACAAGGAGGCGTCCCCCAAAGCGTTTCAAATGCAGTGTTGAGTTTCCTTTCCAAAGGGAACTGCTTTCCGGAACTAACCGTGGGAAACAATGATGAAATCACATGATATTTGGCAGCTCCGTCAAGGGTTGCATGCTGAACGTGCTGTCATAACTTGGAATGCAAATGTCATCAGGGCTCTTGGGTAATAACAGGCACATACTTATAGTCCGTATATGGTAACTAACAGAAACATTACTGTACTTACTAATGATTACGGTACTGTACTGTGCTTACACGGTAACTATGTTGTACTTATGGACAAGTGTAGGTAATAACAGGCACTTATTTATGGTAACTTGTAAGACACATTACTGTACTTACTAGTGGTATGTACATGGTAACTATGTTGTACTCACGGACAAGTCTGGACACATAACGGACACTTACTTAACTACTGTGAAACAAATGTGCTTACCAAAATGATACACTGCAGTAACTACACAGCACTTCATAGTGTTAATACTTATCAAGTGACTACTTTTACTACTACTACTTTTAAGTAAAGCTTTTGACACATGACAACTGAGCATACCAAGTACAGTTGTAGTGTTACTGATCTGTCAACTTACGCATAATTATTAAGGTATGTATTTATGTCATCAAAATACCCCTATTGGACCAATCAATTAAGTGAATCATTGTCCCTTCTCCACATCTTTGTTGATCCTGGAACAACATTCCAATCAACCAATCAGATTTGAGGGACAAGTTTACCATTCATGTCAAGTTTAGGCTTACAACCTGGGTTAGGTGCTTCCACAACAGTGTTATTCAACTATCATTTCCCTCTGATTTTAGGGATAAGTTATGGGTAGGGTTAGGTTTAGGTGTTGGGAAAAGGTTAGGACTAAATTTTCATATAGGAATGTTGTTCCAGGATCAACAAAATATGTTGATCCAGGAACATGTCTTACTTGGCAAAATCACGGTGACCAGGTGTAACTTACACATTAACTAACTGGTACATTCACTAGTACGTTCATAGTAAGTACATGGAGATAGGACTGTAAAATAAAGTGCACCCTTGTACATAAACATTACATAGGAATTACCAGCTCTTTAACCTTTGTAATAATAAGCTTAAGCATGTTAACTAGTAAGGACTATAAAATAAGATGCACTGTCGTGCAGAGCAATTTAGCATTAACAGTTCATAAAACACTACATAAAGTACATACATGGTGCAGCAAAACAATTACTTTATTTCTTGAAAATTTAGTTTTTTAAATGGCATCAGTGAGAAAAGCCTGTTTTGTACTGTTGTTAACATGCACACACTGTAAGTAAGTGTCTGTGAGTACAACATAGTTACCATGTATATACCACTAGTAAGTACAGTAATGTGTTGTACTAGTTACCTGTCACGTCCACCAGCTGCAAGTGCCCTTGCATGTTTCCACTACACTACACACATCATGGACTCAATGTTTTGTTCTGTCATCTGTGTAATTATGTGCAGCTGTTTCCCATCACCTCATTATCCCTTTGTCTCTCTCCCTATAATACTCAATTCAGTTGTTTGTCTTATTGTGAAGCCTTGTCTTGTCTTGCACAGCATTACTGAGCGTATCCCCTGGTTTGTGATATCTGCCTGTTTCCTGGTTTTCCCGTTCCTGTCTCGCCCTCTGGATTTGTTTGTTTGTATGGACTGATTTACTGTGCTCTGACCTCTGCCTGTTTGATTGACTACGACTTTGGACTGTGCTACAAATAAAACTGCATTTGGATCTTCTACTGTTGTCACTCAGTGCTTGCAACAACCAACACTAGCAAATCATAACAGAAGACTTCGCCAAAATGGATCCAGCAGTAAGTCTCATCCGTCTACGCCAAGGTAACCGATCACTTGAGGACCACACCCAGGATTTTCTGGAACTTTCATACCTCACAGACTTTTCTTGATTTTGCACTTATTGATTTTTATTGTTACGGACTGAATGATCAGTTTCAATCTAAACTTATACGTGATGGTCCTCGAGCATCATTGATTGAATTTCTGGATTATGCTTTGTTGTTGGCGGGGTCCTCATTCACTGTTGGGGAGATTGAGGAGGACGCTTCCTCTAAACATTTGAGGGGGGGAGGCACCACGCATCAAGCTCCGATGTCTACAGAGCGTGGCCCACCTCTGTCACCAATATGCCCAGGACTGATGATTGTTAGCCCTGTGCACTATCTACCTTCCTGCCCTGAAGTCCCACACCTGAGTCCCCGATCAAGATGGCCGCTATTCCAGAGTGTTGTCCCGTTATTGTCATCACGCCTGTGTCTTCGGACAAGATGGCCGCCACGCCTGAGCCCTCAGCCGAGATGGCCTCCCCACCTGAGCCCTCAGAGGCTGCAGTACTGGCCATTATGGCCACAGCCATTTGGTGTGTGTGGGCTGCGCACACATCAGCTCCAGACCAAGAGCCCACTCCAGAGCCCACTCCAGTCCATGAGTTCACTCCAGAGTTTGCCGCTGTCCTAGAGCCCAGCCTTGAGACAGATGAACTTCCTGTCTTCCCTGATACGAACACTGAGGTCGTCCCAGAATTCCCTGTCTGCCTTGATACGACCAAGGAGGTCGTCCCTGAGTTCCTTTTCTGCCTTGATACGACCACAAGGGTCGTCCCTGAGTTCCCTGTCTGCCCTGTTACGACCATAGAGGACGTTCCTGAATTGTCTGCGTGCATCAACAAGACCAGAGAGGAGGTTCTTGATAGAGGCTTGGAGGGAGTTCCTGAGCCCCCTGCCTGTCCTGTTATGGCCCTAGTGGTCAGCGCTAACCTCTTTGTGTTCAATGTTTCAGTTTTGTCTGATCAGCTGTGTTGGCCTGTAGATCCACCAGATCCACTGTGGAGGTTTATAACACCATCTGCACAGCTGTGGTGGTCATCTGCTCCACCGTGGGAATCTTCAAGCTCGTCTGCACTGCTGTGGTGGTCATCTGCACCACAGTGGGGACTTCCAAGCCTGTCTGCATTGCTGTGGTGGTCGTTTGTGCCACCGTGGAGGTCTACAAGCTCGTCTGCACTGCTGTGGTGGTCATCTGCGCCACCGTGGGGACTTCCAAGCCTGTCTGCATTGCTGTGGTGATCGTTTGTGCCACCATGGGGGCCTTCAAACCCGTTTGTGCTGATGTGGTGGCAGTTTTACCTGCACTGGCCACCTGATTGGCCGGTTCTGCCCGGGCCGCCTGCAAAGCCTTTGTCCCTAGCTCCTCTGCCCCTTCACGGATCTGGCCCACCATCCCTCCCCCTGATTCCGCCTCCAGGCCACCTCCCTCCTAAAATTGTTTGTTTTGTGTTTTGCCATGTTGGAGCGTCTAGAAGCCGCTCCTTTGAGGGGGGGCTATGTCACGTCCACCAGCTGTGAGTGCCCTTGCATGCCTGCAGAGGGCACTGTTTCCACTACACTACACACATCATGGACTCAGTTTCCCACAATGCTTTGTTCTGACATCTGTGTAATTATGTGCAGCTGTTTCCCATCACCTCATTATCCCTTTGTCTCTCTCCCTATAATACTCAGTTCAGTTGTTTGTCTTATTGCAAAGTCTTGTTTTGCACAGCATTACTGAGCGTTTCCCCTGGTTTGTGATATCTGCCTGTTTCCTGGTTTTCCTGTTCCTGTCTCGCCCTCTGGATTTGTTTGTTTGTATGGACTGATTTACTGCGCTCTGACCTCTGCCTGTTTGATTGACTATGACTTTGGATTGTGCTACAAATAAAACTGCATTTGGATCTTCTATTGTTGTTGCTCAGTGCTTGCAACAACCAACACCAGCAAATCATAACATTACCACACATAAGTGCCTGTTATTACCCACACTTGTCCATAAGTACAACACAGTTACCATGTACATACCATTAGTAAGTACAGTAATGTGTCTGTTAGTTACCATATACGGACACTATAAGTAAGTGCCTGTTATTGTCTATAGTATTGAAGTATTGTAACACTTGTCTTTATGTACAAAGTAATTACCATGTATATACCGTTGGAAAGTACAGCAGTGTTTCTTATTAGTTTCCATGTACATACATGTCAGGTAAGTACCTTGTGTTACCATTCTTTTACCTGTATGTACAACATAATTACTATATATGTACCAGGAAAGTACACGTACTGTAAAATAAAGTGCTACCAAATACAGTAGCGCAGACACTGGACAAAGATGAAACTTTCTAGAGCGCATGTGTGCACTGGCTGTGTTCGTGCACACTATCAAATGACATGACATATTCACACCATTAACTCAGTACTTTGATGATGCACCACTGGCAGTGATTACAAACTCAAGTCTTTTTGGGTATGATATGTCAAGCTTTGCACACCTGGATTTGGATATTTTCTGCCATTCATGCAAATCTTCTTAACTCTTTCCTCACCAGCATTTTATTTTTTAACTGCCAGCCAGAGCCATGTTATTCTAGCGTATTTAATTTTTATTTATTTATTTATTTTTTTTATCAAAACTTGAATGGGGGTAAGTAAAAATGATTGAATTCAGAACAATGATCAAAGCATAGACTGAGCAGATTGAGTCCATCAACACCCTCAAAGCTTGCACATATGCCACTTTGTGGGTTTAAAATTGTTTTTGGTAGCTTTAGGCAATTTTTTTATGCCATTGAATGTTTGGTTATCAAATTAGCTTACTTGTGCATAAACAACTTCTATCCGCTCCTTCTGGTTTACTCAGATTTTCTTCTTCACTGTTTTTGGATCCGGAGATTCTGTATTATTTCAGAAGATCTGTAACAGAGCCCCTACCATGTAAGAGTCAAAACTTGGATTGACGAAAATATTCATCAATGGCGGTAAAGCATTTTGTCATAAATTACAGAAAATCTTGTCAGTGGTGGGGAAAGAGTTAACCTATGTGAGGATGGATGGGAACCATCTGTGGGAAGCCATTTTCAGGTATCTGCAGAGATGTTTGCCTAGGTTCAGGTCTGGGCACTGGCTGGGCTACCCCAGGACAATTATGAGTTATAGTGGATATAAAAAGTCTACAAACCACTGTATATGTGTGCACACTAGGGGTTGAATGACTTCAGATTTTATAAAGTCGACATTTATGTGATTAAAGTCAAGTCTACATCGACTAGTCGCTGATGATGTCATTAATGAACAAATAAGCATGAACCTCGAGCTGAGATTTGAACTCGGGTTTCCTTTCCCCATAAAGCAATTGCTCCTACATAACAGCTTATTTTTATCAGTTCTTTTGTCTTTAGGTCAATATATTTCTCACGGATTCCTGCTTGTTCTAAATCAGATACAGATAAAGATTACATTTATATGAATGCATTAGTAAGAGAGTGATTGTGTGAATGAATTCTACTTCACAGGAACTCGCTGCTAATAGTGAAGCTGTGAGTTTTAGTTACTAAGAAATATATGCTAGAAATTTTCAGTTTTTTAAGCTAATTTATTGATAACTCACAAAACAGCGCTGACAATATATTTCTGTGCTACTGAATATGTCTCTGTATGTGCGATCTGTATGTGATGTGCGCCATACTGTCTGTATGTGCATGTGTTACAAGCAGTGCATTCGCTGAACAGCAATGAACTTACGTCTACAATAAGTTTTTTAAACGATGTGCATTCACATGATCAATATTGAGTATCCTGATTGTATAATCAAACATATCTTGTGGAGCGCTCACGGAGTATGCATTTATTTGTCATTAACTGTTGGATCCAGAGCGTAAATGTGGACTTCAAAGATTTCTTATCCTGTTGCGCCCTCTATAGGCCATGATCAGCGACTAGTCAACATCAAGCTCAAAGCATCATGGCAGAGCATTAAAGTCGACTAGTCGATTAATCTGTGAAACCCCTAGTGCACACCAATTTATAATTGGGTATATGGCTTTGTTCAGAATTAACTAATCATCAAGCTGTTGTGAAATAGTACACACCTGTCTTAACCTGAAGTGACTCTGATTAACTTCAAATAAATCTCAGCTTAAATCTCTTGTAGGGTTTTTCTGACATCTTCTTGGTTTCATGCTCCTACAAGAGCCACGGCCACAAAAGGCTTACAAAGCATCAACAGGATCTCATTGTTGAAAGGTATCGCTCAAGTGAAGGCTACGAAACAAATTCCAAGGCATTAGATATACCATGGAACACAGTGATGACAGTCTTCAACAAGTGGAAAATGTATGGCACAACAGTGACATTATTTCAAGAACAGGGCATCCCTGCAAAACTGATGAGAAGTCAAATAGAAACTGCTAAGGGAAGCTGGCAAAAGGCCTACAGTAACATTAAAAGAGTGTCAGCTCTTTCTGGCAAGTATTGGTTTGCTCCCTACATGTGACAACTGTCTCCTATATTGTCCATCAGTCTGGGATATGGGGCAGGGTGTCAAGACGCAAGCCTTTTCTGACTAAAATAACAAAAAAACAACAAAAAAAAAACATCCAACCCCAGCTAAACTTTGCAAAAACAAATATCCAGTCTCCCAAAACCATGTGGAAAAAATGTGTTATGGTCGGATGAGACTAAGTATTTTATTGCCAAAATGTAAAAAGGTATGTTTGGCACAAAAACAACAGCACATCAGCAAAAGAATGCTGTACTCATGGTAAAGCATAAAGGTGGTAGTATCATGCTTTAGAGCTACTTTTCGTCAGCTGATACTGGGGCTTTAGTGAAGGTGAAGAGAATCATGAATATCTCATTTCTGTATTTCACTGCATTTAGCTTTTCTTTTGCCTTGACCAGTGTGCAGTCCCTCCTGCTGAGAAACACACCCACAGCATGATGCTACCACCAGCATTCATCACCTGTGGGAGGGTATTGCACAGCTTATGAGAGGTGCCTGGTTTCCTCTAGACATGATGCTTGGAACTGAGATTCATTAGACCAGAGAAAGTTGTTTCTCACAGTCTGAGAGTCCTTTAGATGTTTTTTTTCTTCTTTTTTTTTTTTTCAACCAATTCCATGCACGCTTCTGTCTCACCAACTATAATGTCTTTCTACAAGTTTCTTCAATCTCCACACACTGATCTTTGGAGTTCAACCAGAGTCACTACTGGGTTCATGGTCACCTCTCTTACCCAACCTTTCTACCCCAGTTGCTCAGTTTCACCAGATGGCTAACTCTGGGAAGAGTCCTGGTTGTTCCAAACTTCTTACATTTAAGAATTATGGAGGCCATTGTGCTTTTGGGGAGTTTTTTGTAGCATTTCAACACATAACTGACCTCAGCTGAACAATGACACTACTTTCTTTTTAGAGCTGATTTGCACCGAATGCAACTTGTTTGCATCATTGAATCAATAATATTAGTTTATCACTGTAAAGCTGTTTTGAAACAACCCCTTGTAAAAACAATATCATTATATAAAAAAGTTGACTTGACTTGGGTACTTACACTATGGGGGTCCCTGCCTGCAAGCAGTCTGAATGCCTGGACTGCAGCACCCTGTACTCTGGTTGGAAGTTTTTCAGCTCCAGCTGAGTAGCCTGGAAGGAACTTTAGGAGAGTCTTGATGCTGGAGGGATGAGCTGCATTTCCCAAGGCCTTTAGTGTAAGGACCATGTCCTCCTCAGAGTTTTTACTTAGGCTACTTGCAGCCATATCCAGTAATGGCTGGACAACATTATTTACAGAAGACAGGTAAAGGTAAATATCAAAGAAACAAGTTCTACATAAAACTAGCAGATTATAAAATATGGTATTTGTATGAATCATTTAACATACAGAAGTGGAAGACCACAAATACCTGCACCACAGTGACAGGGCAGGGATCAGTATACACACAGTATCTGTATAGAAGAGATCCATATGCCAAAAGTACAGTGTTCCACAGGAGAGGTTGGGATTTACTGAAAGGAATTGTCAGGAACTCCTGGAAAGCAGAACAGAGCATTAATAGGCAGCCATTAATAATTGTAAAATATGTTTAACTAGGTCACTGACTCACCTGAGCTAATGCCACTGACACAGGCTCAGCAGACAAGTGGTTAAATGCCACTACAAGTGCCTGTCCTGCCTCATTCGCTGTAATGTCTCCTACTTTAAATCTAGTCTCAAGGAATTTGAGGATCCTCTCATCTGTTACCTCCACAACCATGTCCAGGAACCACCTCCTGAAGACCGAAAAAGTGGTTCAGTGGGAGAAGATCTTGGATTGCATAGTATTTACTTACATGTAGAGAAAATACCTGTGCTCATCATTTCCTGAGACCTGCTTCCATAACTGCTCTAGATTTTCAAGTGTTTCCACACGTAGCAACTGAATTAGATCCAGAATATCTGTGCTGCTTGCGCTGTCCACGTGATATATGTTAGCCTGAGCCAATCGCTTAATTAAATCTAAAATCTGTGGAGTACAGAATAATAATAATAATAATAATAATAAAAACGTTCATGAGTTAATGTACACATCTGTACATGTTTGAATATTTATGGGTGTATGATCTTGGAGGTTTGCCTTTGGTGCTGGATTGTTCAGGTTGATCATCACAACAGGAATTGGTTTGAGGTCCTTCCCTGTCTTGTACATTAGGTTGCCTCTACTTTGCACCTGTCCAGTCACTATTTTGTCCGCTGTGTCTGAAACTTTGAGAAGCTCAATGTCCCGTCTGCAAAAGGGAACACAACAATGTCATGCACAATCAGCAGTCTTGCAACCATTTTTTAGCTGATGACTATTTAAAGCACTTACAATGCCAGCATTCGAGAGTTTCCTCCCTTTACATTGAACGGAGAGAAATATTGGCGCTCCTGAGCAAATGCTTTAGTGATCAGACCGCCATCTGCCGTGGACTTCACTGTGTAGGTGTGTTTCACTGTGGAAACAACATTCTCACCCCTCTGTAAGTTCGAATAGCATTCAGATAAGTTCAAGGTTAAACTTCAGACTTTTCATTTTCAAGATTTTACAGTCGCTAGGACCCATTTCTCAATACTTGGGTCACTTTTTCAAAACTCTTCACACAGTGAGCACAGCAGAAATCTATGTGGGCTAAACTCTGGATCATTTATCATTGCTTTGGTACAAAATGCATTCAATGACTACATCTTTCAAATTACATTAATTATTTTCTCACTTCGACACAACAAATGGCAAAACTCAGTGTACCTATAGGCCAATTTGCACATGCTTTTAAAAACTGTTAAACAATAACATATTCAAAACAATAAAATAATACAAAACTGAATAAGAGAGAAATATGCTACATTTCTACAGTAATACTGTAATGAAGTATATTCTGAATCTAAAAAATCAAATACTATCAAAGCAATTAGATGAAACTTAGCACCTACACAAGCATTAGTTTGTCACTGCAAACTTTCAATTTCATTATCATCCATTCAAAGGGGAAACGTTGGAATAATTTTGTACTGTTATGTAAACATGGCTCATGTAACATAAACTGCAGTGAATTGTAAACAATAGAAAGTGTTATTCTTGATTTGTTAAGAAATTTTACAAAAGAAAACATTGTATAATGCTAACTGATGTTAGCGTTTTCTTTAGGTCTATGTTTTATGACTGACAAAGTGTGTTTGCTGGGTGAAAACCTTTGCTAGTGTTCTGGAAGAATGAGTTGATTTGAGACTTGTATGAAGTGTTTTGGTAGATTTAGTGCATTTTGAATGTAAAATTAACTGCTGTGCCAAGATAAAAGTTGGTTAGAAGAACTGTGTGAAAAAGTTTTGAAAAAGTGACCTAAGTATTGAAAAAGAGTCCTAGCGATTGTAAAAAAAACTGTAACGAAATTTAACACACACCTGTTTACTAAGTTTGTCTTCAGGGGCGAGAGCCATACCGCTGTACAAAGCAGCTGGCTGTTGACAGTTGGTGATATCAACCATTTGGGTCACTATCAACTCTTTGGCGTTGGAGTCTTCTTCAACAGTATAACTGCTCTGACATACACCATGAATTCCCAACTAAAGACATACAAGAATCATATTTTCATGTTATATGTATTCCCCACAGAATCATTCTCTCATTAATGACTGTTTTGTTCTATTAATATGTAGATTTCATACTGTACCTCCACCAGTTCGTAAAAACTTTGTGTGGTTTTGACTGTGACTTGTAGAAATCCAAGGATCCCCCTCACAATATTTACAACTGAGTTTGAGACCCCAGGTGCTGTCCGAATGTCAGTAATTTGTCCTTTGGAGAATTCAAAAACGACTGGCTGGCTGAACTCGGCAGATAGACGCTTAGTGAGCTTTTGGGAAGGGCTAAAGACACTTTTCCCAGGTATGCCATTAAAGTCTTCAAAGTCTACATTTGAGATCTTCAAAGGAAAAGCATATTTTATTGCATGATTAGACATTATATAATTATTCTTAATATCTGAAGAGTCAAATATATATATATATATATATATATATATATATATATATATATATATATTTTCATAGTTCAGAATAGATTGAAAATATAAATATGTAATGAAATTGGAGCAATAGTGTTAGTACCTGAAGGACAAAGGTTTGTGGTGATTCACCAATGATTTTAAAAGTGCACCTCAGCTTCAGCGCTGACTCGACCAGGTCTGGCAGTTCCCGTCCCACTCGTACCAGTCCCTCATATTTATACTCGTATGTTTTTTTAGAGTTCAAGAAAGGCTCTAAAATGTTGGCCATTGAGAAATAATGAACCAGTATTATCTAATATGTATCTGAATCATAATTAACTTGTTTTAAAAATCGTTATTATTGACATATACATCACATACAATAATACAAATAATATTATAGTAAATCTTAAAATAAGGAGGCAATCTCTATAGGTTTACATACCATAATTGACAGTCTCGCTGGCTAATGGAGGGAAAAGAAAAACATTACTGTTCTCCTTTCAGCATTAAAGTACAACTTTTATGGGAACTTATTTCTAAATAATAACTTATCATGAATTATCATGACCACACTCTGCATGCAGTTGAATCTGGCTTAACTCTTTTCTGTTTGGTATTATTTATTATTATTATTTTATTTATTTATTATTATTAAATATTATTATTATGTACTCACCAGCCAGGGCAACCAGGAGACAGAGATGCAACCACCACATGATTAAGTCCAGAGGTGGTATCAGTCACTTGGACATCATCTTTTATAACAGAGAAATGTCTTTCCCTCCTACTCCCTTATCTGATGCAGTTAGTGAGGTAAAATTACCCTGTGGCACCACATTTCTCCTGTATTCTAAAACTACAATTTTTATTTTAATTTTTGCTAAAAATGTAAATATACAATGGAACGTATGTTACATCTTATGCTTGGTTGCTAAAGATTTTGTGTAATTGCATGATTAATGACTATTTCACAACATAAAAAGTTTAAATTGTTCATCACATTGGCAGTATGCACATATGTATGTTAAGTACATTGTTAAATATAACAGAATATAATGTAAAATGTTACATAATGGAAAATTATTCTCTAAATGCTAGTCTATAAGAATGAAACACTGGTTTGTGTTGTAGAAATAGTTTGTGTAAACAGAACTAGGGGACAAAGGTGTGAGACAGGTCAGCGTGATCACAGACAGTGTCATCACAACCTATTAGGAGAGCATGTGACCTGCTAAACAAATAACAAGATCAAACTTGTACATATCATTTGAACTTGAACATACATCACTAAATATTACAGTTTTTCTCAATTGCTTGAACACATTTCTTGAAACTATGCCTCGTATTCTCAAAACAGTAAACACAAATCCATAACGTCTCACCCAATTCCCCAAACATCCTATTTTCAGGTCAAAATGAAGCTCTACACTCAAAACCATTCACTCTTGCTGAAAAACCAAACTTTGCCCTCAGACATCACGCACAAGCCCCCAAAACCACACACACTACAACATAGTCTTACACTGGTGCAATAAATTCAAAACAATACTACAAAAATCAAAAACTAAAACCAGTAATAAGTTGTGTTGCTTGTGGTTCTCCCCCTCACAGAACTTTTCACATGATGAACACATGTATACATTTGCAAATTTTTTTATTCCTTAATGTACTGTACAGTACAATACACCAAACAACAACAAAAAATATTCTGCCCCAGCATCACATCTTTGTTCTGGGACAGGCCAGAGAATCTCATCAACATCACAGGCTGCACTGGTCCTATCCAGGCAGTGGGGGGAAAATCATCTTACATGCTTGATCCACCGCTGGCACGCATCAACTGTCTAGTCAGGCTTCTTCCATTCCATCGTCTCTGTGTCCTACATAAAATAGAAGTACCGATTACTGTTACTGTAACACATTCTTTTTACAAAATGGAAGCAGACAGAAACTTTATCTGTATGTAAGGCAATTTGATGCATGTGTTATAACAGAGTACAGCTCTCAAAAGTTACAGTAGAGTACACTGAGATACACCTACCTGTTTTCCTCCTTGAAGGTTCTTATGATCTAGGCGATGGTGATGTCGCCTTTGGCTTGCTTAGTTGGGGACACTTGACAATTGATATTTGATATTCCACAGTGCTTTGATCTACCTGCATTGACACTATTCCTTAAGAGCTGCTGTGCAGCCAAAATAATGTACCAGTTATCACTGTAAAGCTGCTTTGACACAATCTACATTGTGAAAAGCGCTATATAAATAAAGGTGACTTGACTTGACTTGATGGTAAAGCAACTTAAGTTTGGCTGAATTCATTGCCCAGCCTCCCTCATAGTCATACCATGGAGAAGGACATGGTCAACTAGTGGCACATATTTCATCCGAGACTCCTTGTCACCTTGCACCTCATCCTCATCCTCGTCTTCCTCCTCTTCCTCTTCCTTCACCTCTTCCTCCACTCCCTACTGCTCTTGCTCATCCTCCTCCTCCTCCCTGGTGTCCTCGACCTTTTTAATCATGTTTCTCTGGATCCATTGTTCCAAAACTGAATGAACTGACTCTGGCTCTTTTATCCCTCTATTGAAGGTTCTGATTGGTGTGTGATAAATTTTGATTCTTATTGTTTCCATGTGGGTAACTGTGTGCTAACTGAGCTCAAGCTATGCTGACTTGAGTGAACAATATTGAATGCAAACGCTTTCTAAATGACAATATGGTGTAGGCATTGAGAAATTAAGGTATTTGTGTCTAGAGTTTTGCAGTGACAGTTCAACAAATCTGATTAATGTGTCAAAACAGGGGAATAGTGTTTATAGTTTAGGGAAATGGGTGTGCTTTTTCATAAATGCCGTTATGGTTTTAAAATTTTAGTTCAAAAGCCTGGTTATAGTGTTTAAGCAATTGATAAAAACTGTATTACTGTAGCATAGTGCAACAGTGTAAAAAAAAAAAATAGTGACAAACCCACAACATTCTTCATGATTAGTTTGAGATATAGGGAGAATGTACACAAATAGGCCTACTATAAACTTACCAAGCACTGCACAACACTGATGCTGCAGACTGAATATTTCAAGTATTTATTTCAATACTTCCAGTATTTCATACCATAATCAGTTACAGTAATCAACCAACAATGAAATCAATGAAACAAATAAAATCTGTAGACAAATAAAAATTACAGCATGTATTACTCATGTATATCTCATACACTCTGACTGAAGAAAAACTACTGTAAAAGCAACAAGAATACTGTAACTATTCATCATCTCTCCGTCTGGCTGGATCAGGCCATAAGATTTCATCTTTCTTCATCTTCTTTGTTCAGGTTCTATCAACTCTTCAAGTCCTTCTCTACCTCTTCCTCTATCTCCTTCTTCTCCTCTTCCAAGTTCACATCTAGCCAAGTACAGTTCAAATCCCCGGATGTGTTCTTGATCTGCCCCTTTTATCGAGGATGCATCGAGAGGTGACTTGTGCGGACTTGAGACAGCTAGGTATCCCAAAATGCATCTCGCACTAACCAGCAAGCATCAATAGTAAAGGAGAAAACCCGGGTAATTTAAACATATTACTGTTAATATGTCATGATATGTAGTTTTATGAGTTTTTCTGGCGAGAATGTACTGGTTTAAAGCTCACATTTGTGGTTTATTGATAAAGATAGCGCCTTTCTGAAAATTTGATCTGACGTTGTTGGAGTTGTGAGATCCAGACGATCACCGGGCCCTCAGCGCTCATGTACACCGCAGAGAGCAGCCTTACCGCGGCTAGTCCTTCTGACGTTTGCCGCTGGGTCTGATGTCTCTGTAGCGGTTAAACATGACATAATTCGTCTTTCGTATATCTAACGGGCGATCTTTGGTCTCACGAATCTATAATGTGTTCCGTGGCAAATCGTTTTGCTGAGTGACGTTTCATAACTTTATATATTTAGGCTATTTAACTTTACCGCTGTAGCCTACTAAAGCGCTGATTTTGTACGCTTGACTGAATTGTTTGCTTTATTTCTTATTGTATATTCTTATACCTTTTATAATGGCTATTATTGATCATTAAAACTGACATTTAACAAAAAGAGACAGGGTTGTGTTTTATTTCATTTTGTTACAGTGAAGATAATCAGAGTATACACATATATTAATATGTTTAATATTTTTGAAATGTAAATGAAAAGAGGCAGGGTTGTTTAATATTTCGTTTTGTTATAAATACTATATATACAGACATTGAAGATAATCACTGAACACGTTGCCTGAACCACATTTGTGAGACAAATATTGTATTATTGTTTATGTTTTATTGTTGCCTAAAATATATACAGAGATAACCGGAGAAGCCAGAATGAGCTCAGTGACGTTATCAAGTACGCTGCTGTGCCATTTGCAGAATCTCCGGGCTTGCGTCCTCCTGTCCACCGGAGTCCGTTCTCCTAAGTCGAACTTAACAAGTCCTAACTACCAAGGATGTAAGTCCGAACTTTGCAAACTTGTAACTGAGAAACGCCGCTAGTGAAGGACAAGAGAGGACCGGTGCAACGCGCAGCTGACGCTCATCATCACTAGCGTCACCGGCCTCGCGCCGTTCCCTCACGGCTCTCGCCCGCCCTGCTCGTCACAAACACATTTTGTTTTCTTGATTACCTGTAACAGAAATACCTAAGGGATTAGTTCACCTATTTACTGATCCTCATGTCATTCCAAATCATTAAGACTTTTGGATATCTTCACTAAATATTTATTTTTTTATTTAAAATTATGGCAATTTTCAAAATCTCCGAGGTTAGTCTAAAATTGTAGCATTCTTAATAAATAGAAGAATGCAATCATTTGAAAATCCTGTCATTCTTTAAGGATTCTGTTCTGGCTACTCACTCCTTATTGTGTCTTTTTCTTGTCTTTTGGCTGCATCTGAAAGCTGAAAAATGGAAGTATGGAAGTAGAAAGGTAACAAGGCATGTCCAAATCCAACAATCGTGTCACATCCTGTCTATTGAGATACCTTCATCTGATCGATTTTTGAAGGTAGCATAGATGTATCCTTCGCTCTGCTGCCTATGATATCCCGCTATCATGTGCATTCAATTCTGTGACATTTGAACAAAAAATAAAAGTGGCATCTGTTTGTTTGTGTAAAAGTATAATTTTGACCAACTTTTTCCACTTTTAATGTCATTTCTAGCAATAAATTAGTATTATAGCAATTAAATATTTGCTTAGTTATCACCAATCCTCCATCTATTTTATTGTAGATGCTTAAACCATTATGCTTCTTCCGAAGTCTGTTCAAAATCAGTTTCATGTGCAAACACTGCCTGTAATATCATTGCCTGATAGGGCAGCAAGGCAAAATTTTAGCTGCCTAAGCTTTCGAATGCAGCCTTTTTTTATGTCTGCCATGTGCTCCCCTTGTCCCGACCACTTTCCTTCTGCCAAGCACCCTCATTTAGCCCTTGTCTAATTCATGTTCTGTTAATTGCCATCACCTGTTCCTCATGTTTTCCCCTCACTATTTGTTGTGTTTCTTGCTGTCCAAGGGATTATTTTGTGCCATATGCCAGGAGTGGTTGTGCCCTTTGCTCTAGTGCTTGTATTTCCCTTTCAAGGGAACTCGCGTTGCGTAGAGAAATTGACGCTTTGGGAATGCAATGCGTGATGTCGTCATGAAGCACGTGTGAAATCAGTCCAATGGTGTGACGAGACGTCAGAAGCGGGTGACGTCACGGCCAGGAAGCTATAAAGCACACTCAAACAAAGCAACGCTAGCTTCTGTGTCTACAGTTGCGCTCTGTGTATCTCATATGTCCTATTTGGTGTTGTTTGTCCCTCATCTTTACATTTATATGGCGGAAAAGCAGTTTAGATCGTGTGTTCATCCCTGCCCACGTTACATCACGGGTGGGGATACACACGATCTTTGTGTTGCTTGTTTGGGGGCGGAGCATGCCCGGTCAGCACTCAAGGGTGCTGGCTGTGAGCATTGTGATCTCCTTCCATTACGGACGCTCCGCTCCTGCCTGGCGCTATTTGATGAAAGCGCTCAGGCTCGCATTCCCCAGGGTTTGGGTCCCGCTGCTGCCGAGGCACAGTGTCGATCCAGATCTTGGGGATCGCAAATGGATCTGTCAGAGGGGTTTGAGACGGGCCCCGCCCTATCTCAGCCCTCACCTGACAGGTCCAGTGCTTTTTCTCAATGTTTGGAAGCACGCTTTGCGGTTCCTTCCACATTGGGTCAACGTGTCCAGCTCCGAGGAGCTGGATGTGGAGAGCACTGATGTAGCAGAGAGTGAGGACTCGCCATCCCACTCTCCTGCTTATGAGGAGCTGGTGGAGGTTATCACTCGCGCCGTGGCTAAGTTAAATATCGATTGGCCAGCGGAGAGGCAGGACGTTCGTCCTAAAAGTAAATTAGATGAACGCTTCCTGCCCTCGCGAGCACAGCCTCCTCGTCGGGGTCTCCCGTTTTTTCCAGACCTCCACACTGAGGTGTCGAGGTCCAGGAAGAAACCGGCCTCCTATCGTGTGCATAGTGCTCAAACTACGCACTATGCATTGATAGTGGGGCTCAAAGAGCACGGTTATGGGACGATGCCAAAAGAAGAGAAGAGAAGTGTTTTACACCTCAGCATCTAGCGCTCACTTCTCTTCGGTGCCCTCAGGGGACCGTTTTGCCAACCTTGCCATCTCGGGTGTTCCAGGGCGCAGCGGCCCCCAGCGAACATTCACCCAAGCATCCGCCCGTAAGCGTAGCCCTCCGAGGAGGGTCTCAGAGCGATCAGTTCGGTTGCCCCCTGCCGGTGCGCCGCCTCGGGGCACCGAGCTGGTTATTATTCAAAAGACTGGTTCCCTTAGTAGAATATCTGACAGCGTGGAAGCTACTGCCAAATATTTCTCAATGGGTCCTGCGTACAATCGAAAAAGGTTATGCCATTCAGTTCGGGTCTCGTCCCACCCCGGTTTATGGGGGTCCTACCCACTGTGGTGGGCCCCGAGCAGGCTCTGGTTTTGGAACAAGAAGTAAAAACTCTATTGGACAAGGGAGCCATAGATTATGTACTTCCCTCCGACGCAGAGAACGGTTTCTACAGAGCCGTTACTTTATTGTTCCAAAGAAGGATGGCGGGTTGCGTCCCATTCTAGATTTGCGTCAACTGAACCAGTGCGTTATGAAGCTCAAGTTCAAGATGTTGACATTGAGGCAGATCGTATCTCAGATCAGGTCAGAGGACTGGTTTGTTACGATCGACCTCAAGGACGCATACTTCCACATCTCCATCCTTCCACATCACAGGAAGTTCCTGAGGTTTGCTTTCGGGGGCAAAGCTTACCAATATCGGGTTCTTCCATTCGGCCTAGCGTTATCACCCCGCACATTCACCAAATGTATGGACGCAGCCCTGGCACCTCTACGTCTTCAGGGCATTCGTGTCCTCAATTATATAGACGATTGGTTGATTTTGGCTCATTCACAACAGTTAGCGGCTCGGCATCGAGATGTCGTCCTCGCTCACATGAAGAGCCTGGGGTTGAGGTTGAACGCCAAGAAGAGTATGCTTTCTCCAGTTCAGAGAACCACTTTTCTGGGCGTGGTTTGGGACTCTGTTGCGATGCAGGCGCGTCTTTCTCCTGCTCGCATCGAATCAATCCTTTTTACCGTAAGCCGATTAAAGCTAGGCCAGTCACCCACTGTCAAACAGTTTCAGAGGCTGTTGGGGCTGATGGCAGCGGCATCCAACGTGATACCTTTTGGTCTGTTGCACATGAGACCCCTGCAGTGGTGGCTCAGAACCAGGGGATCCTCCCCGAGGGGAAATCCTTTTCGCATGATCAAGGTCACGCGGCGTTGCTTACGTGCCCTGGCCATTTGGAAGAAACCCTGGTTCCTATCCCAAGGGCCCGTGCTGGGAGCTCCTTGTCGTCGCAAAATGCTAACGACAGATGCTTCCCTCACGGGCTGGGGAGCGGTCCTAGACGGACGCTCGACTCAAGGTCTGTGGGGCGGTCACCACCTCTCCTGGCACATCAACTGCCTGGAGATGCTGGCTGTCTTTCTGGCTCTCAAGACTTTTCTCTCAGATCTCAGGGGCCACCATGTTCTTGTCCGTTCAGACAACACATCGGTAGTCGCCTATATAAATCACCAGGGGGGTCTGCGGTCGCGTCCACTCTCCAAACTGGCGCGCCGAATCCTCCTGTGGTCCCAGGGGAAATTCCTGTCACTCAGGGCAGCTTATATCCCCGGGGTCCAGAATATCGGAGCAGACGTCCTGTCGAGGCAGGGGCTGAGGCCCGGGGAATGGAGGCTCCACCCCGAGGTGGTGAAGCAAATATGGGAAAGGTTCGGCCAGGCTCAGGTGGATCTGTTTGCGTCTTGAGAGACTTCTCACTGTCCACTCTGGTTCTCCCTCACGCATCCAGCTCCTCTCGGACTGGATGCCATGGTACAGACGTGGCCGAGGCTTCGTCTGTACACATTTCCCCCGATCGCTCTGCTCCTGGGAGTTCTAGAAAGAGTTCGCCGGGACCACGTCCGGCTTACCTTGATAGCCCCGCGCTGGCCGGGCAGAGTGTGGTTCTCGGACCTAGTATCTCTCCTGGACGGCTCTCCCTGGGAGATTCCGATCAGGAGGGACCTTCTGTCCCAGGCAGGGGGCATGATTTTCCACCCCCGCCCAGAGCTCTGGAACCTGTGGGCTTGGCCTCTGAGGGGGCCCAGCTCATAAATTCTGGTCTCTCAACTGAGGTTGTAGGGACCATTCTCCAATCTAGAGCTCCCTCCACGAGGAAGCTATACGCCCTGAAGTGGAAACTTTTCACTTCTCTGCAGTAGTCGTCAGTTTGATCCAGTTTCCTGTCCCGTTGGTGCGGTTTTGGAATTTCTGCAGGAACGGTTCACTGCAGGGTTATCTCCCTCTACGCTAAAGGTTTATGTAGTGGCCATTGTGGCTTACCACATACCCTTGGCTGGTTCTTCTCTTGGTAGAGACCCACTTATTACTCGCTTCCTCCGTGGCACCCTGAGGCTGAGGCCCGCGGTACGCAAGAGGGTTCCGGCTTGGGATTTGGCCGTGGTGCTCCTAGGCCTGTCCCTAGCCACCTTTGAACCGATTGAGGAGGTCCCAGTTAAGTTTTTGACCCTCAAAACACTGTTCCTCCTCGCCATATCTTCCTTGAAAAGAATAGGAGATCTACAGGCCCTTTCGGTTGCCCCCTCGTGCTTGGAATTTGCACCTGGTATGGTGAAAGCCTTCCTTCATCCCAGACCTGGTTACATTCCTAAAGTTCCCACTAATGTGGCTAGGCCCATTGTACTGCAGGCCTTCTGTCCTCCTCCCTTCAGGACGTCAGACCAGGAACGCCTTAATTTGCTTTGCCCTGTTCGGGCCCTAGATGCTTACGTCCACAGAGCTGCCCTGTGGCGTAAGACTGAGCAATTGTTCATCCTCTTCGGGTCCCCCAACAAAGGGGCCCCAGCATCTAAGCAAAGGATGAGTAAGTGGTTAGTCGAGGCTATTTCACTTGCTTACGAGTCGGCCAGACTGCCTTCACCTCTAGCAGTCCGAGCCCACTCTACGAGAAGTATGGCGGCCTCCAAAGCCCTTCTTTCGGGAGCCTCTCTTCACGACGTATGTGATGTGGCAGGCTGGTCCTCACCGCATACATTCGTCAGGTTTTACCAACTTGACCTCAGCTCCCCCGGGTCCCGGGTTCTCTCTGGCGTTTGACGAGTCACACCAGACAGGCCCTTGTAACTATGGCGGCGTGGGTATTAACGTTCCCAAAGCGTCAATTTCTCGACGCAACGCGAGTTCCCTTGAAAGGGAACATCTCGGTTGCGTCACCCTGCCATACTTCCGGCACGCCTGTCAGCGCTCACTTCAGACACTTTAAGCTAGCGTTGCTTTGTTTGAGTGTGCTTTATAGCTTCCTGGCCGTGACGTCACCCGCTTCTGACGTCTCGTCACACCATTGGACTGATTTCACACGTGCTTCATGAGGACATCATGCGTTGTGTTCCCAAAGCGTCAATTTCTCGACGCAACGAGAAACACTTTTTAAGTGTTTTTCTAGCCCTGTTCTAAGTTTTGCCCCAGTTCTCTACCTAACCCAGCCATCCTTTATGACTCCCCCCCTGACTTCCTGTCTCAGGGTTAGGGGCCTGCCTGCTTGTCCTTACCAGCTTTGTTTGACATTACTATATATTAAATATAGTTATAAACTCTGCACTTAGGTTGACATGAACACATCAAAGGAGGAATTTTTTTTTTATTAGTCTGGAATACAATACATATAAAATCATCTTAGTCAATCATTGTCAGAAATAAAGAAATATTTTGCTATTGACTGTCTTTATTTATTTAACCTTTATTTAACCAGGCAAGTCATTAAGTTCTTATTTTCAATAACAGCCTGGCAGGAGAGTAAAGGTCTTCTGAAATACATACAACTATACATTACAATACACGTACAAAAAAAAAAAAAAAAAATTCAGTTAAAACATTTACAGGTTGTAATAAAAGCACACAAACTGAAACATGTGTCTCTAATTTCAATAGCTTCCGTAACACATTCCAATCATTTGGGGCAGTACATTCAAAAGCGGAACGACCATAAGTAGTTTTCTTTCTAGGAATAGTCAAAGAGATATAATTAGATGATCTAGTTGCATATGTATTAGTTTGAAGTTGCAGTAACTTTTGAAGATAGTTTGGTAGTAACCCTAGCAAAGCTTTATAAATGAAGATATGCCAGTGTGTTTCCCGTCTTGTATGCAATGATGTCCAGTTCAAAAGAGAATATAATTCACAATGATGCGTTCTGTAAGATGCATTAGTAATCAGTGTAACTGCTGCATGATACAACACATCTAATTGTTCCAGAACACCTTTACGTGCATTTCTATATACTGCATCACCGTAATCAAACAAGGGTAAAACAGTGGTTTCAACAAGGTATTTTTTTGGCTGATGTAGTAAATACAGATCTTTTTCAATATAGAAAACTAAGTCTAGATTTAACTTTCTTCTGAAGATGAGTGATGAGTGAAAGTTAAAAACTATTGAGCCAAATTCAGAGATATTTATATGAAGGTACCACTTCAATTTTTGCCCCATCCAAGGATGTAATGTCTTTATTACCTTGTTGGTTTTTTCCATTTTTGTACTATGTATGTACTATACTGTCAATTTTTTTGCTGCTGAATGTAATTGGTTATAAAAACTTCTATATCATAGTGTTCAGTAACATTTTAGTTATTACATTTTAATAAATTTCTCTCAAAAAATAAATATATTGGAACTTTTGCACAAATTTTCATGAGTACATCTTTATAGTGCTTAGATTTAAAAGCATTTGTAGACTGGCGCTGAAGTTAATCTCTTTTTTGAGTTCATCGCAGACACTCAAAACAACATGGAACATTCTTGAATAATCTGTAGTACTCCTCTTGAATCTGATGATAAAAGTGAAAGCATTTGCAGTTAAAAGTGTAAAATGGTAAACATTAATACTGAATGAGAATTAATGAAATGTACATCTCTGGTTACATATGTAAGACTTTTTTTTTTTTAATTAGGGAACGAGATGCTGCGTCATGACATTGACTATGGGAACGCCCCTGTGTAAGCTGGTGTCTAAAACATGTGGAAACACAGCAATTTCATTGGCCAAAGGCAAGGTCAGGTGACCAGCGTAATCGCATCATCATATAAATAGGTGCCTGAAATAAATATCATTAGATTCTTATTGCCTGAAGGAAGATGCTCAGGCATGCATAAAGTATGGCAAAAGGACGCTGCATCTCGTTCCCTTCTTAGAAAACTGGGTTACATACGTAACCAGAGATATTCACATTCGAGGGAACTCAACGCTGATTTTGATGCAATGGGAATGTTAATACCCACATCCCCATACTAAAAAATGACTGACCAGCAAGGTTGAAAAGTATGCATACACACAATTCCTGTAGCCCAGACAACAGATTAACCCAGAAGGACTTGAGAGCCTGGGGTTGAATCCATGTTCACTGTTAAACATTATGAATGTCTGTGGTGAGGGCCAGTCTTCCACAGCACAATCATCTTGTAAAGGTGCATGATTAGATAATGCCTTAAAAGAGGCCACACTCTAGTGGAGTGGCCTCTGATGCCTAGAGGCGAAGCCATTCCACACACCTCATAGTCAATCTAAAAATGCCTGACTAGCAAGGTTGTGAAGTACGCTACAAACCCTGTGGTCCACTGAAAGGATTAACCCAAAAGGACTTGAGAGCCTGGGTTTGAATCTATGTACAAACTGTAAAACCTTATAAATATGTGCGGAGAGGACCAGCCTATAGCAGCATAAACATCTTGTAAAGGCGCACCCTTAGATAATGATTTAGAAAAGGCAACACTCAAAGTTGAGTATGCTTTGATGCCTAGAGGCGAAGCCATTCCATGCACGTCAGAGGCAAAATAAATCACATCAACAATTTAATGCAACAAACACTGCTTGGTGGCAAGGGAACTTTTGCTGCATCCCTCAAACCAGACCAACAGTTGTTCATGCCACAAGCCTGAGTGGTCAACGTAAATCTTTAATGCCCTGACTGGACATAAGAGGTGAAGACTCTCCTGCTCCAGCAAGTCAAGCGGCGGAGAGGAGAAGGCTTGAAGAGTGACTGGAGGAACTGTTGAGAAAGACCTTCGGAACATAACCCAACCTTGGGTGCAGTATAACTTTGACCTGTCTAGAGGCAAAATCTAAGCATGGCAAGGCTATTGAGAGGACCTGCAAATATCCTACTCTTTTAAGCAAAATAAGGCTGACTCCATAGGCTCAAACGGAGCCTCTGACAAACCTTCCAGGACTATGGGAAAATCCCAGAAAGGAACTTGCAGTCTGCAGATAGGCCTTAGCCATCTGCCATTGCACAGAAAAAAAGTTTCTTTCTGGCACCACACAGAAACAAGATACTTGGGGTTGCCTCCCCACTGAAGCTCCATCAATGCGAACGTAAACTCAAGTGTATCAGGGGATAGCCCTGCTGAAAGACACTCCTGCAAGAACTCGAGCACTGAAACAACTGGGTAGTGGACTGGGTCAAGGAGGTGCTGGGTTCACCATGATGCGAAGACATGCCACTTTAGGGCATACAATTTCTTCCTGGGGGGAGCTCTAGCATGTAGGATGGTCTCTACAAACTCAGTTGAGAGACTGGAATCTGTGAGTTGGTACCGTTCTTGGCCAAACCACAGCTTCCAAATCTCTGGGCAGGGGTGGAGAATCAAACCCCGAGCTTGAGACAGAAGGTCACTCCTGGTCAGAATCTCCCATGGAGAGCCTTCCAGGAGAGATATTAGGTCAGAGAACCAGAACAGAACCATTAGCAACAGGCTAACTCCATTCTGGTCAACTCTCGTTAGAACTCCCGGGAGCAGAGTGATTAGGGAAAATGTGTACAGACGCAGCCTCAGTCATGTCTGCACAATTGCATCCAGCCCTATTGGAGCTGGAGGTATGAGGGCAAACCAGAGGGGACATTAGGTTGACTGAACAGGTGAACAGATCCACTTCCACTCTGTCGTACCTCTTACAAATCAACTCCATCAGTCTCCATTCCCTGGGCCTCTGTCCCTGCCTCAACAGGATGTCTTCTCCCAAGCTGAATGCCCTACAATATAAACTGCCCCCAGGAAGAGCAGCTTGTTCTCGGTCCAGAGCAGGACCTGCTGCACCAACCTAAACAAGGGCTCAAACACAGCAAGCCCTTGTGATTACATAGGAGACTACTGATGTGTTGTCCATCTGGACAAACACATGGTAGCTCCTCAGATGTGAGAGAAGTATTTCCATGTTAGAAATACAGCCCTCATCTCTAAGCAATTTGTGTGCCATATGAGATGATGGCCTTCCTAGAGAACGTGAGCTGGAAGGCCACCCAAAACTGCACTCCATCCTGTGAGAGAGGCATCTGATAGGCAATAGTCTTGCGACGGCAACACGCCATAAGAGTAGGACCCTAGATAACACCGGGGTCTTTTACAGAAAAAGGTAAGAAACATCTGCGCGTAACCCTTGTCACTCAAACATCCGGCTTCCTAAAGACAAAGAAGCTGATGACATTTATTTCAGGTGCCTATTTATGGTCTTGATGACGCACTTATGCTACATCACCTGGTATGACATTTCCACACATGCTTCAAAGACCTGCCTATGCAGGGGCATTCCCAAAGTCACAACGCAGCGTTGAGTTCCCTCATAAGGGATTTGTAAAATAATGTGCACCTTACCCTTCTGGATAGAACACAAAGGAATATGAAAATGAACATCCCCTGGAACACATTGGCGAAGGTAAAGAGATACGCTGTGAGGGTGGTCTCATATAATATGTGCATGACACCAAATGTCCAGGTAACTCCCAGAACAAACAGAAGAGCAATAGCTCCTCTTGCACAAGACCTGTGGAATAATTATTGAATAGCAAATGTTAAAAATATGTTTGTAATATTTTTCAGGCTGCCTTTTGATTAGTAATTTTAGTATTTAACTATGATGACATGCCCTAAGAAGAGAATTAAAATGTAAAAGTTAAGTCACATGTAATGTCCACATGTATATGGAAATGATATAAGATTTATTTACCTGATATTTTCATAGTGACTGATTTCAGGTTTCTTTACTGCAGTGTGACGATAAACCTTAAAGATTATCACAGCAAATGCCAGCAAATTAACCTGTGAGGGAGAGGGAAAATTGGCTTCGATGTAATATTTATCCAACAAGAAAGTACACTATGAACTGTATGCAGCAATTCGTTTGATTAATTAAACAGCATTTTTTTTTTTTTTTACATTTATTGAGAGCTCTAATTAAATTACATTTTGGATATCAATGTATCTAGATTTATTTGTGGTAAGTCAATCTGCTGTATTAAAACATCATAGTTCTAATGAAAAGGGTTGTGTTAGAGTAACGTCTCAGGTTACGTATGTAACCATGGTTCCCTGAGAACAGGGAACGAGACTCTGCGTTTTACCGCATATGGGGAACGTCACACGTGAACCGATGTCTGTAAGCAAGAATCAAACCACTCCAATCCTATTGGCCGGCGACAGCCTATGACATCATCATAGCGTGACCCGGAAGTATAAAAGGAGTGCCTAGAGAATCAGTCAGTATCTTATCGTCTTGAGGGACTGTTCAGCAGGCAGCCCTGAAGCATGGCAAAGCAACGCAGAGTCTCGTTCCCTGTTCTCAGGGAACCATGGTTACATACGTAACCTGAGACATTCCCTTTTGAAAGGGAACTCAACTCTGCGTTTTACCGCATATGGGGAACGATATACCCATGCCGCCATGCTTGAGGAGAGTGCATGCCAAGATGGCTAGACAAACATCAAGCGGTTTCGAAAAAAACGCCAGATAGCAACTCACTCTCGGGTCACACAAAGGCTGTCAGTGACAGCATTCCCTACGGCCAACAGCCCAAGCTGAACCTCAAAGAGGCCTTCCGCAGAAAGCCTACCAAGGCTGCTTTAAGGCTTCTGGGACCAAATCTTCCGAAAAGAAGGTCCCTTTAAGGGAATGTGGCCAGGGAACCGAAGAGAACCCCGGCCAGCCACTAGAAGGGGGAACGGAGTCACCCCAATGCCACCAGGGAGGCCGACCTGGTCTGACGAAGGACAAACTTAGTCTTGGCCAACCCTGTCTGAATACAGAATCTCAACAACGCATTCTTCAAAGAAGACAGCAAGTAAGAGCGACTGCAGAAGGGGCAGTAAGCAACTCAAACCCGCGCGTAGAGACGGCCATCCTGGAGAGCAGAACTCAGCTGAATGCTATAAACCCTCTTATTGAGGAGAGTATACTCTGCTCAACCCTAGGATCTACTAAGCGCATAATTAATTGCACTGAGGAGGCTGTGCACTGAGAAAACCCTGCTACAGGGGAGCACAAACCAGCCTGGGGCTGACCTTAAACGGGAGGCCTCATGGAAGCCTTCAACCAATGATCAGCTTAGGGAGCTAAGCACTATTACAAAAACAACTCTAGCAGGGGAGTACAAAGCTCAACCTAACAGTTAGACCATACTGTAGGCACATAATCATGGAGGCCAGAGAGGGGCCTACAACATGACAAAAGTTCTACGTGAAGTAGAAACTACATATTTATGCTAATATACTATGTCACAACAGTGGTAAGTCCAAGAGCAGCCTGACAAGGCCGCACACTTGAACATCAAACTTGCTGGAAGCAAGAACAAACCACATGACTTCAGTAACAGCAGAAAAGATTGAGTGCCCACATAACAGTCCATCCAACACCATCCAGTGAGCAGTGCACTCAGTAAAAGAACCTTTTACTCTTTAAAGCAAGAGGAGTCCAACATACGCCATCATGAACTAAGGAAGGCCCAAAAACGGGCCTATAACCTCAGTCAGACATGTGGCATCAGCTCGTGGCAGTGTTTCGAGCTCCAGGAGGGACAAATAACCGAACTACAAGGAGGTAAATAAGTCACCTGGGGCCCTGACCAACCAGTAGCATACTCAGTAAAGCACCTCTAACTCTCTCAGTGAGAGGAGTACACTATAACATACACCAGCATGTTCTCAAAGGAGGCCCGGAGGGCCTACCTATCAACACCCGGCGCTAGTCTAGTGGCCACTAAAGTTCTAGGAGCAAAAATAGAACCAAGTTACTTACGAGGTAGCTACTTAGCTCAACTAGAGCAAATGGAAAAACCATGCTTAAGGAAGCAAATGCAGAAAAACCGAACAGCAGTGCGGTTTAACACAAAAACTCACCTGAAAGGCAAGCCACTCGGGAACGTACTCAGTAAAAGCACCTTTTACCCTAAAAAGTGAGAGGAGTACACAACCGAACTCCAACATGCTACACAGGAGGCCTACAAGGCCTACAACTTGCAAACACGTGGTGTCAGCTAGCGGCAATCACAACCCACCCATGGTGATGAGTCACAAAAAACCAACACCAGACTGTGCCAACATGTAATATGAAAGGAGGCCTAGTGGGGCCTTAAACCTCAACAACACGTGGCATCAGCTAGTGGACATCATGACCCAACCAGCCAGCAGGCCATGTAAAAACACCTTTTACTCTTAAAGCAAGAGGAGTACACACTCCGCCACAATACTCTACGAGAGGCCTGACCTAGGGCCTACTCTTAGCAGAGACGGGCATGGCTGATGGCGGTAATGGGTCCTGCAAGACCAACACAGAACTAGGAACTATACAACCTAATAAGGGATAGTAATACAAAGGGTGGTTTATAACAATAAACACCTAAACCTAGTCCTAGCCTGGGCCGCTAAGCTGTGGGCCTAAGGGGCCACACGCATAGCAGTGCCTCTGAATCTCCATAGATAAGAGAAAATAAAGCAACAAGCAAACAATGTCAGGCGGCCGATTAAGGCCGACCTAGACATAGATACTAACTGAAGTGACGAGTGCTAACTCAAACTTACTCTAGCAAACACCAGATGAGAAGCTACTCTAAACAACAGGTGGCTAAGAGGCGGCCATTTTGTGGCCTGCACAAATATCGTTCTAGCCAACCTATCAAACTTCAGTTTGCCCAAAAACCCCTCTTACTTTTTCTGATTACATACTTAGGAAAAACTATACAGGAACACAAGGTCAACATATTTAGAAACATAAATATAGACCCAGCTCACTTTCCTGTGGCTCGAAGACCAAAGACTCTTTCTCTTTTCTTTAACAAGGAAGAACGGAATCTAGGGTTCTCTTTAAAACCTAAAAGAGCCTCTTCCACTATCAAGCCTGAAGGCGGGCCTATAGAAAAATATTAACAAAGGCCCAGCCGTCACCCTGACTGTTAAAGAAATGCCTGAGTATGTTAAATTAATTCCAAAACCCAGGAGGTGGAGGAAGAAGGGGCGAGGGCAGATGTAAAGCCACCCTCGCAATGAGAGGGAATCGATTACCAACACTACTGGCGTATGTGATCGATCACCTCCCCTTCTTCCTCCTCGAGTCCAGCCGTCTCTGCGACTTGCTCCGAAAAGGAGGAGGTGCCCGAGCGGCCATACTGGACTTCTGACCCTGTCTCTGAGCCTCAGCTCGAGACGGACCTCCTGGCTGTCTACATGCTCAGAAAAAACTATACAGGAAAAACAAGGTCGCCATATTTTAAAACATAAAATATAGACACAGCCTACCTCCCTGTGGTTCGAAGACCGAAGATTCCTCATTCTCCTTTTCCTCTACATGAAAGGATGGAATCTAGGGTTCTTCTAAGCCTAAAAGATCCTCCCATTATCAAACCGGGCCGTCAGTAAAATAATCACTATGGGCCCAGCCATCAGTCTGACCATATAAAGCATCTGAGCATGATATATATTTATAAAATATATATACATGTATACATTTAAAAAAAAAAAAAAAATATATATATATATATATATATATATATATGTAGCTGGGGGATTGATTACAAACGCTGCAGTGTATACAATCGATCATCCATCTCAATCTCGCGTCTTCCCCCTCCCGTCTGTCTGGGCCCAGATATAAATCTGAACCGCTAAGGTTTTTCCATGCCCTCCCGATCTCAAACATGGAGATCAGGAAGGAATGGAAAGCTTGCAGGAGCTGCAGATCCATGGACAGAAAGGAACCGCTCGTCGAGCCGTCCACATGCGGTCTCTTTCTTAACGCGCCCTTACGGCAGCCGCAGACCGCCAGAAGAGCGCCCCACAAACTCCAGCAGCTCCGCATATACAGTGGCCAGAAGAGCGCTCGCTGCCGGACGTGATGACGTCAAACATGGACGTCATAGTCATCCAACAACTCATCCTCGTCAGCCCCGGGGGGCTGAGAGAAAATACACCTCTCTCAAACTTCCCAACGAGCTCACCCGTAAACCCCATGATTGCAGCCGCCGTTTTGCCTCAAACACAAATGGGGCCAGAATCACCAGGCGCAAATGCGGAGACCTCTTCCCTTGAGAAGAGTGTCAATCGAGAACGGAGCGTCCCGACAGGGAGACAGCGCCCTCAAGCACTGTCTATGCGCGCTCCACTCCCAGATAGAAAACACCCAGAAATGTGTATATCAATTGTCAAAACCTGGGACACGGATGAACACACTCTCTTGAAACGTTTGTAAGGCATAATATAAGATTCCCTTACCGGATTCGATTACAATCGCGATCAGACAAAACAGTCCCGAAAGACGAAAAGATACTGCCTGATTCTCTAGGTGCTCCTTTTATACTTCCGGGTCGTGCTATGATGATGTCATAGGCTGTCGCCGGCCAATAGGATTGGAGTGGTTTGATTCCTGCTTTCAGACATCGGTTCACGTATGACGTTCCCCATATGCAGTAAAACGCAGAGTTGAGTTCCCTTTCGAAAGGGAACTGAGATTTATTGCTGAGTGTACATGAGCCCAGAAGAGTATTCATGGGTTATAGACTGTCTATATTACAGTGTTGTTACTGGATGTTACACTAACACAAGAGGAGATACTCACCAGAATGATCAGACAGGCTGGTCCTATGAAACTCCAGATGAAGTTATTTTCAGTGCTCAGCCAACACCTTAATAAGACATTAATAATATAAAATAATTACAATTATTGTAAAACTAGATTTACATTGTTTGAAGAAAATATGTTTTATATTATCCACCTTATTTTACAACACGGAAGTAAGCTATTTTATTGTGAATGTGTGAGAATTCCAATTTGTTAGCCACTAGAGGTACAGTAAATAACTAGAACAATAATAAAATGACTATAGTGACTATTTGCGCTACAAACCAGTGTGTTTATGATTACAACAGGAAAAAAATATATAATATGAAAACAAATACCAGTTTGCAATATCAAGCAGCATTACAAACAATTTTTGTACAGCTAAAATAACTGGAAGTTATTATTGTTATTATTGTTTGCAAGTTAATATTGGCCAAGTAAAAAAAAAAAAAAAAAAGGTGGATTGCTCATAGTAATAGTGATGCTTTTCTTAGCAAATACCATTACAAATTCTAATAACTTACACAGTACTGGTGCCATAATATTTATAGCCAAGTGTTGCAGATATTGTGACGACCACTGCAGGGCTCCCATAACCAAATATGTAGAAGTTCCGGTGGAGGAAACCTTTGTTATAGATGACACCAACAACGATGAGATATAAATGGATCCCCTCTATACACATCCAAGCAAACGCAGCCAAGAAGAAATAGTGCAGCAGGCCAGCAATAAGAGAACAGAACCACTGAAACAAACAGTGAACAAACATGAATCAACACTACATTGCACTACATTACTTAATATAGGCTACTTTTGTATAGGGTTTATGTTGTCATCTGACACATTAATAAAGTCAGAGGAGTGAACCTTGTGTGCAATCTTGTTAATCCCGATGAGGAAGATGAACTGAGCCATGAAGAGGCTGCAGCAGAGGTTCTTGTGGATCGTGGTTCTGGTGTTCTGAATGTCTCGGAAGAACCAGAATGTGAAGATACACAGCGACAGACATATTAAGGAGATCACCATTCCCAGCTGCGTTATCCTTGTCAGAATGTTATAATGTGCAACCAACTACATAAAGCAGAGCAGGAAAAGGCATTTAGGATGGAATAATAGCATACATTGAAGAAAAGGTGTGTGAGGCTTCTGGGTGGTTTTATAGCACATTGTTATGTGGCTGTTATGATGCCAAAAGTGATTATGATATTTTAGATTCCTAGATATAGTTTGGGTTCCTGCTTCAATGTTTTATTGTCTGCCAGCTATTTCTTATTATCAATGCTTAAAACAGTTGTGTTGCTTAATATTTTTACTGTAACTTTTGATCAATCTTTGCTGAATAAAAGTATCGATTTCTCCAAAAAAAAATAAAAAAAATAAAAATAAAAATAAAAATAAATCGTACTGACCCTAAAACTTTAAACAGTAATGCAATTTTTATTTTAAAGGGTCAGATCATGTAGAAATAACTATTTTGTGAGGAGGACAGTTGAGGACAGCACCAGTTCAGACTTACATTGGCTTGAGCAGAGGACATGAGAATAGCAAAGTGTGTCAGGTGATTACAGGAACACGAAGTATGAGTGGAATTCACACGAGTGCGTGTACAGCCGTCCAAACTCCAGTGTCCCATCATACTCTGGGAATACTCCCAGAATGCACACTTAGTCTCATCATGGGCAGGATCTATCTCCTTTATGAAAAAGAAAAACTTGTTCAATGCATATTAAAATGACATTCAAAGCCACAACTATTTCAAGTTACTTAATCAATCTGTCACACTGCACCTGTGTGTGTTTGAGAGTGAAGGTCACATTGCTCAGTGCAAATGTCTTAGGGCTGCTGATGGCTGCTGCTATTACTGGAGAATTAACTGTAATTTCACCCGCTGCTGCATAGCGAGAGTAATCGGCCACACCAGGGTCATCAGTTGGCTTTAAAAGATCCCCGATACTGTTATAGATTAGAAATACAATGGAGGTGCTGCCTACAGCAGAGACCGATAAAAAAAAGACATGCATTTGAATAATTCTGTGCATTTATTTTCAAGTTGCTATGAACTTTTAAGAAAGAACATCTACAAACCATTATTGCTTTTGTTTTTTGCATTCTTAGGGATCAGTGAAATGGAGTTTCCTTGGATGTTGGTTGAAACTGGATTTTTATGTGCTTGGTGGGGTTTAAAAGTGTATAGTTTCATTTCTGGAAATCATTCAACACAATGATTAGCACGTTTTCATAAAAAGCAGTTTCAACAAAACAAACAAACAAAAACACTGTTTAATTCAATGTACAACATGACAACATTTCAGGTATTATGGAATCACAAGAAAAAAAACAATCAAATGTGATTCATCATGCAAGGACTTCTATAAAATGACTCAAAAACATTTTTTTGTTTAATAATAACAAACCTTTTTTTTTTTTTTACTATAATGTACAATGATTTTATTGTTAAATATAATATAGAACTTTATTTTCGTTATTTTCTGAATATTGTCATACTTTTTATTTCCAAAAGCTATTAATCTTGTTGTATTTGAGTACAAATTTTCTCATTCAACATATACAGTTAACTAATTAGGAGGTTTTTACGTTATTTTTCAGTTCATTTTTTTAAATAGTGTATCTAAGATGTTGGTGTCTTTCTTTCTTCAGTAGAAAAGAAATTAAGGTTTTTGAGGAAAACATTCCAGGATTTTTCTCCATATAGTGGACTTCACTGGGGTTCAACGAGTTGAAGATGCAAATGTCAGTTTCAGTGCAGCTTCAAAGGGCTCTACACGATCCCAGATGAGGAATTAGGGTCTTATATAGCCAAACGATCGGTCATTTTCTAAAACAAATATATATATATATATACTTTCTAACCACAAATGCTTGTCTTGCACTGCTCTACGATGTGCCATGCATTACGTTGAAAGGTCACGCATGATGTAGGTGAAAGTAAGAAATATAAAAATAATTCATGCACTGTAAGAAATAAAAATCCATAGAAAACAGAAAATGTACTGGTAATTTTATACCAGGATATTATCCAAGTTTATGGACATTTCTTTTAAACCTTATGCTCATACAAATAAAGGTTCATGATTGCCATCTATCATTCATTGAAGAGCCTTTAACATCTATGGAACCTTTCCATTGAACAAAAGGCTCTTTTTAGTTAAAGAAGAAGGATCTTCAGATTATTAAATGTTCTCCACACAAAGAAAGAAAAACATTTTCTTTTACTGAAAGGTTTTTTTTGGGGGGGCCGAACATTCGTTCTTATTTTACATTGCTGCAAAAAACAAAAAAACAAAAACAAAAAAACAACAATATATTGTAACCTATATGTTTTTAATACAACACAATAAAAAGGCATAATTTAATCTATGGGTTAAACACCTGTTAAAAATCAATATGGAAAATTCCCTTATTATAACATTAGGCCCTGTTTTTATAGTATATAAGCCACAAAAATCTCACCTACTTCACCGGCATCCACCTGCATCTGCGTAGTGTGTGTGTATCCAGCAGACAGGGCCAGTGTTTCCTTCTCTGCTGTGTGAAGGAGTGTGGTGATGTAATACTTTTTCAAATCCTCATTAATCCTGTCCCATTCCACCTTTTCATCCTTCTCGACTAAGTTATTCACACTAAAAACCAAATTCTACAAGAAAAATACAGAAAACAAAATATCTCAGGTTACGACTGTGACCATGGTTCCCTGAGAAGTCTGATGTCAATGCTATGGGGGAACACCTCAGCGTGATGTCTAAAGCACGTGTGCAACTATCCAATCCTGATTGGTTCAATGTCTCCCTGTGATGTGTGATGGCATACCGCGGAAGCTATAAAGGTTACCCAGAGCAAAGCAGCACTATCTTCTGATTGGCTGAAGCAGGCTGCTCACAGGCACTGCACCATACTAACAAATTCCTGTCCTAGTGTGAAGCTCTCCAGGCACAAATTAGGACAAAAGCACTTGAGACCCTGGTATGAAGTCCAGGTCCAGGCTGGGGAACCCTGCCTGGGTGAACCGAAGCAAACCAACAGCTGGTCAGTCTTACGCCACTGAGCAGTCCAGTGGGCATAAGTCTCAAGGGCCCTAACTGGGCAAAGCAAATTAAGCTTTTCTTGTTCGCTGACATGAAGGGAGGAGGATGAAAGGCCTGCAAGATCATTGAATATGCCCTGTTTTTTGGATGTTAAAGCACATAGCCTAAATTGCCTTGACCCTACCCAGGGCATATTATAGGCATACGGAGGCACATGACAGTGCCTACAAGTCTCCTACCCTCTTAAAGGACCTAATAGCCAACAGAAAATCCATCTTTAAAGTTAGTAACTTCTCTGAAATCAAATCCAGGGGCTTGAAGGGTGCCAGGCACAACCCTTCCAGAACCACGGCCAAATCCCAGGCTGGAATTCTTACATGGACCGCAGGCCTCAACCTTAACTCTCTGGAGTCTGAGGCTCTGGAGAAGTTTTGACATGCTCTGACATTTGTGCTTTTTTCAGTTGTTTATAAACATATTAATGGAAAAGGTGTCATTACACATTCAGCAAGAACTAGGCTACCATAATAGGTGAGCAACATATATGTACATGTTTGTATTTTTGAAGGAATAATGTTTATGCGTGGTTATTGAAAAAACAAAAAACTTAAGTCACTGAAAAAACAAATATTAAATATGTGTTCGCAAGACTTCTGGGTATTGGAGGTTGTAGACTAAAATTTTTGCTTTTAAAAATTATCCTGCCTACTCCTTCATATAAAACAATATATTGATTTAAATTTTGTAAGACACTTTTTGTCAAGACACACAGTATGCATGGATCTTCATGAATAATGCTGTGATTCACACCTGAGAATACAAAGACCTGCATAATGACCTGCATAATAAGCCCTTTCAGTCAGGTAGGCTATGTGAAAAAACCCACTGATAACAGGATCATATCAGCTGTATTAACGTTAATATAATGTCCACCATTGACAGAAAACATGATTTTTGTGATCTCATGCATGCACGTACTATTGCACATCATGTGAAGAAAATTTTGTGTAGGCCTATTATAGTTTAAATTACAGTACCAGTCAAAGTGTCTGAACATTCATGTTACCTCTATGGCATTTCATATAGGCTTTTAGCTTAAAAGCATGCACATTTGGAGAAATATTGATGGATTCTCATATGTTTATGTCAATTTTCTATACAGAGGAGTAATATTTATTCAATATTTATTGTCATCACTATGAGCGCTGGATACTCTGATGTGCCAGCGTTGAAATGTTGTCAATTCATACTTGCCGGAGGGTGCTCTGTGCACATTTAGTCCACAAATGAACAGGCATACCATGTGACATTCCAGGAACTAACAGAGGCTTCCAGAGATCACTATAACCATGGCTATAACATGCAAATAGACACTTTTTAAGATAATAAATACACGATTGTGACGATGTATACATGTATTGCCTCAGAATTTGCGTCTGAATAGCGCTTGCTCAGTGGGCATGGCCGAATTAGTGGATAATGAGCTTGCTCACGGACGTCTGACATGTCTCTCTTTTCATACAGATTACATGAACAGAGATTCTGTTCAGCAGTGTTTCTGTTGTGACTCTACGGTCTCTTCGGTAGGCCTTCACCCTGTAGAATTCTAAGGGTCATGCAGATTGTACTCCCTTGTTAATACAAGGTGTTATCGGAGTGCTTCGCTTATAGCTCTGTTTTTGAACTGGGGGCTAGTCCCCAGCAGTAATAGGTTTTTCTGGTAGGTGCGCATAGACTTGCTTCAAGGGTAGGACCTTATATTTAATATTGCCTACCACATTAATCTGACGTCGCTAGCTTGGAATCTTTGAATCTAAATCGCTGTTACAACGCGTTTGCATCTCGCTAGCTTGTTAACTTGTCATCAGTCTCTTGCGCGCTCCTTTTTCAACACGTTCATCAAACAGCTGTGGTAAGTCAGATCAGTCTACAAACACGGTGAGTCATGTCATCCTCTTCTAGCATTGTTACCTGTTCCATTTTCCACATGTTCAGCATAGCTCTCTTGGTCAGCGACGAGGGATTTACATGTCATAAATGTAGGGAAATAGTCAGGCTGACAGAGAGAACCTCAGAATTAGAGACACGCATCCAAACTTTAATCGAGGTTAGTAAGAATGCAAGGGCTTCAGATACTGTTTTGGATGCGACTAGCTTAGTGAACTCTGTACATTGTTCGGTTCCGGCTGTAGAGCCCGTGCAGCAGGAAAACACAGTGGAAAACACCACTCTTCCGTTCCAATAAGAACATCAAACAGGTTCTCCCCACTCAGTGACGCACCCACTGAGAATCCTGTTGAAAGTGCCCTAGTTATTGGCGATTCTATTACACGGAACGTGAAAATAGAGACACCAGCCACCATAGTCACATGTTTGCCGGGAGCCAGAGCACCTGACATCAAAGCAAATTTAAAAGTGCTGGCTAATGCTAATCGTAAATATTCTAATATTATTATTCACGTTGGCACTAATAATGTTCGACTTCGCCAGTCGGAGATCACTAAAATTAACATTAAAGAGGTGTGTGAACTCGCAAGTACAATGTCAGGAGAAGTAATTTGCTCTGGTCCCCTTCCTGTTCGTCGGAGTGATGAGATAGTTAGCAGATTGTCATCACTCAATGGCTGGCTGTCTAAGTGGTGTCCACAAAATAATATAGGTTTCACAGACAATTGAAAAAGTTTTTGGGGCAGACCTGACCTGTTGAAAAGAGACAGTATTCATCCCTTTTGGGATGGTGCTGCTCTTCTCTCTAGTAATATCGCACATAGTCTTAGAGCTGAAACATGACAAACTGGGGCCCAGGTCAGGAAGCAGACAGACCGGCTAAACCGACCATCTGCTAGCTGCCTCACATTACAGAAGTCAGATAAATCCCAACACATAGAAACTCTTACACCTAGATATTATCACATAGAGACTGTGTCTGTACCCCGAATTAGTAAAAACAAAAAACTTCCAAACCCATTCAATGGTAAAAATTTAATTGATGTTCAACAAATAAAAAATAGAGATAATAATGATAAACAAATGATAAAGCTTGGGTTGTTAAATATTAGATCCCTTTCTTCAAAATCACTTATTGTAAATTATATTATCACAAACAATAATCTAGATGTTCTGTGTTTGACAGAAACTTGGCTAAAACTGGACGATTACATTACTTTAAATGAGTCTAGCCCTCAAGGTTATGATTATCGACACAATCCTCATCAGAAAGGCAAAGGGGGAGGTGTTGCTGTAATTTATAGTAATATTTACAGTATTAGTCAAAAGTCTCTCAAATATAATTCCTTCGAAGTGATGGTACTTTACGTAACATTATGTAAGTTGACATTTGTGTTGACTACTGTATACAGGCCACCAGGACACCATACAGACTTTATCAAAGAATTTGCTGATTTTCTATCGGAGTTAGTACTACCTGCAGCTAAAGTCCTTGTTGTTGGTGACTTTAATATCCATGTAGATAATGAAAAAGACTCCTTGGGATTGGCATTTGCAGACATTCTAAACTCTATTGGTGTTAGACAACACGTGTCAGGACCCACTCATTGTCGTAATCATACTTTAGATCTAATATTGTCACATGGAATTGATATTGATGCCGTTGAAATTCTGCAGCAGAGTGACGACATCTCAGATCATTATCTAGTCTCGTGTATACTACATTTAGTCAAAGCAGCTAAACTGCCTCCCTGCCATAAATTTGGTAGAACCATCACTTCTACCACTAAAGAACGCTTTATAAATAATCTTCCTGATCAGTTTCATCGCCTTAGCATACCAGACAGCTCGATGTTGCAACAGAAACTATTGCCTCTGTCTTTTCCAGCACATTAGACTCAGTTGCTCCTTTGCGTTTAAAAAAGATTAAGGAAATTAATCCAACGCCATGGTACAATGAGCACACTCGGGCCCTAAAGGTAGCAGCCAGAAAAATGGAGTGCAGCTGGAAGAAGACAAAACTAGAAGTATTTCATGGAGAGAGAGAATGATTGAGTACAGAAAGGCCTTAAAATCTGCTAGATCTGCCTATTTTTCAAAACTTTTAGAAGAAAATAAACAAAACCCTAGGTATTTATTTGATACAGTGGCTTCAACTTCTGATGTTTCCAAAAGAGCACAGCAGTAATGACTTTATGAACTCCTTTACTTGCAAGATTGATAATATTAGAAAAAAAATTATAACCACGCAACCGTCTAATACAGTATTGCGTCAGACAGTGCATTGTAGTGTCCCTGAGGAAAAATTCAATTAATTTACTGCTTTAAGAGAGGAAGAATTGTCTAAACTTGTTAAATCGTCAAAATCAACAACATGTATGTTAGACCCTATACCGAGTAAGCTATTGACAGAGATGCTTCCAGAGGTCATAGATTCTCTTCTTAATATCGTAAATTAATCTTTATCACTAGGATACGTACCAAAAACTTTTAAGCTGGCTATTATTAAACCTCTTATTAAAAAACCACAACTTGATCCTAGAGAATTAGTCAATTACAGGCCGATCTCAAATCTCACTTTTCTGTCAAAAATACTTGAAAAGGCAGTATCATCACAACTATGTTCCTTTTTAGAAAGAAATAGTATCTATGAGGATTTCCAGTCAGGATTTAGACTGTACCATAGTACTGAGACTGCTCTCATTAGAGTTACTAATGATTTGCTCTTATCATCAGATCGGGGTTGTATCTCTCTATTAGTGTTACTGGATCTTAGTGCTGCATTTGACACTATTGATCACAATATTCTTTTAAATAGACTCGAAAATTATGTTGGCATTAGTGGAATTGCATTGTCATGGTTCAAATCATACTTATCTGACCGTTATCAGTTTGTAGTAGTAAATGAAGAGAGGTCATATCGATCACAAGTTGAATATGGAGTACCGCAAGGCTCAGTACTAGGACCATTGCTTTTCACTCTGTACATGCTACCCTTGGGAGATATCATTAGGAAGCATGGTGTTAGTTTTCACTGTTACGCTGATGATACTCAGCTCTATATTGCTTCACGCTCTGACGAAACTTACCAATTCACAAAATTAACGGAATGCATAGCTGATATAAAAAATTGGATGACAAGTAATTTCCTACTACTAAATTCAGAAAAACAGATATTCTAATTTTTGGACCAAAAACTTCTTCACGTAATAATCTAGAATATTGTCTAACACTTGATGGCTGCTCTGTTAGTCTTCGTCGTCACTTAGGAACCTGGGTGTGCTCTTTGATACCAATCTTTCATTTGCCATGTTTCTAGCATCTGTAAAACCGCATTCTTCCATCTTAAAAATATATCTAAACTACGACATATGCTCTCAATGACAAATGCGGAACAGTTAGTTCATGCGTTCATGACCTCAAGGCTAGATTACTATAACGCTTTACTGGGTGGTTGTTCTGCTCGCCTGATAAATAAACTACAGCTCGTACAAAATGCAGCAGCTAGAGTTCTTACTAGAACTAGGAAGTATGACCATATTAGCCCAGTTCTGTCAACACTGCATTGGCTTCCTGTTAAACATCGTATAGATTTTAACATCTTGCTAATTACTTACAAAGCACTAAATGGTTTAGCTCGCCAATACCTGAGCGAGCTATTAATGCATTACAGTCCTTCGCGTCTATTGCGATCTCAGAATTCAGGCCAGTTGATAACACCTAGAATACCACCTGCAGTTCATTTTGATAGATCCTTCTCCTATTTGGCACCTAAACTCTGGAACAATCTTCCTAGCATTGTTCGGGAAGCAGAGACACTCTCACACAAAAACGCATCTCTTTAACCTGGCATACACATAACACATTATCAATTTATTTTTTCAAATCCGTTAAAGGATTATTAGGCTGCATAAATTAGGTCAGCCGGAACCGGGAACACTTCCTATAACACCAGATGTACTCGTTACATCAGAAGAAGAATGGCATCTACGCTAATATTAGTCTTTCTGTTTATCCTGAGGTTTACCATAGTCAACTGGATCCGGGCCGCATCCAGGTGAGACCAAGGACCTGTGCCTTGACACGACCACAACACAGCCCTGAAGTATCAGCAGAGATTGAGTCAACTAGATCATCCACTGTGAAGGCCCTAATCAACATGACAACCAGTGGCGCAGCTCCTCAACAACCGTCCATACCGGTGTGATGAATACGATCCTCAGCGGGATAGAACTGAATTAAATACTTTGAATGTTGTGATCCTATCTGACTTATGATAGCAACCTGAGTCGTAACAAAGCACGGTTTGCCAGAGGAGAACTGGCCCCCCGACTAAGCCTGGTTTCTCCCAAGGTTTTTTTCTCCATTTTAACACCTGTTTGCCACCTGATGTCACCTGTTGGAGTTTGGATTCCTTGCCGCTGTCGCCTTTGGCTTGCTTAGTTAGGGACACTTGACAATTGACATTTGATATTCAACAGTGCTTTGATCTGCCTGCATTGACACTATACTTTAAGAGCTGCTGTGCAGCCAAAATAATGTACCAGTTATCAATGTAAAGCTGCTTTGACACAATCTACATTGTAAAAAGCGTTATATAAATAAAGGTGACTTGACTTGACTTGACTTCAGATAATAGGCCTCAGCAGGCCTCTCTGAGTCCCCAGCAGTGTGGGTTTCTGGCAGCTAGTGAATGCTTGTTATAATTTGTTGGCCTTAGCATGCCTCTCTGAGAGTTATCAGGCCTCCCTGTGGGCGAGCCCCAGTGTTGCAGGCTTTGACAGCTAGCTAGACCTGCTATCAGGTAGCTGGACTCAGCAGGCCTCCCTGAGTATTAGCAGGCCTCCCTGTAGGCGAGCCCCAGTGTTGTAGGCCCTAGAAAGCTAGCTAGCAGGTAGTTGGCCTTAGAAGGCTTCCCTGAGAGCCAGCCCCTAATAGGTGGGTGCATGGCGGTTTGCAATGCTACTTCAGCCAGTTAATTTTTTGCTTTTGAGGTGTTTGGTCTTACTGGCCCCCTCTGAAGGCGAATTCACCACAGCACGGGTACTTCTCTACCAGTTAAGACTCGGTATCAGGTAGTTGGCCACTGTAGGCCTCCCTGATGCGAGTCCCCAGCAGTTGGGTATCGGACAGCAAGGCCATGTTGTCAGGTAGTTGGCCTTTCTGGCCCTCCTAAGACCTCACGTTACATGTAGCTGGCTTGGCTATCTAGTTTACCTAGCTTTTGACTCCCCTTACTCTGATGTAGATTTGAGTACTTAGCTTCCTAATTCTGGTCAGAGGTTGAAGGGTTCTCTCGATGCCTCCCGAGATCCTCCCTTAGGCTGTGAGCATTTCCCTTGTGAGGGTTCCTTTTTAGAGTGCACGGCCTCCTTAGCGCCTTGAGACATTTGTAGATCTTTGTAGATCCTAGGATCGAGCAGATGTAGTCCCCTTGCTTGCAAGGGTAGATAGCGCTTTGCTGAGTCCTGCTCTCCAGGATGCCCGTTTTTAGATCCGGTTTAAGTTGGTTACGGCCCTTTTGCAGTCCCTCTTTCTGGATGTCTCTTTGTGAGACTTATGCTTCTAGAGGCTCTGTTTCTGAGAAAACAGACAGATTGTTGGCAGACTAGGTTACTAGTACAGCTAGAAGCCGGGTCAGCCTCCCTGGTGGCATTTGGGGTTGACTTTGTTCCCCTGAGAATTGGGAACAAAGTTCTCTAAATGGACCCCTTCTGTCGAAGTTGTTGGTTCCAGGCCTTTGTGCAGCCTTGGCAGGCCTTCATATGTAAAATATGGAGGCCGCTTTGAGACTTATAGCTGAGGCTTTGATCGCTGGGAGCGCTGTCACTGACAGCTCAGTTGTGACCCGTAGGGTGAGTGGGTCTGGCGTTTCATTTGAATTTGCCTGATTCTGACAGTTGTCAATGCCATACGTTGGCATGCACTCCCCTCGGCATGGCGGCGTGGGTATATCGTTCTCCTAGCGCTCTGGTGCAGCGCAAGTTCCCTTTTCAAAGGGAATGTAACCGTGTTTCCCTGAGAACAGGGAACGAGACGCTTAGCCATGCCTCAGGGCCTGCCTGCCTGCATACAGTCCCTTCAGACGATAAGCGGATGACATGTCGCCAGCAGCCATATCACCCTGTAGCCCAAGACTGGTTGCTCACTGAAGCTACGCAGGGCTGAGCCTGGTTAGTACCTGGATGGGAGAACTCCTGGGAAAACTAGGTTGCTGCTGGTAGAGGTGTTAGTGAGGCCAGCAGGGGGTGCTCACCCTGTGGTCTGTGTGGGTCCTAACGCCCCAGTATAGTGATGGGGACACTGTACTGTAAAAAAGCAATATTTGTTTATAAATCATTACAATTGATAACCCTTTACATCTGTCTGTGGGTTTTAGACACATTTAACCAATAAAGTATTAAAAAGAGCTTGTGACAAAACCTCTTAACTGGGATCTTAATCAGATCCTCAAACTGTCAGTTAAACCTCATAACTCCGCCACGCCTCTATTGTGAATGAAGTGTTGCACACAATTTAGACAGTCTCTGCTTGTTTGCAATGCAAGGGTAAATGAAGAAATGGCCCATGAATTGTCCCATAGCCATGCTCCTTCATCCCCATGATCAAAAAGAGTAGTTGGAGATTGTGGAGCTGGAGATGTGGGAGAACGGCTTATTCCAGAACCTCGACATCTCAGCGTACAGGTCTGGAAAGAATGGTAAGCGCCGACGTGGAAGTTGCATTTTACAGGGCAGGAAGTGCTCACCCAGCTTGCTTTTACGATGTACCTCCTGCTTCTGTACAAGTGACAACCTCCACCAGCTCCTCATAATCAGGGGATAGAGGTGGTGAATCCAACAAATCCCCTGCCTCAATGCTCATGTTATCCACCTCCTCGGAGCTGGATAACGCTAACATCGAGCTCTCACACTTACATCGGGGCAATTCACTATACTTAAGTATTATTTTGGGGGAAAAATATCATTTTTATAATCTGTATATATATATATATATATATATATATATATATATATATATATATATATGATTTGTTTAATCCAATATAGGACATTTTGACCTTATTTATGGTTTCTTGTAATTTTTTGGGGTTAATTTTTTTTATTTTAAACTTTTTGTTGTAAACCTTTCAGGCTTATTAAAACTGTCAGGAGTGTTTCTCTCTTACACCATGCCCTGTGTGTGGAATGGCATATAATTTACCGTGATGGTTTCATTGATGTATTCCTCAGAACGTTCAGACTCATCTCCAGCGCCTAGTTTATGGCTGGCCATGGCCTCAATGTATGATATGAGGAGAACAGGGGAGAGTTCAGCTGATGTTTGATGTCTTATCTCTTTCAGACGCTCTGGAGTTGACAAATTAATCATCTACAACCCAGAGAGAGGATAAGAGTTTTAATATTCAGTCAAAGAAGGTATATGATACAATATAAATGACAGTATTTGAAAGATCATACATTACAGGGAAAATGCAGACAATACACAGATGTTCTAACATGCTTATATCATAGGCCTTAATCAGCAAGCACATTTCTGATCATGTATAAACTTCCTCAGGCAAATATGTTTATAACATGATTAGTCTTTTGTAGTTTATAAAGTCACATAAGCTTCTAACAAGGCTAGTACCAACCAACGAATAAGAAAATGGAATTAGTTTAAATGGTGCTGAAATGAGATAAGTAATGTTTTTATATTTGCCACAAGAGGAACTGCAGATCTGCAACTTTGCCAGCAGAGGACGCCATTCTCTCACACTTACATTATGATTAATGACTGAACGCTGTGAGGACCTAAAGAGCACCTGTGTTTTGTCCTGAGATTTTTGTCATATAACAATCAGGATTTAAGGAATGTCATCAATATTTCAGGAATGGTGTGAGAGGCCACACAGGAACATTCATAGATTAATTTAATTTAATTAAAAAAAAAAAAAAAAAAAAATGTAAAAAGGGCAAACTAATTTTTACATCATGCTTCACATTTTTATACATGTATTACAATATTAAAACTAACAAGCATAATACTAGGATATAAAACTAAGCTAATATAGCATTATAGTATTATATTATAATTTATGGTATATTAGCCTATATAACTTGGTTATTTAAAGTCATATAGTATTATAGTTGTTAGTTTTAATATTTTCATACATTTCCTGAATGTGAAGCATAATGTAATAATTGATTTGCCCTTTTTACAAAATCAAAATAAATATTTATGAATGTGTGGCCTCTCACACCATTCCTGAAATACTGATGACAGTTCCCAAAACATTCTGTCCACCCTGACTGCTACATGACAAAAATATCATGACAAAACTTCTAGAACAGCTGTTTCCTGAGCAAAAGCTGTTTTCAGCAAGGTGAGAGGAAAAACATTTGAGAGAGACGTGACTAAATTCTAGTCACACGATTTCCAGTTATCACTGAGTGTACAAGCCGTTTACCTATTACACACACAAGACTTTTAAAATTAAGACACCGTCACATTGTTAAATATGTATTTAAAACTTTCTATTCTGTATATGTACATAATTAATCAAATGTTTTCTTAATGTTCCCATTTTATATTTTTGTAACCAAAATACCATCATGCCAGTTGGTAAAAATGACTCATACTGTAAAAGTGAAGTTAGTTATGAGATATGCGCTAACATTTTGTGATCATTACATTCATGCATTTTTAAGTGTGCTTAGGAATCTAAATTCAAAAAGGGCCACTTTATATTATAATTCATACATTATTACACATAATATTGCACACTGATTATGGGTTTAAAGTGAATTATACCCATAAAAGATAACTATTACAATTGTGTATACTATTATTCACGTAACTGATGATTCATATGACTGATTGAATAAGATATAAATAAGATTATATATAAGTCATTATGAATGCATTAACATCATAATTCATAATATATATATATATATATATATATATATATATATATATATATATATATATATATATAGGTCTTACAGGAAATTTTCGTACTTTTCTTGTAAGGCCATAAGTTAGCAGAAAATTGATTTTATACAAAATACAGCAAAAGAAGTGATATTGTGAAATATCTGTGAAATATTTTTATAATTTAAAGCTGCAGTCCGGAACTTTTTTTGGTTAAAAATGATCCAAAATCAATTTTTGAGCAAGTACATAACCAGCCAGTGTTCAAAACTATCTCCTTATCTTAGCCCGATTCACAACGGTAAACTTGTAATAATGTTTTATAATAAGAGCGACCTGGTGGATTTCCGCGGGAAATTCGAGCATGCAGCAGTTCGTCTTTGCGTCACTACGTCACGTCTGTAAACAGAAAGGAAGGAGTTCCAGCAAGTAGCTATATCATGTGAGGATGTTGCTTGTAGCGGATCGTTTATAGCCTTTTCTCACAGCAGCTGAAATAGCTAAACTTATCATTTTGATGGCGGATTGTAATCCAGAATGGTCCAAATGACAATCATCAGTGACAACTGGAGATTCACCCGTAGTCAAAAGCAAAAGACTTCGGACTGTGGAGTGGCTACAGATGTTGAAATCTATAGGTAACACCAATACACAGTCACGCAATGCTGATGTTGTTAACATTAACAATTTGAGAACAAACTATAACAATAATAATAATTTGCACGTGATTCGAGCTAAGCTATTGTTAGACTTAATCATCATTGGCAGCATGATTTATTGTAGGCCTAATGCTTTTTTCCTCAGTTGGTCAGAACAAAAGTGGCAGAAATGTTACTTACTTGTTCAGCTGATATTCTCCAGTTAAAATTCTTATATTGGTCATACTTTCAAGACGTAGAATCTGTAATTCTGAAGTAGGCCTACAGTATCCACACCGTTGTTGTGTGATTGACAGCAAACATTAGATACATCCGCTGAGGAGTCGTGCCGAAGCACAACGCACGTAACAATAACAATTCCGCATATGACTGCAATTGCAGATTTCAAACAGAGATGGCGACAAAGAGGAAACATGCCGGACTGCAGCTTTAAAATAACCGTTTTCAATTTGAATATATAGTAAAATGTAATTTATTCCTGTGTTGGCAAAGCTGAATTTTCAGCATCATTACCTCAGTGTCACATGATCCTTCAGAACTCATACACTGAATTCCACTGCTCATGAAACATTTATTATTTTGTGTACATTTTTTCAGGATTCTTTGATGAACAGAATACTTTTATTCAGCAAGGATGCATTTGTAACATGCATGTTCTGTCTCTGCTCAGTTTTTGTGATTCTGTTTGCTTGTGTTTCACTAAGCCTAAATTAAATCTGTTCATCATATAAAACGATTGTGTCTCTTCAGAAAGTTTGGACTAAACCACTCAGTTCTTATGGATTAGTTTTACGATATCTTTATGAACTTTTTGAAGCATCAATGTGTGTTTCGAACGAAAGTCTTACGGGTTTGAAACGACACGAGGGTGAGTAATTAATCACAGAATTTGTTTTATCTTTGGGTGAACTATCCCTTTAAATGTTAATATTTAGTAGTTAAAGACACTAAAAAAAAAAAAAAAAAGAAAATATTTTTTATATTTCTCTGTATAATATGCTAGTCAAGTAGCTGGCATTTATTGTTTTCCTAGCAATATAATAATACAAAAAATGTTTAGAATGTGGGATTATTTTGTGAAACCAATACTTCATGTAAATCATGTAACTCACTTTTTGCAGTGTGTTGTTAACAGCCTCTTTAATACATTTGTGGTCCTGATGGCAGTGCTTCTTTGGGTTTTCTGACATAAACACAGAGAAAACATACATCCAAATATATGAAAAATGTACATTGTTCAAAAGTTTACATTTTATTCAGAGTTAGAAGGCTTTTAAATATGTCCAAATATACAAACAAGCACGTGGGAGAAAATAAAATGTATTCACAGCAAGATTATCCACTTTAAACTGAGAGCAGAGTGTAACTTTTCTCACCTGTGCAGTCTGTCCCGCTGTTAGGCATGAACCAGGGCCCTGCTGGGGACGTATAACCTCTCAGACATGAGCAGATGAATGAGCCGTTTGTGTTGTGGCATTTAGAAGAGGGTCCACATCTATCAGCAGCATCCTTACACTCATTAATATCTACAATTCAAATAATAGCCTTGCTTATATTCATTATAGAGAGTCAATAGTGTACTTTTCTCTGCATTCATACAAATACCTTTTGGATCCATTCATACCTGTGCAGTTGGTCCCATCATTAGTTTGAAATTGCTCCTTTCCATTTGATTTGAATCCAGACAAACAGGTACAGTGGTAATGTCCAATAGTGTTGGTGCAGTTGGCATGTAGGCCACATATTCCAGTTACATTCTCACACTCATTGTCATCTGTGAGGGGTCAGATAAGCAGATTCATTAAACTAAGTATCAGTTATATGCATCTGATAAACCAATTGTTTTACCTGAGTGTTTCAGCAAGTCCGGGGAATATTTAAAAGAGAGTAAATGAACGAAATAAAAATTCAAATATATCAGGAATAACTAGGATAGGAAATTTTGAATGTCGTCTTGACAAAGCCTTTTCTGAAAGTGTCTTTTGTAGTTTGAATGCTTGGGAACAGCTGCTCTGTGTGGTTGCTAAGCAGTTGCTAGGATAATGTGGGTAGCTTTTTAGGGAATTCTGACTGGTTGCTACAGGTGGTAGCTGCTAGATGCTAGATTTTGTCTCAGAAGGCAGGTTAGCCATTTTGAAAAAAAATAAATAAATAAATAATTGTTAGAGTGATATTGCTTTTATACAGCTGCTCAATAAACAAGAAGTTACTAACATTGCAGACTAAGATTGGCAGTTATTTTAAGCATGTTCTCCACCAACAAAAATCACGGTGCTTAATTACAGCTGTAATTACATGCAGGTATTTTTTTAAAATATAAATACAATGTAAAACATGTATGTTCACAATAAGTGCATTGTATCAAAATTATTAATTTAAATATTAGTACATAGTCGTTAAAGACTATGTATAATATAAAGTGGGACCCACATATTGTTCCAAGATTTATAAACTACTCATATAGCACAGTCTTTTCTGATTGAATTTGTTACACTAATAACGAAAGCACCAAAGTGTGTTTAGCATTTTGTTTTAATGTAATAAAATAAATGGCAAACCCTGGCAGTTGTTGATTCCATCACCAGTGAACCCTTGTTTGCAGTAGCAGGCATTTTTGGAATCAGTGCAGGTGGCATTCTGGTGACAGGACTGGCAAATGTCAGCAAATCTGCATGGTTCCAGCACACTTGAAAACCAAGCTATATAAAAAGAAGAAGAAGAAGAAGATATATAGAGATATAAATATATAATAGAAATAAAATTATTTTCAAAAATGGATGCACATGAAATACAGACCTTATGTTTGAGACTATTTGTCACATGGTTAGTAACTATATAGTTTAACATAAAACGTCCTATTACACAAATGCTTGTTTTCCCTATCTGTGGTTTTGTATCTTGATTTTCAAACACCAAGTTCGATACTTTCTTAAATTACTATTTTATTAAACTGCTTTCTTAAATTACCATATATATATAAATCTGTCATCCAGATAAAAAAAAAAACTTTACCGTCATGTTTTTGCATTAACTGTTGTGTAATCAATTGAACACAGAAAATGAACACAATAAAATCACAGTGACATACATTAGCTTACCAGTAGCAACCAGTATAACGAAGGCAGATTTTTACTAAAAGATTAAACTAACTTTAAGAACAAAAGCTTAGTACAAGGGTAATTTTCATAAATGTCAAAAAAGTTAAAACATTGGTCATGTTGTCAGATTAATGCTGACAATATATATATATATATATTTTTGTGTATTCATATTTTTTTTAATCATTTAAATTTAGCTGAAAAGCAAATTGATACATTTACATAATACACAAATATGTATTATTTTTTTACCTTATTTCTTTTTTTTAAGCAGGTCACCATTTTGACAACTTACACCATATAGCATGACAACATGCTCCACTACAGGCGTCAACATGTTATCAGTATACTGTATATTTTTCCTGACCAGTAACAGTGGAAAAAAATCTTACAGCCAATAGTTTAAGGTATGTACAGAAACTTATTGTCAAAAATAAAGATATCTTGAAAAATAGTATTCATTGGAGTAAAAAGTGTGAGAAATAGTGACAAATATTTTTTGTATGTATTTAACTTAATTTGACTTATTTATCAAGATTTCTTATGCTCTGAGTCTTTCCAACATAAATAAAAAAAAAGTAAAGCATAATGTAAATGTATTTAGATCATAGAAGGTTAGGTTAGGTGATCAAAGTGACTTACCAGCGAAAAGCAAGAGTTTCATTGGAGAACTGTGAAAAAACTCCATTTCGGAGGTGAAGCTTGAATGTCTTTAAGCAGTAAGTGAATATCTGTGTGACGCACAACACTTCCTTATGTCAGCTTCCTGTTTCTCTAATCCTGACCCTTCCTGTCCGGCTCAATCAACTTACAAAAACACAGAGGGACACAACAGCTCATCCTCACGCACACAACGCTATATTGTACACAATAATACAGACAATTTACTGATGGTTCAAGCATTTCTGAAGTCTAAATGTTTTGAACAACTAGAAAATGAGTTATAATTTGAGAATATTCCAATCTGTGTGCTTTAATGAAAGCAAGTACAAAATGGTCACTTTCACATATTTGCTTATTTGATGACGTCATTGAAGTGTTACTGCTTATATTATTTGGTTACAAAATAGCACACACTTCTTGCAGCCAAAAACTTTACACTTTATAGAAATTTCAGTAACACTTTTTAGGGTCTTTTAGTTGCTTATTAGCATGCTTATGACAATAATATTGGCTATTTATTAGTACTTATTAAGCATATATTAATGCCTTATTCTGCATGACCTTATTCTACATTCTTAATACTACCCAATACCTAAACTTAACAACTACCTTACTAACTGGTAATAAGCAGTAAATTAAGAGCTTATTGAAGGGAAAAGTCATAGTTAATAGTTTATATGTGTTCCCTATACTAAAGTGTTACTGAAATTTGTATCAACAGTGTGTAAGTATCAGATTTGGGTGGAGGTATTTTTATCCACAGACCTCTTTGTTGTAGATGTCTGCAAGAAATGTGTGTTTGAAGATAAGAAACAAAACCACTGAGGACTAGCTGAACCACAACACCCACTAGATGAACCCACTAAGGGAAGCTGAAGACAAACTTTGACCTTTGTTTCAGGATTGCTTAATACTGTCCCTTTATGTCTTGGTCACTAGATGCCAGCAGTCTCAAAGAGTATTTTGACACTTAAACAGTCTGAATATCATTGCATTAGATAACAAAATGTCAAACCAAGCGGCATCTGCAAACAAATGACTTTAGAGATTTTCTCTTACTATATGCATCACTTTTATTGATGCAATTTCTTAGAATTTTTTTTTTTTTTTTTTTTTTTTTTTTTACCAACTGGTCTGTAGGTGAAGTTGTTATTATGAAGTTTCCTCAAGTTTACACAGGTGTCCTTGCAGAGTAACCACAGGTGTAGTTCATCTCATTAACTGACATTTTCCACTAATGTTTTTTATAACCAGAAAGTGTCTATATATATATATATATATATATATATATATGTATATATATATATATATATATTTTTTTTTTTTTTGTGAAATGTGGAACTTAAAAAGTGTGCTTGTGAAAAGGTAAATTCTAGAATTTTAGTGGGCATGAGTTAATGTGGCTCAGAAGAATATTTCTTGCATTTTAAATCTCCGACTGCTAATGACAGTAATTCAGTAATTCAACAAATGCAGAGATAGATTTTTCAATTATAGATTTTTCATTTCTGACAGTTGAGTTCTTTGAAGTACTTGGCACTTAAAATATATAGACTAAATAAAGATGACTGTAACATGAACACCGATCCCTCACAGTGTTCTGCAACTTTTATCCCAGTGTGACCCGTGACAGCAAGACGGAGGGTGCGGCTTTTCCTTCTGCCTTCAAACAATAAGACGGGACCTTCTGCCCCCAACACTTCCGCTCTGTACTGGGATGGTGTTTACTGTAAGTACTGAATAAGTTGTCACATGGTTTATCTTAACTGCCCCCTTGTGGCTAATTTTGTATAAGACAACACAGTTTGTTAAAAAGGGTTAAAACCTGCAGTTCAAGAATTTGCTCTTTCTTATTGTAAACTGCTAAACATGACACAACCTAAAGATAGACATTTAAAATTTGTGTGTGTGTGTATGTATGTGTATGTATATATATATATATATATATATATATATATATATAAAATAAATGTTGTTCTTTTCTTTCTATTTATCCAAAAATTCAGAAAGAATTGTAATGGTTTCCACAAAAAATATTAAGTATCACAACTTTGATTGATTGATTAATTGATTAATTAATAATAATATGTCTTGAGCTCCAAATCAGTAATGATTTCTAAAGGAGTAATGACTGCTGAAAAAAGCTTTGCCATTGCTGGAATAAATTACATTTTAAAATATATTAAAGTAAAAAACAATTGTAATATTATTATTAAATTGTAATAATATTTCACAATATTACGGTTTTACTGTATTTTGATCAAATCAGTGTAGCCTTGTTATTGGTAATGTACTGTATATGGACACCCTGCGTTATTAAGTCAAATGTCCAAACATCAACTTCAAATTGTTTCCTCTAAACTAAAATTCCAGTGTCATCATATTTTTGCAACTGGGTAACAAGTAAACACAATTAAGCCACACTGGCATACAATCAGGCAAGAATCAGCTATATAATGAACGTAGATTTTAACCAGAACATTGAAAAGCGTTGTGTAGACACTAATTTTCAGGGCAGATCAGGTTGTGACATTTTAATTCAGGCAGGTTTTCACAGCAGACAAAACAATGATTTGACTTTTATGCATGTTACCTTTAGTTTTTCCGCATTATCCCAAACCTGGACTTCAAATATTACACTAGGAAAAGCCATTATAAAATATGTGTGTTACATGTTTAAAATAATAATAATAATAATAATAATAATAAAAGAGTAGAATAAACAAACCATTTCAATGTTATGGCAGTGTGGTTTGGTAAGTCAGTATTCATGGCTGTCTTTGTTCATGTCCTCTATCTCGCCTTCACAAATAAAGCTGCACCTAGATCCTTTTAACTTTGGCGTGTGAGCCTACATTATACAGCCACAGCAAAATAGTCTGCTGGGGCTGTAGTGAAGTCTGGACCATCTTTGAGGATAAAATTGATGGTTGCGAAACTCTAAACAAATTAAACTGTATATTGCGATTTTCTCTGGGACTGAAGTTTCAAGATGAGTAAGCACTCAAAGACCAGTCCTTATAAAGCACTGCCCCTCCTTCCTCAAAGCCTCATAAATATATTTGTCTTGCCTGTCTTTGCCTGAGATTCACCACAGTTGACTGAACTAATCCATATTCCCTGCAGTTTAAGGGCAGTATTTCCATTTTGAGAACCACTTTTCTTGCGAATTTGCACATGCCTCATGGGCAGCAAGTGTGGACAAATGCATCATTTGCTCTTCTGTGACGTGTAGCTCATTTTAAACCATTTTAAAAGAAGCGAGGAAGACACTTTTTGTGCCCGCAAGACGATGCGTTTCACTTGCCAATGTGCTCCTGTGTGCACATACATACGTATGAGACAGACGGCAAATTCTGATGGAACGATAGTTGAAATGTTGGAGGGCAAAGGAATTGTTTTTGGTGAATTTTAAAACTCTGTTCTGTATTTGGAGTTTATTCAAGTAAAACAGGGACTAATTATTTTACTTTTTGCTTTGAGTTATCAGATACTGATACAAAAGACTATTCTAATACTAACCTAATTTTATAAATGACTTTCAATTTAAGACATTTGAATGAAACATACTCTACTCAACTATAAGCTCGATTTCATGTGTAATTGCATTCTAAGGTCACGTCACACAAAACTGAGCATTTTGAGAAAATAGGAGATACTCCAATGGTTGTAATATGAAATACATTTTTTTAAACAATACTCAACATATAATACATACAAAATATAGAAATATTCAATCTGCTCCAATTTTTGCAACATTGCAATCCTGCAGATTTGAAGTTTGCATTCTTTTAATTCAGCTAAAAGGTCACAGAGGTATCAGTCTTCTATTGGTCACGTCTTCTCGTGATACAAATTCACAGGTCACCAAACTTGAACTTTGGAATGCAGTGAAATTCGCATGAGCTTGTGTTTCCTGTATCCTGTATGCATATGACTAGATGTCAATGGAACGTAAAGTGTACTGTGACTGCCCTTTAATTCGTTATAGCAGACATAAGCAAAATTTTTCATTTTTTGATCATTTCAATCTTTTAGGTCAACTATTGTCATGGTGACAACAACAATTTGACAGTCAATGGTCAATTAAGTTAAAGTTAACTAAGCAGGCAAAATGTTTAATGCTAGCTATATGATCTGGTTTAATAATACAGCTGAAGTTACTCCAACTCTTGGCCTCATGAGTACTGAGGTTTACATGGAGAATGCTATCAGTTAGCATTCCCATTCATCTCAATGGCACTTGCTTCACTGGTGGAGTAAGCGATTAGAAATCTGCCATCTTTGCTCATGGCATCTCAGTTCTGCAGCTAGATTTTTATGTAGTCAATTGCCAGAACCACAATTGTCATGTGACAAATAACTACAGTAAAATGACACCACAATGCTGACTGGCTGATGGCGTCACAAGAACACACTGTCTCAAGCACTTCACTAGTGACTATCCCATGCTGTGTCAAAGTCAGCAGACAGGGCAAAAAAAAAAAAAAAAAAAGAGAAGTCCATTCCATGCTGTTGGGCCTTCAAATAACATTATTTTTTTATTTACAATACACAAACACTTTTGAATGGGCATCATTAAGGGAAAGATACTTTTTTGCAGCCATTAGCAAAAGCTAATGAATAATGGGGACTAATAAAGTCCCAGTGAAAATCATGAGCAGTTTGGTAACACTTTATTTTGCTCAACTACAACTTAATGCGACCTCTGTCAAGAGTCCCAGTCCGGCCCCCAAGAGACACCACCAAGTTGATGTCCCAGAAGAATATCACCCCTTCCTCAATGTATTGAACCCTCATCGTCCCTCAGAACTACTACCTCATAGACCATGGGACTATGCCATTGACCTGTTGCCGGGATCGCCTACACCCAGAGGATAAATCTATCCACTTTCCCATCCGGCCATGGAGGAGTACGTAGAAGAGGTTTTAAAACAGGTTCACATTTGCCCATCTACTGTACGTCCTGTCACTACAAGCTTTTTATCCATGGCCAAAAAGGACAGAGGCTTGAGGCCTTGTATTGACTATAGAGCTCTCAACAAAGTGACTGTCAAATTTTGTTATCCTCTTTCCTAAGTCCCACCAGCTCTGGAGCAGCTGTGAGGGGCAACAATATTTACAAAGCTGGACCTTCAAGTGCCCTTCGAGTGCCTACAACATCAAAGGGGGCGAGTGGAAAACCATCATCCTAACACCTACAGGCCACTATGAATATCAAGCTATGCCATATGGCCTGGCTAACACCCATTTTGTCTTCCAAGGCTTTGTGAACGAGGTGTTCCTGGAGTTTCTCCATTGTTTTGTGATCACCTACATCAGGGATGAGCAACTTCGATAGTGACGAGGGCCAACATTTTTTCTCCTTTATACCATGGGGCCAGATTACTAATCCATACTCACACCATTTTACTCAATTTACTTTTTATTAAGGGAAATACATTTTAATATAATTAATGTAATTTGTTTTTAAAGATTTTATTAACTATAAAACTTGTGCAATTATGCTAATACAAAACTTTGTTTTCAGCTGACAAGCAATATTACCCCAACAAGCAAATGTAAACATCTCAATTGCATTTTCTGCAAATTTGCAACAAACAAATGTAGTCCTATTTTTGATTACAAGCCTAGAGACCATTCTCAACTCAACTTAAAAAATAAATAAAAAAATAAATAAAAATGTAGATGTGAATTATATAACCATAATTCACATCTACATACTACCATAAATAAATACACTTTTTTTTTTAAATATATAAGAACATAATTAAGTGCATACATTTCTGTAATGCATTTGACAAAAAGGTTTTGTTGACATTTTGCCTTTGAAATCTAAGACAAGTGCAACTCTGGCATCACAGGTGTATCTTTTATACTTCTCATTAGCTGCTTTTCCACCGTCAGGCCAAACCGTTCTCTTAGCTTAACCCTCTGGGGTCTGAGACTGATTTAGGGTCCTGGAGTAGTTTTGACATGCCCTGACATTTGTGCTTTTTTCAGTTGCTTATAAACATATTAATGACAAAAGTCTCATTACACTGTATTCAGCAGAAACTAGGCTACAATAATGCGTGAGCAACAAGTATTACGTATATGCATGGGCCATTTAGTGAGGAATGTGACTGAGTGAACTAAGAAAGAATGCAATGACAAAAGAAATATATATTTTTTTGTTTTTTAAAACCTGACATTTCAACGTTTCTTTAGATATATGTCTCATGTTTTTGTGATTAGTATTCACTAAGTTACAGTTCCATTTTCTGAGGACTATCAGAATGCACTTCATTGAGAAAGAGACTGCAGCTTGCGCATCATGTTAGTTTTCTTTATTTTACAAAAAGCACAACATTTTGTTTTTACTGTGAATGTACACAAATAAAAGAAGACATTCCACAGTTTATAATAATATATAACTCTTATTAGTATGTTCAAAACTGATGGAGTATTTTTAATCTTGTTCACACTGGTAAGAAAAAAATAACGAGGTGTTATCATCAGCGTGATGGCCGACCCATGAGTGTTAACCATTGCGTTCCGTGCCGATCTGAGCTGGCTGGTACGGATATGGTTTCGTTTTCCACTGTGGGGCTAATAACGGACCTCTTTGGAATGTAATACAAATGAGTCAGTCGTTACCATGGTAATATCTCATTCATTTTAAACCTGTTCCCTGAAAAAGCAGGAACGAAATGCTGTGCTTGATTAGGCGCTATGAAAAGCAGCTGTTAATATGTGTGCAACATGTCAATAAAATTGACCTAGAACTTTTATAGCCTCTGGCAGTGACATCATAAGAAATGTGCCTGCATCAAAGGGTATAATTAGATGTGCTACAGGTGCATCGTCAAGTATTTTTGTCTGAAGATCAGTCCTGGGACATCCTCAGTGCGGTAATGAAGTGCAGCATCTCGTTCCCACTTTTTCAGGGAACAGGGTTACAGTGAAATAACCCGAGACGTTCCCTTTCAAAAGCTACACTTAATGCTGTGCTTGATTCAGCGCTATGGGAATGAGAACACCCACGCTGCTGCACTGGAGCTGTCTTGACCTACAGTTGTGTAGTGTGTGCTCACAAGTAAAGTCCGAGGTCTGAGCTTGCCATTGAGACATGAGCTTGTAATGTTGCAAGGATGTTAGAGCCCGGAGTGGCATGAACATCCAAACTGTAAAATCTTATGAATGTGTGTGGAGAGGACCTGCCTGCCACATTACAAACATGCTGCAGGGGGAACTCCTTGCCAAAGCTCTAGAAGAGGCGACCTCCCGGTAGAATGAGTCCTACTGGCGAAGCTTGACCACACGCCTCATAGGCAAGGGCAATAGCATTCCTCACCCAATATGACACTGTCTGTTTCGGCCTCCATGACTAATGAAGCACTATGTCCAGCACAAACTCTGCTACAGTAATATCCAAGTATCATGTATGTATGAGTTTGTATTTTGAGAAAGCAATGTTTACATGTGGTTAGTGAAAAATCCTATTTTTTAGTCACTGAAATAAGGCAATAAAACACAGACTGAACCTATTTTCATAAGGCTTTTGAGAACTGTCTCTTGTAAACTATATTTTTTACTTTCAAAATGATGTGAAAATCCTCATGAGTACTCATTCACATAAAACAATACATTTATTTAAAATTTGTAAGACACATTTTGTGTCAGAAAGACTGTATGCGAGGAGGCGTGAATCATCATGAATATTGAGTGTTTCACACCTGGGAAAACAGTAACACTATCCTAATGTCCCTATCCATGTCAATGGGAATGAGACAAAAGAAAGAATGTGAGGAGATTAGAAGAATGGCTTTTTGATTGTATTTTATAAACATATGTATGTATAATTAGGTCAAAGTCATATTGAGCACAGAGTCACACAAAACAGTTCCTGTTCAACTGGAGAAATAAGCAAACATACCTGGCATTTCCAGTGTGTGTTTTTTAGGCTTTTTGCTATACACTGAAGAAAAAAACAGCTCCACCATATTTATCTCAGTCCAGTGTAGTTGAACTTGCTGATGTAGGTACAGCGCTCTTAAAGAAAAATAGTTTGAAGAGATTCATATGAAAGTTTGTGTCAACAGGACTCGTCTGTGGTGCAGGCATCTGATCACTGTAAAAAAAAAAAAAAAAATTGTAAGGACCACCCGTCGGCCCAACGAACGGAATCCAACGGCCTGGGCGAAGGTATAATGCGTGTACGTCTTTTCAGCGCCCCTGTGAAGTTCACTTAATTTTTTAGAATTTAGCTTCAATTTTACTTTAGCTGCTTGCTTAATCTGACTCCAATTTTAAATTATTATTACTTTTAGATCGTATTTCTAATTAGGAATTAATCATTTGTCATGTATTAATTTAGATATTTGTTTATTTTGGGTATCCCATACTGTCGAATTATTCGGACCCAATGCTGCACAGAGATATACATGCCCCGGGTTTGTGGTAATCTCACGGGGGGATGAGTGAGATGAAGTTTAGGCAAGGCGGTGTCCTGTTTCTTTGAGATCTTTTGTATTGGTTTTATTGCTTTATTGCAGGGTGTTTGATCTCAGCTTTTGTCTTAGCAGGAAAATCAAGTCTTACAATATGTATTATATATAGTTTATATAGAGGAAAATTTGAGGCTTAGGCCTATTCCACATTGTGTGTTTGAAACTCGATGAAAACTCGAAGAGACTGATGAAGTTGCTTTGTTTACATTGAGAATGGGGGCATTTACAGGATCGCGTGGATGATAAAGGTATGAATTGGCATTGGCGGTGGGAATGGCACATTCAAAATAATTAGTTCAGACGGGAAAGAATGTACCTCTCACTGGTTTCATACAGATTACATAAAGAGAGAACATTTGACTTATATAATTTAAAAGTAGACATTCTAAGCTTTCTAGAGACATGTTTCTCACGTATATGTGACAACTGTTTACTGAGTTTCGGATAGTTTTTGAAGCACATTTCAGAAAGAAATCCATAGAGACTTAAACAGCAGACAGCACACCCTGTTTATTTTCTTTATTTTACAAAAGAACATAATTTTGCTGTTATTATGAGTGCACACAAATAAAAGTAGACTGTATTCTGTGTTTTCAATTGATGTATTACTTTTATATGTATGACAAAAAAATGATGCAGTATTTTAAATGATTTTGCTGCTATGTGATGAAAATCCAGCAAAACGCGCCAGCGCGTTTGCCAACCCCAGAGTGTTAAGCTGGCGCTTGGAGTGGTTCCACTGACTAGAGGGTTCTCAACATCCTTTCCTCGTTATCACAGATCAGAGATACCTGGAGTACCTTCAAGAAGCACACAGACTGAACTCTCGCCAGGCCCGGTGGGCCATGTTCTTTACAAGATATTACTTTTTAGTCTCTTATTGTCCAGGGTTGAAAAACACCAAGGCTAATGCAATATCCTGACTGTTCACTCCCAAAACTTCCAAAACTGGTCCTGAGACGATTCATCCTCCTGCACACTTTGTTAGCCACATGATATGGGCCTTGGATGAACAAAATACAGAAGCCACCAGAACTGAACCTACTCTGCCGGTAAGCCCAAAAGGACACATCTATGTACCATTCCCTCTCCAACACACTCTGATAGATTCTGTCCATTCCTCTCTGGGCTCAGGTCATCCTGGCAACCATCAGATTTTCTTGCTTCTGCAGAACCGATACTGGTGGCCCCATATTTCCCAGGAAGTCACAACATTTATCTAATGATGTCAAGAATGTGCCATGTCCAAGTCTCCATGCCATCTCCCTGCAGGTAATATCAGGTCACTGCCTGTTCACCATCAGACCTGGTCACACCTAGGAGCTGATTTCATCACAGACCTACTGGCAACAGACGGCTTCACCCGTATCTGGTTGCTGTGGACTGCTTTTCTAAGGCCTGACATTTGGAGCCATTGAAAGGCTTCCCTACATCTCTGGAGACCACAGAGAAACTGCTAGCCGCTTGGTCGTCACTTTACAAAAACAAAAACATTAAAGGGTTAGTTCACCCAAAAATTCTGTCATTAAGTACCCTTATGTAGTTCCACACCTGTAAGACCTTTGTTTATCTTCGGAACACAAATTAAGATATTTTTTATAAAATCCGATGGCTCAGTGAGGCCTCCATTGTCAGCAAGATAATTAACATTTTCAGATGCCCAGAAAGCTACTAAAGACATATTTAAAACAGTTTATGTGACTACAGTGGTTCAACCTTAATATTATGAAGCGACAAGGATACTTTTTATGGACCAAAAAAAAACTAAATAACGACGTTATTTAGCAATATCCAGTGATTTGGCGATTTCAAAACACTGCTTCATGAAGTTTCAAAGCTTTACGAATCCTTTTCGAATTAGTGGTTCGGAGCATGTATCAAACTGCCAAAGTGTTTCGAAATTTCAATGGTTCACCACTGACATTGGCAGTCTGATACATGCTCCGACTATATCAACATACAGGTGTTGGTCATATAATTAGAATATCATCAAAAAGTTGATTTATTTCACTAATTCCATTCAAAAAGTGAAACTTGTATATTATATTCATTCATTACACACAGACTGATATATTTCAAATGTTTATTTCTTTTCATTTTTATGATTATTATTGACAACTAAGGAAAATCCCAAATTCAGTATCTCAGAAAATTAGAGACAGACGTATGCAAAACATGGGTTTCAGCTGTCGTATTCCTTGTGTCAAGCCACTCTTGAACAACAGACAGTGTCTCGCCTGGGCTAAAGACAAAAAGGACTGGACTGCTGCTGAGTGGTCCAAAGTTATGTTCTCTGATGAAAGTAAATTTTGCATTTTCCTTGGAAATCAGGGTCCCAGAGTCTGGAGGAAGAGAGGAGAGGCACACAATCTATGTTGCTTAAGGTCCAGTGTAAAGTTTACACAGTCAGTGATGGTTTGGGGTGCCATGTCATCTGCTGGTATTGGTCCACTGTGTTTTCTGAGGTCCAAGGTCAACATAGCCGTATACCAGGATGTTTTAGAGCACTTCATGCTTCCTGCTGCTGACCAACTTTATGGAGATGCAGATTTCATTTTCCAACAGGACTTGGCACCTGTACACAGTGACAAAGCTACCAGTACCAGGTTTAAGGACCATGGTATCCCGGTTCTTAATTGGCCAGCAAACTCGCCTGACCTTAACCCCATAGAAAATCAATGGGGTATTGTGAAGAGGAAGATGCGATACGCCAGACCCAACAATGCAGAAGAGCTGACCTGGGCCTGGGCTCTTATAACACCTGAGCAGTGCCACAGACTGATCGACTCCATGCCATGCTGCATTGCTGCAGTAATTCAGGCAAAAGGAGCCCCAACTAAGTATTGAGTGCTGTACATGCTCATACCTTTCATGTTCATACTTTTCAGTTGGCCAATATTTCTAAAAATCCTTTCTTTGTATTGGTCTTAAGTAATATTCTAATTTTCTGAGATACTGAATTTGGGATTTTCCGTAGTTATAATCATCAAAATTAAAAGAAATAAACATTTGAAATATATCAGTCTGTGTGTAATGAATGAATATAATATACAAGTTTCACTTTTTAAATGGAATTAGTGAAATAAATCAACTTTTTGATGATATTCTAATTATATGACCAGCACCTGTATAGTTCTCTGTACCAAGAGGCTGTACGAAGAGGCTAGTCTTAGCCACACCTACATATTAACCAGCGGTCTTTAATTAATTAATCACCACTTGTTTAAAAATACCTGTTTGAGCAATTGATGTGTGTCCTGAAGTAGGCTGTGTTGCCAAAACGCGTAGATCTACTTTTATCTTTTTTTAATAATTTAAGCCCAGTTCATTAAAGGCTTTTTACCTTACCACGTGAGTGCCTTGGAAGTATTACGTCTACATAATGATAAATATAAATATAACAAAAACAATTCACTTCAATCCCCTGCTAACTTTCAATTTTATTGAAAATAACTCAAAGATAAAAAATCGATCGATCGATCGATCGTCAGGAGATGACCAGGCCAACATAACAAAAACTCTCTAAGTGACAAGGGTAGTATTAAATAACCTATACAAAAGAAAACACATAAACAACAAAGACTTACCTCGCTCCCTGTATAACATAAGCATAAGCAAAATTCAGGTTCAAAGAAAATGGTACCCTCTCCCCACGGCTTCCAAACTCAAAATATTTACACAAAATAAAAGTAAAAACAAACTAATAATAGTAACATAAAAGAAAAAAACACATTCAGTGTTTGCACGCTCTTTCACAGCTAGAGTATAACAGTCATGCAAGCTGTTCCATTTTCTTTTGCTGTAGGTGCTACTCCCTACCTTCTAAAGGAAGGGCTATCCTTTTAAAGGGTTAGTTCACCCAAAAATTAAAATCATGTCATTAATTACTCACCCTTATACCGTTCTACACCCGTAAGATCCTCATTAATCTTTGGAATACAAATAAGATATTTTTGTTGAAATCCGATGGCTCAGTGAGGCCTGCATAGCCAGCAATGACATTTCCTCTCAAGATCCATTAATGTACTAAAAACATATTTAAATTAGTTCATGTGAGTACAGTGATTCAATACTAATATTATAAAGCGAAGAGAATATTTTTGGTGCGCCAAAAAAACAAAATAACTCAAAAAAAAAAAAAAAAAAAACCTCTCAAAATACTCTTAAAACTTAAATGCTCTTAGCTCTGCTCTTGGATGTATGGATCATTTTTTATAGGGGCTTTTGCACTGAATAGTTCTAGGATCTCTAGGAACATTATAGGAACTAGACAGTAGGATAGTTCCCTGAGAACTAATTTCTCCCCCAGGCCATGTTCCTGGTTGCATTTGCACCGGAAATAGGCAGACAGCGGCATCTTTAAGTGTGGCATTTACAAACACTAAAAACCGGTGGATGGAGGATTCCGTGATCAGAGCTGTGTTTGTTGTGTGTCGTGGGTTTTGTGATAATGGAGATGGAATGTAAACGCATAATTTACGCGACTGAAAGAGCAAAAAGTGGGGCTAAGAGATGAAATCTCCTATGACAACTTTTAGTATTACATATCATCGAGGCAGAGAGAAGAACACAACCCTGCAGACAACAGGTAAATGCCGTTATCGCTGTTTTCCATGTTCGTGAAGTAAATATGTTTACACAGCTTTTTAAAAATGCAGGGTGCCGGTGTTTGTCATGTTTGACCAATCAACGTACACTTATGTCACTGATAGTTCCTACAGTGCTGGTTTAGACCCTACTCTGAAGTAGGAGATAATTTAGTTCCCCCAAAAGGAGTTCCTAGAACTAAAATTGTTCCTAGTTCCTGTGGTGCGAACACAGCAAAATTAGCAAAAAAAAAAAAAAAAAACCTTCTGGAAAAAAGGAGTATGAACAAGGTATGTTGGGTACATTATTGATTATATATATTGAGTTGTGAAGTCTGAGTTATATACCTTACTTCATTCAATATATTGTTATCATTTGTTTATTTATTTGTTTTTTAATATATTGATTATACTGTGTTTGATTTAATTTATGTAATCATCGAACTTCCTCTCTTCTGTTTGTCCTGTGTAGCACAACCAGGTGATTGTCATTAGACGAATTAATTGCTGCTCAAAATTAACTCTGAATGTGTTTGTTACTTGCACCCTGACGAAGGCAAAATCAGCTGCAACGCGTAGGTGTGCAGACTGTGTACTTGTCACCTATTTTAATATTTAGCCATGATGAAATAAAGGCTTTTTAAAAAAGTTTTTTATAAGATTCGAGTGCCTTGGACCATCCCTAATTTTACAAGGTATGCTGGGTGATTGTTATTTGCAATACTGAGAGTTGATTTTGTAACCTGTTTGAAATTATTGTTCATTTTAATTTGTTTATGTATAAAATGATGGATGCATCTCCTGCTGATGTGGGTACGGACCCAGACTTCACTGCTAAACCTTTTACAACTCACTGATAACCAATTCAAGAATTAATATGATCCTTTAGTAGTTTGTACCTTGAATATGAGGTAGAAGCAGCAGTACAAGACGACAATGGTGATTTGAATGAATTACCACCGCCACGACCCCCACCGGTAGAAGAGGATGATGAAAGTCTCATCAGTCTCGCCACTGCAAACAGGGTAAATCATTTATGAATGAGAATGGACAAGATGGAGAATGACAATGTGGAGTGTATTAGAAAAGTGGAGCAAGACATTCAAACAGGCAACAAATCAAGCACAGGTGGTTAATCAGAATCAGAAAAGTCTTGAGAAAAAGCTTAACCAGTGTAACCATTTGAAGCAAGTTTTGGAAAAACAGATGCAAGATATGGGTAAGGCCATGATGGATTGCTTAAAGAGGGGAGATAATCAGCTTAAGTCTATGATTTGTTCTGCTCCGAATGCTGTTATAGCACTGCAAGGGTCAGATAGATCAGGTAAAGGCAAAGGTAGAAGCCATGACATTGCCATGCTATCAGAGAGCAACGTCAAGCTGTTATCCTTTCCTGTAGTATTGCAGAAACACCCATTTTTGCTTTAAAAAACACAAGGCGCGGGCAGTGGAATGGGGAAAAAACACAAGGTGTTTTTTCCCTTTTTTAAAAGTTGAACTTAAGCGCAGTGTTTTTGCAACGCAGTGTCGTGTACGAGAAGCTGCAAAAGATGGGAGCGCAATGGTAATACACAAAACAATAAAAATAGCTCATTGGAATGGAAAAATGTGTTTTGTGTGAATGGCCCCTTATGCTGTCATAGACAGTGGTAGCTCATATTCACTGATTCAAGAGTCCATGTGGAGAAAGTGGAAAGATGATGGTGTGACCTGGAAATCCAGCAGAGAACTGTCATTTGCTCTTGCCAATGGCCAATTACAACAAGCATTAGGGGAGGTCAGCTGGGAATGTACACTTCAAGATAATACCAGTCCCTTTAAGACAAGTCATTTCACTGGGCGGCCATCTTTGAAACGCCTCTCGGGCATGCAAGTGTAGCTCCTATCTCTTTGAATGGGGAAACATCAACTTCTCTAAAGCTGTTTGCCAAGCTTTCAATTAAATTTAATATTTGAAATCACCAATGAAATCTGACAACAACTGTCTCATAAATTTTGTTTCTGAATGCTTAAATCATGACATAAAAAGGCATTTTTTCAGGCTAGATCAAGCTAATGCGCATGCATAGTCCTAACTGCACGTCTCTATAGGAAGTGCGCGTCTGACTGTTTCTATAGGAACCGGAGCTTCTAACGGCTGCTGCAGTGACGCGATGACTTTACCAATCGGTGATTGGCTCTTATTTAGAAGGCGGGACTTATTCTGCCATTTTGCACATTGCACATTCTCCCATTCAAAACAATACGGGTGACACGTCTTGTGTTATTCTATAGTCTTTGATAATACATACCCAGTGCGGCTTTTCGTTATGAGGAATAAAGACGTATCATTTCCTCTTATCCTTGGCCTTGATTTCCTTGTGACATCTGGCCTAAAACATGACCTCAGCAGTTCTTCTTATTCATTTCTTGAACATGAGGGGTCATCACAATCATTCTCTTGCTATTTTTAGCCTGCCAGCTTTGGACTGGGAAGAATTAAGAAGATCCCAGAAGGATGACCAAGCTCTGCAATATCTATGGAACAAAGTAAAACATCCTCCACACGACCCAGATCATATTCACTATGTTGTGCAGAATCGATTTTTGTTCAGATGCATTCCTGACCCAGGTCTTGCAGTCTCTACTAATGAGCTGATGAGTTAAATCAGGTGTGTTACATGAGGGAGACATACAAAACGTGCAGTGCTGGGGGTCCTCAATGACAGTTTTGAAAACCACTGGTCTAATCCATGTATATCTACGCTCTCTGGACATCTATAATCTATGCCCATCAAGGAACCTGGATATATGACGGGTCTGGATCTCGTGGGCCCTTTTTCCAAAAAATGTCTAAATTGAATGAGTACCTGTTGGTTGTCGTGGATTATTGCAGTAAGTGGGTAAAAGTGTTCCTGTTACACTCAGCGAACACTCGTTATAGTAGACATTCTTATCAAGGAGATATTTATTCACTGAGGAACACTGACTTACCTGGTATTAGATAGAGGACCTCAATTTACAGGAGCGACAACTGAACAAAATTAATTATAAATTCGAAGTGTCAACCGACCCCATTTAAAACTGAAACTTATCAAGTAGAGAATTTAAAAAGGTTTTACGGTTGTCATCGAGGACGATGGATCCACAGGCGCAGATGGAGAGCTGATGGAAACGAGCGACATTGCTGGCACTGGAGATCTCGGTGATGCTGCATCTACGAGCATCGGAAGTGGAGCCAGAGTATCCGAGGGTTGAGGTGGTGCTGGTGTGATGGAGGACAGAAGTGACACCAAACGAAAGGAGGAACCCACTGCAGCCATAGGGTTTGAGGGATGGAACGCAGTGGACGGCCCATAGGTCTGTGGTGGAAGTAGAGTGATGAATAACCAAGGAGGAACCGGTGGGACAAGGGAACATGGTGGAGCCGCAAGACCGAGGGTCTCTGGTGGAGCTGAAGTTGGGAGCAGCCAAGTCAAAGCCGACAAGTCAATGGGCCAAGATAGAGCAAAGAGATCTGAGGCTCAGACGCTGCTGGTGGTAGCATGACCTGCGGCTCGATGTCATAGCAGGGCTTTGTGGAAACAGTTTTGCAGTTTTTTTTCACAAAACAGATTTAAAATACTCTTAAATTTTTTCATTTTTTGTCATAGAGACATAAGTAATATATCATTTGAAACTATAGAATGTCTTCTTTTATTTGTGTACACTCAGGGTAAAAACAAAATGTTGTGCTTTTTGCAAAATAAAGAAAACTAACATGATGCGTGATCTCTCGTCTCGCTCTGAACGAAGTCCAATCTGATAGTTCTCAGAAAATGAACTGTAACTTAGTGAATACTAATGACACAAAAATGAGACTTATGTCTAAAGAAACGTTGAAATGTCAGATTTTAAATTGTGTAAGTCGAAACACACATTCTGTTTATGTAATCTGTATGAAAAGAGAGACATGTCAGACGTCCGTGAGTCAGCTCATTATCCGCTAATGTGGCCACGCCCATGGAGCGAGCGCTATTCAGACGCAAATTCTGAGGCAATATATATATACATCGTCGCAATTGTGTATTTATTATCTTCAAAAGTGCTTTGCATCACAGAAATACATTATATTTTAAAGTGTATTAAAATAGAAAAACATTATTTGAAATTTCACAGTATTGCTGTTTTTTCTGTATGTTTGATATAGAGCATGATGAGCTTGAGACTTCTTTTAAAAACATTATAATAGTAATGCGTCCAATCTTTTGACTGTTAAAATATAATAGGCCTATACTAATTTTTCTTCACATGATGTGCAATATTACGTGCATGCATGAGATCACAAAAATCATGTTTTTTTTTGTCAAGAGTGGACGTTAATACTGTTATCAGCATGATCACAGAGGGTTTTTTCACATAGCCTACCTGACTGAAAGGCCTATATTATGCGGGTCATTATGCAGGTCATTATGCGGGTCTTTGTCTTCTCAGGTGTGAATCACAGCATTATTCATGAAGATTCACGCCTCCATGCATACTGTGTTTCTTGACAAAAAGTGTCTTACAAAATTTAAATCTCTATATTGTTTTATATTAACGAGTAGGCAGGATAATTTTGACATAATTTTGAATCAAAAATTCTAGTCTACAACCTCCAATACCCAGAAGTCTTGTGAACACAGATTTAATATTTATTTTTTGGCCTTATTTCAGTGACTTAAGTTTTTTGTTTTTTCAATAACCACGAATAAACATTTGTTTCTTCAAAAATACAAACATGTACATACATGTTCCTCACATATTATGGTAGCCTAGTTTGTGCTGAATACAGTGTAATGACATCTTTTCCATTAATATTTTTTATTAACAACTGAAAAAAGCACAAATGTCAGGGCATGTCAAAACTTCTCCAGGGCCCCAAATCAGCCTCAGACTCCAGAGGGTTAATTTCAGCTAGAACATGCTGTGAATGAAATGGTGATTGCTACACCTGTTGTCCCTGCTCAGAAAAAAACCTGGTCAAAGCAATGCGAATTTTATGAGGTTGTATTTCTTGGTGCCGCAGAACAGGTGCCATCTCCTGGGTTTCTTCTTGAGTGCCAGGCTCGCTCACGCCCTGTAGCCACTTGTTGTCAAAATTTTCTCCATTCTGCTCACACAAATTATGCAAAATGCAGCATGCTGTGATGACCACTGGCACTCTTTTCAATTGAAGCTCAGACTGCTTCAGCCTCCCGAATGTACACTCAACTGTCATTCGTGCTCTGCTTAGGTGGTAGTAAAATGTTGCTGTTCCACTGTTAGCTGGCCATGGTCACTGTAGGGCTTCATCAGCCAAGACATGAGTGGGTACGTTGCGCCCCCCAGGACTGTGATCGGCACCAATGTTGCGTGTAAACTGTATAAACAGATAAATCAATTGTGATAAATTATCAATGTGGCATTGCTTGCATATTACATATTATATATTATTAATTGCTTTTTTTTTCTTAATTGCAAGTAATTTGACCATAAAATTAACAAGTTGATCACCCAAATTTATATCTGTCTTAGTGTAAAAAAGCACATAATACCTCCTGTTTTGTTTTTTAATTACTAATAAGGTTGCCTTTACAAATCCACACATTTTTCTCTATCCTAACATTTTTATAGACAACATCTTTTGCTAGCTTTTTATTATTATTGGGACAACAATGAATGATCATGGTTTTACCTCTGGAAAAAGAGCACCTCTCTCTGCCACGTCAAAGATCTCTGAATTGCGAAGAACTCTGGCATCATGAACACTGCCTGCCCACCCGACATTGGTATTGGTGAACCTGATGGAAATTGTTAGACATTGACTTTATAAAAAGTACTATACATAAACTATAAAATGATATAGTATACTTAATGGAAAAAAAAAATCCTATAAAATCAACTGGCCAAAGTGGATTATATGGACTTCGTACATAAGCAAAATATTTAATTAATAAAGATGTTAATGGTTACTTACTGTAACTGATAATCTACAACGGCTTGCAAGATTATGGAATGATGTCCTTTGCGATTTAAATAGTCCTTTGCGTTGTTTTGTGGAGACGTTATCGGGATGTGTAACCCATCGATGGCTCCTGCACATTGAGGGAAACCCCACCTTCTCTCAAACCCATCCCTGATGTCCAGGAGCCTCTCACCTGTAGGTAACTGAATGCATTTCTGCATGCAGGAAAGCAGTGCACTGCATACTTCCTACACACAGATGCATACTGTAGAGTGGCTCAATCCAAAGAGGTGAGAGATTGTGTTATACCCGCTGCCAGTAGCGAGATACCACAGTGCCACGGCGACGCGCTTATCGACCGGTATTGCCTGACGGAGATGAGTGTGCCTCCTCTTTAAATAGCTTTGCAGGCTCACACAAACGTAATTGAAGGTCCGGCGCCCCATTCGAAAACTGGATAGCCAGTCTTGTTCCGTAAAGGAAAGCAAACACTATATTTTCCCACCAGTGTTGACTCCGAGCTTTCACCCAGGTATCTCGCTGGGTTTTAAAGTTTAGTATTGCCGACAGCGAAAATGCCGCACCTAATAAGTGCTGCCTTTTGTGGCGTAAGCATTGTAGCAAGCGTTTTTGTGTTCTTTTAGACTGCAGATATATGTAAATTTTTTGAATATTTAGACTAGGGAACAGTAATCAAGTACTCGACTGTGACAGCGACGATCGATCATGTAAACGATGATCGAAATGTGTGTTTGTTTTTCTTTTTTCTCCTGATTGGTTATAGCAGCACTTTGGGTGGCACCCTGAGCTCTGATTGTTTAGCTTTCCACAGCATGAGTCAAAAGACGTGAGAGAGAATGTCTGGCTTCACTTTGACAAGATAGATGAAAATGCAGTTCAATGCAAGCTGTACAGCGGCAAGCTTTTATCTTGTGCTGAAAATATCCTTTAAATTATATTCATAATATGTTACGCTGTTATGGACTGATACTCAGGGGACACAGAGGTACAAGTAGATAGATATTTATTGACAAACAGCAGGTTGATGACAGCACTGCAGGTAAGTGAACTGGTGATATGAACTTGGAGGAATGGTAACTGGATACTTACACAGTCCTTTGTCTTACAGATGATGGAATCGTGGATGGATGGATGATCGTTGATGGAGTGCACACAGGATGAAGGTAAGTTGACACACACAGATGTAGAAGCACAGAGATCAAGGGAACACGCAGGAGTAGTACAGGTGAATATATAGGAAGGCTTGGAGACAATCATGGAGTAGTCCTTAACGCAGGGGTGGGGAATGTTGATCCTGGAGGGCCATTGTCCTGCAGAGTTTAGCTCCAACCCTGAAAAAAACACTCACCTGCCTGTAACTTTAGTAATCCTAGTAACCTTGATTAGCTTCAGGTGTGTTTAACCCTCTGGAGTCTGAGGCTGATTTGGGGCCCTGGAGAAGTTTTGACATGCCCTGACATTTGTGCTTTTTTAAGTTGTTCATAAACATATTAATGGAAAAGGTGTCATTACACTGTATTCAGCACGAACTAGGCTACCATAATATGTGAGGAACATGTATGTACATGTTTGTATTTTTGAAGGAATAACATTTGTGCGTGATTGTGCAGAAGTCACTGAAATAAGGCCAAAAAATAAATATTAAATATGTGTTCACAAGACTTCTGGGTATTGGAGGTTGTAGACTAGAATTTTTTATTCAAAATTATGTAAAAATTATCCTGCCTAGTCGTTAATATAATCAAATATAGAGATTTAAATTTTGTAAGACACTTTTTGTCAAGAAACACAGTATGCATGGAGGCATGAATCTTCATGAATAATGCTGTGATTCACACCTGAGAAGACAAAGACCTACATAATGACCCGCATAGTGAGCCCTTTCAGTCAGGTAGGCTATGTGAAAAAACCCTTTGTGATCATGCTGATAACAGTATTAACGTCCACTCTTGACGAAAAAAAACCCATGATTTTTGTGATCTCATGCATGCACATATTATTGCACATCATGTGAAGAAAAAATTGTATAGGCATATTATAGTTTAAATTACAGTACCAGTCAAAAGATTGGATGCATTACTATTATAATGTTTTTAAAAGAAGCTCATCATGCTGTATATCAAACATACAGAAAAAACAGCAATACTGTAAAATATTATTACAGTTTCAAGTAATGTTTTAATATACTTTAAAATATAATGTATTTCTGTGATGCAAAGTGTCTGAACATTCATGGCATTTCATATAGGCTTTTAGCTTAAAAGCATGCACATTTGGAGAAATATTGATGGATTCTCATATGTTTATGTCAATTTTCTATACAGAGGAGTAATATTTATTCAATATTTATTGTCATCACTTTGAGCGCTGGATACTGGATATTCATACTTGCAGTCGGAGGGCGCTCTGTGCACATTTAGTCCACAAATTACTCCTAATGAAGAACAGGCATACCATGTGACATTCCAGGAACTAACAGAGGCTTCCAGAGATCGCTAACCATGGCTATAACATGCAGATAAACACTTTTGAAGATAATAAATACATGATTGCGACAATGTATACATGTATTGCCTCAGAATTTGCGTCTGAATAGCGCTCGCTCCGTGGCAGTGGCCACATTAGTGGATAATGGGCTGACTCACGGACGTCTGACATGTCTCTCTTTTCATACAGATTACATAAACAGATAATTTTTGTTTTTGGTTTGACTTACACGATTTAAAACCTGACATTTCAACGTTTCTTTAGACATAAGTCTCATTTTTGTGTCATTAGTATTCACTAAGTTACAGTTCATTTTCTGAGAACTATCAGATTGGACTTCATTCAGAGGGAGACGAGAGATCACGCATCATGTTAGTTTTCTTTATTTTGCAAAAAGCACAACATTTTGTTTTTACCCTGAGTGTACTCAAATAAAAGAAGACATTCTATAGTTTCAATTGATACATTACTCATGTCTCTATGACAAAACGTGCCGGCGCGTTACTCGACCCCAAAGTGTTAATTAGGGTTGGAGCTAAACTCTGCAGGACAATGGCCCTCCAGGATTAACATTCCCCACTCCTGCCTTAACGCATGAACACATCAATGAGACCGGACCACTGAGTGAGGTGAGTGGCGTGCTTAAGAAGTCTGGTGATTGTGTGCTGATGGGAAGCAGGTGCGTTTGATTGGCTGATCAGGAGCGGTGATGAGGAAGTGTGTACAGGTGTGGGCCAGGGAGGATGATGGGAAATGGAGTTTATGGAAGCCAGGACAGACAGAGACTGTGACAGGCGGCGAGCCCCCACGGAAAAACATAAGATATTCTCATTTCATTTCAACCAATAAAAATCTATTGAAGCCTTCAGACACTGCTTTCTTTTCGTTTGTATAGTCCATTTGAGGCAGTCTCTATTTCGTTCATGTCGAGAGCGCATTTGTAACCCATGCGAGAGCGCATCCATGTAACAGAGAATGAGGAGTTATCACTCCGCATTGCATTTCAGGAAGGCATCGCCATGTTAGAAGGATACGCTATCCGTTACCATAGTTACTTCGACAGTGAGACTGAGAGAAATAGCGAAACAGCTTGATATTTGTTTGCATTTTTGCGATACGGCGCAGTTTCTTGGAAAGAAATGGAGAAATGGAGCCAAGCAGCGTTATTTAGAGAAACTGCTTGACATCAACAACATCGAACCGTACGACAAACGACAAACCGACCATTGCAAAGCACTTGGACTAGGTCAGAAATAGAACGGGGAATCTGTTGTGTTGTGTCGCGTTGCACTGCATCCAGTGTAGACAATATGATATCACTAATTATAATGGGTTCTATTGTCCGGTGTAGACATGGTGTTACAAACCCACAAACCTGTAAACTGTGAGAGCTCAGTCATACTTGCTAAGGTAAGTGTGGGAAACATAGAAATTATGCTTATAATTTGTGAACCCCCCCTTTAGAAGAAAGTACAGATGCAAGTTTTGCTTTGTTAAATTGTTATTTAATTTAATTTAATGTTCTTTTATTTACAACTGTTCATTTACTTTCATTCAGGAGACTGTGAAAAAATGCATAGCATTATCAGGCGCTGACTGGCCAGCTGTAAAGAGTTGCCGTGGTCCTAGAGTGGATGAGGGAGCAAATGAAAATGATGCACGATGATTTGTGCTCCGTTTAGTTTTGTTTCATTCTGTTTTAATAAATACAACTTGATCTTCGTTTCATCATGCTTGTCTACGGTCTCGTATTTCAAGTGTGCAGCAAATATTGGCGAGCCAGCAGCCAGGAGAGATCACGGAACAACAGCCAGAGTGGCGCGTGGAAAACAGGTGGAGCTGAAGCGCGAGTGAGAGACGCAATCGGGAGACGCGATCAAAAAAAAATCATGGATCTAGAACAGATGCAGGACGAAATTGCAGAAAGCTGGATTTAGACCAACGGAAAGAGGTATGCTTCTTCATGAAAATTTCTGTAGATGAAGGAAGAAAGAGACTAATGCATTAAAGGAAGAATGCATTAATAAGACTGATGTTTGAGGCACTGGAAAATCAGCCACTAAGCTTTTGGAAAATGAAATGAAATGTCTGAGTGATAAAGTGAGCAGAAAGGAAAACAGTAACAGCCACAACAAAATGTCTCCCTTGAGCAAAGAGTTCCCATACAACCACCAGAAGTGACAATACAGTGTGAATTCAGAATTTGTGGCCAGATTGGTGAGAGAAGGCAAAAAGACAAATTATCATACACAAATCTCATGCATCAAATAAATGCTGGCCTCAAAAAGGGACATCATAGAGGCAGTAGTGAAAGCAATTAGCCCTGGCTTGAGTTTAAGAGATATGCTGGAAATCAAAAGTGGGTTGACTCTCTCACAACTAAAGACAATATTGAGAAGCCACTTTAAAGAAGATAGCTCAACTGATCTGTACCACAGATTAATCAATATCACCCAAGATGTTCGGGAATCTCCTCAGAATTTCCTGTTCAGAGCAATTGAGCTGAAGGAAAGGCTCCTTGTAGCTGTGCGAGAAGTTGATTCAGATGAGTAGTACAGCCCAGAGCTAATTCAGAGGAAATTTTTGAGATCGCTGAGTACTGGACTACTAAGCAGCCACATCAAATTACAGCTGAAGAGTAGTCTGGATGATCAAAATGTTCCGAATGAAATTTTGATTGACAAGATGAACGAAGCAGCAAGTTTTGAATGGGAGAGACAACACAAATGAAAAAGAAACACAAGTAGTAAAGAGGTGAAAGTAAATTAAATGCAAATGGAAGCTTCATCACACGACACCTCATTAGGGGCTGCATGTTTAGTAGACAAAACAGTACCAGCTAAAACAAATGTGAAATGTCAGAAAACTGCTGCAACACACCAAGATGCTGAGTGGATGGAAATAGTTAAGGAGCTGAGAGAGGAGATGGCTGAATTAAGGAGGACAGTACAAGGTGCATTACAACCTTTTCGTATGCCCCCCTGCAATGCAAAGAAGGAGTGCAAGGCCTGCCTCATTGGAAAAAGATGTACGGCGAGTTGTTATATTGAAGACGTGGCAACCCAAGCCTTATGGGACACTGGGTCTCAAGTCTGCCTCCTGAATGAGAGGTAGAGGGCCGAACATATTCCCCACATTAAAGTACAAAGCCTAGAAGAGATCCTGGGGCCCAGCACACTTGTGGGAAAAGCAGTCAACCAGACAGGATGTTCATAGGCTGGGTTGAAGTGAGATTCCAGCTAGGCACAGATACCATAGTCCCGTTAGAGCTCAAGGCCCCCATGCTAGTCACTGCAGAGGCTAATGTAGCAGAAGAACCCATCATGAGCTATAATGTCATCGAGGTACTGTTGAAAAAGGGGTCTGAGCAACCACCCCAAACCACAATACAAGCTGTGAGTGCTGCTTTCTCCATCAACAGTAAACGTGCTGAGAAGCTGACAAAATTAATCCAAATGAGTGACCCCCAGAGCAGTGATGCAATAGTGAGGTCAAAAAGTTTCCATTCTACCTGGCTTGACCAAAGTTATTAAATGTGGTGTGAGGACCTCTGCTTTCCCTTGCCAGCAGGAGGCTCTCTTCATTCCCAACAAAAGTCCCTCTTGGCCCTGGAAGTAGGGGAAACGGTTCTTAGCTTTCAGAAAGGAACATGGTCATGAATAGCCATCTCTGTAACAAACAGAACAGAAAAGGACATAATTTTGTCACCACAAACTGTTTTTGGTCAGGTTCAGCGGGTTAAAGCCATTTACCCATTAGAAAACCAAGCCTGTGGAGAAAATGACAAAAACTGAGGATGAATTTGAAGTCAGTCCCAACCCCCAGCACATACCCAGGACTGATTCAAAGGCTGGGGAGCAGACAGAAGAAGAAAAAAAGGAACTATAGGACCCCCGTGTTACTCACCCTTTTATCTCCAGCCCAGCAGCTGAAAGTGAAAAAAATGTTAAGAGAAGAAAGTGAGGCATTTTTCAAAGATGAATATGATGTGGGATGTATACCATCACTGCAGCTCCGCATTAGGTTGTCTGATCACACCCCAGTTCGACGAACATACACTTCTATACCAAAGCCTTTACACAAGGAGGTTAAGGAGTATTTGGAGGACTTGCTAAACTGGGGTTGGATACGGAAATCAAAATCCAGCTACTCTTCACCTACAGTGTGTGTGTGGAAAAAGGACGGGACTTTGCATCTCTGTTGTGATTATTGGGAGCTAAACCAAAAGTCCATCCCTGACAGACATCCCATCCTGCGCATACAAGATATGCTTAGCAGTTTACAAGGCAGTGCTTGGTTCTCTGTACGAGGCATATCACCAGGAATCATACATCCTGGAAGAAAGCAGTCAACCCCTCACTGCATTTATTACACTCTGGGGTCTGTATGAATGGGTGAGGATACCATTCAGTCTGTCTTCAGCCCCTTCCAGAGAAGCATGGAGGAGTGTCTCTCAGGGTTACGAGATGATGTTTGCCTTCTGTATCTGGATGACAATTTAGTGCATAGCAGAACTTTCGATGATTATCTTATGGATATTCGTAAGTTGTCACAACGGTATCAGCAGCATGGGGTGAAGTTAACAGCGAAAAAATGTGAACTGTTCAAAAACAAGGTGAGGTTTCTTGGGAAAATGGTCTCAAAAGAGGGCCACACCATGGATCTGGCCGAAACCGCACCTGTGCAAGCATTAAAACAAAAGAGGCCGGCCATAGTCGGAGAGCTGAGAAAAGTGCTGGGGTTTATTTCATACTACTGGCCCTACATTCCCAATTTCTCAACCATAGCTAAGCCTATTGTCCCCAGAAAGGTTAACATAAGAAGGAGCTGCCAAGTCGAAAACAAAACAAATGGCTGAAAAGAACAGCAAGAAGCAAAATCAACTTCCCTCTTACCATCCAATCACATGGACTGACAAACACCAGTCTGTACTCTGCCAACTCATTGATTACCTCTCTAGCCCACCAGTCCTTGGGTATCCTGACTTTGATGCTGCATTCGTTCTTCACTGTGACGCTTTACAGGATGGGCTGGGGGCCATCCTCTATCAGAGACAGGAAGGGAGGTTAGTAGTCATAGCTTACGGCTCAAGAACTCTTTCAGCTGCCGAAAAGAATTACCATCTTCATTCTGGCTAGTTTTTAGCTATGAAATGAGCAATATATGAGAGGTTCAAGGATTACCTATATTATGCCCCTTCATTTGTTGTATATACTGACAATAACCCCCTGACTTATGTCTTCACCATGGCCAATTTAAATGCCATAACACACAGGTGGAGAGCTGAGTTAACAGATTTCCGGTTCACAATAAAATACAGACCTGGAAAAACAAATGCAGATGCTGACAGGTTGTCCAGGATGCCCCTGGACATGGAGAAGTATATGCAGACCTGCACCCAGGACGCTTCAGCTGATGTAATTTCCAGTGTGGTAGAAGCATTATCTGTAAAGAGGGATGAAGGAGAGCCATGGTTGTGTCTAGCAGTCATTGCAACAGCACTCGCAGATAAGGAACATGAACAACATGCATTACCTGCATCACCTGTGACACGAATATCCAGTGAAGCCTTGAAAAAAGCTCAGGTAGGGGACCTGATGATCTCAAAGATCTTGCAGTATCTCAAGGCAAATCAGTGGCCTAAGGTGAAGAACAGTGATGAGACCACAAAGGCATTCTTGAGGGAGAGAAGCAAACTGTATCAGGATGAGAATGGTGTCCTATATCGAAAGACTGTTACGTGCTCACAGCTGGTACTGCCCAAAAGCTTTCATAAATTAGTCCTTCAACTGCTACACAAGGAAATGGGCCATTTGGGGGTGGAGTGGACACTGCACTTAATCAGGGAACATTTTTGTTGGCCACACATGCAGCGAGATGTGGAGCAGCACATCACTAAAAAGTGCTATTGCCTGAAAAGTAAGAGGCCCAACAAGCCTACAAGAGCTCCACTGACCAACATTGTGATTACATACCCCCTTGAGATTGTGTCCATTGATTTCCTGCGTTTAGAGAGATGTAAGGGAGGCTATAAGTATATACTGGTTGTGATAGACCACTTTACCCGGTTTGCGCAGGCTTATGCTTGTACCAACAAAGCCGCCAAAACTGCAGCTGAAAAAAATCTTTGGAGATTTTGTCCTTAACACTCAGGGGTCGGTTGGTCGCGCCGGCGATACCACCTTGCTTTTTTTCTTATCAGTATGAAAGAGACTCGAAATACTCATCAATTTTGCACATACAATTAAGAGTTATACACCATTTTAATCTGTGAAATATCTTCTTTTATTTGGTACACTCAGAGTAAAAACAAAATGTTGTGCTTTTTGCAAAATAAAGAAAACTAACATGATGCGTGATCTTTCGTCTCCCTCTGAACGAAGTCCAAACTGTAACTTAGTGAATACTAATCACAAAAAAATGAGACTTATGTCTAAAGAAATGTTGAAATGTCAGGTTTCAAATCATGTAAGTCAAATCGAAAACAAAAATTCTCTGTTTATGTAATCTGAATGAAAACAGAGTCAGACATCCGTAAGTCAGCTCATTATCTGCTAATGCGGCCATGCCCACGGAGCGAGTGCTCTATTCAGACGCAAATTCTGAGGCAATACATGTATACATCATCGCAATCGTGTATTTATTATCTTCAAAAGTGTTTATCTGCATGTTATAGCCATGGTTAGCAATGTCTGGAAGCCTCTGTTAGTTCCTAAAAAAAAGTCACATGGTATGCCTGTTCTTCATTACGTGTCATTTGTGGACTAAATGTGCACAGAGCGCCGGCTGCAAGTATGAATGAAAGACACAGTATCCAGCGCTCATAGTGATGACAATAAATACTGAATAAATATTACTCCTCTGTATAGAAAATTGACATAAACATATGATAATCCATCAATATTTCTCCAAAATTTGCATGCTTTTAGCTAAAAGCCCTGATGGATGTTGTTTTGTCAAAGGTAACGACTTTTTCATATTCATAACTTCTGACACATAGGCTATTAACAAATTACGGTCACTATAATGTGAAGCTTGAGTCTTAGATCTTTTTAATGATGTATAGTTTGTCAACTGCACATTAACAAAGTATATTTAAATAGAAAACCATTATTTGGTTAGAGACTTGAGACTTATTTTAAAAACATTATAATAGTAGGCTAATGCGTCCAATCTATTGACTGGTACTGTGATTTAAACTATAATAGGCTTATACAAAATTTTCTTCACATGTGCAATATTACGTGCATGCATGAGATCACAAAAATCATGTTTTTTTTGTCAAGAGTGGACATTATATTTACGTTAATACAGCTGATATGATCCTGTTATCAGAGGGTTTTTTCACATAGCCTACCTGACTAAAAGGGCTCATTATGCGGGTCATTATGCAGGTCATTATGCAGGTCTTTGTCTTCTCAGGTGTGAATCACAGCATTATTCATGAAGATTCATGCCTCCACGCATCATGACAAGGGCAAAGAATTTAAAAATCAGCAGTTTGCCAAGGTCCAGCAGTACTGTGGGATTCACGGTTCCCACACCACCCCTTACCATCCGCAGGGGAATGGTCAGGTCGAAAGATTCAATAGAACCCTGCTGGCCATGTTAAGAGCTTTAAAAGTTAAGGGAAAAGGTGACTGCACCACCCTTGCGAAGGTGGTGCATGCGTACTGTACACGTCATGAATCCACAGGCCTTTCACCATACTATCTCCTCTTTGGCCGTTACCCCAAACTCCCCAGTTGTTTGGTCTGAGCCCCAAAAATATAAGTACTTCCCCCTCAAGAGTATGCAACCAAGTGGAAAGAGAGAATGGAGGAGGCTTACCAACTGGCTTCCAAAATGGCTTGCAAGAGTGGGGACAGAGGGAAGGAGAGGTATGACAGGAAGGTTCACAGCGCAGAATTGGATCCAGGATGCAGAGTCCTTGTCCGAAATCTCACAGAGAAAGGTAGTCCAGGCAAACTCAGATCTTTCTGGGAGCAGAAAGTTCACATAGTAACCCAAAAGAAATACCCAGACAGCCCAGTGTATGAAGTGAGACCAGAAAATGGCCAGGGGCGAACACGAGTGCTTCACAGGAATCTGCTGCTACCATGTGACTTTCTGCCCGTGGAAGAACTAGATACACCAAGAAAGAGGAAAAGAGAGGAAAAGGATGAGGATGAATAGGGAATAAATTGACAGCTGGAATCAGCTGATGAGCCTATGAGAAGCATTCTCAGACCAGAAGCAGAGAAGTTTCAGCCACGGAATGAGATAACAGACCCAGAACAGTATGATGAAGATGGGGAACAGCTCCAGATGACATTGAAGGAGGAAACAATGGAGGAGCAACCTGAAAATAAAGAAGAGACACTACAATAAATGTATTCTTTTGGGTGTGGGCAATTCCAGTGTCATAGACGTGACATTTGGAGTCAAAACTTGAAATATAAACGCTCGAAGAATGCATTTAATAGCAACATATTGAACCGTCTATTTATATATTCATAATCCCTTACTAAAGGAGTCCAGACATTAGAAAAATGTCAGTCTATACAATCGTTTTATATTTTAGATGAGGGAAAAAAAGTCACTTGTTTTGGGTGACAACATATTTTTTAAGAATTCTGTGAATTACACTGCGCAAACCAAATGTAATACTGCCCACCGAATGAAGAAGGGTTGGCTCTCCACAGAGCGTAAAATAAAATTTTTATTTCAAATTTCGTGTTCGCTTAAATGAGGAAAAAACAATGTTACGGATGTGACTGTTTTCCATTACGGATGTGACCAGTCTGAAAGCGGCACAGAAGACTGCTTTAAAACTGCTTTAAAACTTTCACAGAGACCTCAAGCAGGCATTTAATCTACCAAATATTGAAATCTGGGATACCAGTATGGTAAGACTGCACAATTTAAACTTTATTCTCTGTATTGCAAAAGGTTATGGATGTTGACAAAGCGTGTGCGTTGTTAAAGAATCAATTTAGAGACCATGATTTTCCTTCTTACAGAAATGCTTGCTAAAATACATTGACAAATATTAATGTTTATCACAAAGCAGTTTAAAATCGTGTGTTTTCCCCCACAGTCAGGTGAACCGATTGACATATTGTCAATCGCAATCGTGTCAGTTTTATATTTTGTGTATGAATGGTCACACGGATTTCAGCTAGTTTTCACAGTTTAAAGCAGAGTCTTGAGTCAAAATGATCAAACTTTATTTCAAGTCAAAATTATTGCAATCGTATTATTTTTATTTTGTCAGCTTGATCGCGCGGATTGTAAACAATATAGGCTATTCATTTTTTAACCAACAGGTAAAAATGCGACATCCTGAGGGAAGTGTCCTATGAGACAATGATCTTCTATAAGTTGTACTGTGTCATATAGGCCTACCTTTTGATGTTCATATTTCGTTCTGTAACTGGCAAGAGGAAAAGAAGATCAGCCTGATCTGATTGATCTGCCGCTTACAGGCGCTGCAGTAACTAATCTGTCATGCGCTGTAGGCTATTAAAGAGCCACGTCTATTGTTTAAATTTTGTTATAAAATTGACTGAATTTGAAAGTTGAACCTTTTTCATATTAAAACTAACAAAGCACAAAGAGTATTGCTATTATTGGATATGTTCTGATATACGGTAAGCCTGAAACAGATCACAGCAATATAAAAAAGCAAAGTCATATGCATAGGATTTAATATGAAGCGTCTGTAACGGTCACGTCTGTAACGGTCACGTCTGTAACGCTTATTATGGTTGTTCAGAGCAAAGTACTGAAATGAACTGTTGATCCTAATAAGAATAAACATAATTTAGCTTTGCATATAAAGTTTCAAGTTATTTGCATTTATAATTGTTATATGACATAAACTTAATCTTTAAAACGTTACGGACCTGACAGAGCACTGAAGCGTCTTGACCTCTTTCTTCCAGCCCTTATAAATTCAACAGGCAGTGCTGTTATGACAAAATGAGTGTATTTATTTCTCAGGCATGCCTCCATCTTTCTACACAATGCTTACTGTTAAAATAAAGTTTAAAAAAGGGGGTGTTTGATCCCTTTTTTGAAAGCATGAAATATGGTTGGTTGAAAACTTAATTTAAGCATTGTTGCTTACCTCATATATTGTGGTTAAACAAGGCAATTTTCTTACAATTTCTGTTAGAGCACATTAATACAGTATATTACAGACCTGAATGGACAATTTAAAAAGGGTTTTGTTCTTTTGGTAAAAACTTTTTTTTTTCATAGTAAAGATGACCTTTGTGTGGAATTGCCCGTGTTTTTCTTGAGGAGGATGAATGTTCAGGTCCAAAGGTTAAACCTATTTTCAGTATGAGTATTTTACCTGTGAGTATTCCAGAGTGAATGGTGGTTTATCATAGTGCACGACGATACCTGCCACACCCATGTTACTTTGAATGGGGTTAAACGTGATGTGACAATACTGAGATGGATCAGGAGGCAGTACTCAAATTGAACCCTGGATCAGTTTATTTCATTCCGTAGAAATGTCAAGGACACGGTCTTCTCAGATAAACGTATGTAATTTGATTGCTTTTAGGCTAGATGTTTCTTAAAAAAAAAAAAAAAAAATACTGATGTTATAATAATGCAGCAGTGCTTTTTTCGTCATATTTGTTCAGTGGCATAATTCGTATATGGCTTCGAAAACGCGCAGGCAATTTATGGAATGGAATCACTTAGTCTAATGTAGATGAAAATAAAGCACAAATCTGCCATAAACATTGCATTATAATGAGAACTTTATATAAATCTATAGTAAATTCTGTCCTTGCCCGTGTTTCATGAAAGCGGATCACGGCGCAAGCTCTCTATCTCACTCTCGCTATAGCGTGTAACTTAAAGTTCACTCGAATTTGCTTCCTTTTATGCAGATACAAGTTGTAATGTTACATCTATGTTATGTATCTGAGTTATCGGATTGTAAGGTTCCACCCACTAGCCCAACGACGGCATCTAGTGGTCTGGTCGAAGGTATTTCGCGTGTACGTCCTCTGGCACTTCTGTAAAATTAATCTTAATTTAATACAACTTTGGTTTCTAATTCAATTCTGACTTCATAAATAATTTTATCTGACTCCAATTTTAACTGACTCATAGTTTCACAATCTTTCCGATGTAACAGCTGATCATGAGATTAGTTGTGCTTTAATTTAGGTCTTTGATCATTCTGGATACCTCATAATGTCAATTATTCGTTCATTACGGACCTATCACCACTTAGAGAATTTCGCAGTGGCCGTCTGCGTTCTCACATCATAAATTCGCCAGTTTATGATTCTTAGCCAGAGGGTGCAGAGTTTACTAATGCATTTGAGTCGAACCTCCACATGCTTGTTCGTACAAAAATACAGCTTTCTTAGTCACGATACTGCAACTTGCTAATTCAATAACAGACAAACTCAAAAAGTCCCATGATGTGCTCCCATGCTCCTTTCATGGGGCTCTCTAGTTTGACCTGCCCTGACGCAAATTTACGGAAATGACGGACTCTAATAATGTACTAGTCAAGTTCTGAATGCAGATGCTTCCCTGAGTGGTTTGCCAAATCCCTTTAAATACCCCAAGTTATAACAAAAGGGCTATAAACATTTAGCACCCAAATATTTATGCAGCTTTTGCTGGACCTTTTCTCATGCCCCAAAGGGTCACACGCCTGGTTTTGGGGATCCAAGCAAATGGTTAATAAGAATCTTTATTGGGGCATCTCCCACCCCAGGAGAACAGGTTTTGTTTTCTTTATTCTTGTCTGTTCTATTGTTGTGAGAGTGAAACCCTCTTACCAATCGCACCAGAAGTATTTACATTGATGTCACTTAAAACAACTAAGGTAGCAGATTTGTGAGACTTGCATGGCCTGAAGGGAAGGAGAGGGTGTGAGGAGTCAGGAACTCAGCATGGGGGGGAAGAGAGGAGGTTGAACCAGGTGTTGTCCTGTGCTCTTTCTCGCAGATCCTCTCTTCAGATTAGAGAGTTTTATTGTTTTATTACAGGACAGCAATCTTGAATTCAGTAATTCAGTTTTAGTAAAAATCCATCCTTACAGGATTAATATCATAGGATGTGTCATCAGGGCCGTTTCTAGCCTTTTTGGCACCCTAGGCGAGATACCTATACCTAATGCCCATCCCTAATTTAGACCACTGCTATTGCTGTTAGAGTCTTGCAAATGGACAAATGAGTCACTAATGGGCAGTTTGAGTTAGGATACATTCGGAGTCCATGACTCTTTGGAGCAGCAGCAGTACACAAGTCTTGAAAGTTATTTTAAGGCATTTTAGATTGAACAATCCCACTTCTCTCTTAGAATGATTCATTTGTTTCTAGTCATTTGATATAATAAATCTATAGTGTAGCATAATTAACAATGACAAAGCTAAAGCATTTATTATTGTGATTGTTTTGCGTTTGAAAAATATGGGTGACAAAATTAGACAATTTTCAGGGTCTTGCAAATGGACAAATGAGTAATGCAGACCATGTGGTTTGTGTTGAGTGGGATAAGGTCCAGTAGAGGAGGCTCTAACTCTTTCAAAAAGAGAAAATAGCTCTTAATGGATCCAAGGAACTACGGTGTACTGTAGAAAATAGTTGAATTCCTTGGTGCTTAAGCTTCTGCTGATCCCAGAAGACGATATTCCTCCTTTTTTTCCATCAAACACAAACTGTAACATCATTCCCAGTGCTTTTATGTTGTTTTTAATCCATAACATGCACATTTTATTTTATAAACGCACTCTTCAGATGCTAAGCTTTCTTTTTTTTCTTTTCATTTCTCCTTTTTCTTTTTTTTTTCTTTCTTTTTTAAATTTTTTTATTCACTCTTAAATGATTCATATGCGTTTTCTCCCTGTGTGGGTCAACTTGAAGTTAGCTCAGAAGAATGTTCAGCATGTATTTAAACATTAAAAAGACAGGTTTCATCTTTTGAAAGCCCCAAAAAGTGTCTCTGACTGGGTGCTTTGCCTAACGCATACAGAATTCACTATGAACGATGACACCGATTGGACAAATCATTGTCTCCACTTCGTCCTCATATCCCTATGCTTCAAAGATCAAAGCTGCATTTTATCTGCCTTATACCGCCATCACTCTTTTAATAATAATAATAAAAATATAATGTAAAATACAGCTCTCTTGGACCTGTATATTGTCAGGGTTCTGTCTTGTTTGCTCTGTGTTTGTTTGCTTGAGTTGGTTTTTACTTTCTAGATCAGTTTTCTTTGTCAGTGTTCATTGGTTACCATAGTTACTCAGTTCAAAGTCACACCTGGCCTGTTTTACCCCTCATTATATATCTGTGTATATCTAGCCCTCAGTTTGTGCTTGAGTTTGTTCATTATTGTCTTTGATACTGTGGTTGTTCTGTATGTGTTTCCTAAGATTGTGGAGTAGTATCTGAGTTTTTGTTATTTTTGGTTTAGTTATCCCTGCTGCAACCAATGCTGTGACATATATAGTGGTATATTTGTAATACTTATGAAACAATCATAGTTGCATAATATCACTTATTGATTTCACTGCTTTTTGTCCTTTCTTGATTATTTTTGTTAAATTATCATTCATGTTTCACAATATCACATGGATATCTAAATGATTAAAATACCAGTACAATATTATGATGGATGGATGGATAGATAGTAGGCATGTGACGGTATCAAATTTTCATGTTGCAATAAATACTGAAGCTTTTATCATGGTATGCGGTATTATCACGATACTGAAATAAGTTGTAAAAAGTGTTATCATAGTATAACAGGTTTATGTGCTCTTTTTCTTATAACAAATATAACTCTGAATGTTTCAATATAATAACGCAATACACAAATTATAAAGTACAATTTTTCTTAAACAGATTAAAGTGCAAAAGAACAACAGGTAACACTTTACAATCATCTCATCATTTAACATTAGTTAATGCATTAACTAAGATTAAGAATGAGCAATAGCTACATTTGTTACAGAAGGTATTCTTTTTTGTTAATGTTAGTTAAAAAAATACAACCAAATGTTAGTTTTAGCTCAGGTCCATTGAATAAGTTACAACTTTTGATTTTAGTAATGTTATTAAACTTCAACTAAGAAATTAACATTAACTAGGATTAATAATCATTATGATTGAAAATGTTCTTATTATTTGTTATTGTTCAGTAAAACGTGTGACATAAAGCTTCATTAGTTAACATGTTAATTCATTATAAGGGCATGTTGTGTTCCAGATTAAAATATAAAAATGTTTAAGTTTGAAAAATAAATAGCCTATTAAGTCTTTAAGTATTTAAGTATTGCGAATACTAAATGGCTGTTTGAAGCATTTTAAATACTGTTCAGTAGCAACAGTTGCTTTGTTTACTGGGTTTCCGGGGTAACCGCTGCATTTTTGCTGTTCCATTAGCACCTTATGCTGTCCGAGAATGAACGTGCACTTTCATTCAGCGCATCTCCTTCACTTGTTCCGCCATGTGCCTCTCATGCACGTTGGGCTTGTTTACATCTGAGTGCGTGTGTCCCTTTGACGCAGAATACAGTGTTGATGGGGAAAGTATCCTTAAAATGTATTACAAAAATTAGAGTAATTCCTAATTTATTAACGGTATTTTGAAGTGTCTGCGATTAACAATATTGTGCATATTCATTATCGTGATATATCGTATTACCGAATATTGGCACATGTCTGATAGATAGATAGATAGATAGATAGATAGATAGATAGATTGATAGATTAATTAGAACAAAAGTATCGTCACTATTCACACCCACTTGTCAACAGTTGGTTAAAAGTAATTGGACAAAAGGGTTGGAAAACTAACGTTGTTTCTGTGAAAAGTTCTCTAATCATTTGTTTATATAGGTAGAAAGTCAATCCCAAACCATTCAAAACTTTTATTTTAAATAATAAAAAATATATAGTTACAAAATACACTCCTTCATTGTGCTACCACAAAGTTTATGGCAAGAAAAAAGAAGAAGAAAGGAAAAAAAAAAAAAAAAAAAACGAATTAAGGGCAGCATATGTAGTGCTATGCATTGTTTAATAAATATGCAGTGTTCCCCTCATTAATTTCCCAGTGTGGATTAATTTAATGAGTTGCATAAAATGCAGATGTGATTTAATATGCTGCAGCTCCTTTAAAGAGAAAGACAGCAAACTTAAACATATTTGTAAATCTTGTTAAAAGCATTTTTCAAACGTTCTATCCATTTCTTTGTATCAAATGTTTTGAGTAAGGGAAAAATGAATGACTGAGTCTACATTTAACAGAACAGTCTGTTTCTTTGTAATGGATTTTGTCCTGACCTAATGGTTTTCTATTCCTGATGAGTTGATTCAACAATCACTGGTGAAATAACAGTGGAGGAAAGTCTGCAAATTAAATTTTGACAAACAATGCTGTAATTAACAGGAATGTCTTCCCATACTCCCAAAAGCAGGTGTTAATGTGCGTTGTCTAAGTATTAAATGGATGTGACTTTAATGGATTCTCCCAGTTTGAATGTCATCAATATTCTCTGTGGCCTGAGGGATACATCTGTACTAAATGTCCCTGATGAAGACTCAGTAAGTCAAGACCTGTCACTGAAAGTATACAATGTCCAGTGACTTTTAACATCATAATAGAAATTATTTTAATTAGTTATAATTAAATGTATGTATGTGTATGTACGCACCTTTTATCGAGGATGCATCGAGAGGTGACTTGTACGGACTTGAGACAGCCAGGTATCCCAGAATGCATCTTGCACTAACCAGCAAGCGTCAATAGTAAAGGAGAAAACCCGTGTAATTTAAACGTATTACTGTTATTATGTCATGATATGTAGTTTTAAGAGTTTTTCAGGCGAGGATGTACTGGTTTAAAGCTCAAATTTGTGGTTTATTGATAAAGATAACGCCTTTCTGAAAATTTGATTTTGAGTTGTGAGATCCAGACGATCACCGGACCCTCAGTGCTCATGTACCCCGCAGAGAGCAGCCTTACCTCGGCTAGTCCTTCTGATGTTTGCCGCTGGGTCTGATGTCTCTGTAGCGGTTAAACATGACATAGCTAATTCGTCTTTTGTATATCTAACGGGCGATCTTTCGTCTCATAAATCTATAATTTGTTCCGTGGCAAATCGTTTTGGCTGAGGGCAAAGTGACGTTTCATAACTTTATATATTTAGGCTGTTTACCTTTACCGTTGTAGCCTACTAAAGCGCTGATTTTGTACGCTTGACTGAATTGTTTGCTTTATTTCTTGTATATTCTTATACCTTTTATAATGGCTATTATTGATCATTAAAACTGACATTTAACAAAAAGACAGGGTTGTGTTTTATGTTATTTCATAAAGAATAATTAGCATAGCTGCTGTTCATAACATTAAGCAAAGATAGTCATGTGCAATTGATCTGATATGAGATGCATTATGTGAATGCTTGGCTAGAGAGTCTTTAAGCTGGGTGAGCGAGTCTGAGTCCCGAACATTATCAGAAAGGCTATTCCAGAGTTTAGGAGCCAAATGTGAAAACGCTCTCCCTCCTTTAGAGGACTTCGCTATCCTAGGTACAACCAGAAGTCCAGAGTTTTGTGATCTTAAAGAGCGTGAAGGATTGTAGGGCAATAGAAGATCAGTTAAGTACACAGGAGCTAAACCATTTAGAGCCTTATAGGTCATTAGCAGTACTTTATAATCGATATGGAACTTAAGTGAAGCCAGTGAAGAGATGATAAAATTGGTGTTATATGATCATATTGACCTGGTAAAAACTCTAGCAGCTGCATTTTGTACTAATTGTAGCTTGTTTATTGAGGAAGCAGGACAACCAGCTAGTAATGCATTACAGTAATCTAGTCTAGACGTCATGAAAGCATGAACTAACTTTTCTGCATTAGAAACAGATAACATATTCCGTATCTTACGGAATGTATTCCGTATCCGTTTCTGAGGTAGAAGAAGGCTGTTTTTGTAACATATTAAATATGATTTTTGAAGGACAAGTTGCTGTCTAATATAACACAGTGTATATTACAGTGAAGATAATGAGAGTATTCACATATATTATTATGTTTAATATTTTTGAAATGTAAACGAAAAGAGGCAGGGTTGTTTAATATTTCGTTTTGTTGTAAATACCAGACACTGAAGATGTGAACGCGTTGCCTGAACCACATTTGTGAGGCTATTAATGTTTTTTTGTTTGTTTGTTTGTTTGTTTTTTAAATAAAACGAAAAGAGGCAGAGTGGTGTCAGAGCGAGCTGAGTGACGTTATCAAGTACGCTGCTGTGCCATTTGCAGAATCACCGGACTTGTGTCCTTTCATCCACGGGAGTTTGTTCTCCTGAGTCGAACTTGTCAAGTCCGAACTACCAAGGACGCAAGTCTGAACTTTGCGAACTTGGTATTGAGAAATGCCCATGGTGTCTGCTGTTCTCACTAACAATCCTGGTTTAAGAAACGTTTGGTTTGCTGCTCAACTGTGAGTTTGATGCTTTATATTTCATCTTTTGCTTTTGTGTATGCTTTTGTGAAGAGTTTGTGATGTTTATTGTTTGGGTTAAGGTTATTTATTTGAATGTATTAGATGCTATGTTTGTTTGGTTTGTAAAAAAAAAAAGTTAATGATTTGTTTTCTTTTGTAGAGGATTTTTGGTTATACACAAACTTACACTGCCTTTGAGGAGTGTTGAGTTTGGAGCTTGCTTGGGTGCAACTGTGCAATTGCCCAAAGATTCTGTTCAAAGACTCCAGGCCTACAATAAGGAAACAAACTACCTTTCATAATTTCTTTGATTCCTACCATCTACAGATAAAACGGTTTATTCTAATGACTGCTCACCTTACCAAACCAAATCATTCATCTACATCTTTGTTGGACATTTTCATGCTCATACACCCACACCATTACTTTGGCCTTGGACTATTTTCTGGGAGATCATTTAATGTTTTGAGAGTTTGTTTTTGTGTTATTGAATATTTGTGTCTTGTAAATAATTCAGTATATATGTTGGAAAAGGTTTTTTTTTTTGGTCATTTGTTTATTCATACATGCATGACCTATACCTGAGCACAATATTCAATAGGGTATATTGCAAGATTGATTTCCCCCTCATTCTCCTGTAGCAGGCTTAGTTTGAAATACCTGGGACAGTTATAGATTTGGCCCCCGACCAGGGACAGTTTGCAAAACAAGTGTTCAAGGTCTATGGTTTTTTGTCTGTTTATTGCTTGTTTTCTGTTGTTTCAGTCACATCACATAGTGCGGAGGATGAGTACGAACCCAATTCTGATTTCACTGCCGGTCCTTTTGTCACCAGAAGAGATCCACAACCTGTCAATTCGAGACTTTGCATACCATTACCGCACCTTGTGTTTAAGATGGAACAGAAACGGACAGAGATAATCATCCCAAGTCCAATCCCTCGCACACACGTATTCTGCAGTCTGTTCCTAATGCCATCCTGTTGAACTTGAAGTTTCTCACCCTGCCAATGTTGATCCAAGGGAGGTATTTTCAAGCTATGATTGATACAGGTAGTTCACTGACTCTAATACAAGAATCCTGTTGGAGACAGTTGAGTCGCAATGAACAGCTGAGTTCCAGTCATGGTCAGACCTTCAAACAAGCTAACGGCCAAGTGTTATCAGCTTTGGGGGTGTGGAACTGCGATTGTGAAGTGCAAGGAAAGAAGGTATGATTTCACTTTGTATGTAATGAAGGATGCAGATCTCACTGTACCTACCATCCTGGGTATGGATTTTCTGATGTCGACAGGAATCAACTTGGATTTTCGCAAAACTCAATATACCTTACCTGCCTCAAACCACTGCCAAGAAGAAACATTCTCATTCATGTCTTTCTACCTTGCCTTACCCCTACCAGAAGAGTCACCTGAAACACAAACATTTATCCATTGACTGGTCAACAGTGCAGACACATCTCCAGAATACCAGTCACGACTCAAGCATCTGATGAGAGAATGGCCCACTGTTTGTACCAACGAAATAGGACACACTGATGTAGTCAAACACCGCACTGTTACCACCAGTGAAGTACCCATCTGTAAGAAACCATACAGAGTATCACCTGAGAAACAACAATTCATCGAACAAGAAGTCAAGGTAATGCTAGACAAAAACAATTATAAGGCCTTCACTTTCTCCATGGGCAGCACCTGTGGTCCTGGTAGCGATTCTGTGTCGATTTTAGAGGTTTGAATTCAGAGACATACTTGGACGGTTACCCCATGCCACAGATACATGAAATCCTTGAGTCTATGCATGGAGCAGCTATCTTCAGTACCCTTGACCTCAAAAGTGGATATTGGCACGTTGAGATGGAGCCAAAGAGTATCCCCAAAACTGCTTTCACTACATCATCAGGATTATATGCATTTCTTCGTTTACCTTTCAGCCTTAAAAACGCCGCTGCCACATTTCAGCGACTCCATGTGAGAGGAAGAACATCTAGCCAATCTAAGAGAAGTCTTCCAATGTCTGAGTCAGGCAGGTGTCACCCTAAACCTCAAAGTGCAATCTGATGCAGAAATCCTTGAAGTTTTTAGGACATGTAATTTCAGCAGAAGGAATGAAAACTGACCCTGCTAAAGTTGAAGCTGTAGCCACATTTTCTGTCCCCAAGTCAATTAAAAGAGGTACAACATTTCTTAGGTCTAGCAGGATGGTACCACAGATTCATCCCTCAATTTTCTGAGAAAGCTGCCCCACTGCATGCCTTAAAAAGGAAAGGAGCTACTTGGACTTGGACAGAGGAATGTAAGAGTTATTTTGAATTGATCAAGCATGAATTGCCCAGTGCCCCAGTTTTAACTGCCCCTGATTTGTCAAAGCCTTTTAGAGTCCAGACTGATGCTAGTGACATTGGCTTGGGTGCGGTCCTGACCCAAGATATAGACGGTGTGGAACACGTCATTGCCTACACCTCTCGTCTATTGCAAGAAGCTGAGAAATCTTATTCAGTTTTTGAGAAAGAGTGCTGCGCAGTGATATGGTCAGTCGAAAAATGGAGACCTCTTTTGGAGGGATGATGTTTCGAGGTGATCACTGATCACGCTGCTCTAATCTGGGTATTTAACCATCCAAAACCATCTTCATGTCTGATCCATTGGTCCATTCGCCTGCAAGACTTTGATTTCACCATCAAGTATCGTAAAGGCCAATGCAACATCGTGCCCTTTCACGCAGTTTCCCAGATACCTCACCACTCACTATGCTGTCAAAGGTAAAATTTCTGGACTCATCAACCACTTTCTCTTCATTCCCCGTTGAATGGTCGGACATTGCAAAAGCCCAACAAGAAGATACAGACATTCAAGAGCTCATCGAAAAAGCCAAAACATCTGCTGATCCTGATCCCACACGCATTCATTGTCTGTTGAAAAATGGATTTCTGTTCCGCAGCATGCCACAAAGACAGGGAGGACCCAAACTTCAAATAGTTATACCCACCTGCTTAAGAAAAGATTTCCTCAACTATGCACACAACAACCCTCTAAGTGGACATCTTGGCAGACCCAAAACTCTGCTAAGACTTGTAGACATTTGCTATTAGCCTACTATGCGCTCAGATGTGTGGAAACATTGTAAGGAGTGTCAAGTATGTCAGCAACACAAACCATCCATTTCAAAACTAGCCGGCCATATGCAGTCTACACCAGTAGTGGAACCTGGACATATGCTGGGAGTTGACCTCATGGGACCATTTCCCAGAAGCCCCAAGCAGAATGAACTTTCTTTTAGTAATTGTGGACTACTGTAACACTACTGAAATATGTAACAGACACTGCCTGTCACACGGTTTCTCATGGTTTTTATTGTCAATGTTATGTTCATCCTGGCCACTAGGGGACACCAGTAGCACAGTCATTTTGAATAAAAGAGGAAGCAGTAGAGTCAGAGTTAGATTGAGTTTGAATTACCACATGGTGTCTGCTGTTCTCACTAACAATCCTGGTTTGAGAAACGTTTGGTTTGCTGCTCAACTGTGAGTTTGATGCTTTATATTTCATCTTTTGCTTTTGTGAAGAGTTTGTGATGTTTATTGTTTGGGTTAAGGTTATTTATTTGAATGTGTTAGATGCTATGTTTGTTTGGTTTTTAGAAAAAGTTAACGAGTTGTTTTCTTTTGTAGAGGATTTTTGGTTATACGTAAACTTACACTGCCTTTGAGTGTTGAGTTTGGAGCTTGCTTGGGTGCAACTGTGCAACTGTGCAACTGCCCAAGGATTCTGTTCAAAGACTCCTGGCCTACAACAAGGACACAAACTACCTTTCATCATTTCTTCGATTCCTACCATCAACAGATAAGACGGTTTATTCTAATGACTGCTCACGTTACCAAACCAAATCATTCATCTACATCTTTGTTGGACATTTTCATGCTCATACACCCACACCATTACTTTGGACTTGGACTATTTTCTGGGTTATCATTTAATGTTTTGGGACTTTGTTTGTTTTGTGTTATTGAATGTATCTTGTAAATAATTCAATATATGTTGGAAAATACTTTATTTTTGTTTATTTATACATGCATGACCTATACCTGAACACAATATCCAATGGGGTATATTGCAATATTATTTTTTTCCCCCCTCATTCTCCTGTAGCAGGCCTAGTTTGAAATGCCTGGGACAGTTATAGATTTATTAATTAAATTAATTGTTTGTATGTATATATAATAATTATGGAAATAACACAGGTCACAAATGCTGTATCACATTTAACAGACACAGGTAACAGAATTGTGGGAAATCACAACAGCAGAGAAATTAAGATTCCAGACCTGATGGTTTTTGAATGCTATGAAACATCAGGAGCTGTGTGTTATATCTATAAGAGTAGTTTGTGTTTTTGACTATGGTGCTCTCATCAAATATGGTACAAATTGGTGCCCCGTGACTTTAAGCATTAGTGGCATGTTTGTGCTGTAAAAACTATTAGATATGTTAGGTAAATAATTAAAAATGAACAATAAAATCCTGTAAAATAACAAATTATTTGCTTTATTACATTCTTTGCTTTATTAAAATGTAACATTACTTAATTGTGATAACCAAGTTGGCTAATAGATTTTTTTTTTTTTTTGTATGGAGAAAAAAAGAAAAAGAAAAATGCTTTCTAAATCTCTTCAATTTTAATACAAATTGCAGTTCAACCCTGAGACCCAAGTAATTTTTCTTTTTTTTTCTCCATTTATTTGAATTTGTAGGAAATCAGGTACTATAAACTGAGTTTAATTTGGGGCAAATCTGCAACCCTGTTAGTTATTTTTTTTTTTATTTTATTTATGTTTATTACTAAAGAACTAGGTTAACTAACAATGACACAGAACACAGGAAAAGACCAAAGCCAACCTAAAAAACACGAATCAACTAACAGAACTAAAGACACATGACATTAGTCCCCACTCCTGGAAGGTGAGTCCTCGAGCTGTAACTACTCCAACGGAGGACGGAGGGGGCTTGAGGATGAGAGACTGGTAGGACACGGAATGATATTGCAGAAGGAGAGACCAGGGAGGAGAGGAAAGCAGGAGGAGCCAGGTGGGAACCCCTAACAGCCAGGATGAAGGCCCATGGTGGAATCAAAGAAGGAAGGAGCCATGGTGGAGACTTGGCAGATGAAAAAGACTGAAGCTGTTAATATCTAAACATGACAACTGCAGAGACATGTTGAGAGAAATAAAGTGCAGAGGCGTTGTGTGCGCTGCGTAAACATGATGGTTATTCTATACTAGTACTAGACTAAATGTGAGAATACACTTACTATTTACTACTTCTCCTGCATCCTGTTCTTCCATATTTCAGAATGGGAGCACAGCTTAAAGGATTGTTTGAGCTGCGCCCTCTACTGTACAGTCATGGATTTGCATTTGTTTATTCATTTCACTTTTGGTGTGAAAGGGCCAAAAATAGAACTTTTTGTTGTTATAAAAACAAACAAACAGCCTAGCCCAGCCCAGATGTGAAAAAGTAACTCAAAAGTAACCACATTACTTTCCATAAATATAACTAAGTAATGCAATTAGTTACTTTTTTAGGGAGTAACGCAATATTGTAATGCATTACTTTTAAAAGTAACTTTCCCTAACTCTGGATATATCTGGCGATATAGTTGGCTCACACACCTGGTCAGATTCTCTGTTGGCCTTAGGCTCAGGCGTGGGCTCTGCCATTGGCATCACGGCAGGCTTGCACCCACTCCACTAGGCAGTGAATGTCCCTTAAGGGGGTCCCTTACGGTGCTCATTTAAGCTAGTCTGAATAACCACACACTGAGCAGTCAGGAAAAGTGGGTCATCTGGTCATCTATAGGTCATCTGACACTGATGACCAATATGATGTAGGCAGGGCAACAACTCGCTGTGTGATGGAACCTTTAGAATGCAGTCAGGATGTCCATAAAATTCAAAATATGGGGGCAAAAATGCCTGTGTTTAAGTTTTTGTCTCACATCATAGCTATGATATAGTTAAGCATGGCCGTAGCTAGGTATGAGGTACCGTGAGGTCCGGACCTTGGTATTAAAGATTGTTAAATAATTGCCTAATATAGTATTCAGTTTAGTGCTGCAAGGATATTGCACAGCACCAATATAACCAACCTTCTCATCTATTTTATGCTTGAAATTTTAAACGACAGACAAAAAATAATCAGGGATCCAAACTAATCAACTTTAGTCTGATTTCGCCATTTTGAATAGTAGGCTTAGCTATAATTTATGTGATTCATGTAATAATTAGTAATAGTCTAAATGTGAGGGGTCAAGAAACAAAAACAAAGCCGTTTCACCATATATAAGGCATATGATTATTAATAAATGCACATATTGTAAATTAATTTAATTAACAAAGTTACCTAGCTTTCCTGGTAACCTTCAGTGAATTAGCTAACTTCTCTAAGAAAATGATTCATAAAACATATAAATATATATTGACCCAATGTTTACTTTTCTACATTGACACAGATGAAAATGAAAAGATTGTCAAAGCTCAGGTTTAGGAGTGAAAGAGACAAAGAAGCTTTAAGAAGTTAATGTTACTTCACTCCTGAATAAATCAACTGTTTGAATGAATGGAATGAATCAGACATTTACTGCCACCTACTGGCAGTTTTAGTTTCTTATTTGGAGTATAATTTCATCAAACAAATATCATATTTCCATATTAATAAAAATAATAATAAATAAATAAAGATATAGTTCACCCAAAAAATGAAAATTCAGTCATTTACTCAACCTCATGGTCCAAAAGTTTGTATAATAAATTCTATGTTGAATCAAATCAAATATTTATTTCTGAATCTACTTTTTGTCATGTTTTTTATGCTTTACACGATAATGACTTCAAATAATCTTTTGAGGGTAATTTCTCAGCCAAATTTGATGTGTGATTTAATTTGCGATTAATTAATCGCCTCATCATGTAATTAATTAAATTTTAAAAAAGAATTAATAGCTTGAAAGCATTAATTAATATGTATGTATGAATGTAAACGTTTCTGGTCCTATATGTGTAAAGTACCCTGGTATAATAATAATAATAATAATAATAATAATTTTTATTTGATTGCTTGCATGAGTATGAATTAACAAACAAAAATGCCTTTGATCGGTCACTTATTTGATGAAAGTGATAGCGATCAGTTATCTGCACAGATCTACAGAACTAAAAGGAAGGAAAAAGTAACCAAGCCTCTTTTTCCGGCCGCCACTTTTGGCTTTCTATGTGCTAATACTCAGAGGACTCACTCAAATGACTGAAGGGCTGTGTAGCAGCCACTTGCGGTCAGCTTTATTTATTTAATTATTAATTTGAAGCCTCACCACCAACACTTTGGATGGACCCTAATTGATGTGAATTGACGCTGCTTGCCATAGATAATGGCTTCTTGGGTGACTCTCTCTACCCACAGTTCATTCATTGTCGCCACACAGCAACTTAACTGCCCTTAAAATGTCGGCCCGCAACATGGGAGCTGTTGGGCAGACGGGATTATCAGTCTTTGTTATCGTGGAGTGTCTATTATGCACAGGCCTTCTATTCACAATGGACCTTAAAGAGTGTGTCAGAGCAAGCCACATAGCAAACTAGCCCACTGACAAACACACTAACATAACCAGCTCTTGGCCACAATGCACAGCACCCCAGTGCAGGTAAGAAAGCGGATATTCATAGATATATATTTGTTAATTATTTTGATTCAGAAAAGTACTTGATCCTGTTGCATTTTTAAAGGTCACAACCCGGATTTGTTGATTTAGTGTTAAGGAGTAAGTAACTAAAATTATTGACACAACTACATTTTGCAGTTGCATTACCCTAGCTGGGGATATTTTCTAAAACATTGTAGCTTTTGCAGAAACAAGCTGCTTTTTCCAACAAATAAGGGTACATCTTTGTCTTATATGTCACATTGCATTGCACACACAGCACTTTAAACTTTATATCTTATGCAAAATGGGTCTCCTAAAATGTCTCTCTGAAGTAGCATTGGGAAGTTCATTTTAATTAGTGTGAACTAATTAAAAAATGATTGAATGTTTGAGTACTTGCGCAAATATAGTCTTTTTGTAATCTTTTGTGTAGCAAAATAGTTTAGTGCTTTGTTTGTCACTGTTTTTGACACAGTTAAATAAACACAGTTTCATTAGTTTTTTAGTTTTTTATTTTTATTATTAATTTAATGCATCAACCAAATTATGATTCTCATTGTTTTTGTGCCAAACTGCTCATACTGTAACATTTTATAATAATCAAATTTGTACATATTTAAAAATACATTGTAATCTTGTAATTACTTCAGTTTACTAACAATGCTGAGTTTGGATTTTGTTACTGTTATGAAATTACTTCCTGTCATAGCTTGGTTATAAAACCGGAACTAGCAGCAAATTGTAGGTTAATGAATCAAAGATATTAAAAAAACCCTGAATGCTGTGACACTTTTGACAGTGAACGATGTGGCGGCCTTTGCTCATAAGGTGTAGCAGTGTTAGCATGTCAAGCATGTCGTTTCTGATCAGCCCCTGTGCTGGTGTGAGAAAAATGATTTGGTGTCCCTGCGGTTCCTTGAGGAGAACTGAATTTTCTGGCGAAAAGCGAGCCTGCTGCGTGTCTAATTTATTCATTATTCTTTCCCCTCTCTCTCTCCTTCCTTTTCGTTTTCCTTCTTTTCTCTTCCTTGTAGCCACCGAGTTAATGCTTATTACAACAAATTATGTGTGAAACTTCTAAACTCTGTGTTAGGAGTGCAGGGGATAATCCACTTTGCAACCGATTGAAGAGATCCAGCCTCATGGGGTGCGGACATGCTCACTTCAGACATACTCTTCTGAAATCCCACATATTGCCTTAATATTGTGCATTATCTCAAATACCTAAATCAAATATTCACTGACCCGGTCCTGCTTCTACAATTTAAACAATACAAAAATCTTTAATCAAGACTGACTGCATGATTATTTCACTGGATGTTTGTCAATGCATGATTCAATAACTGTTGAGTGCAGAGAGGGAGGACAATTGTCTTCAACAACAGGAGAATATAATCCAGTTTAAAGAGTTTATGGACACTGTGTGGGGATTTGTCCAGAAGTTTAATTGTTAAAAGATTGTTATTACTTCTATAGATATTTTAGGAGAAATATCTTTTTTTTTTTTTCCTTTTTTGAAGCAGATAAGTAATGTACTACCATCTGAATTAACGGAGCTTATTTTAGTCAAAAATATTATTTAATTTGACCAAGTTAACCAGACTGTATTTAGTTACTCATAAAATAATATTTTTTTAAAGATCAAGGTGGAAACAGCTTCTAATTCCTTTGATTATTCCTATTCTGTTCATTTTCATGTCTTAATATTATTGTTTTTTTGGGTGGATATCCAATGTGTAATAACTTAAACTTAATGTATCTTCAATATCATGTTTATTTTCTACTTTTTATTTTGATTTTTTGTAATATCCATTTAACTAACAAAAGCAGGATCCCCAAACACATCACCTTCAGGAGGTGTCATCAGTTTTTATGGGAAAACAATAGCTTAAACATTAGTGCATTTTAGCAATGATTTGATTCATTTATAATGTTCTGTAGGGGTTAATTGGCCTGTCTCAAATTAAAATGTTCCATTCTTTTTTGTTGAAATCCATACATTCAATAAATCAATATAATCAATATGCAAAGATGCTTAAAATTATTAGAATTCATATGACTTTACTTCCATCATTTTAGGCACTATTTTTATTTTGGCTCATTCAGGCCTAAACTCTATGCATGAGTGCCTTCAAGACATTCATCCATATGTCTGATATTCTGTAAGCATATCCTAATATCCTGGCTTTTTGGTTCATGCTTTTCCTGCTTTATTGTCTTGAAGGCATTTGAGCTATTACTCTACCTATTTCTCCTGATTGTGAACACACGGCCCTGTTAGAGGACTGAATGTGATTTATCTCTGTTTGCTCGGATTCCTTTTAAATTGCTTAATGGTTTGAAACTCCTCTCTGACAGCAGGCCATTAGAGACTGCTTGTATGGAGATAATTTGTGGTGAGGCAGGACAGTGGCCATAATGGATGTCTTGTGTCTTATGTAATTGTAACCTGAGAGGTATTGAATGCACTCTCTCATGAATACTTTGCGGTCATCAATGTGAAAACAAAGACTTGCCTGGCTGCCAGCGGTGCGCCGACCATTTTACCGTTGCTCTGGTGTCTATATTTATTAAATGAGGAAGAGAAGAGAGAGAGAAAAAATGCACTTAATTCATTATTTCTGAATAAATGATCACAGAATATCTCATAGTCAGTAAGGCCCTAATATTTTTATTATTTATTTTTTTTATTCTAAACTTTTTGTTTTGTTTTATTTTGTTAGACTCACAAATATTGGTGATTTATAATTACGAGAAATCCAGTTCAGACTGTCTATAGCTCTTAGAAAGCTGCAATTTCTTCATATTTTATATTGAAAACAGCAGCTAATACAATGGAATACTATGTTCTGCCAGTGGTTTGTGGATACTGTATGTTGTATGAGATTTTATCAGGGCAGATGATTTGAGTGGGATCACATGAACCCCCGGACCAGCTGCTGCTGTTGGTTCAGGGCTGGCGTTCAGGGATTGAGAGATTTACAGTCAGGATCTTTCCAACACATGAAACTCTGCTGACTCACATACTCAACTGTCTTGGGAGAAAGTTTAACTCCGACTTCGGCTCAGTTTAGTTCAGAGGAGTCAAGAATTTCATTAATTAGAACTTTAAGAGAGAACAGAAAAGAGAGAGAGAATCACATTCATAGTTCTAAAAAGACAAATACCCACAAATAAATGCAAACAGGCCGCAGCTTCATTACAACAAACATTTACATTTACATTTAGTAATTTAGCAGACGCTTTTCTCTAAAGCGACTTAGAAATGAGAATAGTAGAAGCAATCAAATCAACATGAGTACAACAGTATGTAAGTGCCGTGTCAAGTCACAGTTTCATCAGTAAAGTGCTCGTAGCAAGGTTTTTTTTTTACAAATAGATGGAGAAAGAGAATAGAAATCGATAAAAGAAAAGTAAAATATAAAAAGTAAGTGCTAATATTACTGGGTCAAGTGTTGACGAAAGAGATATGTCTTTAGCAGTTTTTTGAAAATGGCTAAAGACTCAGCTGCTCGGATAGAGCGTGGTAGGTCATTCCACCAGCCAAGAACAGACCAGGAGAAGGTCCGTGAGAGTGATTTTGTGCCCCTTTGGGATGGCATCACAAAGCACCGTTCACTTGCAGAACGCAAGCTTCTGGAGGGCGCATAAGTCTGAAGTAGTGAGTTTAGGTATAGTGGTGCAGAGCCAGTGGTTGTTCTGTAGGCAAACATCAGAGCCTTGAATTGAGTGCGAGCAGCTATTGGCAGCCAATGCAAACTGATGAAGAGAGGTGTGACATGCGCTCTCTTCGGTTCGTTAAAGACCAGTCTTGCTGCAGCATTCTGGATCAGTTGTAGAGGCTTGACAGTGCATGCTGGAAGGCCTGCCAAGAGAGCATTACAATAGTCCAGTCTAGATAGAACAAGAGAACAAACATATGGGCATGTCTATGGATCAATAAATATATATATTTTGTTTAACTGATCACATGTTAAGAGTCCTTGAAGGGTTAGTTCGCCCAAAAATGAAAATTATCCCATAATTTATTCACCCTTAAGTCATCCTAGGTGTATATGACTTTCTTCTTTCAGTCAAACACAATCACAGTTATATTAAAAAAAAAAAAAAAAAAAAATCTTTATAATGGGAGTGAATAGTAACCGATGTTTTGAAGCCCAAAAAAACACATCCATCCATCATAAAAGTAATCCATACAGCTCCAAGGGGTTAATTAAGGTCTTCTGAAGTGAAGAGATGCATTTTTGTAAGAAAAAATATCCATATTTATGACTTAAATTAGAATCACTTCAAAATATTGGTTAATATTCACTCCCATTATAAAGCTTGGAAAACTCAGGATATATTTTAATATAACTCCGATTGTGTTTGACTAAAAGAAGAAAGTCATATACACCTTGGATGGCTTGAGGCTGACTAAATTATGGGATAATTTTCATTTTTGGGTGAACTAACCCTTTAACAAAATGTTAAAGAACAAAATTTGAATAATGAGTCAGTACTTCATCTATTCTTCTTTTAAAACTTGTTTTTGTCTTACTCTAATTCACTATGGTTAGCCAATTACTAGTGTTTATATTTTAGAAGAAAAAAAAAAAGAAGAAAAAAAGCCGAATAGAGGAGAGTCTGCGGACAAAAAGAACATCTAACAGAGTTCATTGTAAAGCATTATCTATTGTGAAGGGTCATTTCATTACAGTTGTTGTAGTGCTGTGCTGAAATTTATTTTCAATGAAGTACCGTGTTTATTAATGGTTACAGCTACAGTAACGCGTCTTTAGCTAGTCCGCTTGAGATCCTTTCCATCTGAACTTATATCTCTTAAGCCTAGTAGTGAATGTTTTATGAGCAGTAGGATAACCATTTTCATCCGCACAGTCATGCAGAGCGGAAACAACCAAAACAATGGGTTAAGGAATTTGTCATTCAAGAAATCTACGTATGAACGCTTTCACAAATAAATCATGATGAAAAAAATAGGAACAACTGAAACCACACATACACAAAAAGCACTGTGCGGCCTTATAATCATGTTAAGAAGTTATATTTGATCTTAACACGACTATAATTAAATAATAGAGCGCCATATGTTTGATGAGAGTGACAAAAGTCTATAAAGGAAAGGTAGTGTGGAAAGCCCTTATATCGAGATGGTTTGGGCGTTTTATGCAAATAATTGACCTTGTGCACGCGGCAGCTCATGCTTTAAATTCACTAACATTAGACCGCGAATAAGAACAAAGTCATGTGCGTACGCATGTGTTGTGAACTAGGTGGAGATTTTTCGTAAGAAGTTCTCCTGTGCGTACAAAAACTAAATAATTCACGGAATTATTAGTAAATAAGACCCATTGCTCTTACGCAAAATGCATATAGTTGTGTTTTTTAACTGCTAGTGGGCCAAAAGTTATATAGTGATCCTTTTAAATGGAAAGAAAAAAAAAATCCCAAAATTACATACAGATTTAAACTGATTATTATATATACTTATCATATGGACTTTCAGGGAGTCTTGGTCTAAATCACTTGATATCAATGAGATGTCTTGCATTATAGATTCTGCTCTCAAAATTTCAATTGTCTGTGTGACATTGCAGTTAGAACGCATGCACAAACACACTGAAGTGTGATGCTTATGTGGGTGACGCAAGTCTAAATTCAATTTATACTGTACATTTCCCGAATGTGCACTCCCATTCACTCATCATTTCTTGTCCTGTTTCTCAGTGTACTTGTCAAAGATATAATGAATGTTGTTGGGGACCAAATTTAAAAGTTTAAAAATCTGATATTGAAAGACCCATATTGATCAACAAATAATCTTAATATTAGGGAGATGTGCCTTAAAAAAGTATCAAAAAGGAAATATATTGTTATATATAATGTTATATTGTTATGTTTGGAAATGAAAGTGAAATCTTTAAGACTGTTCAACACAAGTGAAGGCTATTTCACGCTCACTAGTCAAATAAGCAAATGTGACATTGACCATGTTAACTTCTTTGTACAACAGGTCAGATTTCCTTGCTTTCATTGAACCGCAGTCAATTTGTTTAGTCAAAGGTACTGAGGGATGCGTCTGATTAGAATCCAAGTCGCTGATGATGATGAAATATGTAAATAAAGTGAAAGTGTTTTTTGATCATTCCCATCCATCTTTAATGATTCAGAGAAACTGTGAAGATTAATCGCAACCTCACTGCAGCCAAATCATTTACAGGGGTTAATGTAGCATGTGCGAAGCAGTTCTACCTCTCTGAAGAGAGTCGTTCGCTGAAGGTACACTCCTCTCTTTGTATGCTAATGAGTTAGTAGTTTTTATTTAAATCAATCACTGCAGTGTGATTAATTAAAGCACAGCTGTCACTTTGAATGGCAACTTGAGGAAACCAAAGTGCTGCATGTAGGACACGCATGATATGTGATCTTCGGGGCCAATGGGTAATATTCCAGAGCTTTTACTTGGCATGTGGTCAGAGAGTTATGGCACAGTATTCTCTCTGTGATACTTTGGTGATGTGAGATGCCTGTTGAAAGCTTGTCACAGTTTTATAGTGTGTTTTATCTTCTAAGGGTCTCCTTTAGATTTATTCCTCGGGGTTAAAGTATCTTATTATGACAGATGTGATTTTAGCTCGAGCCTCTGTGCTCAGGTGAAAGAGTTGTTTAGTGCAATGTTCATGTTTATAGAGACTCACAGGTGGGATGCATATTCATCCTGCATTCTAAAGCGATCAAAACTAGGCTAATGAGGTGACCCAGATACAGCACATTATCCATGCATATGAATCAGACCATCATTAGCCAATTCAGTTATGTCAGGAGAATTTCATCAGCTGGATGTGCACAGTTGCTCTCACTTCTCACACTGGCCCCTTTAATTAAGGCATAATAGTAAAATGCTTCTAAAAAGTATGCGAGTGTGTGAGTCCATATACAGACCAAAGCAATAACAATCATAGTGGTGCTGTTTTAAATTGTTTTTGTCCATTTCTTTTGCTTCTGCATTGCAGATTTTCGTGAAACATAAACAAAACAGAAATTCTAAACTTCAAAACTTGCAGTGTATGAATATATATTATCTGTGCAGGTGTTGTTGCAGTTAGTAACTTGACTTGGAAAGTTTCAGAGGGAAAAGCCAGGTGTCCAAACTACTGCGAAACTAAAGAAAAATCTGTGTATGCTGCAATATACTTTTAAAACATGGTCTAATCACTCACAATTTGTGGACGCAGAAGCAGCAGATTTTCTTTTTATTTCAAAATAACTTCAAAAGATATAAAAAAGTTGCATATACTCGCACAACAATATGTATATATAACACTAAGTACGTATTTTAAGTACTTAATTAAAGTTTCTAACAAAAAATCATTATATTACAATATTACAAAAAACTTACAAGTTTTGAATCATTCCAGTTATGTTGTACACTTCCACCTCTGTTTAAAATCCAATATGCTTCTGTTTAAGGAGGTATTTCTATGTTTATAATTTCTATTTTATAAATATGCTCTGGCTATGCTCAAGCACATACATTTTATAAACTTGATAATCTACACATTTTTTTTTTTTTTTTTTTTTTTTTTTAAAACACAGGATGCTGTGTTTTAGAATGAGGCATGTCAGGTAATATCACAAAACATCACAGAAATCGCACTTGTTTGTGCATTTACCATCCCCCCCCCCACAAGGTATCAAATAGTCTCAAATGTCTCCAAAAAAAAAAAAGTATTTATTTGTATTTAAATAAACTTTTATTCAATGCTCCAATCAAATAGATTATACTAAAATTCAGTAACCCTAGTCATGTCAAAGTATTTTCACTTAGAGGAAGTGTAGTTCAAAAAATTATTTTATGTACTAATATATACCTAAACATATGCAGAGGTTTTAGTTAAAGTACTTTTTTCCTATCTAAAGTCTACTTTTAGGTGTTAAGGACACCCATATAGAGGCCCATAACTGGTTGTAAACATACTGCAGGAGTTGGCCATAATCAGCTCATATCATTCATGTCATAAAGTCTCAATGCGTTTCAGAGCATACAGTGTAAATGCGCCTCAGGCAAACTGCTCTATTCAAAGACGGGTTCAACACTGCAGGACCCTTCAGGGGAGAATGAGGTGAACTCCTGAATATGTTTCAAAGAATCTGTAGAAAACTCGTTTACCCCACAGGCCGGATTGATAATAGATAGACAGACACCTTAAAATTAGATCCCCTAAATCAATTACATGATTTAAAGAGTTCTAAAACCAAAATGCTGTCAACTTAGAAATAGTGGTCAATAAAGTGCTAATTGCTTGTAGTTGCATTTTTAGTTTGGCACTATTTTAAGAACATATTTAATATAACATTTTATCATTTTACCACTGGACTACATTACCATTCAAAAGTTTGGGGGAAGAATTTTTTTTTTTTTTGAAAGAAATTAACACTTTAATTCATCAAGGACACAATAAATTAAACAAAAAGTGTCAGTAAAGATGTCAATTCAATTCACATTTATTGGTATATAGCTTTTCACAATACATTGTTTCAAAACAGCTTTACAGAAAATGCATGTTTCTACATTACAATTAAGAGTAACCTGTTATCAGAGGTGACTGTCATAGTAATGTCAGAAATATACAGTTCTAAGATTGAACAAATCATGCAGTTAGCTAAAATCGTGTATTCATTTAGGCAGAAAGAATGAGCTTGTTAAAGCAATTACATGTTGTGATCATAAGGATTACAAAATATGGAAAAACTATAAGGTTACAAAAGATTTATATTTCAAATGAACTATGTTATTTTTCTATTAATCAAATAATTCTTTAAAAAAAGTATTACAGTGTCCACAGAAAAAAACAAACAAAAAAAAAACAAAAAAAAAACAGTCGTTTCTTGACCAAAGTTATGGCTGATGAAAATTCAGGTTTGCCATCACAAAGAATAAGTTAAATTTTAACATACATTAAAATAATAACAATAATAAAATACAATAATATTGAATATAGTTTTGTTTTTACTTTATTTTTGATCAAAAAGAGAGACTTTTTAAAAACATTAAAAATCAGTACAGTACATATATTTATTATTTTATATTATTATTAAAGGCAGTTAAGAACTAAGCATTTGCAAATGTTTGAGCAGGATTGCATTTTTGTTCAGTTGTTATTTTGACAATAGAACAGGCTTATATGTAAATTTCATAAAGAATCATGCAATACAATACAAACTTAAACTTCAAAAGAACAAAAATGCTGAACAATAAATGAAATACAAAATGGAGAATGGTGATGGTGCAATTTGTAGTCGTAGCTGCCACCCTGATTCCCAAGCTCACAACAGAGATGTAAGCATGGAGAATTTCCGCTCTGCACTTTTTCAATGGAGAAAATCAGAAATATATGTTAATGTATGATAATCTGTGAAAATGACATGCAGATGAGCATTTGAATCTACAATACAGCATAAGACTGATGCTACATATGCATATGGAGACAGATGCCATGGTAGAATGCACACATACAAAGAACAGTGATCAGTCTGTAAATTTATCCTGCACAGTTGTGATTCTTGACGTTCTTTACTACCTTTAACCTCTGTCATGTCCATGGCATGATCTATATTTAGCTGACATAATAAACATGCTGTCACAGAGACTGTTCCTTATTTGAAAGGTGAATGTTAAAAAAATTCAAGGCCAAAACTCTAGTCTGCTTTGCTCTTTGAGAGCGTGCCATAGTCTTCAGGGTAAAATTCAACACCAAAAGCCAGCAAGACAGTCAGAACATAACCAAAATACCCCCCCCCCCCCCCCCCCCCCCCCCCCACACCCCCCAAGGAAAAAAGAGAGAGAGAGAGAGAGAGAGAGAGAGAGAGAGAAGAATCCTGCATCCTTGCATTACATCCAAAGATTTTAAATTACATCCAGAAAGTTTGAAGCAACATAAATTTACCAAATAAAGCCCTCATAAGACCACAAACAACATATTTCCTCTTTTTTTGAAGGCTTGATTTTTGGTACACTCATGAAGTAAACAAATTTGAACATTTACTTGAGTGATAACAGTAGAGGGCACTACACCATCATTTACCAGCCTCATTCGCTCAACATTCTCTGATCAGAAATAGGTTAGCAGGGAAAGACAGGGTTTGTGTTGGGAGTGTGATACTTGTGAACTAAAAAAAAAAAAAAAAAAAAATCAATTACATTTTTCTTTGCAAAACATCCTAAAATATCATAATGATTGTTTTGTTAAATAAATTCCTGGATACACCGGTTAAAACAAAAACGCACACCAGAGAATGAAAACAAACCACGGCTACACTGCAGAAATAATGAGATGTAGAAAATAGATGAGGCCATGCATGATCCGCTTAAACCGCCATTTAACTTTGTTCACAAGACATTAATCATATGTGAATGCAATGCCACTGATTGGCTTTTTTTCAGTCCAATTTAAAATGTGAAAATAACTGTATAATTGAATGTCATTAGTTGCCATTTTGCTTGAGAAACACCTTCTAAATGTCACACAAATACCTGAAGTCTTTGCTTAGACACCAGACCCTTTCGAAACACCTGAGATAATGGCACTGTTGTTTATTTAAAGTCCTACAAACATGAGTTGTAAAGAAAGGTTCTTGATTATTTATAAACATGTGGACAGAGTTTCATTTCACCCTGTTCTGTCCAAGCCCCGTCTAGAGCAGCAGACTTGAGCTGCAGGAGGTTAATGTTACAGTCCAGGCCACATATGTTAAAGGAAACTACCTGCCTCCATTCATGTAATCAGACATGCCTGCACAGCAAGACGCCAAAGAAACTCACTTAAAGACACAGGATCGCAAGCAAAGCAAATCGCTTTAATGTTCCTCAGTGGTTCTTTTATTAATGATGGATCCTCAACCTCCTGTAATGCTTCATGTGATCGGCCGCTTCCTGCCCTCCCCCCATGGCAGATACATACAAACGTCAAAACCTAAATCAAATTCATCTAGTACAAACATCATTGAAATGTACTAGCTACAGGTATTGACAGCATCTAAAACATGTACAATTTTTGAGACGTATAAGTGTTTGAATCCTCTCTGATGACTGGTCGGAAATGAAATCCCATATTGAGGGATTCCGACTTTGCATCTAAATATGCGTACTTCCCTATAACAATAGAATAAAACTGATCCTGGCAAGTGCTAAACATTTTTCCTCATTGTTAAACTGTACTTTTTTTAGTAACACCAGAGAAAATTATTTTTGAGGTTGTTGTTAATACATGGTCAAAGATCAAGGAACATACGGCTCAAGGGACAATTCCAACATGGCTGATGTAATAAGTCCAGGAATGTATTTATAGCCAACTCCACAAATGCATACCGGCTACTGACTGTACATCATCAACAGTTAAGAATTATGTTCTTCACTGACCTCAAGATATGTGAATTCATGTACAACATTATTTGACTCAGTGTGTGTGTGTGTGTGTACTGTCTCAGTGATGCAGTGGCCAGTCTTTTGAAATCACACAGAACTTTAAAAGTAAACTTTAAAATGAACAGTCAGATAAATGCGCTGTAATAAATAAATATAAGGACCTTAATAATATTTAATTAACCCCATTTAATACAAATAAAATAATACCAACCCTTAAACTAAATATTCTATGAACCTCAAAGAATTCATAAACAATTGTCTCCAAAGTTGTTCATAAATTATATGCTCTCAATACATTGATTTTGTAAGCAAATCTATGTGTACACTGTATGAATGAATTCCTGTAGAATACTAATTAGATCACATTGAAATTCCTGAAAATCGAACCTGTGACCTTGGCATTGCTAACGCCATGCTCTACCAGTTGAGTTACAGAATCAATAACCTAAATAGAGGGCCATGGGCCATCCTGATCCTCTAGCATCTCATTCCTGTCACTTGCTTTTTGTTAAAGCAGCATTTAGCTTTTATAAAAAACAGATTTGCCTTCATTCGGTTTTATAATTTAAATGTTTTACATTTCTGAATGTCACCCTTTAACAGAAGTTTCCTCTGAAGCCATCAAAGAAATGTCATTGCAGTGACAGCCTCTCATTGAAATTCAGTGTTTCTTTGTCTTGTTCAATCATTTATTATTAATTCAATTATATTTCTTATTCAGATCGTGAGTGGCTCTAATCTGGGATATTATTGAGATTCTGAATTATTAAGAATACCATTAGAAATCGCTCACCTTGGGGAAAGAATTTGTCGTCTTTGGGAGTTTTATGTTCACCCATTAAAAGTTCCTCACATTGTTGTAGCACTTCGAATCCCACCGCAATGAAATCATAACCTGGCTCCAGTTTTGTGAACATTTTAAGTTTTTTTTATTTTTCTTGGCCACCACAGAATTAGTAACCAGCACTTAAAGTATTGCTGTCGAAGGACAGAGAATGTCATCACATGAAGAATAAAATTTACTTCAGAATACTGAGTGTGACAGGAAAATAAAACTCTCCTGGAGAAGTTACAACCCAGGTTTGACTGGCAGAGTCCTCAGACGGCCTGTTGCACCCTTGTCTAAGCGTATTTGGAGAATGATATTGGTTCTTTGAGTGCATTCTTGCTGACAGGCTTTCACCCACATCCAAAACCACTTTTGTTCTCATTTTGGTGCCCAAGGCTGCTTTAAAGCTCTTTAGAAACATATTCATTGTATATACTGTTCAACCAAATTCACATTCACAGCAATGTACAAAATGCCACAGTGTGTCCTTTTATAACTTTAAAAGAGAAAAAGTAATCAAACTGAGATCTACTTGCTTTAAAATTAATGTTCTTTGTCTTACCATACTTTTTATTGGAACACATTATTTACAGATTGCATTTGTAATGTTTTATGTAAAACATAAAATGTCCCTTTTCACTAGGAAATAGGTTTAAAAATGGCCAAAAAACATTTTTTGTGTGTGTGTGTGACTTTAAAGGTGAACTGTGGAAAATTTGCACCACTATTGTCATCAAACAGAATTGCAAAAATAATGTTTTCAAAAATTCTTGAACACACCCGCCCCAAACTCACGCTATTGGTTAAGCCTGTTGCTATGTCAAGCTGGTCAGGATTTTTAAACAAACAGAGCAATATTTCGACAGTTCCACAGAGCCAAGGTGTTGACACTTTTAACCTACAAATTACTTGCTTAGAGTTTTCTCAGCATGCTAAGCTGGGATAGGAGAAAGTATTTACATAAAATAAAAAAAATAAAAAACGCACTTTAATAAAACTCACTTCAGTCTCTTACCTGCACCAGTGGTGATTTAACCTTCTCAGTGTGTATCTTTATCTTTTCTCCGGTGTATTAATACATGCTGTTTATGCTTTAGTAATGATTCTTCGGTGGGAAAATGTTTAACGATCTGAAGACCTTAAGAAGGTTTCAAAAGCACGATGTTTTAGAGACATTACCAAGACCTTTTAAAATTCTTGGCACTCTTGTATGTTTTTTCAGGGGAAGAGAGGTGAGATTTGGGACACTCATACTAATTTTCCCTCTCTGCAGATGAAAAGTCAGATTAGCTGGATGAAAATGAAAATATTTCTCATCAACATTAAAAGAAGAGGAATAATTTTGAGGTTTTGATATGGGGTTATAAAGAATTAGAGCCGTGTCTGTCAGGATGATTGATTTCAGTATGTACAAGAGGTCATCTTTCATTTCCAACCCACTGAGATAAAGTTGGGAATATGACAGTCTCAATGGCGTTTAAATCAGGGATATCTCTGTAACTTGTCTATAACGCTGAAACTAATCCCTAGAAGCAACACATTTGTCTCGGATGAAGCAGTAAAGCTGGTATGAGAACAGTCCACTGCTTTATTAATGAGGTGTCTATATTGCAAACTCATATTCATGTTCTTTTGCCCTATCTATTTTTTGCTGCAAAAAGACATTATTTATTACGATTCTTATTAGGTGGCTTTCATAAATATATAATTGAGATAATTTAGATTAATGTTTTTCATGGTGTTTAATTTAACAAAACTACAGAATATGTGGAGCACAACCCCCCCCCCCCCCCCCCCCCCCCAAAAAAAAGAGAGAAAAAAAAAAGTTTTGTTTTAGTTGTTAAACTGAGCAAAAAAAAAAGCAAGATTAAGGTTAACACACTAAAAGTACAGAGTCCATCCCTGCACCCTGTGGTTTACAGTATTTGTTAATATTGGTTCAGCTGGAGACTGCAGGAGCGTGTAGTGCGGAAAGCGCAGCTCAACCCCTTCCGCCTTGCAGCTAGAGCAATCCAGGGCTGCCTGTCACCACGGTGAGTTCCTCTGGGCATGAAGACATGAGCTAATGGAGAAGGAGCAAGCGAACACAGTCTCAGGAGTCCTGTACACACACAGGGTGAAATAGAGGTTATGGAGCTTCTTTAATTTTTAACCGTGCAACCTCTCCAACACTGTAATTAGGCAGATAACCTGTTAGGCACATTGGGGTTCTAACACAGACTTTAAACCTGATCGAAGCTCCAGGCAAATGGAGAAAGAAGTCAAAATGAATTGTACACTGCTTGGGCAAAAGATTCCCCAATTAATGGTTTAAAAAAAAAAAAAACTAAAGGAAAAAGAAAAACAAGAAAAAAAGAAAAGAAAAAAAAACTTTCCCCTGTGAAGGAGACATGATTAATATTTTACATTGGTTGAGTACAAAAGGGTTTGGTAAAAAATTTAGATGCCGCATGGCCATCTGTGGCATTCAAATATCAAAGCTGAGCAGAGTGATTGGTTTTAAACTTAATTAACATATAAATAGCTTTAAATTGCATGCAGTAATATTCATTTTGAAGGATTTACACTAGTTTGACATCTTAGATTTGCTTTTCATATAGCATGCCAGTGTAACGTGCATAAATGGCAAAAAAAAAAAAAAGGGTATTTTATTGGTTGTATTTTTTCTGCAGATCTCCTATAGGAAACAAACAAGGATTGCACAGGCTTTAGCATGATATATATGAAACGTATTTTCAAATGCTCAGCCGGTTTTTTCTTTTTTTCTTTTTTTTTTTTTTTTTTGTGCTGGGGCTAGAGCACAGGTACGACTTTATACCAAAGAATTCATGACATACAGCCCCCTATAAGTGCCATCTCCTGTCCTATTTCCACAGACAGTCAACAGGAACAGCAGGAGATGAGTGTGTGAGCTCTTCCTGTGCTGTGAACAGCCAGAGTTAATGTGATTTGAGCCATGCGAGTGATGTGTTGTGTTTTCTGCAGTTTGTTGGTGCCAGCTAATGACATGCTTTAGTTTCATTATGAGTAACTATGAAAATATCCAGAAATTTTATCATGATAATTGCAAACCCTTAAACTGAACAAACATCTGGTCTATTTACTGAAATAAAAAAATTAATAACAATAATCATTAGTATTATTAATTTTGTAGTTATTTTTTCTTATTTCTATGTATGTTCATAAAGTGTGACTCTAGTGAACATTACAAAAAAAGAAGAAAAAAAAAAAGAAAAAAAAATATACATACAGTATCAAGGTATGGGTAGCTTCCAAAACAGAGAGATATACAAATCAGGTACTGATTTATTTATAATACATTAGGAAGGGGAAAAAAAAAATACTGCATCACATTGTTTAAAACTGATTAAAATACATTTACTTAATTTAATATTGCAGTTTCTTTCATGATTTCTCAAGACTAGTTAAAACCATTGTGACAACACACACACAGTGAATGAAATGGTCCTACATGTAACATCAACAGTGTTTCACATATTCCATACATGTTGAACTTTGATGATAATTCAATTCAGCCATACTAATAGTGTAACTTCACTTTTATTAGTCCCAACTGTTCAGATCTGTTCATTGTGGATACGTCAAGAGGTTTACTTTTTAGAAAGCTGTCAATGTAACAATGTACGTTTCAATTAGTGTGTTTATATGTACGACAAAAGCTGATAACTATCTAAAATAAGTTCATTAAAAATAAAAAAGTCCTCAACAGAAATCAATTCTCTATGACATTTTGAAATTGTTCTGACATCAGAACATACACAGACCACTGTCTGTCCAAAAGTACAAGAACATTTTAACTTTATGTACCTACAAAAAAGATCACCCAGGTTTCTTCTGTGACTACTTGAGCCAACAGTCAACTACCATGAATGAACTAGCTATAACTTTAAGCTATTTAAAGCAGCACCTGACAGCAAGTCATAAAGTTTCCTGTCCTTGGTAGTCGGTTGGTTTCAAGGACTTGCTGTACATTAAACAGCAATGCCTGTGGGACTGTTTCTACGGTGTACAACGTGTGAACTTGTCTCCACTCCACTTCTTCAGTGTTTCTAATTAACGCTGATCACTCTTATACTTGCATACAAACGCAGACTTAGATCACAACTAAGACGCTCGCGAGCTGCTGCCATATGGTGCTGTCTGACGTCCAGAAATGAGGCCAGTGGTCCTGTCTGAGTTTTCAAACTGCCCACAGATTGTTCACAATGCAGCATGGTACATTTTGCACTGCCCTGATCTACTCTGCCAACCTGTATGTGTGTGCGAGTCACCTTTCTTCTTGAGTAACTTGCATTAGACATGCAAACTCTGGTTCTACTTTTCCGTTGGTTGTGAGGTTGATTTAATTGTAGATATGGATTGTTTTTAAGGGTCATTCACGCATTCTTGCATTCCATATGCTATTGTGTTATTGCTGCACTCTATCTTGCTGTTTTTGTATGCAAAAATTCATTGTGAATGCCCCTTTAGGCAGGTTAGTCTGGGAAAAAAAAAAAAACATGTTTATAAAAACAAGATTCTGTGATTGCACGTTCAGCCTTTGTATCCCAAATTCCAATTCTTTGGGGAAAGGGGTTTTACCAAGAACTGTCCCCAAGTGTTCAAAAGCATATGGAAACACTGCCATCCACTGAGAGTAACTCATCCACGTACCCTCCAAGCCATCTGTTCCGTGACATGTACGGCTAATTCACAATTCAACAGGAAAGTGGACCATTGAGGTGGACTAATTTAATCAATGACAAATTAAAAAATTTGTGTAGAGCAAGAGAAGGAAAAGGCTGTATAAACGTACGCCGTGCTGATGACCAGTCTTTTGTGGTACAATAAAATGAGGTTGCGTTGGTCCACTGTTGTAAATTATTAATTGCTCTCCAAAGCAGGAATGTTTGCTAAACAGTGAGGTCTTCTATAGTTCAGTTCTTCTGCTTCACTGCTGCAGAACCCTCGGGACGAGATGACTGAACATTTCTGAGAGCCTGTTTACGAACCGTGGTCCGTCTGTTTCAGGACAGAACATGCAGAGACTGTGAAGATGCTTCTAATAGAGCTCCGGTGTATATATATATATATATATATATAGTACAAATTTAGAGTACAGTATGTAAGATGGGTGGATTGACACATAGATTCTTTAAGACACAGTGCATTCTCAATCTTTTATATATGTTTTAATATGTTGCGAATCATTTTTCAACAAAAATAATTATTCAAACAAAAACTAAAAAATAAGTTGCATTCTGTTCTTTCTCTGTAGACCACAACAGTAGAAATTTTTGAAGATTTTTACATGCAGATTTGTTTCATACATCAACTGAGGGAACAACTAAAAGTCATAAAGTAATCAATATGACTGTATTTTTTTTTATTTTTAACCACTTACAAAGATGAAAATGCTATCATACATGAATGACCATCATCATGAGGTGAGAGCAAAAGTTGTAAGTTTCTATGTCCAAATAGAGATAGAGAAATCGACATTTCCCTTCTGGGATATAATATAATCAGGTTAATAAATCATAAAAGCAGAACTGATATAGTCTAATTCAGAAGATTCTCTTTGTTTGCAATTTATTCAAAACTTTAACCTAAAAAATTAAAACAATGTTTTGTTTTTTTAATTATTAACCTAATGCATTTTTGTTTAATTTTTTTTTTTTTCAACTAGAATAAATCTCTGTTTTCCCACCTTTTTTAAAAAAAATAAATAAATAACATGCTGAAAGTGAAATTGGGTGGAGAAAGGTAAAAATTGACTCATTTGGAAGTAAATTTGGAAGTTGAACTAATTTTGAAGTAAATTTGATAAATGCATGTACAAAGTTTAACCTGATTTATGTTTTTGTAGTTTTACAACCCAGCGCACCTACTCAATATTAGGCTAAATAATGACTGAATTTTAATTTAGAGGGAACTATGACTTTAATCACTTGCAAAATATAAGTTTTCCAACACTAAATTTCTTTAAGATGGTTTAACTGGTGCATTATAGCCGGAACAAATTTCGATGTAGCCATTTATATATATATATATATATATATATATTTTTATTTTTATTTTTTTTTTTTTTTTTTTTTACAGTCTTTGATGATGACACATCAATTTGTGTGTGCATGCACATAGCGACTGAAACGCTATGTTAGTCTTCATTTACATCGTCCTACAAAGCCATGGTCCTCGTCATTCAACTGAATCCAGGTCATGTATAAAAATGTAAAAATTTCTGTCTTGAATTCTGCCTTCCACCCCACATGCTTTAATCATGAATTGTGGGATAACGTTCAGCGGGAGAGACGTCACTCTGCTGCTCTCCGCTAGAGTCATGTGACACTAACTTTGATCTGCCAGAGAAACGGGTGAAAGCTTCAGGAGAAAAATTACCAATGAGAGTGAGAGAGGGAAAAGAAAACATTGCCCCAGCCAATTATCAAGAGTTATGTTTTATTCAGAACCTGAGCTGGGCACCGTGAATCTCCTGTATTTATGGCTGAAAAAAATGAAATGCCTCTTTCATACCATAGAGTTATTTTTCATTTATATTACACACTTGTCTTTTACTGATTTTTGGGATGAGGTAAAGAATGGACACGTTAATGTAGCTTCTGTTTTAGGTGCAGCCCGCTCAGAAATTCAGCAGGTTTCACAACAGAAATTTTAGATATGACAATGCCGATGTTAGGCAATTGAATCAAAGTTTGGGGTACTTCATAATGATGAGATTTCATGTTTTATGACATACAGTCACGTCCTGTCTGTCATTTATATGGGAAAAGACTGAAAAGATGAGATTCCATACCCTTGCCCTAGCTTTTTACTACATGTGCTGACTGCAGAAATTAGAGTATTTCAGAACCAGGTTTTTCTACCACATCATTCACCCGGTTTTCAAATAGACAGGTAATGCCTCAGAACAAGCAGGCAACAATACTATAAAACTACAGATGTGCTTTTGGGCGAAACTACAGACATAAATTTCTGTGTTCTCAGAAGAAAAAAATGCATTACATTATCTGCACTAAGATGTGCGATCCATGTTATTTTACTGCTCTGATACAGAAGTTGACATTGTTGACATGTTGAGCAGTAGAAGCTTTTTATTGGCCGCTTTTATTATTTGTTAGTATCTAGAGAGCAGTGTGTATATGCATAATATGATATGAAAAAATTGCTTTAAACACAAATTTTAGACAAAATTTACATTTATTTTTACACAGTATTAAAAGAAAATTTAAAAACAGTACTGTGTAATTTTGTGTTTTCAAAAGTGTTTTGTAAACTTAAAAATCACACAACTGATAATCGGCCAATTTTAATTAATTGGCTAATATTTTAAGATTATCAGCACTGAGAGCACTCACTGCTGATAATCTTAAAATATTAGACAATTAATTAAAATGTCTACAGACAATAATTTTTTTGGTAACACTTTACAAATAAGATTCATTTATTTAATGTATCAACTAACATGAACTAACCATGAGCAATACATTTGTAACTGTACGTGTTAATCTTTGCTAACGTTAGTTAATAAAAATACAGCAGTTCATTGTTTGTTCATGTTAGTTCACAGTGCATTAACTAATGTTAAAATATACAACTCTTGATTTTAATAATGTATTAGTAAATGTTGAAATTAACATTAACATTGTCATATAGAATGGTCATGTTAACTAAAGTAGTTAACTAATGGTAACTAATGAAACTTATTATAACGTGTGACCAATTTATATATAATAATAACTATTTTAGGTCCATTGAATGAAGAGAATAAAAGAACATTAAATGAAAAGATGGGATACTTTTGCATCTTTACTAAGCAGCGAAGACCCGAGATCACATCTCTGGCACAAAGGTGGTGCTACAACACTGCTCTTATATGTGTATATTGGCGTGTGTGTGTGTGTGTGTGTGTGCGTGTTTTTGTGACATATCAGGACACAGATTTGTATAATGACATGGGTATGACAGGTATTACAAGGAGAGGGTGACTTATGAGGACATTACCCCATGCGCCCATTTTTCAAAAGGCTTATAAATCATACAGAATGAGGTTTTTGGAGAAATTAACACAGTTTTCTGTGATGGGTAGGTTTAGGGGTAGGGTTGGTGTAGGGCGATAGAAAATACAGTTTGTACAGTATAAAAACCATTACGCCTATGGAATGTCCCCACAGTTCACAAAAACAAACGTGTGTGTGTGTGACCCCACTCCGCATACACACTCTCACACATGCTGCAACACAAATCCTCACCCAAACACTCTCTCAGTGTGCGAACATTGTTTTAATGTGGGAAATATTTTGTAAATTATTGCCAGTCTAAATGTGTCTGATTCATTAAACGGATAATTAGGCTCAGTGTTTTCATCTCCATTTCTCTCCCTTACACACACACACACACACACACACACACAGAGAGAAAGAGAAATAGAGCGAGAGATGAGAAAACTGTGCCATTCTAACAGACTGAAAAAAGAAGTTGCTCTGTGCATACACAACATTTTAAAATGTGCCTTGTGTTGTGATAAATGCTGCTATGATTACAGGACAATAATTATTTAGAATTTAATTGTCACTTTTTTTTTTTTTTCAGAATTTCTCATTTGTCAAAATAGCATTCCTCTAAAAATATATTTACGTATTTTTACGTTATTATTACTTTTCAAATGTATATATTTTATTTTCTACACTTTAATCACATTTTCAAAAACTATGAAATTTATGTTTAAATATGATTTAAAAATTCTAAATGACCTGCGAGAATCTCTCATTTTTTGCAAAAATGTTTAAAATGTCATTTCCACCACAATTTGAGATATTGTGGAAATGGCATTTGTTCAGGTCCACAGGGTGAAAATGGCCATAGCTGAAATAGACAGTGATATTTATTATCCAGTTTTCTGAAAAATAACACATTCAGATATTTGCGTGTGTAACTTTGCTTTGTTGAATCCAAAACAAAACTTCTTCTTTGAGTTTGAATGGGTTGCAGAAATAAAGCAGTCTGTGTGTAAACAAAATTTCACCTGAAAGAATGGAGCAGAAATTCCTGTGTGATGAAAGCAGCAGAATGATGAATGTGCACTTCATGTACTGAGAAGATTGAGTGATTCTGTCAGCACACCATATGCTTACAATTTATTCCTGCAAACAGACCAGCCAGTTGACACGAGCTCTCACAGCAGCACTGGCCTGGACTCACAGCGACACATAAGAGAACGACCATAAAACTACATATGTGTTCATGAGACAAAATGATTATTAAATAATAATATAATAATAACTTTCCTGATACTAACCCAACAACAGTTTGGAAAAAAATAATAACAACAACAACAAAAAAAGATTAATTTCACTGTATTAAAGTGAAAGATTAATTATTCATTAATTATGAATTAAGATATAATTATGAATTTACCACAGTAATTAATGAAATCACTGTAAAAAAATAGCTAGTTAGAATAAATATGCAAATTAGCAAGGGAAAAAAGGGTGGGGGGGGGGGGGGGGGGGGGATCATGGTTGACAAAAAATGTACAGGTTTTTTATTTATTTATTCACTCATTGATTTATTAGTCTTTTTTAAAATAAAAACACAGTTTAAATAAGTTACTTACGGTGCACTGCCTGACAAACACACACACACACACATACACACACACACACACACACAAAAAACTTTTTCATGATAATGATATTAACAAAACAAGCTTCCTGGTAAAGTTTATAATTATTACAATACATGTGATACTCATTAAATACACAGATGAGTCTAAAATGTGGTAACTGCTTTGTAAAATAATCCTAAGTTTTTTTTTATTTTATTCTAATTCTGAGATATGCTCCATTGAAAACTTCCCTCAATATTGTGAAGGAGGAACATTTTTCTTTTTTAAAAGAAAAAAACACCATATTGCCAGTTAATCTGTTCAGTGTGGGCTGATATTGCTGTATGTTTTGTTCAGCGTTAGTTCTGTTTCTGCAGGATGCTGGTAAGTGTTTGAGAAACAGCTGCATGGTCACCCTGATGTATCTGTTAGCATGTCCAATCGAGCTGAAAGCTTTAATTCCCCATGTCTTGAGGTCCATCCGTTTACGCTTTTCCTGCTGTCTCTGCCAGTAAATACAGTTTTAGAGACAGACGGACCAGCTTTTGCTCACAGGAGGTGTGTAAATCATGGGTGGACGTCAGTTTCAAAGGCCTTTCTGGTTGGTTCGTCAGTTTGCTCTGGCTATGACACTTTATGTGCAGTTGACCTCTTTAAGGGTCATTGTGTTTTCTTTGTAAAGTCACTTTTGATTTTGGTTGGTCTTTCTTTTCAGCTAAAGTTGTGTTTTATTATATGTCATCAAACTGAACATCAGAAACAGTACAACGTTCATCTGAGGATTTAGCATTGTCCGTTGTCTATTTTTTATTTTATTTTTTTTTTTTTTACATCTACTTTACTCATATATCATCCAAACCCAAATCCACACACAATTATCCAAATTCATCCAAATTGATATGACAAATATATATTAAAATGGCTTATCCAGTTAACAAAACTGCAAAATTGCATGAAATGTCAATTTCTTTTTAGTTTTTCCCTGTATATATTACAGGAACTTACTGTTAACCTATAACCTTTTTTTTTCTGTAGCAATTTTACAATATTTTACTGTTAAATTAATAGTGTATTCTTGAAATGACTTTTGTGAGTGTGTGCGTGTGTGTGTGTGTGCACGTTCACGCGTTTTTGTGATTTATGAGGACACAAATTTGTATAATAACATAGGTATTACACTGGTATTATGACGTAAACATGAAATATGAGGACATTTCATGAATCCTCATATATACAATAGCTTTAAAAACATACTAAACAATGTTTTAATAAAAATGTAAAAATGCAGAATGTTTTCTGTGATGGGTAGGTTTAGGGGTAGTGTAGGGGGATAGAATGTACAGTTTGTACAGTATAAAAACCATTATGCCTATGGAATTTCCTCACTTTGATAGCTAAACAAACCTGTGTGTGTGTGTATGTATATATGTATGTGTGTGTGAGTGTGTGGGTAAAAAGTTTAATTTTGGGTTGTAATATTACTTTAATGTGTGTAGGTACTGGTTCCTCTGAGAAAAAGAACCAGACCCAAACATCTGCAATATTATTATTGTGGTATTAATGTAATATTGATGGGAAAAAGCAACATAACCATTTACCAAAATTATCTTCAAAATTCATCGTCCTTGCATTGTGAAACACTAAATTACTGAAGCATAAACTGACTGGCGTTTCTTATCTAAAAATCCACACAGTTGGGATGCTTTTTTTAATCTTGAGACTCTTGAACGCATCAATGGTGAAAGATTTTACAGCGTTTAAGGACGAGTAGGAACAGATTAAGAGATGTTCTCCACCATTTGCTTCTTTTCCATGCTGTTAACTCTCCTGTCCCTGCAGGCTACTATGACCAGCAAAGATAAACTTCTTTACGGGCCAAACGCAATTGGTTTTTATTATCTAAGATATGATTGTAGTTTAAAAGACTCCTTTAAAAAACCACAACCAATCCCTCCCTTGCTATGGTGAAGATGGCTATATTGACTAAGAGATCTCTACTCAGTTAAAACTCAGTTACAGTGATTGTCATATAGAGTGGTCATATTAGATTCAGTGGGAAGATGTTTTAATATTCTTTATTAAAGAACAACTATGTCTCTCACTCAGAATTGATTTAATGAAATTAAATCAAGATCCTTGATTAAATGTTTATATTCTAATACAGAACTGTCATATTTTCTGCATGCCTTTCAAGAACAGAAAAATAAATAAATAAATGCATAAAATAAAAATAACAATAAAAAGAAACTCTCTCTCTCTTTATATAATATATATATATATATATATATATATATATATATATATATATATATATATAATGATTTGCTTGTTGTTAACACACAATCATTACACTACACCTATATTATTTACAGGAACACTATACTGTGATACTGGGATATATATATTGTTTAAAAATAAATGTCCAGTGAGATTTTATAAATAAATAAATGAGTGATGTGTATTATGTGTGATATGTTAATCTCATTCCATCATTGTAGTTTACATATTTGGAAATCAAAAGACTTAAACAAAAAGGTTTTTTTTTTTGTTTTGTTTTGTTTTGTTGCTCAATACTGACTGCAATTTCATTATCAGACTGCAGTCTGAAGTTATTGTTACTTCTCTGAATGAAAACGGTTTGAATGTGCTATTTTACACATATGAGAAATGCAGGTTTTCTTTCTTTTTTCTTTCACTTTCTTTGTGTTCAATTCATTTCTGATTCAAACATATCTCTCACCTGGGAAACCGTGCACAGGCATTGATATTGCTCACGTTGAGCTATTAGGGAATTTCTATTTGTGTTAGCACTGTAGTGGGTTTTGTCACTTGATCATTTGTCTTTATATTTAGAATAGCATGATTTGAATGATCCTTTGAGTGTATGTGTGAAAATCTTGCTGTATTTCTGCACTTACTAGGTGCTTGATATCTGTTTTTTTGTTTTTAAATAGCTTTTAAAACAACTTTGAATTATTACGCTAGAATTTCTAAAAGCTAGTTGGAATGGATAAACAAAATATCTTGCTCTTTATTAGTGGATAGTACAACAATGGTTTTATGCTTTTTTGTGTTCCAAATCAAACCTTATAAGTTCATAGCAGGGGAGGTCTTGAAGGTTTTAAGTGTGTTTAAGTGTGATCTCTCACACATCTTTCACACCTTTTTGTTTTTTAAGTTTCATTATTCAGCTGTTGATCCATGCCAGTGTGAACTAGGCCAAAACCAGAGGCAGGAAACCCTCTTAAAATCCATCTTGCAAGTTAACATTTGGCTAATGAAAGGTTACTGAAGTATTTGTCAAAGCAAATGGTACACCGGGAAACTGACAAAAGCCTTACAAAATAATTGAGTCCATACACTCTCAAGAATGTGTTTGTGGTTTTGTGAAGACATTCATTCTGACCTGTTTTCCTGTTATCGCAGTTCTTTTTTTCTTTTTTTACATACACACAAACGCTGACACATATTGTTGTTCCTATTCACACTTTTCACACCTTAGCACCTGCTCATCTTCTGCACTATGGTGATGTTTACAAAGCCGTTTATCACAGCTGGTGTGGAGGTCAGCCGACGGCCCTTTCGCGAGAACTTCTGATCACTGCGCGGTAATTAGCACCTTGTTGTTCTCAGAGGTGCCATAGGCAGAGAGCAGAGAGTTGATGCCACTGTGGCGGCTGAACCGGAGAAACTGGCCTCAGTCCAAATCCGCTTTAACTGCTCTGTTAATGCTCTCAATGAAACCTGAGAGGTGAAGCAAAAATGAATTTTAGTCAGCTGGTGTATCTTGCCTGATCAGGGATCTTTAAAAAAAGAGAGAGCCTCTGAGGCAAGTTGGGCTGTACTTTTTCTGTCACTGTACGCTTGTTTCGTTTTAAGTGAAGTGACCGAAACCTTAGATGTGGGACTTTGGTAGAGGCATTATTAGTCATAGCTGACATCGTCCCAGATGTTAAGAGACCACCTCAAGCTCACACAGGCAAACCCATGGTGGGCGTCTTACCAACGACTTATGATCAGTAGTGATGCCATAAAGATATCAGTAAAATACTACATTTGTGGCTGTTCATTTCTTTTAAAGATCACAGTTTTCCTTTCTGTATACCTCACAAAGAAGGAATTTATTTATAATTCATTTTTAGTTGTGACGGAAAAAGAGAGAGAGAAAGAGAGTGAATGAGAGAAACTAATTAAACCACAATAAATTAATAGTAGAGGAAATTGTCATAATTTCTCATAATCACAGAAGTCCACCATGCATTTGGTGCTTTATCAAATAAAAATAAAAAAAAACAAAAATTGTCACACATTAACCGAAAAAAAAAAAAAAAATCACAAGTCTCCACAGAGTGTGTTAATTTACTCTCACCCTTAACGACTGACCCGCTGAATAGACAGTTAAATTACCTCCACTGCCCGCTGCCCCACTCTCTTTGATCCAAATAATTGGACATTTGAATAAAGCAGAGAGACTTTGCTAATTCGCCGACTGGTTCATCTTCTTTGTGTGGATTTTATATTCTACCTGAGTGGCTTTAACCTCTTTTTCAGATGGTAAAGTATTTAGTCTCCCTAGCAGAGTGAGCGTTCCTTTCAAATTAGATAAATGTTTTCAAAATAGCCCAATTTCTTTTGAAATGACTCCAGATATTTAAAATTTTATCTTGCACAAAAAGCCAAAGGCAAAAGCTTGATATACACGATAGTTTTGTTTTCCACACATTTAATGTTGTATAAAACTAGAAGCCCAAGTGAAAAACCTTCTGGTGTGAAATATGTACTCCTTTCCAAGAAAAGGCAACCAGCCTGAAGAAAAAATACAACATCTTTTGTCACCTTTAGTAAAATCTCTTTTGATTTATCAGGAGCCTAGAGCACAGTGAGAGAAAGGAAACAGGCCAGTAAAATAGAGGAAAGATTCCTCCATTACGTGCTTTTCCCCCACCCCAACAGTTTTAGTACTCGCAGTGTAAGCCAATGTGCGCGGTGCAGAGCTGCCTGCAGCCCACATAGACCCCAGTAAAATGAGACTGGTCAGGTCTTAATGTAACCAACAAAAGCCGGATCAAAATCCATACAAACTCAATTAGGAATCAATTTGAGTTTGTGTCAGACAGTCTGGTGCCAACAGAGAGGCTTTTCTATTAGCTTATGCACTAGAAAAAACTCCTTTCATTTAAATATTTCACATGGGTTGCCTGAGAGTATCTGATGCAAGCCACTTTTACCCTTCTTCCTCTGCCTGCCTCACGGGCCAACTCATATACCGGGTATTTATAGAACAGGATGAATACTCTAATCAATTCCTTTCTTTATTTTTAAAAGGAGAGCCATTTCGTCATGTTCCGCTTAAGTGATGCCACCTTGTTGACATGAACCCATTGTGCCGAGATAAGACAATTTGCGACCAGCTGGAAGAACATCCAACATTATACCAAGAGGCAGCCATTATGAGTATACAAAGACCAGACTTATCTCAAATGTCCCTAGAACATTAGTTGATTGGTTGCTGCCCTAAGTGACAGCAGTAAATCCCTCCCTCTGATAGGCTCTTCTCTGGCCTATGAACTGATTCAACATGCTGCTCAGATTGAGTATACTGACACAGTACTGATGAGAGTGTTATTCTAGTTGTTTACACATCTTTATGACTATGACAAATTGAGAGCAATCAGTAACAACAACACTGGCGATGACCAAACATTCTCTTCAGATTAATGGGGCAAAAGAGCCGTGGGGAAAGGAGATAGAAATGTTAATTACTTTCTCTGTCTGGTCTGTAGTTTTGATTTCACAAATCTTGTTTAGAGGACATTTCGGTTATTTGCAAGTCGGTCTAGGAATCTATAGGTTGTTTGCAATCACGTGGTTCTGGTGATGCGCGAAATTAATGTGGAGGGCAAGCAGTGAAAATTAGAATGGAAGAGATGGAGAAAAGTCCATACTGTGCTGGAGTAGAAAGGTATAAACAGAAAATCACAACATATTTTGGGCGTGAACCTTATGTTATGCTTCTACTATTCTCATTTGTAAATCGCTTTGGAGAAAAGCGTCGGCTAAATGACTAAATGTAAATGTAAATGTAATTGTTATGAAGAGGAGCAATTTTTCTACTGAATTGAAAGACTTGACTGCCATCAAGGAGGCAGATGTAGAGAATATGAAGCTGCTGTCACGCCATGTTCAGTTCTAGTCTGGATTAATTCTGTGGGTTTGATTTTGGTTGTCATTTGTTGAAATAAATGAAAAAAAAATAATAATAAAAATAATAATAAAATAAAAAATACAGTGTGTCGGTGTCTATCCGCTGAATGCCCCTCCGATTCTCCTCCGTGGTCATATGGGAAAGTGAATATTTACAAAGAAAACATTAAAACTACAGTTACATTTGCACCCTTCCAACAAAGAAATGGATCGACTTCTGTCAGCTTGTTGAACACACTTTTTTTAATTTGGACATTTTCTACCATATTTGGCTGAAGCAGCAGCGCGTGACACTGTTTTCACGGTAACCAGATCAACATTTTGAATGTAATTCTGCAAAACTTAAGTTAAAACACCAAATGATCATGCAATGGGATAAAGTAGCTTCTCTCCCCTTTAAATGATACCATAATGTGAATATTTAACCAAGTCAAAAACAAAAAAGGTAAGCAGGTATTCATTTCAGTATCAGCAGACGCAAAACACTAAAAAAGGTGACAATTTTTAAAGTTAAAAAACGATACAAGTTACGTAAACGATAAAAGCTCATTGTGGTTTCTCGGTTTGATAGATTTGAGCAACCATAAACAACGCAAAACATAGGAATTTTGAGTTTGTGATAGGATTCCTATATATAAAAATCACTCCTTGCCCTCCATCCGCATTTCGCGTGCAGCAATGACGTCATGTTCAAACAACCTATTCCGTGGCGGATCTGTTGGAGAGTCAGAATAAGTGAAGTTGGCATGACACTGTTGGGAACACCTAAGCATGAAATTCATTTGATTTCTCGTTCTTTGTGGTGACCTTTTAGTCTCTTTAAAGGGATAGTTGGCTCCAAAAATTTAAATTTGATTATTCATTTACTCTCGTAGCATAACAGATGTCAAATCTACAGGATATTTGAGGATTTTTCATATGACCTACTTTTATTGCACTTTTATGAAGCTTTATAGCCTGCAATCACTATGAACTGCCTGATGATTAAATATTTTCAAAGGGTTTGTGTGGAACAACATAAGTAAATAATGTCAAATTTCGTTTTTTTGGTGAATTATTATTTTAATGTATTTAAAACCTTTACACTTTTCCAGTGTTTCCCACCTCTTAAGTTCCGTCTTCATATTCCTTTTATAAAGTTGTGCATGTAGGAGCATTTAAAAAAAATAATCTTGTTCTTATAATGAACATCTGCCCTTCTACTATCCCATGAACAAGAGAAAAGGAAAAAGTTATGGAAAATATCTTGAAGTATATTGTTTTTTACTATCTCTAAGGCCTTTATGATTTATGGCCTAGCAGGTGTTCGATAAATGATCAGGTTGTTTATTGAAAAATATGACCTGACACCATTTTCCAAGGCAGGTTTGTATTTACAGTTTGGCACAGCATTCGGTTTTAGCAGCGCAGGCTATATTTTTAAGATTTAAGAATATTTCCCTAAGCATATTCTCCAGTCAACATCTACACAACCTTCCTGTTCACATTCTGACAGTGATTGTTAAAGACGTCCATTTCTCATTTCTGTGTATCACAAGGTCGGCCTGTCACAGATCAGGTGCTTTATCATACTCTGACAGCCGCTTGTTATACCCATTGAGTTATTTCAGTTTGGGAGGAGGTGTGGCACGCTCTTGCGTATTACTGCATAGTTTCATAACTGGGTTTAGCCGTTTGGTAAGGAAGCACTAAAGCTTGGGACAAGAGGAATTTTGATGGTTGTGAAAACAGCCCAAAGAAATCACAAATTTATCATCCATTGATCAGATCTGTATAGATTGCAACTGCAATAAAACCTGCAGTATATTAAAGGATCCAGACTGCTCAGGCTAGGGATGGCTAGTTCCACTCAAGTGGAGCCACAGTAGCTTTAAAACGCGAGTCATTTCATTAAAAACTGTTTCCATCTGGCACTCTGTTGTATGGGTAGCTGAAACCAATGAGAGCTCCAGAGCAGCCCCTATTCTAGTATTGGATATAGTTTTTTGTATTGTCTTGTATTCATCTTTTGAACCAATTAATTAATGCTCTTTAATATTTTTCTATACAAAGCATTTAAAAGTATTAGGAATTTCACTTTTATGTAATTCCACATAATGCCTTTACTATGTAATACTAAAACTGAAGGATTAATGCATAAACAAAAAGATCACAGTGATTAAATACTGGGAGCAATCATCTTGGGTAATTATGAAAAGATTAGTTTATGAAATTCAGAGAGATTCACTGTAGGGGTTCACTTGAAATCAAGACAAAAGCATGAGAGATCGAATTGAGTATAGATAGATCAAAGAAAGTACGAAGAGGTATGGAGAGTCTGTATCCGAAATCCAGAGACGGAAAGTAACTAATTACAAATACTTACAGTACTCTAGTTAATTTTTCTTTTTTTTTTTCGACTTTCCTGAGTATAATTAAATTGTGGTACTTCTACTTTTACTTGAGATTAATAAAAATGAAGTACTTAACTTCGCTACATTTATTTTTCACCAAAAGTACTTTAACAAAGGTGCCAGCGGAGTAACAGGGTGAGCTGGCACTTTTCAAACTACTGCGCTGGAGCCCCGCACTTCAGCCAATAACGCATTTTGCTAATGTTTCAACATTTTAGTGAATGTAAGTGAGCTATGCTCATTACCAGAGCACTGAGCAGCTAAGTAAATAGAAAACTCGGCTTACGCAAGGACGCAGTTATCAGTTATCGTGTGTTTATTGTCCTTCATGCTTCATCAGTCAAAACGCTTCTCTCTTCTCTTTTTATTCCTTACACAACCTTTTAAGTCATAGGGCTGGAGCCTATCCCAGTTTCCCAAAACGTCTGTATCTGCATGTTATTCAGCTCTAGCGATATCTAATGTCCATATAAGGGATTTCCTGGAATGTCATAAGTTTAATCCTTCTATGAATCTCACTTGTGGACTTTCTGTATGAGGCTTCTCAGTGAATTAATCTAATGTTTGCTGTCAATCACTACACCGGTGTGGATACTGTACTTCAGAATCACAGATTTTACGTCTTGAAAGTATGACCAATATAAGGATTTTCACTGGAAAATATAATCTGAACAAGTAAGTAACATTTCTGCTACTTTTGTTCTGTCCAACTAAAAAGCATTAGGCCTACAATAAATCGTGCTGCCAATGATAATTAAATTTAACGATCGCTTAGCTCGGATCACGCCAAACCATGCAAATTATTATTACTGTTGTACTTTGTTCTTAAATTGTTAATGTTAACAACATCAGCATTGCGTGACTATGTGTAAGTCCTTTTGCTTTTTGACTACGGGTAAATCTCCAGTTGTCACTGATGATTGTCATTTGGACCTTTCTGGATTACAATCCGCCATCAAAGTGATAAGGTTAATTATTTCAGCTGCTGTGAGAACAGGCTATAAATGATCTGCTACAAGCAGCATCCTCACATGATAAAGCAGACTAGCCTGGACTCCTTCCTTTCTGCTTACAGACATGACCTAATGACGCCAAGACAAACTGCTGCATGCTCAAATTTCCCGTGGAAATCCACCAGGTTGCTCTTATTATAAAACATTATTACAAGCTTACAGTTGTGAATCGAGCTAAGATAAGGAGATAGTTTTGAACACTGGCTGGATATGAACTTGCTCAAAAATTTATTTGGGATAATTTTTAACCAAAAAAAGTTACAGACGCTTTAAGTACAATTTTTGGTACCACTGTGTCATTGTTACACAAGTTTCATGTAATTACTGTAGTAATAACTATAAATTATGCATAATTACATGCAATTAACCCCAAACAAACCCTCATCCTTACCCTAACTCTATAATAAGTACACGTAGTTAATTATTATTACTCAGTACTTAAATGTATAATTACACTGTAATACTGACACTAAATCAGACAATATTTCACAAGAGATATAAGGAATCATTATATTATCATTTATTTTATTAAAAGTCCTTAAAGTTTTGTCAACTGTGCACATAATTACAGTACGCCTATCACACGACTCCATCATTTTCTTAAATGGAAAGAATGAGTCTTGAAATCAGGGCAAAGCACCCAGACAACTTACTACTTCTAACGAGATTGTGAATGGCATTGAGGTGACACAAATCACACGACAATGTCAACATGATTGATTTAGTATATGTCCGGGTTATATTCATACACACATTCATATTATATAGAACATACTTTTTAAACATCTGCAAAGTAATTACTTATTCAAAAGAACTACCTACTCAGACAGTATGTGTTTTCAAATGCTTTCAGATGGTGTGCTTAGAATGAGTATAGTGATATCTGAGTAAATATGCTGAGATTAGAGTATGAACTGATCTTTATGAGTATAGAGAGAGATCAAACTGAGTATGCAGATATCTCAGTGAGTATGAAGAGATCAGAGGCAGTATGTATGCATTGTAGGGAGTATTGAGAGACTTTGATTATCAGTATTGCCATAGACAGTGAAAGTAGGGCCTCATGATCCTGATGGCTTTTTTGGGGTTTTGAGGAGGAGGTGTCAGGTATAAGTTCTCAAAGGAGAGATCAGAGGCAGTATGGAGAAATCGTATTGAGTATTGTAAGACCAGTGTCAGTATAGAGAGATCAGTGCAAGAAAGAACAGAGATCAGATATAGTATGTAGAGATATGAACAGTGAGGTCTTCGAGAATATATAGAGATCAGCATGCCTACGAGAGATTAGTGTAAGTAATTATACAGAACTTGCATGCAGTGAGCGGTCTCAGGATACAAAGATCAGTGTGGGTGTGGAATAATCAATTCACACTGCTGCTAATCAGTTTCTTGGTTCATGAATTGTAGCTGCATATTGATCATGTGTTCAGCATGCTGAGATGGAGTGTTGTATTTCAGTCTTTTACTACTTCCAATAGACCATATGGCATCATTTAATGCTATGTGATATTCCAAAAACAGACAATATTCCACAAGAGAGATAAGGAATCATTATTTAATTTTAAAGGACCTTCAAGATTTGTCAACCATACACACAATTGCAGAATGTAGAATCACACGATTCCAGCATATTTGCATAGATTCAAAGAACAAGTCTTGAAATCCAGCCTGGTCTTATTGTTAATACGTAGGCTTTAATATGTAACATTTAGAGTTATAAAACATACTGGTAACACTTTATTTTAGGGTCTTTTAAGTAGTTGCTTATTAGCATGCATATTACTAGAATAGTGGCTGTTTATTAGTAAATATTAAGCACATATTAATTCCTTATTCTGCATGACCTTATTCTACATTCTTAATCCTACCCAATACCTAAACTTAACAAGTAACTTACTAACTACACTGTAAAAAATGAATCATCAGTCTTGTAATTTTCATTCAAAAAATGGTGACAATTAAAAATAGTGTGTATATTTTATTAATAAAATTGTGGTTCAGTGTTTTATAGAAAATATTGAGAACATTTAACTAATAACGTCACGTGTTGTGTTGTGTTGTGTTTTGTTCTGTTTAGTTCATGAGTTTGTTTTTCCAAAAACATATGGATCTTGCAGCAGTGAATACCACCCTAGCTGAGGACCGCCTGTGTGAACTGCGGCAGAATGGCTGGCCTTTGGAGAGGTATGTGGAGGTGTTTCTTAAGCTCTCCCATCAGGTGAGCTGACCTGATGCCTCCCTCAGTTCCTGTTTTCTGATGGGACTGAATGAGAATGCTATTCGTTATAGTGAACCTGCTTGTTATTTCTCCCTAATCGAATCGATAAATCTTGTTCTTTATGTAAACGGTTCTAATTTTGAAGTTGAAGAAGTTAAAGTAAAAAAGTATCCACCTTATCCAGTCCCATCGGAAACATGACCAGAGTCCAAGGATGGCTTCAGCCCCTGACCAGAGTCAAGACTCCGCTCGAGTCCCGGAGCCTGCTCCAGAGCCTGCTCCAGCTGCTGGGTTCGCTCCAGAGCCCGCTCCAACCCACAAGCCAGCTCCAGGGTCTATTCCGACCAAGAAGCCCAAAACTTCTCCCAAGAAAATTTGTGGCTATATGGCTCTGATCAGCCTGGCCAGGCCAAAGGTCAAGGCCACAGAGCGCTCTGGAGGCCACAGAACAGTTCTGGAGGCTTCCTGTCCCCCGAGCTACGTCCTTGCCAGCCTCCAGAGCACCCACCCTCCCACCCCTGTGGATGTTATACGGCACGGGATGCGCCTTCCAGGAGGGGGGGATAATGTCACGTGTTGTGTTTTGTTCTGTTTAGTTCATGTCTAGAGTTTGTTTTTCTTTGGTCACATGTTCCCCTTTGTTCTCAGTTTCCCGCCACTTGTTTGTCTCCATGGTTTCTGATTTGATTAGTGTTTGAGTTCAGGTGTGTCTAGTTAATTAGTCTTGTTTGGTCTTCTGTTCTCCTGGTATTTAAGCCCTGTGTTTGTTCTGTTCAGTTGTCAGTTCTTAGTTATACCTACGTTGTTGTTCTGTTCTGTTGTTCCTGTATCTCAGAGTTTTGTTCATTGGACACTTGCTGCTAAATTTAGATCCTGCTTCCTCCTTGTTTTCAGCAACGCCTGACAAGTAAATTTTTCTAATGTTTTTAAGGAAACTTAAGCAGTTTTGAGGCTTGAATTGAGGAACCGATTAAGCTAATAAAATTAAGGAAAGAAGGCTACCTATTTATTTTAAGAGAATTAGCTCAATTATGCAGTTTTATTTAGAGACCTCATTGTTAGTTCCAACACTATCTCACGACCAATTCGTACGCATTTTAGGAGGTGGCTAATTCGTATGAATTCATACGACCTCACTCGTACGAATTCGTACGATTTGTCTAAACCTCAGTGATGGTTAGGTTTAGGGACGGGGTTTGGGGTAGGTCATTCGTATGAATTCATACGAATTAGACACCTCGTAAAATATGTACGAATTGCCGTGAGATCGGGGTGTTAGTTCCCAGCATGCTTTGCATATGGCTTGAAATGGAGAGTAAATATTGAAATTAGGTGTGATATTATGTGTTTTTGAGTGAAGGGAAATATCTGTTGATGTTTATATCTGTTTGTAGTTATGTTTGACATTTGAAAGAGACAAACATTTTTGACATTTTTGTTATGTTGAAGATTTGTTCGTTACCATTGTGCAGAAGAGCAGAGCTTATGGTTAGGTTGTGGATAACTGCATGTACTAATACTTTGAAGCATGCTGCTTTGTTCAATGAGCAATAACTTTGCTATTGCCAGTGCAGTAACATGTTTGTTCTTACTTGTGTTGTGTTGTGTCTTTTAATTGTACATCAACTCAAAGTCAAATATAATTTCCTTTCACTCTAAATCACACACTTTTGAGAGGCAACTTAAAATAAATAAGGACATTTCACAAAAAATATCAAATTAATTGTGTCATAAACTAAATAATTTAAGAGATTTTAAATGATTTATTCAGGTAGATTCCATCAAACCTTAAAAACTACTCAAAAATATCATGTGTTATTGATATTGTTACCATAATTTTTTTAAGTAAATAGCTCATACCATTTTTTACAGTGTATTAATAAGCAGTAAATCAGGAGTTTATTGAGGGAAAAGTCATAGTTAATAGTGAATACATGTTCCCTATACTACCAACAAACTTTGTTTTGTACGTTTTGATAGATGCTGAAACGTACAATATGGACATTTTGGCAACATCTAAACGTAAACATAATTAGCATAACATAGCATTATTTAGCTAAAACATGTAAAAAAAAAAATCTTTTATATCATAAAGATATTTGTATAATTGCCCTTTTACCATTTTATAGAAATTTTCTTTTTTAGGTCCCTAAATCCTACCCCAATCCTAACTATGACAATTTAATAACAATATTGCATTAAAATTATTTTGAGCCGCTAATTATACTCCTACCTCTAAACCTATAACCATTTTTATTTATTTTTTTTGATATGTAGAGTCATAAGAAAAACATAAGAGACAGAGAAGTGTAATCACAATAATTTATTTATTGCAAAAATTTCAATAGTGGTACCAAAAGTGGTCCAAATGACGATGTGTTGCAGTCGCAGTCCTCTCTGGCGGTATATAACGTAATGAGTAATCGCTGAAAATGTAATCCCGATTCACTCCGTGAAGGTGTGCATTTCAAATGTACGCCAACCTGAAACACGACATGTTGCAATCTGTGACAAACTCATTCATAATGAGAATGGAGATGAAATTCACTGAATAAATGAATTCCCTGAATTTAGATCTGTTCCTCACAATCATATAGATTCTAAATATAACGAATAAATGAATAAAATTGATGACTTTTGTTTTGTGAATTTGTTGTTTTTTGTGTATTTTATTGTTCTATTGTCAGTTACAGCATACTATACTGAGAAAATGCCTATTGTGTTCAAAATAAATATTACATAATAAATAATGGTTAAACGATTACAGAAATGTTCTTTATTTTAAGAATTTAAAGTGTAGTCTTGTTTAGCATTATGTAATGCTCCGAAACGAGTTTGAAGCAGAAGTCACGAATAGAGCAAAATGTTATTTTATACCTTTTACTTTTATATTAAGTAGATATTAACATTATGCCACAAGTCATAAATAAGAATGTGTACACATTTGTGTCTATAAAGCTGCAAATATGTAAATAATTTACGTCAATATTGTACGTTTCAGTGTGTATGAAAATGAAAGTAAATGTACGTGTGGTAGAACCACACTTTACGTAAAAATACATATGAAATCTCATGAGATCACGTTGTGAAATCAGGGCAATAATCCCTTAGTTCATGCCCAAACATTCAGGGACTCGAGACGTCAAGCAAAGAGCGCAAAACTATGAGTCAGACCAAGTCATGGTGGTTGCCGGGAGGAATGAAAGTGAGAGAGAGCGAAGGATGAAATGTTTCCGAGTTGAGTGATGGTGAGGAAATGCAGCTGGGCTCCAGGGACTCGCTGCAAGACTTCATGATGGTTCGGGCTCCCAGTCACCTGAGCTCGGCTTCTGTCTGATACCAGAGAACTTTGCTGACAAGCAGTCACTCAAAGGTGCAACCAAGCCTTTCAACAGCTGCCCGACGGCCAGCCATAGAGAGAATATCCACTCCGAAAGGCCCAGGCATGCTTTTGTCAATAGAGCAATTATTGTAACTGGATACACACATGAGTTTAATGCTGGATTTATTACTAATTGAGGCTGAAATTTCTGGAAAAAAAAAAGCAAAAAGGCTTTCATAGGATTTCTGAAAAATTAGTTAAATAATTTGTGGGCTTTCTTCTTCCTGGCATGTATAGGGAGCCATAACTGACAGAATGAAAATCCACTGAAATATGTACAATGTCAAAGGAATAACATTTCTTGGCTCTTGGCTTCATATTCAGCTTTGCAGTTTCACATATCTGCAATATGACATTCTTTGGAAATACTATAGCTGTGGTGCTCTACGTCAAAAACACAGGCGAATCTGTGAGAGCTAATTTATTCTGCCGACAGTCAGGCAGAGGAAAGACAATCTACTCCTTCAGATTCACTTTATTAACACTGATGGCATTTTGGAATTCCATGCAATTCAGGAAATTTTACCAGCACAGCAATAGGTTAGCCATTCAGATGAAACCATGAGACTGGAGAGTGATGTGACTGGTTATGTCATCTGCCGCACATGTTTCTTGACTTTGTAACCAATCGTAAACTAATTTGCTTTGAGTTAAGTAACTGCTGACTGTGTGAGGTATCATAACTATTGCTTTCCCCCCACCAAATCAACAGGAATATGTTCAAAAGAACATACAAAAGTATACCTGTTTATAAGAGTGGACTGTTTTGCAATCCTAGATCTCTATTCAATAGAACTATAACAGATCTCAACCAAATTCCAACAGATCCCACCTAAGTAAATGAACTAGCAAATAATGTATAACTAAATTAAATTCCAATGAAGAAAAAAATGCTGCATACAGTATATGAACATAAAAAGTGGCAGCAGATTTCTGAATTAAAAAAAAAAAAAAAAAACATACAGTTCACCACAGAGCAAGCAGGTTTTTTATTGACTGAAAATGAAAATTATGCTGAGAAAAAGGAAAATGAATGCATACTGTTTTCTGATACCGTGTAATGGGCTAACAAAGTTTGGGCTCAGATTTCATCGAAGGATTATTTCTGTTCTAAAGAGGAGTCCGCCACCTCACGCTGCTGTTTGGGATTTTGTTGACAGGGACGTCTCTTCCTCTTTCAGGCCATTGTATTGCTGAAGACACTCTGCAGTGGTAAATTAACATTAAAATCAACCCCAGCGAGGCTAGACTCCACAGTGCACTCGGCTCTCCCAATAATCCAATATATTCCAATGGAGTTGCTCGGCAGCTGTGAAGTCCAAGCAGCAGGGATGTCTTTCATAGGAGAAATGAAGGTCTGTGTGATTTGGAGCTCTGAGGCATACAGAGGTCATTCTCTTTTGCTGAAGTTATATCCTCTAGCTGTGTGTACAACTGTCTTCTGGTAGGTGGCAAGTCTTCAAATGATTCAAAGACCAGGGAGCTTTCTCTCTCCAATTTTTTTTTTTTTTGTTTTTTTTTTTAACAACAGTTTAAATAAATCTCTCTTCTTGTTCCCAGACAGCTTCAGGATGGCTGTTGATATGTTTGCTGATGTGACGTGGCAGAGCACACAGAACTTTTTGAATGACCGGTTTTAGTATTTAGGTACTCGAGGCAAAGCTGTATTTAATTTCCCCAAATATTTTATTTCAATTGTGTTTGCTTAAGCAAACATTTTTTATTGTTGCTAATACTTAGGGACTAACATTAACTGAACAACCAGTTGTTAATGTAATTAGGTCTTTGTCTACATTAATTGACAAATTATGATACTGTCTTTCTCCACTATTTCTCTCACCAGAAACACCCTCTCTGCCTTATGGTCCAGGGAAACTCATTTAAAATCTTAAATCATACAACCTCTGGCCTAAAAATATGTCTCAAATTCATGTTCATATTTTAAAAATCATCAGTAAAACTTAATAAGTATATAGTAATAACGTACTTACAAATCATCTGTAAACTATTAGTTTATAGTTAATCTATAGTTTATTATACTGTAGTCTCTACATTGGTAATTTATTAGACTTTATACTACGGGGCTGAATCTGCTCGAATCTGACGAACGTTCTATGGTGTGCAATTATTTTCAGGGAAACGCACAGCTAAAGTAGTTCTAGGCAGGTTTTGACCGCATTACAGTTCCATATAACTTTGCTAAATGATTTTAATTATGTCAAAAGTTCCTACAGCCTACAAACGCAAAAGAAACTAAATCCACAATGACACCGACCAAGCTAATAAATATTTTAAACGATAGGATAAAAATGACAAATTATTGTTATGGTTTTTGCCACAAAATACATTTTATTATGTCCTGAAAGCGCATACTCTCTCCCGCTCTCTCTCTCTCTCACATATACAGTACGGACACACACTCACACAGAAACGTGTTGCCTGCGCTGCTCTGATGAATGAATCAGTAAAATAGTTTAGCAAATTAAAAACTACATGACATTTCTCACCAGCGGGGTATTAAAGGTGTGGTTCTTGAGGTAGATAAACTTACAGTTTTGCTATATGTTGAGACACTGCTGCCGTTAGAGACAAACAAACTTAGGTAGGCTAATTCACATGTGCTTATTCTCTCTCTCTCTCTCTCTCTCTCTCTCTCTCTTTCTCTCTCTCTGCATTAACTGCATTAATAACTGTATTAGCCTGCTATCAATGGCTGAAGCCTCAGTTATTTGTTCTGAAATTATATTTTGGATTTAGCAATGGAGGCTTGGGATGAGATGAGTAAGAAATTAGTCCCACACACAAAAATGTTTTAAGGACAAAAACCTGACAAATGTCTTGAAATACAACATCTGAACAGTGTCTTGAGGTGTGGTAACTGTATTATAAGCAGAATAATTGACTCTGGGCCATTGAATTTTTAGAAAATAATGCACACCTGAAGTAAAACAGCATTACCACTGCGGGTGTGCATTATTTTCTAATAATTCAACAGCCCATTGTCAATTATTCCTTACATATACAAATAGTGCAGTTCTCCCTTCATTTGCACTGTAATTACAAAATTATTAGTGGTTAACTAGCTCATATATAAGGAGTTAGATAATGTTTTTTATGCGTTGTTAATAACCTTATTAACTGTAAATAGTTCTCACTTAGGTCACGGAAAATGAGGAAATGTCATTAAGCGCTTTAAAACAACCTTTATTGGACACTAATCACATTAGTATTAAGTGCTCCTCATTGCCAAAGCTAAACATTACAAACAAACAAACAAATAACGCTGTCAAACTGTAGGTTTTTGTGTCTAGGCAAATGTAAGTAAATGTATGTGTGGTAGAAAAAATACATACAAAATATCATGTTGTTAAAATACATCAGTTACGTTTATTTAAAGCACTTAATTAATTACATTTTCCGATTTTCCGTGACCTAATCTAAAGTGAGAACTATTTACTTTATTTAATAACCATTAACAACTTCTTTACTACTGGTTTAAAATATTGTATATCACTTATATGGTTAAAAGGTTGTTAACAAAAGCAATAAAAATACCCATTGTCTAATTATTTCTATGAGCTAATTAAACAATAATAATTTTGTTAATTACAGTGACAATGAATGAAGAATTCGCTATTTGTATGTAGCCTATTAAAAACAATGTTGAGACTACAATATATATATATATATATATATATATAAATTAACTATAAACTAATAGTTTGCAAATGATTTGTAAGCATCTCATTGCTGTATACTTATTATAAAATGTTATCAAATCATTTAAAAGAGTTAAATTGTTGACATTGTAGTTATCAAAGTAGCTGCTATATTCCACACATGGAACGTTAATTTACAGTAGGAGATTCACTCACACTTTAAAAATGTAGCAGTGTGTACGTGACCATAGGGACAAGGGGGGTGAGCACTTTTGACTTGGGCCAGGAAGCAACCACCCAGAAAACCCCAGCAACCGCATAGCAAAGTTCTAAAACCACTCAGAATACCTTAGCAACTGCATAACAATGCCTTGTCTACCATTCACAACTCCCATGGCTGTGAGTTGTGTGCTTTTTTTTTTTTTCAGAACTCCCCACCCCACCCCAAAACTTCTAGTTTGTTTTCTTTTTCTGCTGAAATGAATTAAACTTTGATTACAGTCTCATTTCAATTTTTTATTTTTTATTTATTTATTTATTTTTGTAGAGAATTTCAGTCCTAGGCGTGATATCTTTTTTTTTTTTTTTTTTTTTTGTGAACATTAAAAAAGGGAAAAAAAGGATTCAAACTAAGAAATTTCACACTGAGCTATTTTTAAATGCTAAATTCTGATTGGTGTTCTTTCTTGCATATATTTGCATAACGAATTGTGATTGGTCGCTCTTTTTAATCCATCTTTAGACTGAGAAGATGGAACATTGAGCTGCCTGCCTTTCTTTTTATCCGTCTGTATTGCATATTTCTATCAATCTCAATTCAATTTCCCCTCTGTTTATATTTGAAGTTACAACTTTTCTTTTGCTGCCTTGCAAACACTAGTGTGTTCTACAGAAAAGAAAAACCTAAAAGGTATTGAAATCTCTAAATTAATCAATATTTAACTGGTTAAAATGAACAGAAACACAAATAAAGCAACTGAGACTTGATTTATAGCAGACAAGGATTACCTGAACCCAACTAGGCCGGGTTAACCAAATCCAGACTGGAAAAAATAATAATCAGGTCTTTCCTATGAACCACTATGAGTTTGAAAATTCACATTTATTTTGTCCCTTGACTCCAAAGCATTTGTAAATAAAGCATCATGACCAATTAGCCCATTTTATTTTTGAGCCAAATAAATGCAATAAATAAATAAATATGATATATATATATATATATATATATATATATATATATATAATTTCATACAGTATATCCAAATCATGGTTGATCCAATTAAGTCACAGCTTCTGCAGATCTTTTGCTTTAAATGGAAAAATATGTTGTCATCTTACCTTCATGTTGCTCTAAACTCATTATAAAATACAAGTTCAGTTGGTGGTAGGAATTTAATGTTAAAAAGGTGTACCACCAGACTAGCCTATCTTATAGCGAAAATGTATTTTCATTTGGCACTTTAGTTTACATCTCTTTGTGTTTTATCTCCCACAGGACACTAAGAGAGCCAGAGCTGCCATTAATGTTTATATAAATGGCTAAAGAAATATCATGCCAAAAGAGTTGGGCATCGATCTTGCATACAATGTTTACGTTTATCCTCCTTTCTTACTAACACACATTAAAGAAGATTTCACCTAAAGATATGTGGCAAAACTGAAATAACAGTCCAAATACAATAAAAAGAACATCCAGAAATTAGGGGACACAATGCTGTATTGCCATTTAGTCCCAACTAAGTTAAACTAAGTTCATTAGTTGATGTAAATAGGAAATGAAATTTTCATCTAACCCTGTGTTACTGTGCCACAAGCCTCATGAGGTTGCATAGTTGTTACGGAGTTAAGCTGAGTTTAAACATTCATTTCCACCAATTTATGCATAACTGAGCACTCAATGAATACATTTAGGACAATAATGTTTTATGGAAATAAGCTGTATGTATTCAAAAAGTTTTATAATTATCATCTTTTATATGAACCGAAAGAGTTCTCTTTAAATGAATATAATTAATAAGGGTACACAGCTGGACTGGGGATTGTGCATTTACAATTATGTATGACTGTGAGAGATTTTTCATCTTCTCTCAATTAAGTATTCAGGCAATTATTTCAGAAGATTATTGACCTCAGAGGGGACCTGTAGTGACACATTGGTTTTGAACGTCTACCTTTCTCTTACTGTACTCGTGTTAATTAAAACTAGAGAAACTTACCAGCAGCATCTTCACATGTCCAAACACATGTGACACAGATAAATTATTCTCTCTATTTGTGTGCGTAAGTTTGTGGTATTTTTCATAGTTAAATTGTGAAGTTTGCACTCTATTTTTATTATTTTTGTTGGTGTAAAACAAAAAGTGGTGATGGTCAATCATTAATTTTCTATACCAGTAAAATTTTCCACGGGTGTAAATATTACACAATGACTGATAATTTATTACTTTATATATTTTAGCATTTAATATCTTGCTATTTACCTAGAATAACAATAAATGAATGAACTTAATTGCCTTCAGTTCATTGTAAATGAAATGCATAAAATGGTCTTCAATCTAATAATCTAACAACAGCAAAAACTCAGAAAAAAAAAAAAAACTAAAATTATTATTATTTTTAAAATTAAGCCTATTTAGGGTTTCTGTTTTTATGGTTCTGTGTTGTTCTGGACTTTATTCATTTTAAAGATGATATCTTGATTGTATAAACATCAGATAATTGTACAGTTTGGATAAGACATTGAGTCACCCCGAGCTTCCTAATGGGTAAGGGACAACATTATTGCAGAATGTGGTTTTTGGCCTCTTGTGTAAATAGTATGAATTGGAGTCTTGCAGGTCATCGTACGGCAGTTGTATATGCTAATGTCTGGGCTATATTAATCTTAACTGGCGGACCTCAGAGAAGGGCTGAGCTGTCGGCTAGTGCTGTATCTGCTTTTACGCCACATCTGTTTCCACTTGGCTGTGGATGTCTTTGCATCGAGCCTCCAAGTTCAGACGTAACACTGACTTTAAATTACAGTGACCTTAATAACAGTTGCTAAACCATTCAGCACTGGTTAGATTTGTTTCACAGATATTTGTTTTAGCAGATATCATGTTTCGGAGAGAGGGAGAAAGACTTTGAGAGAGAATACAAAATTGCGGCGTAATACAGTGACATACACGTAGAAACTGTTGAAGGCTGTGTTAGTGTTACATGTGGGAGAGTGGCATTTGTTTGTATAAGTCATTTGCTTTACAGGTCAGTTATTTGACATTTGTGTAATCCAGAAACCTATGTGGTCATAAAGGAAGTAGAATGTGAACTTCCTTTGAGGTTTGGGACTGTTCCTCCCTGTTCTCTCTTGAGTAAACAGTGAAATTTGGAATGGCGAGGAGACATTTGAGGAGGGGTGGTTTTACTTGATAGCATTTTGAATTTATTTAAAAATAGTTTGTGGTGTTTATTACAGATTTTTCATTTTGTTTTGTCAAAAGCAGTTGGTTTTGTGGTGCTAGATGGATTTTAATTGATTTAAAATGTGTGTGTGTATGTGTGTGTGGGGGGGGGGGGGGGGGGGGGGGGGGTATTGTTCAAAGTTTTCTCTTTCATAACTCAGGAGACATAAAGGAATTGGAATTTAAGTACCAACTTAGTCTAAGATGTTCTCCCAAAATTCCTTGGAAGAAAAGGTAAACAGAGGATAGCACAGAGCACAAAATTTGGCATTTGAAGAATTTGACGAAAAATGTTTGAGCTTATTTTGAAAACAAATTTGGCAAAACTGGGCATAGTCGGAGACATTATTGCGATTTTCTTGTCTTAAACAATTGTTCATAGTTTTATTCATTTTAATCTTAAACTGCATACCTGCCAACCTTTCAAAAATCAGAACGCTCTAAAACAACGGCAATTGAAAAAGACAGACAAAGCGTTCTTATGTAGAGCATTTAAGGTTAGAAAATAACCCATTTATTAATCTAATTGTGGTTATAGACATTTCAAAGGGTTTATGCATCACACACGCACACACACTGGGTTTTCATGTTTTATGCTGACTTTCTATGAAAAGTACCCATGAAACATGAAAACCCAATTGCTTCGGACAAGACAATTGCAATAATGTCTCAGACTATGCCCAAAATACCAATGTCAGAGATTTCAATATTTAAAGTTTAAACATTTCTCATCAAATTCTTCAAACGCCAAATGTTGTGCTCTGTGCTGTTCTCTTTTTCCTTTTCTCCCAAGGAATTTTAGGAGAAGATCTTAGACTACTTTTTATATTCTACAACATTAAATTTGTTAATTAAATTTTTAAACCCAAACAGTTAGGTTTGACCATATTTAACCCAAACATGGACAAGGATTTCGGATATTGCCATCTTTGTTGGGATATTTTGTCCCCATTACGTATACCTGAACCCCCACACCCATATATCACTGCAGGCTATCCTGTGGGATAATGCATAAATGATCAAGTTTAACAGAAAGTGATCTGGACATGTGTGAAGTCCTGTGAACAGTTGCTTCCTGCTGGTATTGAGAATGTCAAATGAAGCACAATACATCCACTAACACACATTTACACTTGCAACCCTCATGTTTACTGCAATAAAATCAGTCTGATTATGAAAAATCGGTTTCTTATATACAAGATGTAGAAACCACAGATTATAAAAACAGAAATGTCTTTAAAGAAAAGAAAAAAAAAAAAAAAAACACACATACACAGACCAATGTAAATAAAACATTACAAACAGAGGACTGGGAGGGTTGCTGGTTTATATTTCAGAGGAATTTTTTGGGAGGGTTGGTCTGATGTGACATAAGCAAAGACAGAAAAGCAGAGGAAAGCCGAATATTTTCTGATGATCATGATTAGAAGAGTGTTACACAGCTAATACCTGCACTAATCCTTATTTAAGCTACAATCTGCTGTGCTACATAACATAAAGAGCAACTAAAATGAATACAATTCCATCCTGAAAAGATCAACCAGTGTTATTTTCATTAAGTCAGTCCTATCACAATACACCACAGTTCAGCTGAATTCGTATTCATGTAAAAATGACAAATGTCTGTCACAGATTCTCGGCTGCACATATTCATTTTACTGTAAAATCCACATGAGCAAAATTAAACATGAAGTTTTATGTTGCTTTCGAGAATGATTATCATTATTATTATTATTAGCAATCTCTTCTCTTATGTATGATTTTACGATTCAATTATATTTAGTACAGTAACTTGTATTATATTTTCCTTGTCTGTAAAGTCTATTGATACTTTAAAAACTCCAAGTTTCTTTTCTTTATTTTAAGAGTTTGTTTTGAAGTACTTCAAGAAATAAATGTAATACTAATAGCAAAAGCATTTAATGTGCTTTTGTTTTGTTTTGAGGAGACAACCCTAGCATATTTAAATAGATAAAATCAGTGGTTTGTAACAGAACTGATGTGTTTTTATGTGTATGCGTGTAGTTGTGTGTATGTGATTTTGCTAAACCCCTTTGCTTTCCTTTGACTGCAAGAATGCAACACACATGTGGTTTTACTTCAGCAAAACTAATGCATAAACATCAGAAAAAATATCAGAATGACCTTTACCACATCTGTTTTCTCTTTTGTCCCCCCAAATGGATCTATTACTATGTAAAGTTATGCATATGAAAATATAAGTGTGCGCTTTTACGCTGTGAGCTTCACCTGCTGTATGAGTGAAACAGAGAAATGCGGCCTTAGAGTTGCTGTATTTGACTGAAATATTGCTCTGAAGCTTTATTAAAGCCAGGTGTAATGGGGGGGATGCGATCCAATTGCATGCTTCTCCTTACATGGCCTTTTCAACTCATTCTTTAACAGTTCTAGGATGCGCATTGCATTTAAGGGTCACTGGCTGTGAGGACGGTCAACAAATTAAATAATGGTAAGTGCATTGGTGAAAATGGCATGTATGCGCCTTTGTTCTGTGGATTACTGCTCCGGTTGCAGCACGGCTACAGTCGCTCTTTTTGATTGAGGCCAAGTTGAGGAAAAAAGGACGAAAATCTGTACTTTTTCTTTTTGATGCAAGCTAGAATTACAGTGAGAAAACATGTGCAGTCATTGGCTGAACAGGCCAGCCTGCCCACAGCATGAGGGAATCTTTCTCTATGAGAGGCACGTAGCAATGTAAATCCAATGGATAATGGCCAAAAGTTGTATATAGAAAACAAATAATCTGCTTTACATGCCTTCTCAGCTCTGCGTAATCGTCTTCCACAACAGCCTTTGCTTAAGTTGTACTCATGATAATATGGTTATGCGATCATTTTCTCACCGACTCCGTATCCGTGTGATCCAGGAATCCAGTTCCAGGTTTTAAGCGCAGCACCTCTCTCACATCTCGGCTCAGCTCGCACAGAGAGAAATCCCTCAGCCGCGGGCCGCTCTCTCTCCGGCTGGAACGGGACTCAACAAACCCGAAGAAGACGCTCAAAGGACTGAAATAAATAAAGAGGACTGCTTTTGTTTGTTTATTTTTCTTGCGTTCTTTTGTTGCTCTTTTTTTTATTATTAGTTGCTTTGCGAACAGGTCCGCGTCCCCTATCCCTCTCCTCCAGCAGGACGGACGGACGGACTCTCTCCGTACTCGCATCTCTTCATCCCGGCACGGCGGAGCGCAGGACTGAGCGCGGGTCTGCGGGAATGTGAGCGCTCACACTGAGAGAAAGGCTCAGATGAGCGGAGCATGTGTGCGTTGTGCGCTGAGACGCGCTGCTCCTGTTCCAAGACCTGCTTGTAATTGCATCAACTGATTAATTAACTTTCAGTCTGATTTTTCTTCAACTATCCGTTCACTCACAAAAGGTAAGAACCTTTTTGTTTAATGATCATAATGCGCTTATATACCGGCAAATCCTGTTGCTCTAAAGTGACTGATTATCAAGTTTGGGTTGGTTACTCAAACTTTTTGTGCAAAAAAAAAAAAAAAAAAAAAAAATTAACGAGGAATTAATTATCCGGGTCATGCATGTTGTAAGGTAATGATAGTGTAGCCTAATATTATAATAATAGACCAAAGTGTGTATTTTAAATACATATTACATGTTATTAAAAAAAAATAAAAAAATGTATGAGAAAAAAAAAAAAGAAAAAAGGAAAGAGTTGAGTTCCAGTTAGATGACTCTAAAAGAACAAAACTACTCTGTTCAGAGTAATTAAAATGATGGAAAGGGGGACCATGGCTAATTGAGAAATGGTTAATCAAAACACAACCAGATGTGGATTGATTTGGTCGGCTGCCATTTCTCTCTTTGTCTTTTACTCTTTCTTTCTCTCACTCTCTCTTTGAATGGAAACTATTAGTGTGGGAATGAGGGGATCTTCAAATAAATCCCATAGAGATATTTCATTCCATTGAAAATTCTTTAAAGGTGTCGCTGAAGTCTGCACACTTTAATTTATTGTCATTGGCTTTTGCTTCCTACAACAAGCGTGTGGTGACCTACATCAACTGCTGAACTCACTAAAGCTTGACTTGGGTTGTTAAATTGAGGTCTTGTGTCTATAATTAAAAGCAATTTCAGGCTCTTTTTGCTCGTTTTTAACTCCTCAGGATGATTAATGTGAAAAGAATGGTTCAGAGTGCACAGACAGCAGTTGATAGAGTGCTAACTAGGGGACTGTAAGAACCCAGTGCAGTTTAAATCGTCTGAACCTGACTTTCTCTAAATGTAACATCGGACACTTGTGAGCAGCCGCTGTAAAATTAGATCCTTTAACCCCACATTCATAATTAATCCGCACCCAGGCCCTTGGTGCCAACAGTGAGATGAACAGAATCCGGTTGGTGGCACTTCTTTGCCCAAACATACTCTGAATCGCTGTGAAATGAACATCTTGCCAGGGCATAGAGAAACTGGCAAACTTTGCATTAGTATGCACGTTACATTGTAATTACATAAGTAATAATATTGTAATTAATGTATTATAATTATTTACGGTGCTGATAATTACACTTTATTATTGTTATTGCTGTAGTAATTAAATATAATAGCATATAATATATGTAGCTGGACACTGCAATTTGAAATGTTACCAAAACACTGGGCAAATCACAGTTGTTTTCGGGTAAACACCGCTCCAGTGTGTAAGAGCCGGTAATAAGAGTCAATGCATGAGCGCGGTGTTGTTTTGAATTGCGGTGCATGACGTGAGAGACGCTAAAAACCTGAACTGTGAAACATATCGAGTCACCTGAATGAAAATCGTGCCTGCTTGTTTCAGGGCGGTCTAGACCTACAGAGCTGTTAAATTTGATTCATTTGTCATATTTGACAAACATCTTGTAATATAGTATAGTATTTAACTTGGGGGGAAAAAAAAGTATTGTGCACTTTTTAAATAGGCTTATATTTGATCTCATAAAGCTACAAAATATTTTAAATACCCAATATAATTTAACTTTAGATGTAGATGTGGAGTTTTACCATATGGCATGTGGTTTTTGGTCTGGATTCTTGCATGTCACCATTTGTGCTTTAAATAGACATTCTCTGACCAAAAAATGTTTTGAATTTGTATAAGTGTGAATGGACTCTGTTTGAAGCCGCTCCATTAGCATTTCAAAGTGGCCTGAGCTCTATTTGAGCCCTGTGCTCTATTAGCTTCAGCACAGGCCCGGAGAACAGGAGGGGTGAGAGGGGACCAGGGCTTGTAGTTCATTTCTCCTCATCTTTGTGTTTGTGTGTGAAAACACTATCCCATCCTTTTCATTTCAAAGGAATATTTTCCTTGGCTCTGTTTCTTTCTGGCCCCCTTCCTGCATCAGAGAAATGAAAACAGCCAAACATGAGCAGGATTATGAGATCCACTAGAGAACTTGCTTAGGTATTTTCACTCAGAGCGGAAAAATAGTGTTTTTCTACATTTCCAGTAATGCAGAGATGAATGGATGTCATAACACCTACACAGAAATTCTGCTCACAAATGTGCAGCTTTATGTTTATGAGAGTTAGTCTCATATGAAGCCCGGCACATGTCTGATTATTCACGATTCGCTTCGTCTTCACCGTGCAGACATTGACTCTTAAATATAATGTGGAGTTTTTTTGTTGTTTTTTTTGTTTTTTTTTAAGTCAGCTATAAAAGTCTGTGTTTTACTGTGTATCGGTATATTAATTTGGTTTAAAATGAATTTTGTTAGCGAAACTGTATTAGGTTTACTTTGGGAGTTCTTTGTCCTCAACCTGTTTTTACTCCGTATTAATGTGCTCATATATTCTCTTCTGCTCTCATTGAATAATATTCTGAATTTTTACTTTATTGATTGACTTATTTTGTGCAATCTGGAAATTATGATTTGTGGCCCAGTGCGCTTATTTCAATGTTTTCGCCATATGGTGAATATCAAACATGTGGAGAGCATTTGAATGGTAAAATATTTAAAATATGAGCATTTTGTCACTTCAAACTAAGTAAAAAAAAGTGTCTTTATATCAGTTGAGCTCTAAATAATGAACAAGCCAAACAAGCTTTTGTTCAAAATGTGGAATAACTTTTAACTTTATTAGAGCTTTAGTACATGGTACGTTGTGTGTGTGTTTTGCACAACAGTGTAATTCCACTGACAGCCATTGTTCTCTGAACATCAGAGCGTTTGCACAGCCGAATCAAATAATCGGACTCACTGAACAACAAAAACAGCGTCATGCAACTTGTAGACTTGAACGTTGGTTTCTGAATAGTATTTAGAGAATTTAATGCTAAAAAAAAAATACAATAAAAAAAAATTATGTGTTTGAAGAATTTAAAAAAAACAACAAGCGGACCACTTCAGCATGTCATTCATTCCGTAGGACAATGTTGTTACTTTAGAGAAACCGTGATACAGGCCATATACGCTCTGGTTACCAAGCACATAAAATCGAAAACACATTCATTTGTGCTAGAATTTCAAATCAGATGATTTCTTTTCCCTGTTTCTGATTCAGTTGTGTGTTTACAGAGCACCCTGCTGTGCCGATAAACGCTCGCCAATTTGCGGGGGATAAACAGCCCTGTTACACTTGGAGTTTTATGTAAAGTGCTCAACTGCCTTTGGTGGGTCAAATACCTGCATTTTACGGTGGTTTTTATTTTACGATCAGTAATCAGCAGAAGGCAGGGCGCCTTCTCTGCTATTTTGTCAAAGCGTTTGTTTCTGCTTGCGAAAGGTTTGTGTGACAGTGGGACGGCAGACTTTATACACAGGCTGCCATTTTAATCAGCTGCAGACTGTGGGCAGCACACACCACTCTGAACACACCCAGACTCAGAATGCCTTCAGACATGCAATCAGTTCCATTTATTTTTAAATATCTGAATATGTCAAATAAATCATTTCTAAAGAAAAGTAATTGACGATTAAAAAAGTCACTTTTCAACAACAACGACAAATAAAATAATAATAATAATAATAAAATAACAAAAGTAACTGGCGATTAAAAAGTAATTTAAAAAAAAAAAAATCAATATTTCAACATGGTATCACTTGTAATTCTCCACTTTAAAATAATATAGTAAGTGTTGGTAATGTAATAAGTTCAATCTTTTTTTTCTTTTTTTTTTTTTTTTTTTTTACATCCAATCACTTACTAAAACTAATTTTTTTTTTTTTTGGTTTTTGTTTCAGAAATGATTGTGACCATATATACATCGTGGAAAATAATATTTTGGCATCGTGGATTACATCCATTTAGCATTTATCTAATGCTCTGCTGTATTTATTTTTATTTAAATGTAAATGAAGTCCACACCATGATTCATGTTATTTCATTTTCAAATTCAAATTCAGAACTACACATATTTAGTTTGGTTTATACACAGGGGGCATGACTTATCTATTCCAGAATTGGTATTGGTATTTTTGAAAAAAAAATTTCAATTTCTCATCAGAGAGGAAAAGGTAGGAACCCAGGTACAGGGTAAACAGTATCTGTGAGCAAAGAGAGAGAGAGAGAGAGAGAGAGAAAGGTCTATTAGACGTCTGGCGGTAAAGAGAAGGGTTGTGTCTCGGCTGGTTTACAGGGGCACACTTGAAAGGGCCATTTTCAAGCAGACACACCTGTTATTTCAGAACGCTGAGGAGAGGTTGAGCTGCAGTGTAATTCTTCTTTTGTTAGTTATCTACAACAAAAACGTCTCCAAATTTTATGAAAATGCAAACTTTCAGAAGTTTCATGGTGTTGTTTTTTTAACATTTATTTATTATTTAATTACTAACTATTATTTATTAATCTCTACTGAATAATAATAATAATAATCTTTACCGTTTATTATTAACCTTGCTCATTTAACTTTTTATTGTTGTGGAAAATAATAATATTAAAGATATTAAAGGTATTAAAAATGTAAATGGACATTTGAGGATTATGCATAGCAACCCGAAATATTTAATAATATATATTAATCTAATATTTCAGCTTCTTCGGTTAGGTGTCCAACTGATCACTGTAAATTCTTATCAGAAAATGCTGGAATAGAATAATGGTTAAGACATTTCCTGCAGATTCCACTAATCCTCAAATAACTAATCTAATCTGGGGTCAACAGTGAGTTGTTTCTTGAAAACATTCCGAGGTCAGAGGTCAGACTTATCTTGTGTGGTTCATGTGACAGTTTATCAGGGCAGATGTAGCCAATCATGAGGGTGTTCCTAGATCCCTTGACCTCCTGTTATAGATAATTTTGCTTTAAATTATCTCTCCACATGTTAAGAAACTGCACCAGGTGCTGACTCAGCTGAAAAATGGAGCACATGTATCAGAATGCAAGTGTGTGACATGAAAAGGCTGGTTTTGGAATTAAAATATTGGATATAAGTAAAATAATGTTTAGCTGTCCAGACAAGAGCTCAAAAAATAAATAAGTAAATAAAAACTGTGGTCTGTAATTATGCAGTGATGTTTTAGACAAAAGAAACGACAGGATTTCTGCTTTGGTTGAGTTGCTAGCTACCATTGGCTGATCTTTGGCCTTTTTTTTCCTCTCAGATGTTGTCCTGATTAAGCTCAGGAATTCAAAAAGGACACTGTTCCTAGATCAGCACTTTGGGGTCTTTCCAAACAGAGCGAGCTAGAGAACTCTTCATTACGACTAAATCAATGTTGTTGCTACAATGCATTAATCTAAATTCAGATATAGAGATTAGGAGTTTATTAAGGTGTGAGACCTTTGTACAGGCCAGAGGTGTACACTGATTGGATAATCAGTCTGCGACTGACATCTGACAGGTCCGCCTCCATTGATTTTCCAAAAGAGGCCATTGGCCACATTGCGTAAGATGGCATATAATGAGTGGAGAATTTAATTCAGACAAACAGCCAGGTTGCAGAGCTAAGTTAATTACATTATGGTAGCAGTCATTACTCTTTACTCTAGTGCTGATGTGCCCAATACAAACAGCCTTCAAGTGTCTGACACCGCTCACCTGGCCGCTCTGACTCAAATGCAGCTTGTCAACGACATTGTGTTTTGTGTGCTTATTTAACTCAATGCATCAGCCATGCTAGGCTGTAAAAATGACAGCTGCAATATTTACTACCTGAACAAACTGGATTCATGTATATAAATCCTTGTTTTTGTGTTTTTTTTTTTGTTTTTTTTACCATGACATATCAATACAATAAAAATCATCTGCTGAATGGTATCAGTGATTTTCATCTGTAAGTTGATCAGACACATCTTCAACATAATATAAAATATGAACCAAATAATTTTCTAACACACATTACTGATGTTTTATCAGTGCGCGTTATTAAAAAAAGTCTCTGGGGGTCCCTAAAAAGTCTTAAATTTAGTTTTATGAAATATAAGGTAATTAAAAGTCTTAAATATGTTAAATGGTTGATTAAACTTTAAAAGTCTACGATTTAATGAAATAAATGAGAGCAGCACATTCAAAGTCAAAATGCGGTGCTGTTCCACATTCTGCAGGCAGTTTCAGAGCAGTTCGCAATCAATGGACATTGCGCATGCCAAGCGATCGCTTATAATACTATTGTTAATGAATTATGACAATGTTCATGTAGATGGTAAATAGATGGATGTATATTTTATCTCATCTTTTTGAAAGAGTAGCTGGAAGTAGTAAAGAATAAACATTTCAAAATAAGAGTATTTTTGACTTAAAGTACCATATTATGCATCAAACTTTTTTTCCTGGTTAATATTGGTATTTTAGTGACACAATCATATATTTGTAATTTGATTCAACAGACTCTTGTAGCTTTTGTCTGGGCCGCTCAATCGCAGGAAGGAAAGATGATTTAACATATTCAGTACTATCAATAATCACAATAATCTGTAATCTCTCTCTTTAAATGCATTATTATTGTATCAAAAACATCTAATATCACTCGACCTTTAATTTAAATGCATTGATATATCAGTATATAAATCAACTTCTATACATATTGAATAAAATATAAATTAAATGTCATCAAGTTTAATTAAGTAAATGATTCTGATACACGTGATTTATTTTGAGATTGTATGGGTTTGTTCTGTATCGACATACAGTATTAATTGTATTTGTGCGGGTCTTTAAAAAAGGTCTTAAAAAGCAATATTTGTGTCTATAAAAATGCAGATACCCTGGACTTGTTTCACCTAAAAAAAAAAAACAAACAAACAAAAAAAAAAAACTTGTTTTTGGCTGATGGTACCAAGGCTGCATCCAAATAGCTATTAAAGCATTGTTTCAGTATACTGTTCTTGGTAGCCTAGCCCTTCTAAAATGTTGCCAATAGTTAACAAATCAGTTTAATGCGATTAATATGAATGTAATCAATGTTTAAGGCAATAATAGCAAGTAATAATGATACATTTCCTTTGGAAAGTGAATACTGGGATACATTAAAATGCTCTCAAGGGTGAACTTGACCTTCAGCCTTCATGTCCCAGTCAAAAAAAAGCCTCCTCAAAAGATTTGAGTTTGCATCCGTTGAAACTCGCATTCAGGTCTGGCACCATTCTGATGTGGAACGCCCACTTTCATGCTCCAATGAAATCTCACTGGATTAAATCAAGTCCCACCCGGAACTTTTTTCCCCCTCATTGAAATAAAAACAAAGAATGGCAGACTAAGCCATTGCCTTTGAAGAAAGAACCCAATAACATTGCAAACAGATAGAAAAAAAAAAAAAAAATACATTTTGAAATCATGTTGAAATTTAGTCTTGTTTGAATTGTAATGTCTTCGTCTCTAATGTATAGGATTTTTTATCCCGAGAGACAAGAGTACAGAAGACAGGAAATGATGCGTGAAGAGAGATGGAGTGTGATCACATCTCCCACAATGAGCGCCACTGCTCGGTGTGTCTGGAGCACGTGTACCACCGCCAGGCCGTAGCTTTGACTGTAAAGCATAGGATTAAGCGGCAGATGATACCTTTATTGTCAGGCTGACTATAATGACCACAATGCATTTCCAATGCGTACTCCTTAAGGAGGGGACACACGTCTATATATATATATATATATATATATATCTATAGAGAGAGAGAGAGAGAGAGAGAGAGAGAGAGAGAGACTTTTAAGAAAAACAACTTTTACAAACCTTATCAAATATGTGTATAAAATCTCAACAGTTGCTGTCCATCAGTGACATTTTAATTATTTAAAGTGTATTTTAGCCACATGGCAGTTTTGTTATCTTTGGTTTGTCACACCTGCTGAAATGGCTCTGATCGCCACAAAACTGCAAAGTGTCAAACACTTCCTAATGGCATTTGCATAACTCACACATGCCTGGTGTGAATTTCGCCCCTGTTAACACAAACAGTGGTGGAGCGGCTTGTCTCGCGGCACACACAAGAGCCAAGATAGTTATATGAGATAATCATAGATATCTAACTGAATATATGTAAAGAAATTATTCCACAGTTTAGCATATACTGAATTTAAAACACTGAAAACATCAAATGTGAAACTGTTGAGCAGTCTTTAAAAAAATAATGGAATCATTAAAAATATATTCTATACAATGTTGGAAAAATATAGATAGTACATACACAATATATATGTACATAGTAGTACAGGATAGTGGTATATAGTATATAGATATATTATACAGTGTGAGAACACACACACACACACGTTGGTGCACCTATCATTATGAGGACATTACAAGGTTTTTATACAGTACAAACTGTATATTCTTTCCCTTAACCCTAACCCTACACCTAAACCTACCCAATCACAGAAAACTTTCTGCATTTTTAAATATAATAAAACATTGTTTAGTATGTTTTTAAGCCATTTTAATTACGAGGCCTTTGGAAATGTCCTTATGAACCACGTTTACGTTGTAATAACAGTGTAATACCCATGTCATTATTCAAATTTTGTTTATATGCTCATAAATCATATAAACAAGCACACACACACACACACACATACACACACACACATTTTTAATGATAACATTGGATTTTTTTTTAATATTAAAATGTTACATTCAAAAGTTACATAATGCAAACAAACAGAAAAAACATAAAATCATTGCATGTCTAATTAATAGGCATATTTCTAACCATTATTAGCTCCCGTGATGGACAACGCTGCTGTATCTTCATACTCTTGGCTGAATGAAGTAGTTTCGACGCACATTACTCTGCGAGCGGACTGCTACGAGCCCACAGCCCAACCGGCCCCGTCAGCCGGGTGCCCCCTGTCACCGTGGCTCCAGTGGCCTCTTTTGTTGTATTCTGATAAGATCTACTCAGTGTTTGCTTCACCAACCTCCAGTGGTGTGTCTGGTTACTTCACTGCAATTAAGAGAAAGGAAAACATGCCCAGCCAAAGCGTAGAAACATCTTTTGTGTGTGTGTGTGTGTGCGTGGGCTTTCATTCACAGAGTTTAATGTGATTCATAGATTATGTCACAGAATACATAAGGAAAGAAGAAGCCTTTTGTGGTGCAGTTGTATTTCCTATTGGACTTTCTGTCCGGCGCATGCAGCGAATCGCAAGCCCCATCAAAGCAATTACCTTTGCTAAAGCCATATTAGTCTTATAATTGGATAATCTTGTATTGCTTTGGCTTAATTCATTCTGTTGCACCAAATGGTTTCCTGTCTTCAATAACATTTTAGGAGTTCATGTTCTTAGAGAGAAACTCTCTAGCTTTCCCTTCTTTTAATATTGTAGTTTTTTTTTTTGGTAAGTACAACAGTGAAATAAAATATCTGTGAATGTGAATAAATGCAATGGAAACAGAAACAATGACTGTGCAATATACAAACTATTGACTGTGACTCTTTTCCAAAACCTATCTATTGCCTACATTGGCAGCAGTCGCTTAGGCAGCATCCTGACAGAATGAAACCTCATGTTTTGGAATGCTCTACACAGGCAGCAGTTCTATGTGTTTTTTTTTGGGGTTTTTTTCTCAACAAGCTCAAACCATGCATTCCTATGATGCCTACATAGGCAACTCACTAGGTTTCAGAACACATCTTATTGATTATTAAATAAACATAAAAGATTAAGATGTACTTTTATTCAGCAAGGATGCATTAAATGGATCAAAAGTGACAAAAAAGACATTTAGAATGCTATAAACAGATTTATGTTTCATATAATTGTGTTTTTTAAAATTCTGTATTCATCGAACATCCCTGACAAAAATGTATCATGTTTTTTACAAACTGTTTTCAACATTGATAATAATAAGAAGTGTTTCTTGAGCATCAAATCAGCACATTGATGTGACACCGAAGACTGGTGTAATGACTACTGCAAATGCAGCTTTGCCATAACAGGGATAACTAAGATATTTTAAATTGTAATAATATTTCACAATGTTACTGTTTTTACATTATTTTGATCAAATAAATGCAGCCTTGTTAAGCATAAAAGACATCTTTCAAAAACTCTCTGACCACAAACTTTTGAACTGTAGTGTATATAGCCAATGTATAAAATAGCATATAGGTGTGTTGAAAAACATTACAATATATGTGATTTGAAAGTATAGCGAGTTTAAAAATTCTATAACCTTGCAGCTGATGGTAGTCTTTACAATTTCTTAGATTATCACAAGAAAATAAATATTTGTCTATGAAGAAAATGTTTTTTTTTCTTCTTCTAACAGTACAGTTGCTCTCTATTATAGTAAAATTAGTTGTTATCTTTCATGCAAGATACGCTAGATGGGTGAAAAGGCATGGAGCAACACTAAGTCTGCCTGAATGATGTATAAATAATTTAATGGCATCATTTGCATACTGTATGTTCAGCTCTTATTAAAATCTGAACCTACGCCTTGATCACAGGGAAACGCTACTTGTTATTTTTGACCTCTTTGTGAAGCAGGCTTCCTGAATTGATCCCTGCTTTCAGACAGTTGCGCTGTCACCCCCAAGTGTGCTCATGATATCCTCCTCTGGACTCAGATTGTGGAAAATTACACTGAATGGCAGAGACCTTCACAACATACCAGAGCTGAAAGAACACGAATAAAGAGGCTAGAGAGATAAAAACGACAGACAGAGAAAGGCAGAAAAGGAATTTTATGTATCCGCAGCCCTTCCACGGGTGGCAGAAGACAGCTGAAATGCTGGTAATCTATTTATATCAGGAAGATTCCTCGGGACACTAAAGGCTTTGATTTTTGGACAGGTTCAGAGTCCATTGTAGGGAGGTTGTTTCCCTGGACGCAGGTCACTTATATGACATGTCTCCCAAAAGCATTCTGGCTTCACAAAAGCCATTTGAGGATTGCACGAAATGCTGCAGGAAAAGTTAGATGACATCAAACCCATCAATGTCACATCCTAGTGCCAGTTTGCTATCGGCTGCAACTGAATGCAGTTGTTTTCTGATGCATCCCAGCTCATTTCTGAGGATTATCATTATTTAGACTGCATCATTGTCCAGTGAAGTGTAACTGTGGGAGAACTTTATGAACAAAACATTATTTGACTGAAATGAGCTTAGAAGCAACCCGGTATTCCTGCTGGTGTTGAATGTCCAACATTGTTACATACGGTCTGTTATTATTGTCAGATGCTTGTGCACTTTATTTGAAGGGGGAAAAATCCAGCCCAAACTCATTGCAAAACGCAAAATATGTTGCATCATGCAGGTTTTACGACAGTGAAATGTCCAGTGAGTGGCGCTAAAAGCGTGTTTAGTTTTTTACGGAACAGATGAACATGAATATGGCAATGTTTTATTACGTTGGAGTTTGTACATATCATTACAGTTCTGAATTGAAATGTCCGGTGAGTGCCGCTAAAAGCTTAATGCTCCATAATGTACACCTACACTAAACCCTAAACCTACCTGATATTGTTAACAAAAGCAAATGTGACATAAAAATGCAATTGTGTCTATGGCATTTCAGCTTATTTTTGAACTCTTGTCTTTGAGCTCTTTCACCGTGACTTGTCTTTCACGGGATTCGTACCCAAGCTCTCTGCATCGCAAGTACAATTCTGTACCGAGCAAGCTTGTTACATCAGTAAAACTGAACATCTGGAGTTGGGTAGGTGATGCAAACTCCAAAATATATTTGTTTACAAATCATGAACTATGGTACATGATTTGTACATAGTGTTACATAGTGTTTTGAAGTCATAACATTAATGTGCAAGGAGCCGCATGAAAACAAGTCTTTATTAATCCATAATCTGGCCCTGTTATCATAAATGTGTGTAAAAACGATTAAAAGTGCTTGCTTGAGTGTTCATTTCTGCTAGAAACTGCAGTGATATGTACATATTGGTACGTATTTTGTGCTTTGCAAATATTTTGACACAGGTACGTTTTTCCAATGAGCCTGTGTTGCAAAAATCTCTTTGAAATACATGAGATAGACAGCAGCATCTAATTTGCTACAGTTTGAATTGTAAATAAGCAAAATAAGGGTTGAGAAACCATTTCACAACACTTTCGAAACCTTTACTGAAAACATTTCACAACTGGCATAAAAATCCAGCTTCAGGCCCTCCAGCAAACCGTTGTTCCCAATCCCATCATGCATTTATTACACTGTAAACAGGAAGAAAACATGGTGTCATATTATGTCACACATTCTCTGCATGATTGTTGCCAGCGCAGCGTTACGCGTGGGCTTGAAGGACTGACGGAGCACAAGGCAACGAAGACACTGTTCAGTCAGGGTAATATAGCATGTAAACTCAGAGCTGTGTCTGTTTGACTGTTGTGTTAATGTGTCGCTTTAACCTGTGTGAAGAACAGAACCACCATATCTGGTGTTTACATTCTCTGATCTGCTAACTAGCTTCAAAATAAAGCCAGTTTTGCTACTGATAACAAACAGCCCTAAAGCCACTTCACAAGCCTGCAAGAATAGCTATTACTAAGTGTCTGGGTTCCAAAACAAGATATTTCAACAACAAAACTTTGGAAAAGTACAGAGCAGACAATGAAATGGGATTTCTAAACCACTGACATAGATAATAAAGAAGCTGGACTGATTTAGCAACATTAGCTACTAGGTGCTAATCTGTGACAATATTTAATTTTAAATATTCTCAATTCAGCACACTCTCAGAAAAATGGTCACTGAGACGATACCCTTTAAAACGTTTTTAATATGTACCATTTCAGTACTAAAATGTACTCCTCTCGATACTAATGAGTTGAGGTACTAATATGCAATCTTTAGGTACAAAGGAGTACCTTTTCAAAGGGTACCGCCAAAGACTATAGATATAGAAAGACGGTTCACTTCTATGAATAGGTGAAACTACAACGCGCAATATGGCGGAATACGTCCCGCCTAAAAGAGCCAATTGCTGATTTATAAAGTCACTGCAGCTGCCGTTAGAGGCTCCGGTTGGCCTTCTCAATGTTCAGCCCTTCAACTTTCTTTAAAAGTTTAAAAAGCGTAGGGGGTCAAACAAGTTCAGTCTCAATCTAGTGTAGGGACAGCTGCGTCTCAGTTCCACTGCTCACAGTCTTAGTTAACACATGTAAATGAGGCTAACGATCCAGACACAATCTCTCATGGCTTTCTTCTCCAGAGCCTTGAGCCTAACAGCTCAGAATGAGATATCACCACAGAATCACCACACAAACAAACTAGAGCCATTGTAAGAGACTGGGTTTGAGGCTCTTTCTGTCCACAGAATTTCCCCCATTCTCTAGATTTAAAATGACATAATTTTACTTTCATAATCATCAAATAATTACTGAAGTTTTGGAACTATAAAGCTGTGCATATGTATTAGACACTTAAAAGTTTCTCATTTTTAACATATGGGCCAGGCAATTATATTTGCAAGTCAAAAATCTTCATCTTTCCACTTTCCACTCCATTTGAGTTGTAATCTTAAACTAGAAAAAAAAAAAAAAAAAAAAAAAAAAAATATATATATATATATATATATATGTATATATATTATTAGAGGAAGATTGAAGTAATATAGAGTTAATTATGATCCAAACTGTGATAAAAATGAGATACCAGGGAGAGTATCTTAATAAGATGGTGAATTTGACCACAAGTTTGTCCTTTTTAATCACAGAAATGGCAGAGTGTCGACTCTCGGTGACTCTTTGCCAAGCATCCGACTGTTCTGTTGAGCTTGTGGGAGGCGAGGATGTAAAATGAAAGTCACTTCCTTTCCTAAACTATTTTGCTTTCTCATTCATCAAACAAATACACACAGCAACTCGACACAAACGACACACAAGTCGGCTAGGCGGAAAGCTATGCGACAGTAAAAAATTACAATTAGTTTTTCACATGCAAAAGCAGCATTAATAGCAAAAAAAGCGGGTGCACATTTGAACTCAAAAGTGAATGGCCTCAAAGTTTTGATGGCGCCTTTGAAAAAGGTCAATATCGTAGCATCAGGTTTAGCACGAGGCTTTAACTGCTGGTTGCGTTGTCAAGAGAGATTTAGACCTGACAGTTGATTTCTCTCCGGGAACAAACTCCGCCCTCCTTATCTGTCTGCCGATTTTTAAACGATTTACTGTCGAGCTTGTTCTCAGCCTTACACCAGTATGCTTGCTTTTATCTGGAAAAGTCACACACAAAAAAAGTGGTTTTGAGGATTTAAGTGCTAAGAATTTATACAACACTTTTCCAGTGTTAGCTTGTTTACTTTAATTAAAGTATGTGGCCTTTAATTAAAAGCTTCTAAATGAGTTTGTGGTTTGTGGGAAATCCTGAATCATCTGTTAGCGTGTGAAACATCGAAGCTCAAATCATCTCCAAATCATTTCCTCTCACAAGAAATTAATCAATCAACCTGCCCAAATCAATCATCGGTAGATTTCTGCGCCACCCCGCTTTTAATGTCACCCATTCCAGACGTTCTTTTAATGCCCCTCACTTTATGTTTTGTGTTCACTTCTGCCATCTTAAAAATTAATCATCCTGTTGAATAATGGCTCACGATGGTGCTGAATAATTGATGATCTAGTGCTTAATAGAGGGACAGAGGAGGCGTTACGCTCACACAACTGCTCTTGTCTGAGAGAGACAGACGAGTTGGATTGTGTGTGTGTGTGTGTGTAAAATAATCAATAATCAAATGTCAATGAATGAAAGGTACATAAAGACACATATGAGTGGGCATATTTATCAAGGCTGACATGAAATCAGATTCACTTTTTTAATACATGTTTCTGACCTTATTGTGCATCCCATCTGGGCACATTATCGTAAAGAAAGAAAAAAAACAAAAGTTTGTCTTTGTAAAAACATTTTAATCAAACTGTAAATGAAACTCCGAAACTCTGTGCCTCCGAAACTCACTTTCATTTTGGCTCCTCCTTGCTCCTTGCTTTAAAAATCAAATGGTAGTTAATTTATTTATTTGAATGATCATCTGTGCATTTATTTATTTATTTAAACTTTATTATTTGATTCTGCATTTTTCTTAAATATCCTGTGTCACTTGGAAATATGTCAGATTACTATGTGAAATAAAATGAGTGGATGTTTTTTCATGTTGTCTTTAAGAGAGCTCTTAGTATGAATGTATCTGAACAAATCACACTGAATGACTGAACTTCACACCGACACACCGACACACACACACACACACACCCACACCCACACAAATGCATTTTCACCTGTGCATTTGCACCATTTTGACAGCAACAGTGCTTTCATTGCTTTTGCAGGAATTAAAAATTGATGCATTTTGTTGAAACTGAGATGATGAGCCTTTGAGAATAGCAGAAACCTTTCCTTTTCTCTGTAGTTTCTCCTGATGTTTTATGACCTCTTACATTGGCTGGCTCTCTTTTTGTGGCATGAAGACAGATGTTGTACCCCTGTTTGCTCTCCTTGTTTTGCCAGGCTGATGCAAAAATACAGTCATTTTCCACAAACTTTGCACAGAGTAGGGCCTTAAAAATTAAGTTACTTTTTCTATTTTTTCTTCCTTTCAACAAACAGTCAGTGAAAAGAGTCAAATATTAAATATATTTTGTGGTCCTTTCACTAAAATTTGTGTTTAAATACCGCTAAAACAGGGTTGAATTTTAGCCTAAATAAATAGGGGCTAACTAATCATGACCGAATGTTGGTTTGTAGTTACTTATCTATTGATATTTATATTGAATGAAAAGAAAACATTCTCTTTTTTCACATATTTCACATATTAAACATAATGTATTCAACAGGGTTGAAAGGTGTAGCAAATTGCAGTGTTTATAAATTACCTAATGTATGCTTTTTCTTGGATGTCACAATTTTCATAATATGACACATAAAGGACAAAATCGTACAGTAACAGGGTCACATGCAAAATGGGATTACATTTTATTTGAGTTAAATGAGTAAAATGATTTCTGTTAGACAGTAGATTATATATTATATCCAATAGTTCTGACAAACAAGCAACTAAGTAACTAAATAAATAAATAAATATTTGTGCCGATAATGCTTTAAAAAAAAAGTATGGAACTCCAAAGTGTACCATTTTCGTGTGAAGTGCTCACTGCATTTTTCTGCCAAATAAAGTCTGTTTCCCTCCTGTATCCCAGCTGAAGGGGAAACATGGAGTGTCAAGGACTTCTTTCTTCTGATTGGCAGGTGCTATCCGTGTAAGATACCTGTATAATGGTGGTCCTCAGAATTTTTTTTTTTGACCTTCTTATACGTCTCCCCATATTAATGTCACTCTATTACCGTTAAAACGGAGGCTTCTCGGGAAAACACGACGGGACTGAATCCTCCTTATCGTCGGCAACCTGAAAGGAGGAATTTGGCGCTATCAGTTAATGGAAATGACATTTTTTAAATTTCATTTTCAGATAATCCACTCCTTGTCCACTAAAACATCAAAATTACTGTTAACAATATGTGAAGGCCATATTAAAACTTACTTACTCATAGCAGTCGAGTCCCATTATAATCGTCATTGAGAGACACCGTGCCATTTTAATAGGATTTCTGATGCGTTCTGCACGTTATTACGCCGGTGTGCATGTCATTTACTGTCGGAATTAGAATGCTGTGTATCAGGATAATGAATAGATGAGTAAACTACCCCCTTACTGTGGAGTATGAATGTGGTGTTGGGTAATCTCTACTAAAAAGGGGCTGTTCAATCTATTTCCAGAAACTTCCCCAGAAGCTCCAGTTTGTACTGAATTTGGTTCTGCTCTGGTTCTTAGTTGTGTTCTCGTCTCTTGCTTGTGTGGCGGCTTAATAGAGGCCTTGATTACTTTGATTAATGGATCACGAGCATCTTCTTTGAGAGAAGGATGAAAAGAAGTTAAAAAGAGTGAGATTTCATTCACAGAGAGTGATTACAGTATTTTACCACCACTCAAAGCGTTATATGTGTCTTTTTACCCTGTCTGCGTGCTTTCATTAAAGCAGTTATTCAGATTTGACATGGTCATGAGACAGTTTTGTCACACAGGGTTTCATGCATCTTTTCCAGGACTTAAACACAGAGCTAAATGGCTAGTTAAGATGATACATTTACAGTTCTGGTGTAGAAGCCAGCTGTGCTTGTAAGGAATCAACACAGGAATAGGAACCGCAAGGAAATGAATGATTTTGTTTTCTTTTATTATTCAATTCTGATCCAAATCCGGACCGTAAATGATTTCATTAACAAGTCCTTTAGTCATTTTGATTGAGCTGGTTCATGATTCATGAGGTTTTGTTGTTGTTGTTGTTGTTTTACTGTTTTACTGTTGCTCGCGATCAACATAGCTCACAATGCTTTTGAGAAATGCAGCCTTGGTCTTTAAAGTTATTAATCCACATATCAGACTACAGCCGTAACACTCAGTGTTTGTTGTTGTGCACAATTACTGCCAAGAACACAACAGAAAGCTATATTGTCTATTGATTGTCTTTGTAGTATTTTACATTGCCCAGGCTTTCTCTTTGATTACATTTAATTTAGACAGCAAGCTAAAAAAAAAAGATTTTCTTTTAGCTGTAGCAATGTAGATTCAATAGCAACGAAGTGTTGAATAGGAAATATTGTATTTTAGTACAGTGTTCCATTTGCTTTAGTGAAAGAGGTTTAAGAACTATTAATGGATTAGTTTACCTAAAAATGAAAAATCTCTCATTTTTAATCACTCTCATGTCTTTCTTTCTTCAGGAGAATTTGAAAAATTGCCTTGGTCAGTCTTTTCTATCTAATTGCGATGACTGAGGATTGAAACTTTCAAGCTTCATAAAGAATGCAAAAATCCCCTTGTTTGTGTTGCACAAAAGAAAGATTTGATTTGATTTGCTTTTCCTGTCCTCTACATTTAGTACATATGTTTCCTCATTCATTGCTTCTACAATAGCATTTAGAGTTTTTTGTCATTTGCTCATTTAGTGTTTGACATTGTCGTCCACATGACCTTAATACATCCATCACCCCTGATATTATGATGTTTGTCCTCTGGTTTTAAGATGTACACAAGCGGCAGCGTCCAGATGGCAAAGGTGAATGTGTGACAGTGGAGTCAAATGGGATGTGTTCAGAATGACTTGTGTATTGCTGTGCATTAACTGGCCCACCCCTGGACCGCTGATTGATTTCCTCTAGCATTTCTGGCTCAACGGGACACTGTCATGTGATCACTGACCTGATATTCTAGCACAAATACGCAAACATCGAAAACAAACTCTTCACTGGCAAATGTTCATGAAAGGGTATGTGTTGCTATTATGGGTCATTCTGCAAAACTGTTGACATTTGTGTCCCTCATAAAAAAATAATGAACAATAAGTTACTAGCAATACCAATTTGTGGTTACAGTTTATTTTAAGGTGTCCTTGTTACAGTGTAATTATATTTTTAAGTTCCAAGTAATATTAATTAGGATTGGGGTTTAGTTTGGTTTAGGGTTAGTTACATGTAGTTACTTAATATTACTTAGTACTTAAATGTATAATTACAGTGTAACAAAGACACCTTAAAACAAAGTGTAACCCACTTTAATTTAGTGTCCTTGTTACAGATGTACTTACTATAGGGTTAGGATTAGGGTTTGGTTTAGGGTTAATTGCATGCAATTATGCATAATTTATAGTTATTACGATAGTTACTACATGTAACATATGTAACAATGACACTGTAAAATAAAGTGTTACCATAAAGTGTTACCTAACATGTTAATACCTTTACTACAAAATACAGGGTGATTGTTGTATTTTTTGTCTCTGCCCCATATTTTTAAATATTTACTAAATGTTACAAATATTCAAATATTTTCCCAATAATACTGAAGTTTTTTTTATTTATATTCCATCTCTCTCTTGCTATAAATTTTCTATATTTATTATTAGAAAAATAAGTAGTGTCTCCAGGTTATGTGTCAGCCCTGTTACTTTACTGTTGTTCTATTTTTAAAGCAGCTGTACAAATAATAAAAAATGCTTTTTAAGGAATTGAATGCTTTAAGGATATAGAAGCTCCCCTTTTTTTTCACTTTGTTTCACATAGGGACTGCCCTGAAATGTTGCCCTGCTACCATGCATTTTTATTATAAACAACTTTAACTTATATGACTTTAAATTATATTTTAGACAGCACCTTGTATGCAATGTCACTGTCAAATTGAACTGTAAAACTTGTTACTCTGTTACTTTTCTGAAGACGTAATCTGTGCTAACATAGCACTTTAGCTAGATCATGAAATGGAAGTTCGCAATTTATTAATACTTAAACATTACTGGTCTGCTGATGGAATGCTTAAAAAAAAAAAAAAAAAAAAAAAAACTACTACAAAATCACCTTGCAGGAAAAGATATGTTTCACGAATTCCCCTTTATGAATATTTAGCATGTCAGCTTGTGTGCTTTGTCACGACGTTGGTGTGTTTGAGTTCTATTGTGCGAATGCGTGTCCCTGTTTATGGGCCCATTTTTTATACACTTGTCATATTCTTTGACCATCAATCTCATGGCTCTTTTTGTAGTTCATTGAAAGCTTGGGGGTTAATTCAGAGGTCAAGCGAGACTTGCAAGCTGTCAATCTCGCATTGTAAAGTTTGTAAACCCCCCTCCGCCCCCCTCGGCCTTGCCTCTTGTGCATTATTCCTGCACCCACCCCTCTGAATGGATGACTCCTCCTCTATTCTACGGTGGGTCTCACTCCCGCTTGGGAGAAAGACGGCCGCATAATTACACATCTGCCCTTTGTTTCTCTGTTTTGGCATTAACATCTCAAACTGGCCTTTCAGATCTGATTTGAACGGCTCTCTTCTCACCCGGAGAAGTGGAATGTTCTTTCAAAGTTCCTCTTTTTATTTCATGCAACTGTTTTGTTGAGGAACTGTAAGTGTTGCTGGGCTGTTGGAGCAGATGTACACAGCTGTGAAAAAGCCTTCTGGGTCTAGACCTCTCCATCGATCACAGCCCTTATATAGCTTTGTTAGTTTCTACGTGAGCAACACAATTCAGCAAAGCTTTCGGCATAAAACGGCAGCCCGGTCTGCTCCATAATCAAAGGAAGTGCCGGTATCAAACATCCCGGCCTGAATCCTTTGAAGATGAACGGTTGCTGTCTTAATTTGTCATGATTAGAGTTTTTAATTTGATTTGCGAATACAAAACACACAGAACGGCGACAACAGGCTTTCCCGCTGTGCCGCGTCAGCGTTGGAACGGCAGTATTTGTTTGAAGCACTTAACAGGTGTTGATCGGCGGTCTTTGCTGCAGCTTAGGGAGATAAGGCCTCCCGTGGTGGGGAGAGACCTCAACACGTTTAATGAGGAGCGCGGGAGTCAGGCGGGCCGCCTTCGTCCATGGCTCCGCTTCTGGAAACTGATCAGCATGTTAACTGCTCACAGCGTGAGACGGAGATATAAAAGTACGGAGCTGTTGTCGTTGATTTAGTCGAACACCCTTTGACTATGTAGGGATCAACCCTCATCCTTTATGCATTTATTTTCCTCACTGCTAACTGCTGTGAGCCGCCACCACAACGGCTTCGCTAGTGATTTTTTTTTATCTCCGAAAATCTCAGCACAGATGATTTTAGGGAGAAAAAAAATACTCTCTTTCAGAACCTAAGTAGGCTGGGAGGCTCCACAGCACTGTGCTGTTATTTTGATAATGCTAATGCTAATGATGCTACACCCACCATTTAAGTCTTTCCATGAAATGAGTATCGTTGGTGTCAACAATATTTGATGTGAACCAAAAACAAAAATCATATATTATGTGTTTTGCCAGATTAAATATATTAATTCAAAATTAATTGTAAACTTAATGTGATATATATTTTATAGGGAGTTTAGCATATGCATTTTTTACTGTATATATAGTAGTCAACATTTGAAGTGGATCAAGAACTTTTCTGATCCACTTCAAATGCTGACTATATATATATGTAATATAAATAAATAAATATACACACACATATAGTATGTAAACAAACTTTTTTGGTAGATGCAATTAATTGTGATTAATCGATTTGATAGCATGTGTGTGTGTGTGTGTGTGTGTGTGTGTGTGTGTGTGTGTGTGTGTGCGTGTGTGTGTGTGCTATTTATTACACACTATATTATTTATAGTCACATTGTTGACTTTTGAATACTAATAATAGGAGGCCATTCAGACATTCTTTGTCTGATCATACACAAATGTACTATTCAGTGAATACCTCTCCTTGTATATGTTAATATAATTAACAGTATTTCTCACCTCACAACCATATATATGACACTCCAGGAAGCAAAAATTCCAATACCTTTTTTTTTTTTTTTTTTTTGACTAGACATAAGAAAATGGCCTGTAATGCAATGATGTATTAAAGGGTGGTGAGATATATTTAGTGTATCTTCAAGAAACCTAGGGGGGTGCACACACTGTTTTTAATAGGCTCCTAAGTGGCTCGTTACTGGAGTGACGATGTTTCCCATGAGGCTGTGAGTGTGTTTTATGGGAGGCCGGTGGAGGGTGTAAACATGCAGAGAAGGAAAACATTTAAAATATGAGATACTGTATATGACAGAGTTCTCTTTGGCCAGAGAATATGCACCGGTGGCTTTAGTGGACGAGAAACCTGCCTCCACCCAGACAAGGATGGTAGCGGAACAGGTTTTGGAGAAGAGAGTCAGATAAACTGTAACGACAGGCTTTGAGGTAAATGGCTTGTTTGTAATGCGGGAGGTGCTGTTTCAGGTCTCAGTCACCTTCCAATAGAGGGTTTCTACACCTGGGAGGAAATCTGTGTGAATTTGCTACTGGAAAAAACACAAAAACAAACAAACAAATTCCGTGGAGGAACTGAGGCGAGTGAGACTGGAGCAGTTTAAAGGAGGAAGTTTTTATGCCTGAGGAGCTCTTCATTGACAGCCAAACACTGACAGTCCACTGTGGTTTTCTTGCAGGCTCGGAGGTCAATGATGGTTATCTCTCAGAGTGACTTCCCTGGATCGTTGTGACTACAGTGATTTCGACCCAGACATGTGGAAAGCGGCAAGTCCAGTCAGAGCCAGGATGGGATGTTCAGAATGGAAGTCTTTGGTCCTCTGTGGCTTGGTGTTCGTCTTGACGGTTGTACAGAGTTCTGACGGTAAGACTTTTTCCCCCTCAAAATATTACACATCTTTCATAAAAGCAACATATTCTTGCTATCATCTGAATTAGTCACCAGTTTGAGTTTATGGTGCTGTTTTGTGGTCTTTTATGAGGTGGACATTTGAAGCAGACACCATTTCTGATAGCTCAGATGAATAATGGCTGTTTCCTTCCAGACAGATAGCCTGAGGTTTTTGGAAAGCTGTGTGCATTAACACAGAGCTTGCCTTCCTTTTTGTTTTGGTTAAATTAAAAGAAAGACCATACAATGTTTCCGAGTTTTCCCTCATCTCATCTCCAGTCTGTTTACTCTCATGTCCTGTTCTAACTATAGGCCTAAACCCTACAACTGCTCATTATAAACAATATCCTCAAGTAAACACGCCTCATTACACTCTGTCCCTGCCGTAATATCTTTTTAATGCATTTTTATAATTGAATTAAATGGGTTACTGCAATAGCCATTGCTGGAAGTTTCTGCTTGTGAAGAAACTTTGAGAGATTGATTGCTTAAGGGTTTGTTCCCTGTTTCTCTTGAGTATATCCTAGAAACTTCAGATCTCATCTTTCTGATTTCATTTCGTGGGCCGAACGCTGTCTATAGGTTCGGAAGTAGCTCATTTGTATTCCGTGCATCTTCTCAAACGACATTTTCTGGTATTTTATGAAGCTGAAACGCAAAGTGATGAAGTATTGTGGAGCCTTTTTATTGATAGTATGTCTGCCACTGAATGCCATGAAATGTGGCATTGTGCTCTTATAGAAATGAATCAGGATTGTATATGCTGATTGCTATATTAGTCTGAGCTCCTAATGCTTATTTGATACTCGTAGTGATATTACTGCTTCGCAAGAGTGAGTCATTTTATGATAAACATTAAAACTGAAGAAATTGCCATAATATATATATGCATATTGATACTTCAGTAACACTGAGAATGACCTACTACCTTGCATGTTAATAATGTAAAAATTATTGGCTGTTTTTTCTCCTCAGCCGATAGATCTTTATGTTTCATTAACATATGTAAATGCAAAAAACTTCTAGCTACACAAGCTCAATTTCAGTGTCAGAGCATGATTAAGAAGTACTTTTGGATTCTCACTGCCATAGTATTGTAAAAACAAATGTTAAATATGTATGTATGTATGTGTTGGCCAAGCATTTGTGTCTGCATTTTCAGAGTACAGGCTTTTTTTTTTCTCTATTCACTTAATATAAAAGTCAACAGGACTCATATTGACTCATTCATGTACAGTAATAGGGTGCAGGTTTATTGTTTGATAAATTAGCATCATTATTTACCAGCAATTACAGTTTTTCTTTGAACACACTGTCACTGGCTTATTTCACGATGGGGCTAAGTAGTTCTGAAAGAAAGCTTTGCTTTATATGTCTGGCCAATTTGCCGGTAAGGATTTTGAGTAATACGAGCCATTCTTTTTTTTTCTTTTTTTTTTAATTATGGAAAGAACTGAATAATATCCGTCCGTGTCCTGCTGCCTTGGGCTCATTCACAACGAATAGCAGGGAACTATGGCCTCGACCGGCGGCCACCCACCTGTATTCATAAAAACACTTCTCCATCTCCATCTTAATTCATATCAGAACAGCTTCTGTGTGACTTCCAGATAGGCAAATCACACATTTTAGAATTAACAGCGTTCTTGGCGGCTGTAGCCTTTTGACAAAATAGAATTAAAGACTGAACTTTTAATTTCTGAAGAGCTAACTTTCACCTGCATCTATTAGGCAAATATATAAGCCAGTTTTTCTCCAAGTGAATAGTTTCCTTTCATGATGTTCTTTTTTCATGGAGGCTGATTGCAATCTTGACCTATGATGCCTTGATTTCAACTGTGGTTTTTAACTCAGAACTGCAGATTCAGTCAAACTTTTTAGATATTTAAAGGTCATCCCTATTGATTTTCGGGTTTGAAACATGATATGAATAAATACAGGACTGTAGGTCATTTGCTTGTCTTCAAAGCATATGAAAATGTTTGGGATGAAAACTCTCACCATTAGCAAGAGCCGAATGATATACACCGCATGATGGTCGAAGTGTGTATACACTGTATACAGTATTTGCACAACTGTCTATCTGCATGCTTTACAAAACCATCATTTATTATCATGGTAACACTTGGGGAACATATATTCATTATTAACTATGACTTTTCCCTCAATAAACTCATAGTTTACTGCTTATTAATAGTTAGTAAGGTAGTTGTTGTAGTGATTAAGTTCAGGTATTGGGCAGGATTTAGGGATGTAGAATAAGTTTTGAATCTTTTTTTTATTTATTTTTTTTATAATTTGTTGATTTCAGTTCTAAGTTCTAAAAAAAGAACATTATCAGATGAGATGAAGTAACTTTCATTTCATTAAAATATTCCCAGTATATCCTAAATTTTCCAATATAAAATAAAATAAATACATAAATACAATATATATATATATGCAGAGTAACCTTGTTTTAAAATGACTTATATATACTGTGAATTTTTGTCATATCGCCCACCACAATTCTACAAATTCTTACATTTGAATTATCCCCCAAAGGTTAACACTCTTCCCTATATAAGTGTAACCTAAAAATCATATTTTCCATCTCAGATGAGCCCCTTATTTGGACAGCTGCTGTCCCTCTTGCCTTCAAACTCTGACTGAAATGAGCTGTCTGTCTCTCTGTCTGAAACGAGCCGTCTGTCTTTCTGGCAGAAATGAGCCATCTGTCTCTCTGACTGAAATGAGCTGTCTATCTCGACTCTTTAAACACCTCAGTTGAATGTATGCTGATTAACAGTAAAAATATGTCACAGGGACGTCTAGAATGGCAGCTCTATATATATCTGAATGTGTGTGTGTGCTTGTGTGAGTCCAAAATATAAGTTTTGTGTTCATGTATCATGTATCATGAGAAATGAAGGCTGGTTGTTTTATTTATTTATTTATTTTATTTGGGGGTGCTCATATCAAGGTTTGTTGAGTTGTTTCTGTTGCTGTCTTTGTCTAGCTGTCTCACTCTCACGGTCTTTCTCCCACCCACATGTCTCTTTCTCATCTTCTGTCCTTTTCTCCATGTCTCTGGGCTGTTGGTCTCTCTGAACTCACACACAGACAGAATTAGAGCGGATCTTTCCAGTTTCCTTGATTGACGGGGTTGTGCATTTGTCTCCTCATGTGTCAAGCAAGTATTTTAGGGAAAAATATGTGTTTTGTATTGTGATTTTATGTCTATTCTCTGGAATGTAAGTGAAACAAAAATAATAGAAACAACTAACTGTTTTCTAATTATTTTTCTTGATCCGGGATCCAGATCCATTTTGGTAACGCTAACCCTGCTTAAAGGAAAAAAAAAAAAAAAAGTAAACAAACCAGCCTAAGGGAGTTTGCATCAAAATAAACTAGACTAACCAGCTCAGCTAGTCTTGCAGACTAGCTTAGGCTGGTATATATATGCATTCCCTGTGTATTTAAACAGAATGCTAATGTGCAAGATTCATTGCAGATTTGTTTCTTACTGAAGGTCTGATTAAATGACGTGGATCCTGCTGTGAAAAAGCGCCGTTCTCTTTAGAGACCGACAAGTGTGGACAAGCCTTTCACATGCCTCAAAATCCCATCTGTGCAGTTACACATTGTAAGGAAACATTTAAACTAGTGAAACTGATTATCTTTGAGCAGCTAAAGCCAATTCCCCTTAGCCTCAGCCCTGTGGCTTTTTGTTCATATCGACGTTCCGTCAATATCAATATATCTGAATTCACCCGTATTTAGCTTCTTTATTAAGATCTTGGATCCAGATCTCGGATTCCTTTGTTTTCGGTTTTATACCTCAGACTACACAGCTCTCTTTGTGTCTTTCTTCTTCTTGTCTCCTGCTTTTTGTTTTTCCTCTTACCCAGGGGTTTTCTATCAGACTGAGGGATCAGACTTCCCATAATGCCGAGCGGCCGGGGGGTCAATATGCCCGCATTCGTCTTCACCGTCTTTCATCAGCCCTCCTCCTGATCTGTATGATAAGAAAGGAGAATAGTGGGTCGGGGGCAGACCGCTCAGCAAGGTGTGTCTGTTGTCCGACGGCCCCCTGCAGCCAAGCTCTTTAAATCCTCATTAGGATTTAACCGGGAGGAGACGCTGGTTTTAATGGATTAAGCCTCATCACAGCTGCCTCCTGATTGGTGTTTGTCATGCAAAAATCAAACAGGGCCAGTCACATGTTACTCGCTACTTTGTTTCCTGTTCTTCCCGCGAGGTCTGGATGATACAAAACATTGTGTTATTGGGCTCTATTAGTGTTAGTAGTGGCTTACAAAAAGAGAGCTTGCAGCATGGTTTCAGGATAATAGACTTGCGGGTGTGGGTGATGAATCCGACGAGAAAGTGACTGAAACTCATTGACGTTGTCAATTCATTTGCATTGTTTTGCATTTAGCTCTAATCAGCTGCATAAAGCAGGTTAATATAGGACAGGCTTTTTTTTCTTTTTTTTTTTTTTTTTTTTTTACATTTTTTCTTAATTTTACTATTGGCAACAATAGTAGTAGATCAGCTGTTTTTCCATAGTTTAGGGTTTGAACAGCTGTATTGTAATTTTTTTAAAGCTTTTGAAACAGACTGAGTGTAAAACAGTCTGTTTAAATGCCAGACATAACATGTTCTAATCTAGATATTTAGTCTAAATATTTATTTATTTTAATATATATATATATATATATATATATATATATTAGGGGTGTAACGGTACACAAAAATGACGGTTCGGTACGTACCTCGGTTTTGAAGTCACGGTTCGGTATGGATTCGGTACAGCAGGGTGAGAAAACTAATTTTTTTTTTAATTTACTGTGTCTCTATCTTTAAATTCATTCAATTATACTTAAAATATTCTTAAGGATAAAAAAAAATCTATCTCTGCTAATGCTGTAAACTATATAGAGAGTACTTACTTGCACATTACTATAATATTAAAGGTTACAATTAACAACAGAGTTCATTTCTGTCAGGACCACTATCGTCAAATATGATTCATAATGCATCGAGTTTGTATTGGCGGTATAGTTCTGTTCTGGGCAAGAACTCCCATGCAGCCTAGCAATAACCCCCCTTAGGGTAAAAACAGAACAGAACCAACATATGCAGATATAATTAATGTCAATAATTTAACGTACACATATTTATTATTAGTCTGATTCAGGGGAATCATAAGGCCAAATCCTGACTGAAGAGATGAGGAGCTGGGGATGGAGGAGGGTAACTAGCTCCTAAGAAATGTGATAGCTGCTGATAATACTGAGGTGCATATATATGGATGCTGTGATAGGCGTTGTATTCCTATAGGAAGACGTGAGTCACCTGGAAGTCAGCTGATGCGAGCTTGACTGACGTGACCTGCCAGAACTGACGCTAACGCTGGATACTATGAAATTCAGTTGATAATTATTATTAGATATAATCATCAACACTCAAACAATAATAATGTATGTAAACATGTAAATTGCACATAAGGCAGTTTTTGCATTAACTTCTATATCTAATTATAAAATTATGTTTCTCCAATTCGTTGTTGAAATACAATTATTTACACAGTGGCTGTAATAACATGTTTTCATGACAGATTTATTTAAACATATATTAAATAATAAAGACATCACTAACAGGTTAAGTAACATATAATTAATATATAGGCTAATATAATGCATATATTTAGCAAGTTAATTTCTCTAGCGAGCCACTGTGGACACAGAATGGCTTTTCTGAGGTAAATGTGTGACATTGTTTACAAGCTGTCTTTCCGTGGTTGAAAAACTGGTTGAGTGATTACACGAGATACGTTTCGGTAAGTTCTACTGTGTCTTTCAGCTTACCTGTGTATAGATGTTCATTTATGTTCATTTTGTAACTAGTAGTGAAGAGGAAGAGATGATCGCATTCACTCACTCTGCCGTTTGAACTGAGGAAGCGCCTAATATACAGCGTCTGTTATGCCACATAAAAAAAAAACACGTCAAAACGGCATTTATTGTTTGAATTTCGTGATAAAATTGACAGAATTTGAAAAAAATTGCACTTTGTTTATTATCAAAAGTAACAAAACACAGAGCTTATTCCGATTATTGGTGGTTAATGCTGATTAAAAGTGCACTACAATGCATTACCGTGCACGCCCCCCTTCTGGATTGGAGTGTTCATCGCCTGTGACTGACTGTATTCGTCATCTAACTGCATGAACCGAACTGTGACGTCCGTACCATATGGTTCGGGACGAATATTTATTTATTTATTAATTATTAGAACATGTAATGTCAGGCATTTAAACAGAATAGATTTTTAGACAACCAAAACTGCATCTTTTTATTTATTTTATTTTTGTCAGGTAATAATTTTTGCTCCATGTAATAACATCTAATTTATATAGTTTTATTCAAGTCAAATTTGTTATCTGATCTCACAAATTAGCAGCAAATTAGCAACAATTGCAGATTATCACATTTTTCCAGTGAATTTTAATTCAGTCAAGTTTAATTGGTGGATACTGCTTGCTTAAGCAGTTTTAGTGTAGTCAGTTACCTTATGTTAGTTGTAGCTAACTACTTTTTCAGGAGGAGCTTGACTGTAAATTGAAGTACTTCAAATTATTTGCAGCTTGGCAAGCTGCAGTTTCAAAGTTGCTTCACTGATGGCATTAGAGAGAAATGCCTGCTCTTTCAGGGACAGTTTCAGCTGAGAAGACAACTATGCATTGCTTAAATTGACAGTGATGAAGACCATCTCTTATTACAGGTTCCTGAGTGTTTGTAGGTTTTCAGTGGATGTAGCCCACATGAGTCTGTGTGTGTTGTGTCTGTGTCTCTGGCTCTTTCTTATCTTGTTTGGTGTCAAGCTGGTTGGTGAAATGATGGGTACAGCAGCAGGAGGTCACAGCAGACCCATTGAAATCAGACCTTACACCTTATCTTCTTGCTAAAGCACATATCAAATCTAAACAGAATTGTGCTGTGGAATATTTACGATTCGCCTCTGTGGCGCTCTCAGGACTGTTTCTCTGTAATGTGGTTGTTTAGGAGATCTTGAGGAGGTGATATCGTGAGGAGATACAGGCCCCTATTATAACCATCTTTGTTTCACTTCTCTTGTTTTTGTTTCGAGTCTGAAAGATTCGATCAGACTGATGGATGAAGCAGAGAGATGGGGTTGTGGATTCACCTCTGAGATGTTCCAGTCTCGGATCTTTGAAAACAAAGATGAAAAGATGCATCACTGTTACTCATCTCCTTTCTTCTGTTTTACTCCTGAATCTCTGAACATCATCACTGATCTAGAAGACTAAAATCAAGATGGCTGTAGAGTGGTGACGCTGATCACGCAGACTATGTCTTTCCCACATTAACTTGTTTAGATAGTGGGTCTCTCTTTCAGTTACTGGAACTGAAGTCATGTTAACAATTACATGGATAATTCACAAATTGAAAATTCTGTTGCTGTTTACTCACCTACATGTCATTCTAAACTTGCACGACATATCATACACCCGGTGCAATGCTATTTTGAGGCAACTGAAAACAACTGCGCCACTGACCAACAAAAACCTGGTCTAAAGGCACAGTATTTTTTTTATTTTTTATTATATATATATATTTTTTTATTTAAAGGGCACGTTAGCAATATGCGCCTATAGGCGGGTGCACAACGAGTGTACACTATGTTTGTTATCCGCCATGGTGTAAGCGCAACTGTCTGATTGGTTTATTGCACATTACGCCCTAAACACACCCATGACTCATTAAGAGACTACGTACAAGGCTTTTGGACATTCCTCAGTTTCTTGCTATATAAATTAGGACAGTTCCCATTTGTGTGGCCGTCACAGCAGATGTTGCAGTCGTTCTTCAGCGGAGAGTGTATCAGTGATGTCATCTCAAAGATCGATGGCTGAAAATGTGCAGCAGATTCTGTTACTCACAGGGAGGTTTGTTCTCGCTAGTCCTACTAAATGATCTGTATCCTGTTGTAGTTTAAAAAATGCTTTGAGGTAGACACCCAGACAAAGAAACATTCCCAAGAACAAGATTAATCTAAAGGTCGGAATGCTGGTGTCGTTAATTTTTACTCTGTGCCTTGGAATTGAGCCCTTTACAGAAGGCTGATGTTGATATTTGGGACATTTTACGAAATGAGTGTCTTTTGTGTTCCTCATTAATATATCTGTAAGTAATACAACAATAATACTGTAAATTTAACAATGAATGGCGGACCAACCATTTAGATTTTAGGCAAGCTTATTTTATATAGAATTTCAAACACAATGGTAATTCACTTTACATGAAAGTGATTAAAGTAATCATAAAAGGTAAGAAAAAAAAAATACATTGCCATCAAATTAATTTAGAAAATATTAAATGTATTAAAACAGTATTTTAAAACAAAACATTTATAGATTGTACACAGATTATCAACCCTGTTACCATTGTAACTATTCAGTTATTAAATTAAGCAAACAAAAAAATTGTCATAATCGTTATAAAAATCATTTAAAAAAAAAAAAAAAAGAAAACTCAACAAGAACAAATACATTTCTCCTTTTTTCACTTTATCATGTTGTGAGAATAGGAAAAACTTATAGGACCTCGTTACCATAAACTGATTCTCTTTGTTATAAATCTCTTGAAGGAAGTGAAACCCTGTTACTTTTCAATGTATAATTATGGCCCATTTTAATATTAAATAATTGAGCTTGTTTATTAACACTTAAATTAGATAATTTGTTTTAAAAAGATTTTTAAAATAGAAAAGGAAAGACCAATTTACTGTGTTTGCGCAATAATACCCACTTTGAATGCAAAGTTGATAAAAAATTATGAGAACTACACATGTAATATTGCTTTTTTTCCTAAGCACTTGTTTATCTTAAATACATAAATACATAAAAACATACTGAAGGAGACAAGACTGGGTTTCAATACAAGGTTCTTACCGACATTCCAAATGATTCAAAGAGGTTCTGTTTTACTTAGTTTAAAGCTCGGGAATTGGTGCTTAAATCCCACTGCAGTGTTTAAAACAATGTTTTATAAGAAACCCCTTGAATCTGGTCTATGTCTGCATGATTTATACACTCTTTCCTAAAATAATAATTATCGAATATGACATTTTAATGTGGAAAAACGACCCAGTTTACACAGAATTCCATGCTAGTGTATATATAATACATTGGAAATAGCTCATGTTCAGTCTTTTGTTCAGTCAGTTTTCTTTTTGCTGTAGCATCTCAAGCATTCAGGGCCATCTGCGCCTCGTCTCTGCAGTCTGAGTGACTGACTACATTCTGATATTTTTCAGACAGCCTCAGACACGTTTTCAAACACACTCATCCTTTCAGCCGGACTACAGCGGGGGCTGTTATGTGCTGAAGAGTCTGGGTGCCTGTGATTTTACTGAAAAGTGGTCCAAAAGTTAAGAACCTCACATTCATACATTTAAAGTAATGTTGACCGAAGCCAATTCCCATGAACTTTGTGAAACAGAGGCTCTAGTGCTTTTTTGCACCATTCAGACTGCAAACATGGGTTCGTAAAGTCCCCCTGAAATCAAAATGTACGTTTTTTAGCTTTTATGAATATGTTAGCCTTAAGGTTATGAATAAGCTGGTGTGTTCCAAAACAATGACAAAATTCGCATTTAGGAGATATAAGCATTCAAAACTTACAGTCTCTCACTTCTGCTAAAATGGATCACGGATTTTCATGACATCACATGACACTTCCGTTTCTCATCAAATCTTCGGTCCAATCAAATGCTCTCTAGAATCTGAAGTCCCACCTCCTCCTACACTCTTACAGACGCTGAAGCCTCGGCTGAAATCGGTCATTTGCTCACACATTTACTAGTTTCTACATGGTGAATGGCACATAGTGCACTATATAGAGAATAGGGAACGATTCAGACAGTGTAAATATGCTGTCCTTTGACGCGAATGAAGTCACATGAACCGCCGCAACGCGAGCAGTCTGCTCTGGCCCAGAGACACGAGAGCACAGAGCGGATCATATGCGCGAGTTGGTACAGACCACAAAAGGTATTGGACCCATTTGAATTCTGCACAGAATGCTGTATATAAGCAATATAAAGGACATTATGAGGAGAACTGGTTAAAGATTAGAAGGAAACAGAGGTTTTACTGAGTCTTAACGGCTCTGGCTTGTTATAACATAAACCAAACGCTATTGGCTATTTAAAAAAAGGGGCGGGGCTGTTCGATATATCGCCCTGTCTTCCTGTTTCAGTTAAAATTACGTCAACACATTTAATACTGCGCATTCCAACACTCTTCAGTGGGCCTTTAAGGAGAAACTATTTATAAACCCAGAGGTAAATGTTTACTTTTATAGCTCAGGGGACTTCATGGATTTCATTAAAGTATCATCTTTGTCTCCAGTGTCAATGAATTCCCATGACTGTAATGGGAATACAAATAATAATAATAACTGAATGAATAATTTTTCATGAGCCATGAACACATAGTTTAAAAAACAGTTATGCCAAATAACCTGACTGCATATTGAATGTAGCATTTTAGACCAGAACTCTTACAACACATATTTTGTCTATTTTTTTTTTTCTCTCACATTCATTTATTAGCACATTTTAGCCTTGAGGCATCTGAGGCAAGTCTTTTGGAGGCATCTTATTTAGTACCGGAGAAGATGTCATCTGTTTCTAATGCACATTCTGTGGACCTCAAGGTCAAGAGTATTAAAACTACATCCAAAGAGCTTCAATCCTTAACTGGAGTTTTTCATTTTCTAAGCAATTGACACTTCTGAGAGACAGAGGTTTTACATGCTAACATAAAATAAATTTTACTAAAGTATAATATAGCTAGAGCACTGCAAAAGCCTTTTAGGATGTTGTAGGTTGATGCTAGGGGGTTACTATGTGGTTCTTCACAATTCTGGCTAAGCAATGGTAGTAATAAGTGTTTTTAACACACTGTAAAATGTTTATTGTCAAATTAACAGTAACTTACTGGCAACAATTATCCAGTAGTTGCTGTATTTCATACCACAGTAAAATTACCGTAAAAATAACTACAGTAGTTACAGTAGCATCATACTTAATGCTGTACTTTTATTTTACAGTATGCTTAAAACTACTGTAGTTATTTTTACAGTTAATTTTTATTATTAATATTTATTTATTTTAATTTTACTGTTATATATTCCATAACACAAGTTATTGCTTCACATCAACTTTATTTAGGTTTCATCTTTTACATTTCTGAACTTCAATACAGATTTACCAGCATATTAATTTCATCAATTAACAAAATACAAATACCACTAAAATCACATTAACATATTGTCCCAGTGGAAAATAAATGTTGGAAATATAAAAATAAAAGTCTGAAGAGTTAAAGTACTTAATTAGTAGCAGTATACAACAATAACCAGCGAATACATATCATCTTGCATCTTAAAACCACATGCTATAAAGAAAAGGGTCTTCTTTATTGCCCCCGTCTCACAATGGTTCAGCCCGTCTGTCAGCGCCGCTGCAGGAAGAAAATGCTGTCAGCACGGCTTAACTGGGAAATGAGCGCCAGCACCAAACGTTTACATTGAAGTTGCAAACAACATTGGTACAAAAAACAAAAACGATTACATGTGTTTTAAAGTTGACCTACCAATTTCACGTATGCTTTTCGTCTTCACAACGACTCTTCCCGCCTGTCTCACGTTGGTTCAGCCGGTCTCTGCCAGCGCTGGCGCCGCTGCGGGAGGAAAGAGCTACTTAGTGTGGCTTAACAGGGAAATGAGCACCCGCTTCGATGTTCTTACGGACATTTATAAACTCAAACATATTTATACCTTGCAAACAATATTGGTACAAAAAAAAAAAAAAAAAAAGGCGATTACATGCGTTATAAAGCTGACCTAACAATTTCACGTTGTAGGCTTTTTGTCTTTCCAACGGCTCTTCCTGCCTGTCTCGCGATGGTCCAGCCGGTCTGCCAGCGCCGCTGCGGGAGGAAAATTCTAGTTAGTGTGGCTTAAATGGGAAATGCTCACCCACTCAGATGTTCATACATATATGTATTAACTCAAACGTATTTATACGTTGCAAATAACATTTGTATAAAACAAATAAGGCAATTACATGTGTTTTAAAGTATACTCACCAATTTCACGTAGGCCTACTCTGTCCTCGGACTTTCATCTTCACCAAGCTGCAGGAGGAAAATGCCAGAAAATGAAAGTATTTTTATGGAAACGTATTAACTAAAACATAGCTTTATATCTTGCAAATAACATAAGAATAAAACATAAAGTGAAAAAAGAAAAAGAAAAGTTAACCTACCATTGTACCATTGTGGGCTTTCATCTTCATGATTAATCTGTCACGCGTGAGGTGTGTGGTTGTTTTTTTTCACGGTCATTTAGTACTGTATTTAGATATACAGTAGGCTAATTTTTTCCCAAAATGCATTGAAAATTTACAGTAACATACTGTACACAGCTTATACAGTTGGAAACTGTTAAGAATACAGTAACAAGCTGTAAAAACGACAAAATCTACAGTAATATGCTGTACTCAGATTCTACAGTAGGGAACTGTTGAGAACACAGTATAATACTGTGAAATTAATGGAAAACGTTTACAGTGCATCTTTGCAGTTCCCAGTGTGTTTTAGGTGGTAACTGTCCCAAATCAAAAGAGACTCTTTATTCTGGACCCTCCTGTTATGTTAGTCTATTGGATTTTCCACTCAAAGGTTCATTCTAATTCCAAAATCTTCATATATATAATATTAATAGTGATGCTTCATTTGGCACCACAATTTTTCCCCCCATGTGTGGGGTTTTCAGAACTTTACTGCATTCAATTTCATATTTAAGGCATCTGTAAGCCACCACGGACGCGGTAACTCAGTTTTTCATTTGATTTCCAGTTATACTGGACTGGGTGAGGACTTATTCTAGTCTTTAATACAGTATATAGTGTGGATTGCAATCTTGTTTGATTGGGTGAAAAAGGTTTATTAGGATATCAGATCGTCCTGGGGCCATTAACGGCGTGTTACCCAAAAATAGAATATTTCAACATGTCTCTGTAAATGTCGGCAAACCCTTTGTCCTGGATCTTTCTTTTCTGGTGTAGTTGAAAGAGAATTCGAACAAGGCATATAAGCACTAATTTCTGTCAGTGTGAGCAATTTAAGAGCAGCAGATAGATTCTGGGTTGGAATTATCTCACCGTATATCTTGCTAATGAATACCCATAGCTTGTGAACTTAAAATCATACAGCACAAGTGTCATATAGGCCTTTTTATTCCAGGTTGTCCTTGCATTTTTAGTGTCCCCTCGAGGGTTTTCAGATATGAAGCAGGGTGTGAAAGCCAGACGCTGGCGGTGCAGTTGATGCTTCGTCAATAGACGACTATAAAGGAAGAATTCATGACCTTGATACGGCCCATTGTGCTTAATTAAGTGTAAAGGTTGATTTACATGTGTGAGTCAGTGTGGAGGTTGTTGGTCTCGCTTGTGCCACTTAACAGCACTGAAAAACACAAAGAACTCAGAAATATGTGTAGTGGCGTCTTATCTAATAGCTGGACTTAGTCATTAAATCTTTTTTTTTTTTTTTTTCATTGTAAAGACATGTAGTGTCAAGAATATTTGATGCCTATTTTAAGATAATTGCTTTATATTACAAGGGTCTTTTGTATAAGTAAAAACATGCAAAAGCAAATGTGTTCAGTTACTTTTGTAAAAAAGCTATATCATCAGTTATCCATTACTGATACCATTTGTAAACCAAAGTTTAAAATCAACAGTTTTTTTTTTTGTTGTCATAATTAAAAATTAGAAACATACTCATATATATATATATATATATATATATATATATATATATATATATATATATATATAAAGCCTCATACCATAATACATACAATAGTCTGTAAATTTTTTTTATTTTTTATGGTCTCAGCAGAGTTACGTAAAAAAGGAGAGGGGCTGGACCTAATGCAAATGACAACAAGCTTGAAGCCAGTTTTACAAAGACTTCTCTTAACAATGCGAGAACCAGCAGGATGTGTTTTATAGTCCTACCTCAAACTAAATGACATAGTGTTTTTTTTTTTTTTTTTCTGCATGTACCTATATCAAAGAACCTCCTGATAGCCTGCCTGCTGTTGCCATGGAAGAGAAGGATGCAGATGAATTGGGGCAAATGATGGTGTTGAATACCAATGAGCCCAGGAGCTGATAGCTCACAAACATGTTTAATGCTTTTTTGCTAAACTACTGACACTGCAAGTTCTTTTTCTTTTCTTTCTTTTTTTTTTTTTTGTATTGTGTTTTTAATGGCCCAATAATGTGTCAGGACAGCGGAAGTGGTCAGTAAGAGTGGCCGTCTCATTGAAACTCAATATCTGGATTAATACCAGGCTTCAGTTTCCACTGTAGACATTTGCCTAGTTAATAAAGTTATAATGCTAAGATTTGGCCACAGAATACCGAAGATGTTTGCTCGGACCCATGCTGAGGGTTGCATCCTTATCGTAGCTTACCGAGCTTCAATAAATACATTTTTTTTGTTCCCCACACAAATCTCATTCAGCCTGAGAGCGTCTCCCCTGTTGAGGATATTTGCATTGCCCTGTTGTTCTCCCTCTGGTGAGACCTGACTTCTAAAGACAACATGCCCTTATAAAGGATATTGCGGGATTATGGAAACCGCTCTGTGGGAGGAAGAGTCGTCTTCTCATTGGCGTCTTTGCCTTCCATAGATTTCTCTAGTATTTGGCTAGCGGGGAGCAAGAAAGCGTCAAAAAATTGCAGGTATCAAGCTGCGTCTCCAGTGGCTGCAAGCTGATTCGGGGTATTATGGGTCCCTTTCCTCCTTTAAAGCTCCCCCAGTAAGCAACGTTGTCAACCGCAAGTGTGTAATAATACTGGCCAGCTTTGAAACTGCAAGCTCATTTACAAACAGCTGTAGCCCTTGACAGGACAAAGCACAGTTCAAACTACATTAACAGGGCTTGGCAAGCATGATGAGGTCCGGAATCCTTTTGGTTCTCGGTGGGACAGCATGCCGTGTCAAGCTTGAATAACCATATTAAAACTCTTTGCTGTCGGCCCCAGTGGCTGTTCAGGGAAGATTATGAAAGCAGTTTAGATCTCACCTCAACCCTATTGCAAGTACCAAAACTGCTGCATTCTATTACCATACACGAAAAGCACAAAGCATAAGGGACTTTTCCGTGGGCTGTTTTCTTGAGTCTGGTAATATTTCTTTATTAGGTGACACGGTGACATGACTCATCTGTTTGTCATCTGGCTCCTCTGCGGTCGGTACGAGGGAGCTTACAGCAGACTGATGATGGTGATCTTTATCACTCGTGCTCTGTTCATTACCCCTCTGCAGTGACACTCATATTCTGGCAGATGGTCACTTTCCGATTGATTTGCCACGTTGGGGAGATTAAAATATTATGGCTCCGAAGAGACCGTCCGCTGTCCTCGTCAAATTAGCATTTTTGCCTGGCTGTTGCTCACAGAATGGGTCAATGTCACCCTAAAGGTGATGACGGAATTAGAGTAGGATCATGGGAATTGGGCAGCAGAGACGCAGGAACTCCTGACTTACCGTCACAGCGAAAGCTGATCCTGGTGTTTCCGGTAAAGACGCTAGGACTACTAGCTGTGCTTATGGTTGGTGCAGCTAGCGTATAAACACAAATTTATACTTTTATATAAGTATTTCCTACTTTAAAAAACAAAACAAAAAAATAATCACTATATTTTAAACAGGTTTATTTTTCCTGGCTGTAGAGAGGGAAAACAAAACAAAAAAACAAAAAAACAAACAAACAAACAAACAAAAACCCCACTAATTTAAGAGCCAAAGCCTCTGTAACCTGGTTGCATCAGTAGTGAACTGAACAAACAAACCATGTCTTTTAAGCAGTAATTTTACTAAGACTAGCATCTGACTAGCATCTATATACCAGTGTTCAGGTACATGTGTGAATTTATTAATATTTATGAGCAAAGCTGGTAAATTTTATAATGTGTCACCCTCACTTTTCAGATCATCCCTGTGCTACCAGTGTGGTAACACTTTACTTAAAGCCTTTATGTATAATGCATTATAAAGGTATTCATAATGTATGTTATAATGCGTTATATCTTTCATAAATAATTGTAACTTAAAATGCTTTATAATATTTGGAGATTCCTAGTTAAATCTGAAATTGGTTGTCTTTTAATGCATTATATTCTTCGAAAGGCGTAATATAAGTGTAATATATAATGCATGTATATTATACTGTATTATAACTGTGGTTAGAGTTATTCATACAATGCATTATAAGGTGCATTACAATGCATAATAAATGCATTAAACATGTTTTAAAAAAGTGTTACCACCAATGCTATAGCAGTGTTTCTATAATGATTTTAGCTTCAGGATTCAAATTTCATATTAGGATTTGGTGTTTAAGTTAAGTTGTGACTCAACACACCAGAAATTTTGTACAAAAACAATACAGAAATGTCTTCCATTTTTCATTTTGATATCCTAACTGTGCACAATTATATGCTTAGTGATTTTATTATTTGTATTTTACCATTGCAAATAGACCCACTCTTGTCTCGCAAATTACAAGTTGAGAAGCACTCTGGTAAAGAATGGATATGCGAATTCAACTTCTAACGGCATGTTTTTAATGCAGTGTAATAAGATGCATTATCAAAACCTCTTTGCCCCGACATCGTACAAAATCTTGTGTAATTAAAAACACATGTATCGGTTTTCCACAATGAATCTCGGCGGTACAAAAGCACCTTGTATGTATGAAAACATTTACACGGTAACGGAGCTCGACGAGGTTAAATGGGAGGTGTATTTGAGCCCTGATTAAAAGGCTCTCCCACCAGTTGCACCAAGCAGATCTGTGGAGTCATGTACAGCAGTGCAACTGATAAGGTAGGGCTCTGAAAGGACTCCATTGTGTGTCGGTGTGGGGCCTGTTCGCTGGAGTTCAGAGTTGGCTACCTATCTACCTGAAAGGAATTGAAAAGCGACCCTTGTGGTGACTGACCAGAATGACTGATAAGCCTCAGGGGGAGATTAGCGATTATGGCACTGCTGGAGAGGTTGCCATGGCGATGAAATCGAGCATTCTCTTTAATATATTATTTACTGCCTCCGTTCCTGACCCACGTCATTTAATCAGGAGAGCAGGAGACCCATTCACTTTTAAAAGCACCGGTTTATGCACAGGAAGTTTGCACACCTCTCCCTGTGTTCTGCACAGCATAATACAGATGTGAAAAAAAGAGCATAAACTATAGATGAAAACCAGCCCAACAGCCAGTTTACGCATCACCGCAGGAAAGGCACAAGAGGCAGTCCACAGGCTGTTTCTCTAGAGCCAAAACAAACAATACAAAATACTGGATGACTCAGAATTATTCCACAAAGTCAATGCATACCACAAAGCAAAAAATGTCTTATCACGTCCAGACTATTATTAGACAAATCAAATACATTTTATGGCACTTTTTAGGTGAATTGCTTCAAATGGCAAATGAATGAGTTGATTGAAGTTTGAAGACATTTGAATATCACGTTTGAATGAGCACACTCATAACGTTGGAAGTAGAATGGCTGACCCATCGCTCTTTGGTCATGTTACACAGGGCTGAACATGTAAAAGTCAAGTTAGTTAGTGGACATCACTAAAGCTTCTATAGAGGAAACTTTGGGTCCATGTCATTGAGGTGCAAATGTCTTTCAAACGGACTTTGTCCTTCTTGCTGTCAGACCACGAATGCTCATTGACCCTGACCGGCTAAAACCAGAGCGGAAATTATATAAATGCTCGACTTTGAGACAAAGGAAACGGTGGATCCTTGGCTTTATTGAGATAATAAAGGAAATTAAGCAAGAAACGAGGATCTGACTCCCAAATCTCTCTATGCAGCATAATACGTAAACCCCTCCCCCCCCCCCCCCCCCCCCCGAAAGAATTATAATCCGTTTACAAACGCTATTGGGTGTACTAATCTAAATTACTTTTCTTTCTCCTGAGCAAAATGCCAAATTTGGTTTCTTTAGTGTTGTCACTATGTTTTTCCACCTCTTAGTACAACGTCTCTTTATTTTCTAAGATTAAAAACAGGATTTTTTTCCAGTCATGAGCCTTAATAAAATATTATCTTTAATAAAACTGGATTTTCACATTGAAGATTATTCTTTCACACTGAAGAAAATGTGAAAGGTGCTTGCCCATCTAAAACCCATCGCTACAATTCTAGGATGTTTTGGGTGGTTGTCAAGGTGTTGCTATGGTGTTTTTGTTGGCTGCTGTGGTGTTCTAGGCTAAAATAAAAGTCTAATCACTTAGAAAAGTGTAAAGAAGCCATAATAAATATTTATGTATTTATCTGTAGATTGACACTTTTAAAGAAAGATGTATTCATCAATTTGGCACAGTCCTCCTTAGTTATCTAGTAAGAAAAGCAAAGTGCAGAATTTAGTTTCTTCATCATCGTGTCATTTCTGCACCTTTTGTACAATTTTATTTGAAAAAAAAAAAAAAAAAAAGGTTAACATTTCTGTAATATAATCATAATTGCTCTTGTAGTCATGGTTATATCAACTCTTTGAGTGTTCCTCTTAAGCAGGTCATGAAGGACACATTTATCTATTAGAATTGAATAATCATTGACCTTTAGACTTTATCTGATGGTTTAATAGACTGTTTGTTGGGGGCGTTTGTCTTACATGTCAGGAGTAATGTGTCCTATACCCCCCCCCCCACACACAAATCATTATGACTGTTCATTAGTTAATAAACTGCTTAAAATCTGCAGCAAGAAGCGCCTTTACCATCAGAAAATGTTAGTCAGACTGCAGCAATGAGAGATGTACAAAATGCTTTTAAAGGCGTTCAGTTAACATGCACTGTTGAATGTTAAAAATTCTTTTAAATTTAAAAGCTGTGGCTGCAAGAAATTCGCTGTAATATATATTTCATTAACTGATATAATGTTAATATTCCAGCCTACACGAACTACTTTAATCTGCTTTGTAACATTTTTACAGTATAGTGAAAAAATCCCTCTTCACAGAATGAAGTCTTTCCCCTTAATTAGATTTGGAAGTCTGTCCCTTTCTCTCTCTCTCTCTCTCTCTACTGTATAGATTTGACCGTGTCCTGAAATATCCGTCCATAACAGCGTGAGTCAGCAGTGACTCCAAGTGACTCCTAATCAATTGTCCTGCTTTTGGAAAGCTGTTTATGAAGCAGGCTCCAGCAGACTCCATGATGCATGAACTGCGCTGGTGGGCGTTTCGGGGCTCTGGCAATGGCAATGCGTTTTAATGTAATTCCCAGACACCCGAGAAGTATCGCGTGTTGTAAACTTGACATGCCAGGCCGCAGAAACACTTCGAAGTTTCTCATTATCGTCCCTTCCACGCCCTCAACATACTTTGGTTTTCCTGGTGTTCTGGTGAAATGAAAGAACGGAGTGTGGTTGAGAGGATCAAATCTGCTGCCATGTGGCGGAACCGCAGCTCAGGAAAATGGAGAGTTTTAGCAGAGCCGATCGGATGAGGTGAAAAGGGGGCGGGTTTGGCTGTGCTATTCCTGTGTAGTTGAAGTCAGAAGGGAAAAGGGCCGAGTGAGATAATGCAGCCCGCTCTGATGGACACCGCCGCAGCCTCATTGATCCGCTCAAACACCATTGTGACCTCACAATCGAGTTGCATTAGAGTACAGTGGAATGTAGGCCAGGGGAAAAGGGGCCATGACTTTAAATGTTAAAGCAAAAGACAGAAAAGACCAGAGCAAATAAATCATGATCAAATTTAATCACATTATCTGTGTCAATTTACCTGAATGCTCTGGTCGCTTCAAATAACCCAGTTCAGCCAACCCATGACTTGTCAATTTAAAAAAAAAAAATATGTATACGATCTAAAGTTTGGGATCTGTAAGATTTTTAATGTCTCTTATGATCATCAAGGCTGCATTTATTTGATCAAAAATACAGTAAAAGATTGTAATGTTGTGAAATATTATTACAATTTAAAAGAATTGTTTTCTGTTTGTTTATATATTTGTCGCTGTGATGGATTTTCAGCATCATTACCCCAGTCTTCAATGTCACATGATCCTAGAATCATTCTAATATGTGCTCAATAAACATTTTTTATCATGAAGTTTATTTATTTATTTATTTTGTGGTAAGCATGTTTTTTCTTTCTTTTTTTTTTTTTTTAGGATTTGTTGATAAATAGAAAGTTCAAAAGAACCACATTTATTTAAAATAGATTTTTTGTTTTGTGACCATTTAAAAGTCTTTACTGTCACTTTTGATGCATCGTTGCAGAATAAAAGAAAAACAATCTTACTGACCCAAAACTTTTGAACAGTAGTGTAATTTTAAGTGAAAAATGAAAATATGGTAAAATCACTGTTATGCACTATTTTTTAAAGTCTTTTATGGAAGCTTGTTTCTGCCATGAAATAATTTAACTAGTTTTTTTTTTTCTCAGAATTGCGAGATATAAACTCACAACTGAAAGTTAGAAAGTCAGAATTGTGTGATATAAAGTCATAATTGCGAGTTATAAAGTCATAATTGCGAGATATAAAGTCAGAATTGCGAGTTATGAAGTCAGAATTACGTGATATAAAGTCAGAATTACGTGATATAAAGTCAGAATTGCATGATATAAAGTCAGAATTGTGAGTTATAAAGTCAGAATAGTGAGATATAAACTCGCAATTGCATGTTATAATGTCCAATTTTGAGGAAAAAAAAAATTTTTCTCAGAATTACGAGTTTATATCTCACAATTCTAACTTCATATGACACAATTGCTGTAACATTGGGAGTCGTGACGACAAAGGGTAGATCCACATGCAGGCTTTATTAGAATGAGCGTAGTCGTACAGGCAAGGGTCAAACACCAGCAAACAAAAACATAAGGGCAAAGCAGAAGAGTAATTCAAGTCACCGGCAATGGTCAAGGCAGGCAGAAACGATCATCAAAGAAATAAACAGTCCAGCGTCAAAAACAAGGCAAGGCTAAGAACTAGGAACAAGGATTAACACGGAAAACATACAACTAAACACTACTCAGCCCTGTGTGTGCATCTGGGTGCAGCTTATAAAGGGTCCACTGATGGGAAACAGGTGCAAGTGATTGTGTGATTGGTTCCTAGATAGGGAATTATGGGAAATGTAGTCCAGAGTGATGTATAACTGTGTGTGCATTGAAATGGTGAACTGGCGACCTCTGGTGGGCAATTGCAGAAACCAGCAGGTGCCGGATACGTAACAGAGCGGCTTCCAGACGCTCCCAAAACAGTACCACCCCAGAGGATGGTGGAGCGGAACGGGAGGAGGGACAAAGGGCCAGGACCATGTGGTGGGACAAGGACTGAAGGCTGAAACAGCAGCGGGCTCATGGGCTGAGACAGAAACCCCTCTGGGTTTGGGACGGAGACAGAAGCCCCCTCAGAGCTCGGGGCGGAGACTGGAGCCCCAGCTGGGCTCGGGGGCGAACACTGGAGCTGACTTGGCGACTGAAGCGGAGTCTATAGATACTGGCGAAGCGGCCATCTTGTCTGTAGACACTGGCGGAGGAGCCGTCTTGTCTGTAGACACTGGCGGAAGTGCCGTCTTGTCCGTAGACACTGGCGGAGCGGCCATCTTGTCCGTAGCCGCTGACGGAGAGGCCATCTTGTCCGTAGCCGCTGACGGAGAGGCCATCTTGTCCGTAGCCGCTGACGGAGAGGCCATCTTGTCCGTAGCCGCTGACGGAGAGGCCATCTTGTCCGTAGCCGCTGACGGAGAGGCCATCTTGTCCGTAGCCGCTGACGGAGAGGCCATCTTGTCCGTAGCCGCTGACGGAGAGGCCATCTTGTCCGTAGCCGCTGACGGAGAGGCCATCTTGTCCGTAGCCGCTGACGGAGAGGCCATCTTGTCCGTAGCCGCTGACGGAGAGGCCATCTTGTCCGTAGCCGCTGACGGAGAGGCCATCTTGTCCGTAGCCGCTGACGGAGAGGCCATCTTGTCCGTAGCCACTGACGGAGAGGCCATCTTGTCCGTAGACACTGGCGGAGAGGCCATTTTGTCCATAGACACTGGCAGAGAGGCCATCCTGTCCATAGACATTGGCGGAGCGGCCATCTTGGCTGAGATGTGACAGGGCTCTGGAAGATCAGTGTAAACGTGACAGGGCTCTGGAAGATCAGCGTAAACGTGACAAGGCTCTGGAAGATCAGCGGAGACGTGACAGGGCTCTGGCAGATCAGCGAAGACGTGACAGGGCTCTGGCAGATCAGCGAAGACGTGACAGGGCTCTGGAAGATCAACTGTGACTTGACTTCAGGAATGGCAGCCATCTTAGCTGAGGGCTCAAGCGTGGCAGCCATCTCAGCTGAGGGCTCAGGCGTGGCAGCCATCTTAGCTGAGGGCTTAGGCGTGGCAGCCATTTTAGCTGAGGGCTCAGGCGTGGCAATTACAGGGCTGGAAGAGGCATAAAGCACAGGGCTAGTAATCTTTAAAACAGTACATGCTGGTAATAAAGATGGGCCAAGCTACGTGGGTAGATCCACACGCAGGCTTTATGAGCGTAACTGTACAGGCAAGGGTCAAGCACCAGCAAACAGAAACATAAGGGCAAGGCAGAAGAGTAATCCAAGTCACCGGCAATGGTCAAGGCAGGCAGCAAACGATCATCAAACAAGGAATAAACAGTCCAGGGCCAAAAACAAGGCAAGGCAAGGTTAGGGGCTAGGAACTAGGAACAAGGATTAACACGGAAAACATACAACTAAACACTACTCAGCCCTGTGTGTGTCTGGGTGGAGCTTATTTTCCACTGATGGAAAACAGGTGCAAGTGTGTGATTAGTTCCTTGATAGGGAATTATGGGAAATGTAGTCCAGAGTGATGTATAACTGTGTGTGCACTGAAATGGTGAACTGGCGACCTCTGGTGGGGAGTAGCAGGAACCAGCAGGCGCCGGATACGTAACAATTGCGAGTTTATATCATGCAATTCTAACTTTATAGCTCACAATTGCGAGTTTATATCTTGCAATTCTGAGAAAAATTTTGAGACAGAAATTGGCAATTGCTTTTTTATTTTTTTATTTAGTGGCGGAAACAAGCTTCCATAGTTTTTTTTTTTTTTTTTTTTTTTTTTAATAAAATGTTGGCAACAGATTAATATCTAAATAATAATAATGATACGAATAAACAATACTTCAGCCAAGTAATGTAGTTCTTTAGTTACGTAGCAACTAGTTTATTTCTATTTTACAATGGTTTTGAATGCTGTTCACCCAATCATAGTGCAGATTCGAAACTATCAGTTAGCATTTTATTGAGCTTTGCCTTTTGCTGGTGGTTTTACCGAGTCACAAACCGAATTGCATGTTGTTGAGCAGCGCGCGCTATAAAATGACATATGTGAGGCGGCAACACCTGTCATCAGTCAAAACTTGCTGCTGTGTTTCGTTTCTAATGGTCAGAAGGAATGACTAAAGATTTGAAAGAACCCAACGATATATCTTGGTTCAACAACCCTAGATTTGATTTCCACTGAATGGACTTTTTAAAGTCATTTGAATCCATTTTGCTGTCAGTGTCTTTGAGAACATCTCAGCATGTCAAACTCAGGGGGAAATGCTGTGGATAAAACGCGCAGTGACTGTGTTCTGACTGAATAATTACAGGAGAAGCTTCTCAGCAGACAGATTATTTTCCTCTTCATTTGAAAACATGAATGGGGAAAAAAATGCAGCGCCATGTTGACTTTATAATTGCACTTATGTGAATAAATCAATCGTGCAGACTGATTTTAGATGGATTTTTACTTAATGTGGCCAACGTTTATACACATTGCTGGAGGAAATATGGATTAAACAGCAGTCTTTCTCTCAGGTTATGAATCTTTTTAATACATTATGTATTTTTTTTAACAAGACACATTTTAACACCATTTACAGTCTGAGGAGGTGTGTGATGCAGCAAGAAATAAACATGACTTCTACTGTAAGATTCTTTGTTTGCTTTTTAAATACCTTCCAGGCAGATGGACAGATGTAATTCTCAGTCATAGCACATAATTGATTATTTTTCTTATACTTATTTTCTGGTGCCTCCGTGCTGCGTTTTGCATGTGAGATTAATTTCTAAAAATAGAGATATATTTAAGGTCAGGGCCTGTGATTGGCTGAGTGTATTTTATTTGTGTTTGACATTAGCATGATGAGGGAAATGCCCTTTACATGCTGCTCTGAGCTCAGTACCAGATTTCACTCTCAGCACAGACATTTGATGCTCTTCATATTAGTAGAACATGATTTTTTTTTTTCTTTCACTGACTGTATCTGTCTTGTTGTCTGGCCTTTCTCCATAAAATGGAGAGATGTCAGTGTCAGTACTTTATAGTTTGTTATTTTTTTGTTTGTTTGTTTTTTTGTAACATGGCTTGTTACCATTGTTGCATCTGTCATTCATTAATAATAATAGTAATACATTTTCAATAATTATTGTAAATAGTTAACGTTTGTGGTATTATTTTCCTCATCATTTTCAATTGTCTTGTATATTTATATAATAAATTTGATAAAAAACATGATTTAACTATTTGTTCAAAGGTACAAGAAATACTACCATGATGTATCAATACTTTACAATTCAAATAATATATTTATTCATATGATAATAAATGTTTTTCACATTGCAGTAATGAGAATTAGATATTTAAGCAAATTAACTTTTTTTGCAGTGGATTTTTTTCTTTTTCTTAAGTCTCTCTCTGTCTTTCAGGGTTTAGCCGGGCAGCTATGCCGTTTGGTCTGGTGAGGCGGGAGCTGTCTTGCGAGGGTTATCCCATCGACCTACGCTGTCCAGGAAGTGATGTCATCATGATCGAGACTGCCAATTACGGCCGGACAGATGACAAGATCTGCGACGCTGACCCCTTTCAAATGGAGAACATCAACTGTTATCTGCCTGATGCATTCAAGATTATGTCTCAAAGGCAAGTTCTTCCATGCAAACGCACTTTCCATGCTAAAATCGGTCACATTTCACCCTCCTTTTCCAAAATTCTCTCTTCAAAACGTGTCTTCTCTCTCATTTGGCCGTCTTTGATTACACAGTGCATGAATACGAGCATCTTCAGTGGCGTACATGAAGAATATTTCTCTGCACAATCTCAACAACCAAACCAAACAGATCTCAATGCGTTCATATCCGATTTTCTTTTGAGTTTAGACAGTGTCGTACATCTGGAGGCTTGTACTAAAAAACAGGAAGTGATGTGTGAGCCAGGCTTTGATACGTATTGCCACGGGAGTGGCATACAGTTCCGCTCGGCTTATTATAAGAACGTTGTGATTCGTGGGGAATAGGTTTGAAAATGTGGCATCTCAATTAGTCCTTTCAGCTGCAGGCAATTAGGCATCTCAAGTGGGTGTTAATCTACACAGGAACTCAGGGCAGGGATTTGCCTCGGCAGGTCTGCTGAAGTCCAGATGTGAAATTGCATTGTTGTGCACTTTTCATCTTGTTAGTTCTCTGGTCAATAATGAATCACCAACAACTTCACAATCTGTCATTGCTACAGTTGCATTAATAATAGATTACTATACTTAATTATAGAAGCTTTCACTCAATGCTACTTCATTTCTTTGCAAAAGAAAACTTTCATATTTTTTTTCTTTTTATTATTGATTTATATAGGCTTATATTGATAAATTTATATAAACACCTCATGCTATGTCCCGTGGGTTTGTGTCGCCTATTAACTTTAATAATGTTTAATAATGTGGACTTATATGAGGGTTCGAGCAACTAGAAGCACTTTCTACATTATTGTGTGTTGGCTTAAATATTAGACAACTGAGATATTGTTGAGAGCAGGGTTCAAATAAATATCTGGCAATGTCAGAGAAGACAGTAAATATATATATATATATATATATATATATATATATATATATATATTATATATATCGACAATATAATTTTTTTTTTTTTTTTTACTTAAATATTTGTGATAAACAGGTGAAAATTTTAAAGTGCACCATTTTTTTATGACTTAAAGGGGTACTTCACCACTTGCAATATGGGCTTTCCATAAAACTTGCCTGCCTATATAGTAGAAAGGTGAAAAAAACAATTTGGTACTACCTGTCTTGAGAGAACAGATAAAAAAAAAAAGCCATTTGTCCTCCCTTTTGCCAAATAGGTAGGAAAACTTTAACATCCATAATGCACTAGGCATGTTACCGTCTAAGGCCACTCCCACCAGTCTGCTATGGATACGCTTAACCAAATACCACCTTGCTTTAGTAGGAAATACTTCGTGGCAAACTTTTAATCATAATGGTGTTGACTTGTATTGTTCCCGGGTGCAAGAATTCAAAGTGTAAACGTTTAGTGGGAGTGAGATATTAAATATGGAGAGAATGCCGCAATGGAAAATCAGAGAAACCTCCATGTTTGTAGTCAACATTTAAAACTGTATGACCACAAAAACAGTGTTTTAGGCTAAATGGAGGAGAAATAAACTGCTGTTTTGTCAGTTCTGCCCAACCCCCAAATCAAAACACTGTCACATACAGGTAAGAAAACTGTTCCAATTTACCAATTTATTTGCTGTTTAAAGAGTAGATACATAGTACGATACAATTTTCAGTGATAAACCTACCCTTATAATAACTGTTCTGTTAATAAATAATCCTCTGTGAGTGTTGAGAGAACCAGGAAGTTATTGGGAAGACAGAGGGGCAATGAAATGTAAAAATGTTGCAGATTGGATTTGAACCTGCATCACTCGCATTAGAACAATGGCTCAACAAGTTAAAAAACGTGTGCTGTGTACTGCTCTACAGCTGTGTTTTTATTCCCCCACAATTAACATGGCAAATAAACGTATTACTTATAAGCACAGCTGTAATAAAATTTTTGTGCGGTAAAAAAAAAGAAAAAAAAAAGTTATTTTTGCAGTAGTCCTTTAGCAACACATCTGAAACAAAACTTTCTTTGCAGAAATTCTCTTGTTCCTGTCGTCCTTGCTCTGCTAAGTACCCTGCTTTGGGGAACATGAGGGAATGGCTGCAGTGCTGTATGGGGGAAATTTGTTCTGTATTCACACCATTAATATCCGTGACAGAGGCGTCCGCATGGCTCTCAGAAGACCAGCGTTAGCACACAGCCGTGTACGGCACTCCCACTGTACATATGGTATTAGTGAATACTTCAAGCATTGCAGATTAAGCTTTCATAAGTCACCGTAAATACAGGCTTCTAGAAACAACAGCTACACCTGTTTAAGAATTCAGAGCATAGGGAATTTGTTGGCCTGGTAATGAAGTCTTAAATAATGCCCATGATTCCTGATTGAATTAGATTTGTGAGGTTTGGGTTGATGCTATGAATAGAGGAAGTGAGCTTTAATTCAGACAACAGACAATAGAAATTGTGTCATTTTATATATATATATATATATATATATATATATATGTCATTATATATACTGTATATATATATATATATATATATAGTACTGCAATCATACTGCCATAATTCTGTTTACATTTGATTTGGTTTGTTGTATTTTGTATTGAATGCATGATGATCTGCTGCTTCGGTAGATCTCTGTCCTTTTCAATTTGACCAAATTGTAATTATTACAAACAAATCTGACAAGATCCAGACAACAAGTGATAATGCTTTTTTTGTGACATAAGTGAATGACTGACTCGTCTGCCATAACACTGTGTATATGCAGAGAATAGATAGGTTTAATATACATCAATTTGTTTCATATTCAAAACGAATTTTTAAATATGGAGGAGTTAGGTTCTTCCAGGCATCATATTTTTTTTTTTTCTTTTACTTTGATATAATGTTACTATGATAAATACAAAATGTTCTCTGCACCATCTTAGAAGTGCTTTATGATATATTGTTGTATAATTTTTATGGTGTTTTTATAGATCAGTCAAGAACTGTATCGCTGTATCACTCAGATCACCAATCAAAGCAGCCTCATGTCAACAACTCTTGTGCGTGTGTGTATGTGCTTGTTTTTGTGATTTATGAGGACACAAATTTGTATAATGACGTAGGTATTACACTGGTATTACGACGTAAACATGAAATATGAGGACATTTTCATTTTAAAACATACTAAACAATGTTTTACTAAAAATGTAAAAATGCAGAATGTTTTCTGTGATGGGTAGGTTTAGGGTTAGGGGATAGAATGTACAGTTTGTACAGTATAAAAACCATTATGCCTAATGTCCTCACTAAGATAGAAAAACAAACCTGTGTGTGTGTGTTTGTGTGTGTGTGAGTATTTCTCTTTTTTTTTCTGTGGCCATTTTCTGGACTAAAACTTTCTATATTCTTTGATAACTTGCATCAACAATTGTTTATATACATATTAATAAATTAGCTTGAAATAACTGATATATCAAAGAATCTCATTTGTAATATTTTTTTTTTTTTCTTTTGTGTGGCCATATTGGTGAAGTCCAGATTTCCTGACTAAAAAAACACTTCCTCCAACTTACCACACTATTGTTTTGCTTTAATGAGTGAAGTTTCTACTGTAAATGTTGTGATATCTTGAAAGTGTTTCTTCGGTGGGTGTTCAGAGTTTAGGAGGGAGAGATCTGTCTAATGAGGGGCGTCCTGTGAAACCGCTTGATGTGTGACTGTGGTGTGAAGAGCAAACACCAACTGTCAGCTAACAGGAACATTATGAGAATGAGAATTTAGCATACAGTAGCCCCAAACAATATTTGAACAGTTTATCCACATATTAAAATGTATAAGTATCATTGCATTGGATAACAAGATATCAAACCAAGTGTAAAATAATTTAATTAGTAAAATAAGAAGTATTTGAAAAATGTGTGGTTGTCAAATGTTGGGATTTGTTATAGTCAGTGTGATAAATTACACCTGTGGTTACTCTGAGAGGACACCTGTCTGTGACTTCATACATCCAATAAACTGGCATTGGAAATAGTAGCTTAAAAGTAATTGCAAAAATGACATTAAGAATGAAATTTTAACATTACAAGAAATATAGTACAAAAAATAAATAAATAAATAAATCAAGATAATCATTTTTCCATCTATATTTTGTCAAGGCAACTTTTCTAAAAAAAAAAAATAAATAAATAAAACTTTTTTTTTTTTTTTTGCCATTATTTTAACTCCAGAAGTTATTATTATTAATCTTTTCCCTCTTTTAATATCTCTTTTAAGATAATTTGTGATCATAATTTATTCACATGGCACATTATGCAAATGAACAACACAGTGTGACTGAATGAAATATGAATGGGAACAGTCTTCTTATAATACAACTACAAATAACCAAACAACCAATCGCCACATTATGGCTCCAGCTTTGGCCGTGTGTTATAATTTTAGATCCATAATTCATTTATATGGGTAAACATGCTGATATTCTCATCTGTTACCACATATGAGTGCTCGTTAATAAAGAAACTCCCATATGAGAGACGTGTTTTTTAGCAAAGCTTGTGTCTATGTATAAATTCTCATCTTCATACATGACCGGTGGGAATTCACAGCTGTGGACGGAGCAGCACTCTGTTCCACGTGCTTTGTCCCTACTTGTTTATTAGCAAATAGAACATAAGACAAATGAATTGTCAGGGTCGCGTGCTGAGGTAAAGAGAAATTACTGCAGGAAGAGATGCTACCCCAAGGCCAGGTCAGAAAAACGCCAGCAGGCTAATTCACCACCACGCTGCGCTAACAGTAAAACATGCTCTCTATTCCCAAACCAAAGACCTTTGTTTCCAGATTCTTTTCCTCTAAGTTAGGACAATCATCCTATATTATTCTCAGAAATTGTGAGACACAGCATACTTTTTTTCATGTTAAAATCTAATAATATTTTAGTCTGTAGATATGGCCCAACAAACACCACTACAAAAGGTTTTATTAGTGGTTATCTTCCAAAGGACATTTTTTTAATTGTTTTTCGTTATTGATATATTGTTTCTTTTGGATATTTAAAAAAAAAAAAAAAAAAAAAAAAAGAAAGAAAGAAAGAATTTTGATTTTCTACTTTTTTACTGTGATGGTTGATATCGTTGAAAAGTCGTTATTTTGTTTTTTACATTTTTACATTTTTTTTTTACAAATGTAAAAAAAAAAAAAAAAAATCTCTTCGCTTTATAATATTAGGATTGGACCACTGAACTCACATGAACTGTTTTAAATATGTTTTTTTGAGTAACTTTCTGGATCTTGAGACGTTCAATGGCATTGCTGTCTATAGAGGCCTCACTGAGCCATCAAATTTAATAAAAAATAACTTAATTTGTGTTCCGAAGATGAGCGAAGACCTTACGGGTGTAGAACGACACGAGGGTGAGTAATAAATAGCATTATTTTCATTTTTGGGTGAACTAACCCTTTAACAAATAGGGTTATGACACCAAAAGCTACTAGATTAACTCACTTAAATTTTAAACATTGTTAGACAAAGAAAGAGTAAGTAATAAAATAGTTACAAAAATCTAATTACGAGTAATAGCACAAATAAATACAACCGAACAAACATATAAATGAAATAAACAGTGCGTTTCTAGTTTTTCATGTAGGTTTAAATAGGAGATTTTCAGGTACAGTAATCTAATGTATAAGTTAATTAGTCAAGAGCAGTTACAGATGCATAAATAATGTTTTGAAATGTTAAAAATATAAAACGTTAAATACTGTTATTTGAAATTATTTAAAAAATGAAGACACTTTACACCGGCCAGTAGGTGGCAGCAAGTCCCTGTTAATGAGCGAGTCATTGAGATTCAACCAATTCATTCAAACGGCTGATTCATTCAGGAAGTGTTTCTCAAGAGACGCAATGCTATGGACTTTGTTTGGAACTATTTTCGTTGGCGAAATATAGCAACACAGGCGATTTGGTGTCTTAAATGTAAGTCACTTGATATTAAGTTCTTGTTCATTAAAATGTACGCTGTATAAAATCAATATCACATTTGCAATCATGCTGATAGCCTATTTGGAGAAAAACAGCACTCTGTGTAATATTGGTAAACTCTATTAAATTATATAAATATAAAATATATATAGGGGGATTTTTGCCGCTTATCTAGAATTCTGGAGGCATTCTAAAGGCATTATAATAGACTAAATCGCGCAGTGAAAGCGTACACTATATGCACGCGCACTAGTCTAACCAACTAGACTGTGTCACATAGTGCATACCTGCAATTAATCGGTGTGTTTTTGCTCGTTTTTTTTTTTTTTTTTTTGTAAAGCACTCGATAATTTCAGATCGTTAAATCAACAATTACGATATTATAGACGATATTTATCGCACATCCTACAGCCGTTCCGTCTACTGTCCCAAGCGTCGTTCACACTGGCCCCGGGCCATCGGACGGTCCTTATTGTCGAGCCCTGCCAAGTCTGCATTTATTCGATGAAATTCGTAAAGACTATGATATATTATTAAAATTTAAAATAGATGTTGTGATGCAGTTTATTCCTGACAAAGCTGAATGTTTTTAACAATGGAATTAATAAAAAATGTGCTAAAGAAATTTAAGAATATATATATATATATATATATATATATATTCTTAAATTTCTTTTCTAAATTCTAAATTTCATTATTAAGGGAAAATGTAAGTGTTTAGCAGATTTAGCCAGTGGACAGCATTGATGCAGTCCGCAGGAACAACGTGACACAGAGTGATGGACAATACTTTTCCAGCATCTCGTTGTACACTGTGTCTGTAAGCCATGAGATCATTTCTGCACTTTATCTTTTATTGATGTGCTTAATTTTAGTTCCTAGAACCCACATAAACCACCTTCTGCATGACTTCCTGTTAAACAGGCAGTGGAGGGATGGTTGGTTCATTCTGAGTGAAATGGCATATAGGGAAAATGAATCCATCATAGGTACAATCAGCCTAGCCTTAGGGGGGATTCATACAGATGTATAACTCATGTGCTGGCAGGTATGAACACTCATAGATGAGGCTGTTTATCTTTGTCGTTGGGTTGAAAAGGGCCACTTTGGCATCTATCCGCTCCGCTAATTCCCGCCGTCTTTTATCTGGTTCCTGCTCTGGGCTACCATCCGTCCGTCCATCAGCTGTGTCTGCAGGGTCACTCTTGGTTTGATGCGAGCCACAAGAGCAGCTATTGTATTCACTAACTGATATAGGCATGTTCAGGGTTCAATACAAGTTAAGCTTTATCAGCGGCGTTAGTGAAATAATTTAGGGTATGTTTATATGACAATGTTACTTAATCTTTTGCGTTTTTCTCAACATTGTTATAACAATCCTCGTTCACATGGATCTGTGAAAATGACTAAAAATGCTGTATTATGCATGCCAAGCCAGTAGTTGGTGATGTCATTTTGTAAAGAAACACTATGTGCTTATAGACTGAATGTGCATGACATCACACATTTTTACAGTTTTGTTGTTAACACAGATACGATAACGGTATCTCAAAGTTTTCAATAACTTGCACAAAGTTTGCATTTTCAGGGCCCCAAAACATTGTTGTTGTGTAAATGAATGGCCAAAACACATTAAATGTTTAGTTTGCTTGAGCTTCCTCCACCAACCCTCCAGAACATTCCTTTGAACTCTGCAAATTATTTTCTTTAATGTTTTACTCATCAGATTTCTTATTTTTCTCTTGCTCCATTCAGGTGTAACAACAGAACGCAATGCATCGTCATCACTGGACCAGATGTTTTTCCTGACCCCTGCCCAGGAACGTATAAGTACCTTGAAGTCCAGTATGAATGTGTTCCCTACAGTAAGTATGATCCATCTTTTTAAATATATATATATTTTTATGTTTAAAACTAAAAGCCCTTTTTATGGTTGTGCCTTTATATGTAATTCTCCATCTTTGTTCTTGATAATACAGTGCTTATAAAACATGTACAGTAGTCACTTTTTTAGGTTTTGTCATTTTTTTGGCAATGGGCTTAATTAATGTTTTTTCACTTATCAACCAAAAAAAAAAAAAGAGTAACTTTTTCTTGTCAAAAGTAAAATAGTTTAGAAAGTTATGTTTAATTAGATAGATAGATAGATAGATAGATAGATAATAAAAAAAAATCACCCTCTTTTAAATGACACACATAGATAATAATTGGCATAGCCAATTTGTTTTTTGAAGTCAGTGTTAAATAACTTGTGAGTAGTTAAGTGGTTTTAGTTGATTATAAATACAGCTCTATCTAGAAGGCCCAACTTCTGGTGAGTCATTATTGCAGAAATTTCAGACTCCAAGCAGTGAAAGTGAAATGTAATTGAAAAGCACAAGGCAGGGGATAGATACAAGAAAATGTCCAAGTTATTGAATATCCCTTGGAGTACAGTTAAATCAACAATTAAGCAATGGAAAGAGCATGGCACAGCTGTAAATCTACCTAGACCGTCCTCAAAAACTGAGTGACCGTGTAAGTCTGGGGAGAGAGACCACCAAGAGACCAATGATTTACAAGCTTCAGTGGCTGAGACTGGAGACTGTGCATACAACAACTGTTGCCTGGGTGCTTCTCCATTCATGGCTTTATGAGAGAGTGACAAAGATAAAGCTACTGTTGTTAAAAAAAGAAGAAGTCATATGACATCTTGGCTACAAATTGCCAGAAGGCATGTGGGAGATACTCAAAACAGGTGGAAGAAGGTTATGTGGTCTGTTGAGACAATAATTACTCGTTTTTGAATGAGTGAATATTCATTAAAATAACACTGAAGTAGTAATAATAATAATAATAATAATAATAATAACAGTATGTAACAATATATTAAAATATATATTTACACATATTTTTATGTGTAAGGATGTGTGTGTGTATATATATATATATATATACACACAAATTTAACTTTTTAACTTTTTATATGCACTGTATTATCAATATCAGTGTTTGCAAGGCTATATTTTTTATTTTTTTATTTTGCTGTGATTTTATGGCAGTGATGGCATATTTGCACAGTGAATTCTGATAAGTCTTCTTTCTTGCATTTATTTACTGTACATACTGCATTCTGATTGGTCGTTTTGATTTCATGCTTTTTAACCATATATAGCTGCTTTTACAAACGGTGTCTTTGAAAATAAAACGAGCACAGTGTCATGAAAACAGAAACGTGTCTTTGATGCAACATTTCATTTGCACCAAATCTAAGCTTAAAACTTAAAACACTATTCATTTGCTGCCTTGCAAGCACTGCTATTTCCTTCAGGACAGAAATTGTTATTCATGATTTCTTGTGATGCAGTTTTTAGTGTTTGATTTGTATCCTAAAACCTTGTACGGTGGATTTGGTGTGATTGTAGCGCGCAGAGCTTGGTACAAAATGCTTTTTGTTGCCTTGTTTAAATTTGACAAAAAACTAAAATGTAAGCAGTTAAATGTAAACCATTTCAATGTGCTTTTCTCCCTTTGAAAAGTTACTTTTTTAGCTGTCTGTATTCTATCAGGAACATCACAGCAGTACATGAAAGTAAAGCAACATTCTCTGACGTCCAGTCATATAATTGCTCGGAGACGGACCAGCATGATTTCTTTGGCCTTAAAAAAAATGATTTGGCCAAGGAAAGATATGGCAGTTTTATGCCAACTAATAAACAGACCAAAGATATTTTACGTTAGTGCTTGATCATTGTGTTTGCTTGTAAGAAACCGCAACTATACAACTGTCAGAAAAGACAAATGACTGCACATGGATCTAACATGAGCAAACTCCAAACAAACGCCTCACTTCTATTCTCAGATTTCCCATTACATTAAGAGTATGGATTGTTTTGCTCCATTAAACAATTAGATAGTAATATTATTCTCTGATTGAATTGTCTCGTCTTCTCAGAGAATGTTTCCAGAGACTTCACATACCAGACGGGGTCTTCTGCCATCCCTCCAAGATCCCAAAATAACAAAAGCCCGCTGGATTTTAGTGCTTAATTTAATCTACGTTCATATCTATGGGTTATTGAAGTCAAAATCCCACACAAAGTTTTGAAAGCTATTGTTTCATAAAGTGTCATGTTTTTCAGCTTTTCTCAAGGAATATCTGTGATTGTTCACCTTTTCCTTGCTGATGTGAGCACCTTCACAGAATACGTTCTTTTGTGTTGTTTTTGTGTCTTAATGTCTTAATAGTTTTGCATTACCTCCTCTAGGCATTTCCAGGCGGTCCGGAACAGTTTTATTTACTAATCACAGTTTGACTCCCTAGGACGCCAGAGCCCTCATGTCACCCTCAGGCTGCTGAATGCTGTTTTTCAACTTGAAGTTATTTTCTTATTTGGTCTTGTTTGGTAGCAACAGTGGAATGTTCATGATTTTCTTTGGCCGATGGGATCTCAGAGAACAGGATTTGTCCCAGTATTAAGTGTACTGCATACTCTGAGATCCAGCCATATTCTGTTGGCTGACTGAACTATAAATGATTTGCCATATGTATGGGTGTTGCCATTTTTATTTATTTTTTATTTGTAACCTACCTCATTAGTAACCCAGAACTATAAAGACTTACTTAGTTCTTATTTTATTTTTCAATGGGTAAAGGCTCTGTTTATTTATTTATTTGTTAATTCATTCATTCATTCATTAAAGCCATATTTTTTATGCTATAATTTAGCTTGTGGGTTCAAACTAATGAAACACTGAATTATGTGATGTAAACATGTCCAGAATCTAAATTCACCCCAGAATCAAAAGTACAGAAAAAATATTAATAATAATTTGCATAAAGAAATTGAAACCAATTGTATGGACCATTAAGATGTTTTTCTTTTTTTCTTTCTGCATTATAATATAAATTTTAAGACAATTAAGCACATTTTCCCACAAAAAATATTATTACTATGATGCATCCAGGTGGGAGTTTTATTCTTTGCGATTTTTATTATTCTCATCTGTGATTCTCATTATATTATCAGTACTATAATACAGTATTTTTATTATAGTATTTCTTTATTAAATCAGCATAAATTAAAGGAAGCACAACAGATACTATCAAAACTATCATACAAATCATTACACTGTAAGTTATGACACATTGCAAAAAAATTAAATAAATAGATATTAATGGTCCTACAATTTATTTTCTGCAAAATATATTTTGTCATATCTTCTATGTCTTTTTTTTTTTTTTTTTCTGTGTTCTGGACAGGTTTATGTGATCCATTTAAATGCTGAATAGAGCTCTTGTACAAAATGGTGACTTTAATAAAAAAGAAGACCATGCTCAGTTTCTCATGGACTTTATGGCCAGAGAATGGACACCATTAGTAGATTGATCATAATAATACAAGAAAGAAATCTGAGAAATGTAGCTTTAGATTGTTGGAAATGTTCACGTTTTGAATTATTATTTAACATGCTGCTGAGGATGGCCTTCATGAGATAAAACTCCTGAAGACTGTCAAGATTCTCTTTGTATGTTTGTCTGCATTCTGTCTTTCTGTCTCTCTATATGTCTCTCTTTTTCTGGTGCTATGGACAAGTTTGGAAGGACAGTGTATTGGCCCGTACAAAATCATAACAACAACAATTTTTTAAATTGGTCTCACTAGCATTATATCCCTCTTGACTAGTAAATTAGTTGTTTGGAAATTATATGCACAAAAAAAGTTATTTAAAACAAGCAGTACCATTTCAGCCAAAAAGATGTGAAAAATCGAAATAAGCTGATGATTATGTATTTATTTATTTATATTTAGAAAGTTATGTTTAAGAAAGTTATTATCCACGGAAAAAGCTGTCAGTAAAATTTGGAACTGGCACTGCATTGTTATTCAGTTTAGAGTTTTCAAAAGTACCAACTTGAACTATATTTGACAAACTTTATGCCATACCGGACTATTCAAGTGTTCATATAAAGCCTAGAAGGGCTGACAAGAACTCTGTGTTTGGAGAGGATCTGTAGAGTTGAAGAACAGCTTTATATTTCTGGTTTTGAGTTTCCCTCCAGCACAACTTACCATCTGTCCACCTGGAATTCAGATTTCCCTGGTCGATGTCCCTGAGTTCTTATGAAAATCGATATGCTGCTATCTAGAATTCAGCCCGTGTATTTCCCCGCAGCTTTCCCTCGACAACAGCAGATTGATTCGTCTTCAATGCCACATACGCTGTCCTTTTGTACTGTGACAGAACACCCTTTAACCTGCCTTTCTTTCACGTTGAAGATGTCTAACTGCGTTCTCTTCCTCCTCTGACAGCTGTAGCTCTGTGCATAATGCCCGTAACCTCATGACATGTTAACTGCATGTGATCATGGACATGATGGTTAATTCATTTTAATCTCTTTTTCCCCTTGCACTCCTTTCATTCTCTCTTCCAACGCTTAAAATAGAAGTGGAGCAAAAAGGTAAATCACTGACACAATCAGCTCCTTGTTTTTCTTTCTTTAATATATATATTTATATATATTTTTTTGTGGTTGTAAAACCTTCCTGTGCCCACTCTTGCTGTTCTGATAGCAGGCAGTAGCAGAAAGGGTCTTGTATTTTAGTAAAGGTCAGTGCACGAGCAGCAATCGGAGGGAAGCTTTAAAAGAAAATGATAAAGCACAAGTTAAATGTTAGCGGTAATGTCGAGGGTACAAATGCCCCATTTCCCCCTCCTCTTCCTTTTCTCCACACTCTTTTATTGCCTGTTCGAACCCCAGTCCCACTTCACACTCCCAGCATGCTCTGGTAACAGGTTTACTCTAGACTTACACAGCCTCTACTGTTTCTCGCTTTCCCTTCCTCTAATTTTCTGTCTTTCTGTTTCTCTTACTTTCTCTCTTGCTTTCTCACTTTACCCTTTCTACACGTTTGATTATTATGTCTTTGTTAAGAAGAAAGGAAATGCTTTGTGCTGTAAAATCATTGCAACATTAGGCCCGTAGGAAATATGTAAAAAAAAAAAAAAAAAAACCTGTGGAAAAACTTGTCTCAGGACACAGACTGCCTGTATGCTGCTCTTCTCTGTGTCTTTCTCAAGCCTTATTTAGTTGTCTGCTTTTATTTGCAGGGCAGATTTGTCGTATTCCTTCCTTTTTTCCTTTGTTTGGTTGTGGTTTGATTTCTCCATCACTCCCCTTCAGTATGTCCAAGCAGCAGTGAGCCGAAACTGTTTGCTTACGGACACATAAAAACTGTTTTTGCTTCCGTTTAAGCTTCAATAACCTTCAGATGCAGATTCTTCGCACCTTTTACTGCTTGTGAATGTGGGTAGCTGTTAGACTTCTTAGTGTGTGTTTCTGTTTTCACCGACTACCCAGTTATCAGAGTGATGTAGAGTCAGACGGCACTTTGCCCTCTGCTTTCAACTAGCGTGAGCTGTGTTTGCTTACGTTTGACTGTTTTCTGCTCTGTTCTTCCCATCACTAGTTTTTGTTTGTCCCGGAACTCTGAAAGCGGTTGGAGATCCGTCATTTCTTTACGAGGCGGAGCAACAAGCGGGGTCGTGGTGCAAAGACCCCCTCCAGGCAGGAGACAAGGTTTATTTCATGCCCTGGATCCCTTACAGAACAGATATACTTATTGAGTACAACTCGCTCGACGACTTTCAAAACTCTCGACAGACTACGTCATATAAACTCCCCCATCGGGTCGACGGCACAGGATTTGTTGTATACGATGGCGCAGTGTTTTTTAACAAGGAAAGGACTCGTAACATTGTCAAATTTGACCTTCGGACCAGAATTAAAAGCGGGGAGGCGATTATAAATAATGCAAATTATCATGACACCTCACCTTATAAGTGGGGCGGGAAAACAGACATCGACTTGGCGGTAGATGAAAATGGCCTTTGGGTGATCTACGCCACTGAGCAGAACAATGGTATGATGGTGATCAGTCAGCTCAACCCCTACACTCTTCGCTTTGAGGCAACCTGGGAGACCACGTACGACAAGCGCTCGGCCTCCAATGCTTTCATGATCTGCGGGGTTCTGTATGTTGTCCGATCCACGTATGAAGACAATGAGAGTGAGGTTAGCAAGAGCCTGATTGACTACATGTACAACACCAAACTGAACCGAGGCGAGTTCGTCGACATCCACTTCCCCAACCAGTACCAGTACATTGCCGCTGTGGAATACAACCCCCGAGACAACCAGCTGTATGTGTGGAATAACTACTACATCCTGCGGTACAATCTGGTGTTTGGACCACCTGATCCAGCTCACGGTAAGCCCCATCTTGAATCCTTCTAGCCGCACACACACAGTCCCTCTGGATATCTGTCTAAGTGGTCGCGAGATTTCAGCCACTGAGTTGGTATTCCTCTGGCACCCGAGTCTGTGTGTCAAATGTCACGGATGACTGATTTTTAATTTCAGATTTAATATGTGCTTGATGTATTCCGGAAACCTTTCTCGAGTGCAAGCAACATCTCAGAGTGAAGTGGTGGGTCTCAGCAGTAAACAACATCATAGGCGTTGTTAGCATATAATAAGAGATGCTTCCCTTGAGGTTTCAAAAGACTGAGCCATCCCTCCCCAGTGTTTAGACTCTTGAGGCTAAACTCCCTCCCACAGTCCCACTGAGAAGGGTACAGCTTCCCTCATTGGTAGAGGGTTACCTGTCTGGACAGGTACGTCGGCAGCCTTGCGGCAACAGTGGCTCTCCCCCAGTAGAGTGGATCTCGTTCCCTAACCACCTCAAAACAAACAACTTACACTTTTGCTCACAGGCCTCTCAATGTGTCTGAGTTGAGAGATGGCTCTCCATTGAGACCGGATCAGTCCCGAAGGTCACATCAGCGTAGCCTGTTTTTAATTTAGCTGTCAAGAGCTGGGAGAAGATGGCCATACTATGTGTCAGATCATCTTTACATTGAAAAAATAATAACTGTAATTACCATAATCCCAGCTCAGCCTAGGCCGAGACTCTTGCATTACTCCAGAAAGACTTGGCTAAGCATAGAGGTCAAACAACTTTACGCAGATTACTGGGGCTTAAGAATTTAAAATATGAGTGTCTTTCTTCAGCTGAGACCCAGTGGTGTCTACCTTACTGATGAATCTGCTTGTGCAGACACTGAACGCGGTAACTGTACCCAGGGCCATCATGAAACTGTACCCATAATGAGTGTACTTTGAATAAAGTCTTTTGGATAAAAGCATCAGCTAAACGTCAAGATAGAAGTTGGCTAGTAGCCTCAAATTATTTGGTGGCTGCTTATAGCATCCAAAAGCACCTAAAAGGCTACCTGTTACATTGATAACCAGCCATCATACATAGGTATGCTTCTGATTTGAAGGCTGCAGCTTTTTTAACTGAACAAATTTCAAGGCAGCATCACATGCATCCTTTACAGAGAAAGAGATCCCAGAATACACTATGAAAAAAAAACAAAATCCAAGATAATGTATGAATTGACAAACATTTTATTTATAAAATACACATTTTTATTTATTATGAATGATAAATACACATTCATCCATAAAAATAAGGCCTGATGTACTGTGTTAATATGAAGCAGTTTTCTGTATTGATTTTTCAGGGGTTTACCCATATTTTGAATTATGTATTGCATTGTGTTGTGTTATGTTTTTTAGGGTTAAACAAAATGTCCGTAAACTTAACAGATAATGTCCTCATAGTGTATATTTCATTAATTATTGAGAAACATTTATATAAAAAAGTTATATTCACATTATCTGCATTATCGCATTAACTAAGAATATGTTAATTTCATACCATTTTGAAATCAATTGTAATTTGAGTCTTCCATGCACTTCACGTGATGAATGCTATTTTTTTCGTTAATCATCCACTTATGAGGTTCCATTTCAGTTAAAGAGTTATTTTTAATTCTGTCATTAACCCTCATGTCTTCCCAAACCTTTGTTCATCTTCAGAACACAAATGAAGATATTTTTAATGAAATCGGAGAGCTTTCTTTCCTTCCATTCACAACCTATGCAACTACCACTTTCAAGCCCCAGACAGGTAGTAAAGATATCATAAAAGTAATCCATGTGACTCCAGTGGTTTAACCACAGTTTTATGAAGTGGCGCAAGTTCTTTGTTTGTGCAAAAAACAAAAAAAACAAAAAAAAACAAAACATAATTTACAACTAATATTTTGTAAATACAAATTAATATATATATATATATATATATATATATATATATATATATATATATATATATATATATGCAAACAAATCACTCACTACATAAAACTGAGGTTAAATGTAGGACTTTTATGATGGGACTTTTATGATGTCTTTACTACCTTTCTAGGGTTTAAAAGTGGTAGTTGCGTAGGCTGTCAATGGAGGGACAGAAAGCTGTCAGATTTAATTAAATGATCTTCATTTGTGTTCCAAAGATGAACGAATGTCTTACGGGTTTGTAACGACATGAGTGTGGGTAATTAATGACAGAAATTTCATTTTTCGGCTGAACTATCCCTTTAAGACGCTGCTTTAAAATGTGTCTGTACAGCAAGGCTTTGGAACAGAGCCAAAACACCTCTCCGAAGGCTGTGTATGACATTCATAATCATATTACTGTCTGCACTACTTATTATATCAGACTTATTTTTGAGATCAGGATAGAATCATCTGAGTCATTTCTAGCATGTGCTAGCAGCTTTACTTTAGCCTGAAGCAATTACTAGCACTGAATTAAAACCATCGAACAAATTTGTCCCTGCACAAGCAAGCAATTAAGTAAGAAATATCAACTCAATATCACTTCAGATGCAAAGTATTAGGGCTTAAATATAAAATTCATTGAACATTTCCCTAGGGTGTTACCTCGGAGGGTTCGAATCTTTCATTAAGGAAATGTTATCACATTGTTACCACAATGTATCCACTTGTGGTTTACACTTATACGATGTGGCTGATTGAATGTGCCTGTGTATGTTCTGCCTGTCTTTTAGCCGCCTGTAAAGGAAGTAATTAGCTCTACAATCAGTGCTGATGAAGGACAAAAACATGCTAATTTCACTAGCATTAGCTCCTGTGCAGTGCGCGAGTTGAATGATACCCCCCCATCCCCACTTGAATCTAATCTGCCATCATTTGTATACTGATGTGTTTTCTCTATTTTAGATGTGGTGATTATCTCATCATCTCAATAATCAGCTCACTCACACAGCCGTCAGAGTTGTGCTCTGAGGAGTTGATGTTTGCTCCACTTTACTTTGATAGCTGTGAAATTACCTTGATTTTGAGACACTGGTACAACGAACCACTAGAATATGTATTTGATAAGGCCTCTCCTTTAATGGAGGGAACCCCTCCCCTTTAAGTTAGAGGGCAATATAATCTCCTCCTCTTCAGGGATGGAGCAATTTTGAGATTAATTTACAGGCTATTTAGGGAAAATCACAATCCTAACCTACAGTCATTCATAGCCAGACTTTTTGACTTCATTCTGGCCAAGAACGGCTCACTTTGAATGGAAGAGAGTTTGATCAAAATGTAAAGCCAACAACAACAAGGGACAGGTTTATTTGAAGCAGTTAATACCACTATAATTGATTAAGTTGGCAAAAGAAAATAATAACTAGAAAAATAAAAATGTATAACAGATCAGATTATACAATAATAAATTATTAAAAATTACAGTTATGCTTGTGTACAGTATATCTAGTTTACTTAATGCAACTTGAGCAGATTTACTCCAATATCACATATGTAACTACATCAATAACTGCAGTCAGTATTAACTGTGACTTATTCATTTGCCACTGTTACTGTTTGGCTTAATTAGTGTTATTCATTTAGAAATTAAACTCTTTAATTTTTCTTAGACTGTAATGATCACATTATTCTGGCTGTAAATACGGTAAGGTTTTTTAGCTCTTCACTGAAAGGGAAAATATTCTCAAATATAACATTCTGTTAAATATAAAATTTTCCGCAAATGACCAGTGAAATAATTAACCTTCTGAAAATCAAACATAATAGTATATGTGCTGTTTAATTTTCTATTTATTTTCTATGAAATTTGCAGGGTTTTTTTTTTTTTTTCTTTTTGATAAATATCAAATGTATATAATACTAGGTATTTGTGAAATGTATACCTCCTCTGCCAGATTACTTGATTCCTTCATGTGGAATGCAGGCATAACATATTAGTGTGATATCTCATAAAAATCCTAAATAGCATCATATGCGCCATTTGTTGAAAGAGAAAATGATTAAAAACAGCAGCATATTCATACTGGAATCATCTTTCATAATGGGGAATCATCTTGATGTGAAAGAGACAGACAGCATTTATATTTGCCATCTGAATCGGGGTGGAAAACACACATTACGCTGCTTGCCACTTAATCTCATTTTTGCTCATCATTAATGGAATTAGTTTGACACTGATTGTGATAATTGCCATGTGATATTACACTGCTGATGGTTAGCAAAATTTATGCAGAGCCTGCTCTGTTCCTGCCTGCAAAAATACTGTTTTGTGTTTAGAAGACCACTAATGGATTTGGCTTTATTTTTAGTCTCTCTTCTACTTCCACTTGTAAGGGATTGCTCTGTGGCCTCTATTCTTGGTAAATACCGTCCTTGAATTAAAAATTATTAATTTTGCTACCACTGCTACAATATCTAATAGATGCCAATTTCTACCTCATGAGCTCCACATTTGCCCATACCTCTCAATCTGTTTCTTATTACCATTTTAAACTCCCAGCCCAACCATTTACTCTCATCACCAGCCCTCTCACATTTAGCCCCTCCCCAGATAATCAAATTGAGCCCCTCCCTCAGTTATCTTTCATTTAGTGCCTCCCCCACGAACAGCATAACTTCATTGAACCCGTTTCCTATATTAGCCCCTCCCTAACCTCTATTTATTTATTTATTGTAAATTTTTGGAGTTCTCACACTCAAAGTAAAACAAAAATAGGGATACAGGTTCAAAGTAATACATTTACAACAATAGAAGTTTATGGTGTGTCCCCATTTAAATAGTTATAGTCAGGTATGTGCGTGTTTTCTGAATTTGCCTACATATTTAGGACTGGCCAACAACCCCTATGAGGTTTAATAAAAATAGCAATGTGTAATTTTGGGGTGTCTGGGCTAGGGAAAGGTTTAAAAAAATCTGTCATTAGCTCAATGTAAAAACAAAAGAAGTTACTGGAAATTCCCCACCATACTAGAACATTTACATGGGTGCTTATCACCACAACTTAATTTGAATATTTAGGTTGAAATCGTTCTCTGTTGTGAAGGTAATATTTCTTCTTTTTGACATTGAACTGAAGGTTCCTTTGAGCCATTTTCATTACAGCACTGCAGACGTACTTATCTTAAGAGAAACTGCCTTTGTTACAACAAAGAGAAAATTAATACCTCTACCCATAAAACAGATTTCAAAGGTGTTCTGTAAAATAATAACAGACACCTTGGTGCTATGAGACAGCTAACTAAGTATTCATTTACCGCCCCCATGTTCAGCGTTGAAGGACACAGCACAACCCACACAGAAATTAAACCTAAAGCTCAAAAGACAAGTGTCAAAGTTTGAAAACACATCTCTCACAAAAAAAGAAATTGTACTAGGATGTTTTTTCCCAAGCATATAGTGTTATGGTAATACTACTATTTCTAGACAAATTCTATTATTTTGACACGTGCCATAATACCATGGTATTATTTGGAGTACCGTGCACACACCATGGTGCATGAATAAGTTAGTCATTCAATTCAAGTACCATTTGATATCTAAAGGCACTTATAAGCCTAAATAATCTAAAAATACTTTATAGAACAATGTCTTTAGGGCTTTTTAGTACTTTGAATAGTTTCTTGAACTGAGATGCTCTGATATCTCATGCTTTGAAGTATGAGTGAATTTATTTATTTATTTATTTATTTCTCTCGAAGTTTTTGGGGTTTTTTCTACAAAAGTGAGTGACAGATCTCTTAAAAACACTGTTAAGTATTACTGTTAGCTTCAATGAATGCAAATTATAGTAAAATATAATAACTGAAGTTTATAATAGAGAAGTATAATAATAAAAATGCAAGCATAAAGTTGTATTCATTTATTTTAGTCTGATCAGTAGTTAAAATCAAAATGAAAAACATCAAATCGACTGTCTGCTTTCTTATTATATATTTGTATACACAATTCATCAGTATACATTATTCTAAGCCTGAACATACATAAGCCTGAACGTCTTTTTGAGCTTTTTTAGCTCACGTAACCTATGCATGGATGTTACCTAAAAGACAAATAGTTATTTAAGCATTATTTTAGGCTAAAGATATAGTAAAATGGGTTGCAAATGTGGTTTCCTGTTTACTTTTAACAGGCTTCTCTCATCTGTGGTTTAATTCTGGAACATTGTAGCTCAAAGCTTGTTTTACAGCCATCATGACAAACAGCCCGAATCTGGAGTTAAAGGCCAATAATGGCACGCCAGGCATGCCAACCGTGTCAAAACTCACACACATGGGTGAAAACCGTAAAGATCGGGGTCTGCAGGTAAAGACGTTTCAGCTGTTTTTGCTCAGTTTTTATCTGAACCAGAGCTCTGGCTGGTCAGTTGACACTAATGCACAGTAGGTCACATCTAACCTCAAAAAGAAAGCATTTTCCTTCACTCAACCAGTCTTTTTCTTCTCACAAACATACATTGAGATTCTCACAAACCCATACTGTGCTAAGATCTCTCATATAGGCCAGTTCATCACTGGGTTTCTTGGCTGCACACTGTCATTTAAAGAATCTGTTTAGCCTGTGAAAGTGAAGTTCAGAGGTTCTTTTGGGTCCCTGTAAAGGAAGAACCAATGCAAACTGCAAATAATTTGGAGTTATCTGGGACTCAAACCCTTTAGTTCATGTATGGATGACTTTCATCATTATATATTATACATATATGTTATCATTATATAATTTTCTAGGTAGGAAAAAAAACATAATTACATTTTTTAAGTGTGGCCTGCAAACTTTGCTCAGTTTACACTGATATGTGTACCATGTTTTTTTTTTTTTTTTTCTGTGGCATTACATTAGTTATACATTGAGATTATGAAATATAGAGACAAGAACAAAGAAAAAGAGGGTGAGAGAAAATATGTTCAAACAACTTTGCAACTCAGCTCTTAAATAAGCTCTTGAGATATGACAGAGCTTGAAGGTCTTGTAAGCAAGCTGAATGTTTTATTTCATAATTATTCTCTTTAATTAAGCATTATGCAGTGAGAATTATATCTCAGGTATGTATATGTTTTTTTTTTTTTTTTTCTAGGCTTGATAAGACAAGAAATTGGCAAGCAATAACAAAAAACGGCATCCAAAAACATGACATAATTTGCAAAGGAAAAAAAAGAAACAAACTAATTTTACCCATTATTCTTTTTAGCACCACCTATCTCAGAGGCATCCACAACACCAAAGTTACTAAATCCAACAACCACTACAACAACCACTATTCAGCCGAGAGGTCAGGTGACTACTGTTACCACTACAGGGACCAGAGCTGTTAATAAGACACCCAAATCACCAGCTGTACTTCCCCAAACCACCACACCACCCTCGCTGGAATCTTTCCCTCCACCTGAGCGCTTCTGTGAGAGCGTAGAGCTTAGGGACATTCTGTGGCCGCAGACGCAGAGGGGCATGCTGGTGGAACGACCCTGCCCCAAAGGAACTCGAGGTAGGTGCATGTACCTGTTGAAGTGTAACACACTACAGTTTTTTTTTTTTCCTACTCAGGGCTCTTTGAATTGCTATCAGTCACACACAAGTTATTTTAATATGAGTTTAGCCTGTAGGCAGGGAAATGTGTCTATTCTCTTAGGATCAACTTCATCAACATTTGAGTAAAGCAATATAGCCATGAGAGGCCAAGCTTTACAGTGATTTTACCACATTTAAGCATCTTGTTAATGAATGTGTTTAATACTAATGATATTTAATTGTTAATAATAACTAACAATAGTTAATTTCCATGTATTCATTTATTTATTTGGTAAGAAGCAGCATAATAATCAAGATGCCGGTCCTTATTTGGCAACTTCAAATCGTAAATGTCACACAATACTATTTTAGAGCTTGAACAATCTAGATTATACTTACACACAAAAGACTACTAGTACTAATGCAGCTAATAATGATGATGATGATGATGATGATGTCCTTATTTAAACAGGCACTGCCTCCTACCTATGTGTTCTCTCCACTGGGACCTGGAACCTAAAAGGCCCAGATCTGAGCAACTGTACGTCCCACTGGGTGAATCAAGTCGCTCAAAAGGTTTGTAGTTCCAGAACATTTCTGTCCTCGCAGAACAAGGAGCAAAAAATGTAGCAGTTTTTTAGAGCGTAACGTCATAAAAATAAAATACTCTCCAGTGCCATATTTTGGAGCTCATTCTTTCTGTTATCACTTGTTAAGACGAAGACTCACAGCCTTCAAACATCCAATAGGGATCCTACAGATTGATCTGGTGCACTTTTCAGTGTGTGCTTTTGTGTTAATGTGAGATGCTTCCTGTAAATAGAATGGATGTGCACAATGGGACACCAAACTTCCTACAGTACACACACAAAAATGAACTAAAGTAGCAGAAATGCCTTAGCCGTTGAAACCCAGGAAGTGTTTCCAAATGCTCTTCCAAAGTGTTACCAGTTTCTAATGATAGCTGTAATTGCTCGCGGGGGCTATTGCTGAATCAGCATGATGATGTCATAATGGGAGTCAAGAGCCTCGTAGATACAAAATGATATTTTTCAGAACCATGCTGTGAGGTTAATTTGTATAATCTCTTAGATCCGGAGTGGGGAAAACGCAGCCAACCTGGCGAATGAGCTGGCCAAACATACCAAAGGAGCCATTTTTGCCGGTGACATTAGCTCTACCATGAGGCTCATGGAGCAGCTGGTGGATATTCTAGACGCTCAGTTACAGGAACTGCGACCCAGCGAGAAAGACTCCACTGGCCGCAGCTTCAATAAGGTATTAACAGGATTTCATTTTCAACATGATTTTTTAATAAGCAGCAGCATGCCTTGGTCTCTTTCAGAGGCACTTTGCTTAAAGGACACTTGACTGTAAAACAGCATCAAACTCATTGTGTTACACCCCATTGTGCTATTGGAGAATCAAAAATAGAATAAATGCACAGACCGAAGCGAATCACTCAGTGCAATTTGCGTAGTATCCATCCTACATAGAATGTCTAATTAGAATTAGTGTGTTTCAAATCACAGGGCAGATACACTTTGTCTGGTGTGCATTTGTACATGAATTTTCAACTAATATAACATGTTGCGCAACAGAAGAGGTCTTTTCAGCTGTAGAAAAGTGGTGAGGTGTGAGGATGAAGCTGCCACAGCAGTTTTTAGATGCATGAATGTAAATGTATGACAGAGTTGGAAAAAAAAACAAAAAACAAAAAAAACATTAAGGAATAATGAATATTTGGACAATGAATTTAAATGCAAATACAAAAGGTACATGACACGGTGGTTTCACGGCACAATTATATAACATGGTAATATGTCCCAATATTAGCGCACTGTCTTACTGCACACTCATACTTTCACATCACCAGAATAGTACATATTTTAGTGCATTTTACAAGTATGCAAATTAGAATGCAGCCACAGTAACTTTCTGAAAATAGGTCACAAGAAAATGAATGAAGCCAGTTTAATATTAGCTGCTTTTATATAAAATCTATACATTGCATTTAAAATGCATACTATTTGTAAGACCGCTTTATGTACTTAACTGCAAGCCAACCCTATTGATCACAACTGGCCGTTATATAATATTTACTTCAATCATAAATGATGCATCTTTGGGCATACATTCATCAAACATGATCTTTAAAGATATATGGCTCTATTTAGCATGTTCCAAGGCTGCTGAGCTAATATTTAATAGAAATCATTTGGTGGGACTGAACAGTTTTTAAACACATCAATTACTCATGAACCCATTCCAAATCCATAAGACTTTTGTTCTCTTAGTCCTAAGAGATTTCTGTCCTTCCACTGAACCAAACTTTCAAATACATTGAAACATAAATACATTGTAAAAGTAATATTAATCGAGTCCTCTGAAGGGACATGATGCCTTTATATGATGAACAGATTTAATTTAGGATTTTATTCACATATAAACATTTATCAGTGGACATAAATAGAACACATTAAATATGACCAACAGCAGCTCAACATGCTTGATGGGGGAGAACAAACCTCATTGGTTCTTGAGCATCAAGCAAGTATGTTTGAGTTTAAGTTAATCATATTTCATGTGATATATGTATTTATGTATGTAGCAGACACTATATGTGTGTTGATCAGTGTTTATATGTGGATAAAAGCCTAAATTAAATTTGTTTATTATTTAAAGTGACTGTGTCTCTTTAGAAGGCTTGGAATAAATTTTTTGATTCTTAATTTTCACTTTTTATGATGTCTTAATGAGCATTTTAAACACATTGAATACACCCTCCCAGTTTTGGGACTTGAAGGGATAGGTAACCCAAAAATTAAAATTCTGTCGTCAATTACCCACCCTCATGTCGTTTTAAACCCATAAGGCTTTTTTTTTTTTTTCATCAACAACAAATGAAGGCATTTTTAATAAAACCTAAGATATTTCTGTTTCCCATAGAAGTGGAACTCTACACTGTGTCTAATCAGTTGCTATGGGGAATGGCATCAGCGTGAAGGGTGTCTGAAGCACATGTTTAAACACAGCAATTATATTGGTTGACGACAGTCCATGATGTCACTACCGGTGCGCCTTGAGTATAAGAAGGCGCCTGCTATGTACGTCATCACCTTTTGTTGTTTTTAAGAGTCGTTTGTTTGTTGTTAGCACGTGTGAAGGCGATTATTATGTAAATGCACTCAGGCAAGCTTCTTAGGAAGTGTGTGCCTAGTTTTTTGACACCTGATGACACAAACTGTGTTTTCTGTTTGGGTGAGGAGCATGTTCTCGAGGGGGCAGAATGTGCTCATTGCGAGAAATTTGCAATGAAGAAGCTCCATGGCTCGAGTCCCGCGGTAGCTTAGGCACGTCGGAGACTGAGCTCATGGGGATCACAAGTCAAGCTGGCTGAGGAATTCGAGAAGGTTATGTCTCTCTCATATTCCTCAGTTACTGGCTCAAATGATCTGCTGGATCAAGACATTCTGTCTCTTGAATCTTCTGATCTAGCGGATAGCATATTGCTAGCACTGAGCTAGCACCGAGGTGGACGTGGCTGAGGAGGGTGAAGATATTGTGAGCCCTCCCAGCCTGCCATCCCCGCATATGATACTATTGAAGGTTATGGCTCACGCCATGACTAGCACCACTCGTTGCAGACTCAATGAATACTTTCTGTACCGCTCTGATGAGACTTCAGTTTCTGCTAAAATCTTGAAGCTGAGGTAGAGAGATTGTAGAAGTAGCCAAATTCAGCTCGCATTTACCCCTTTCAGAATTCAAATTACTTAAATGTGGAGGGATTGCATGAGTGGGGATATGTAAAGATGCCACCCACTTGTGAGTTATCTCTCTCAGAATGATATATCTTCTTTGAAGGCCCCAACCCTGCCATCTGAGCCGTTACGTACCACCTCACACTTGAATGGCAGGGCGTATGCGGAAGCAGGTCAGGCCAGGGGTACAGTCATACCAGGTGGAAAGCTGCTCAAAGATTTGGATCAGAGGCAGGGATTGTCTTCTGATGTGGTCGATCTGGGCTCTCTGGGTAACTAAGCAAACAGCCACTGCCATTGGCTATTCAGTGGCGGCAATGGTAGCCACGGAGAGACGTCTGTGGTTGAACGAGAAGGTCTTTCTCCTCGATGTGCCGGTCTTGCCCTCTGAGCTTTTCGGCACATCCATAAAGACAGCAGTCAGGAAATATAGGGAGACGAGGCTGCGTCGACGGCTTTCAGGCAATACATCCCGCACAGATCCAAATCTTTGCAAAAAACCTCTGAGGCACCTGTTCCGCCACAGTCTGAGGACTGGAGGAAGGGCCAGAGGGAAAGCGTGGCCACTCATGCTCTTCCTCCTTCAAGGAGCAGAGTGCAGAGGAAGCGAATATCTGAGGGAAGAAATTGAAAGAAAGCTCAAGTAGTAGACAAGGTTGAATTGCTGAGTAGAAATAACATATTTCCTCCTTCCCTCTTCCCCTTCCCTTCTTGTTCTATCTCTAAATGTAGCCTGTGCTAATTGTTTTAGTACAGGCTGTAGCAGGTCCTAGATGAGTGCGGTGAGAATTGAAGCAGCCTCCCCCAAAAATTTAGTCTTTTAAGTTGGTTAGCTCCTTTATGGGTCCCTTTAAGAAGATAGTAGTATTATTAGTTTGCAGCTAACACTTAGCAGCTCCCTTTGGTATGCTGTTCTTCAGGGTTGAGTGTAGAGTAGGTCCCTCCCCCATTACTGAGAGTTTTAAAGTAGTGTCCTCCGCTTCCCACAAGAGCCTTGACTGATCTCTGAGAACCCGATGAGTAGTGGTATTTGCCTTTAAGCATTCCTTCTTGTTGTTAGGCACCTTCAGGATTGCTGGAGTCTTGAGATCTGGGTTGAATCCAGGCAAGGCGTGAGCTCTTCCCCATTTGTAATGGTGCAGCAAAGCTGAAGCACCCCTGAGGATCCCTAGGGATCAGAGATTTTCATATAGGGATATTATTCTAGATAAAATTGATTTCTATGCTTTCTCCCCCTAGAGGTAGTAGTAGGCTAAGGGAACTAAAAACTTTCTCCCTGGGCCAGTATTCCCTATAGGCGGTGTCTAGCAGATGAAGCTGACATAGCCAAACTGCTCTTAGACTGGAGGCTAACGCCTGGCCCACAAGGGAGGGAGGAAGGTTGAAAAAGACCAGAACTTTCTGTGTTAGTGAGCTTGGAAGCTTTGGAAATGGCTGAAGGGAATATTGCCACATGACAGTTCTGTGACCCAGTGTGCGCCTGTAGGATCGGATGCATTTGAGTCAGTTATGCTATGCCCATTGTGGTAGTGCACAGCTAATGTGACACACGCTCCCTCAGCATGGAGGGGGCATTTGTTTCCCATAGAGTTTGATCAGACGCAGTGTAGAGTTCCACTTCAAAAGGGAACAACAGGGTTACGACTGTAACCATGGTTCCCTGAGAAGGGGAATGAGACACTGCATCTCATTGCATTGGAATTCCTTCTGACCTGCCCACACGTCTCCTTCAGACAAATAAGTTGGTGACGTACATTGCATATATATTACTATACATATATTATATATTACTCTTATAATCATGGGTGCACCAGTGGTGCCAATAAAATTTATTATATTTAAACACGTGCTTCAGACACAAGTAATGCTGATGGCATTCCCCATAGCATCTGATGAGATTCTATGGGGAAATCGACCTAATGAGTCATAACCTGTCTTCTCCATTGAAAGTTTCAAGCTGTAAGTAACATTATTTTTTCTTAGTGCAGAGACAAAAAGCTCTTTCTGAGCTACTTTGTTGTCTGTATAGCTTTCTTTCATTTCATTCATTAAAATCAAAGAAGTGGGTGAAGGTGAGCACATATCTGTGAACTCAAGTAGCTGAAGCAAAAGCTGTACTCACTAAGAGAACATATTTTGCATGGAAATAAACAATCGTTTGGTGTTAGTTACTGCGTATCACCTTTCCTTCAAATTAATTTCGCAGTTACAGTCCAATGGAAGGAGAGACAGCACACTAACCTGATTGCAAAGAGTTTGGATAGTGCAATAATAAGAGTGTCATTTGTCTCATGGGAGTTATGTAAATGTCATCTAATATGATTTACATGAATAGGGCATGTTCTAGGACCAACATCTTTAGTTTAACCTATCAACCCATACTCTAAACGTTAATTTCAAACTCTGAATTCTAAATCAAACATTTATTTCACTTGACCTCACATTCAATAAACCTTGGTCCTATCCCCTATTTCTGATCTTAACTCCTAACCCTAGCCCTGAATTTCCTACGTTAAATCTTAACCTTAACCACTATTCCTAACTCCAACACTAATGCCAAATATAAAACACTACACCTAAACTTGACTGTTAAACTTTTTTGCTTACCAACCTTATCAAACCCCAACCCCTTATTTTAGTTTAGCTTCCAACTCCAGTCCCTGACCCTGATCTTGAACCTACAGTCTAAAAAATTCTGGGTTGTTTCAACTCAAATTTGGGTCAAATATGGACAAACACAACCGTTAGGTTAAAAAAATGTGATTTAAAAATTTAACCCAAGGACTGGATTTGTCCATATTTGACCCAAATTTTATAAAAGTATATAGAGGTGAACCAAACCTTGATTTAGACAATATGCATCTGCATATTGTTTTGCATATGTTTCAGCTGCATATGACTTTAATTCCCAACTTTGATCTCCAATCTCTAACCCTAAATATTTTTCTTACCCTAAACCCCTTCATCTAACCTTTAGCTCTAACCCAGGGTCTAATTTCCAACCCTAAATGTTTACCATAACCACTATTACTAATCCTTACCTTTACTCAAGCCCTCTTAGTTCAGCTTTCAGATTCATTTCTCAACCCTGATCCTAGTCCACACAGTGTGGAAACTACACATTGATTTAGGCAATCTGTGTCTGCATATGGTTTTGCATATATATATATATATATATATATGTCATTTGCATATTTCAGATGGTTAATGAGTTACTGATTTTATTTTTACTTGGTAAGAGCACCTGGGTTTTGAAATCGCCAGGCTAAATTGTTGTTCTCAAAGCAAGGCCACTCTCTACACCCTTACATTCATTCGTTACATGATTTCATCATAGCAGATCCACTGCTATACTGTGTCTCTGAAGTGCTTGTGGATTGGAGAACCCATTAGTACACCATCAACCTTTCTAACTGTGTTTCTTTGGTCTGTTTTTGTTCTTGTGTGTGTCCTCTCTCAAATGAAAAAGCTTCAAAAGCGAGAAAGGACGTGCAGAGCGTATATGAAGGTATATTTGTGCTACGCTACTATGGTCTTCACTTGTTTCTGTACTTTCTCTTTTTCTTTTCCTGCTATTGTTTCTCAGCATGGTCCTGTGTCCTTTCATTCTCACTGTCGCCACAGCATTTCACTTCGCCAGTGTCTGTCTTCATTCCTGGAGGTTCAATATTTCAGTGGTTTGGAAATTGTTGCTGCAAATTTTATACCAAATTCATAACTTTTATGTGTTTTGTGGTGGTCTGTTTATTTATTTTTCAGTTTATTTATTGTTAAAGTCATGTGTTAATATCTGTTGATGTGTGCTTGATTTGCAGGTTGGCGGTGCATGTGTTGTTGTTGCTCATAGCTTGTAGATGTCAAAGGGTAGATGTCAATTTCTGGTGCTTGAAATCTATTGATTGCTACATTGGTTTTGCCACACCATCTTGAGCTGCTAAAGATTTTAACCCCCCCCCCCCCCCCCCAAAAAAAAAAAAAAAAAATTATTTAGCATTAAGAGCAGTTAAAAATGACCATAAAAATGTGGGAAACTAAAGCTGTAAGTGCAGTTTATTATCATATGAGTCAGAGCTGCAAAACCAATCGGATGAACAATAATTATCAAAAGAGGCAACAAGTATAAATCAATATTTTAGTCTGGTGGTGCATGTGTGCATAGTAGCTCTGATTGAGTAGTATGAGAGTGTAAGTCTGAGAAGTTGTTTTTGTGTGTGTGTATGTGAGTAAGTGTAATTGAACCAAACATTTCAGGAAGCTGTTTTATTGATATTATATGATATTATTTATAATATTCTGTATATCCAACATAAAACGGTTATCTTGAAGTGAATTTGTTTGAGGTTATAGGTTTAAAGGTGAAATATGTCATTTCTGTGTCATTAGTAGAACCAAACAGAATTGCAGAGTGAAGGGCCTCCTTGGATCAAACAGATTGTAATTAAACTTTCTGTCACTAACTGTGCAAAAAAGACACTTCACCTTTAAAGCAAAAAAATATATAAATTCTAGTGGCTATTTTCTTCATTTTAAATGTGTGCATCATATTACCAAGACCTAGAGACATTACTGTCTTTCATATTGAAAGCAGGATCAAGTGGATGATATTTGAAAATGGTGGCTGTGCCTTCAGTTCTGATGACACAGAACAATGGTGTCTTTATCTTATAGGACACATTTATAAGGCGTCACGACTGGCTGTCTTTCTTTACCTCATATGTGTCCGTTTACGTGCTTGAAGAGCCTTTGACATTCAATACTTCACTCCTGAGACTGACAGAGCATGTCGGGCACATTTCTGCAGGCTGTTTTTATGTGTGTCACCTGATAACAACCTAAAACAAAGTGTGCATGTTTGCTTTCATTTGGGCACGGGCAGACAGCTGCTGATAAAGTCAAGGCTTTGACATTTGACCTTACTACAGTGGTTAGTGCTGACACAAGCGTCTCGTTGGGCTGCAGGCTATCGTGGATACAGTCGACAACCTCCTCAGACCGGAGGCTCTGAAATCGTGGCGAGATATGAATACCACGGAGCAGACGCACGCCGCAACTATGTTACTGGACACCCTGGAGGAAGGAGCCTTTGTCCTTGCTGACAATTTAATGGAACCGGCCATCGTGAAAGTACCAGCCAATAATATAAGTGAGTATGAGAGATGTGCAAAACGAAGAGAACTGACAACATGAAAAGCTTATTTTGGAGTTTTCAAATATGGTTCAGCTGTGAGATTTTAATAAGAGAAGCCACTAACACATGGGTAGTTGACATAAAATACTTTTGGGAAGTTGACATGTCCTGCAGTGTGGCATGCTAAACTCCATCTTGTACTATTTTAAACAGTATTTTCCTTTATTACTGTTATGCATGCAGCTTTTACGACCTCATATTAATTGAGACTCTACATGGAATATCTTTACTCCATTCATTTGCCACGCCGCGGGACCTTTTAAAAATGAAGTGAAGGCAAAAATGTGATTAAAAATTGTGAATAAAGAAATTTTTACCAGTTACAAGATGTATACACTTTCCCTTATACACTTTTATTTCTTATATACCGCTGACAATAAAAAGACAAGGACCTACCAATCAACACTTGAAGTTGGCCTAATCTGAAAATATGTTATAGGTTGCACCATATTTCGAAGTCATTGTATTCAGCGCAACATGCCTCAATTCTATGTAAACTAGGCTCATTACATATTGTGCCTTATTTAGAAAACTTATTATAGGTGAATTTTTATTGATTATGAGGTGATCAGGTGATGGAGAAGAGTATTATATTCAGAGATGTGCTAGTAAAGTAAGCCATATCGCGGTAGTCTGCACTTAAAATTCAGAATAACGTTATGCAAATTGCGTTCAGCACAGATTTTGTAGGTGCGTTTTCACTGCTAACTGATTTGCATAATTCCTTTAGTGAATCGAACAACTCAGATGCAGTGCATGCAGATAAACCATAATTCATTCTCAGTGAATTCCCCCGCTTATTTTTTTCTCTGTTTCTACTTGGTGAACTAACATTTTGAAACATTTCTCTCTGCAGTTCTGGATGTTTACGTGCTGAGCACAGATGGGCAGGTTCAAGATTTCAGGTTTCCCCAGAGCGGCAGGGGTGGTATTTCTATCCAATTGTCTTCCAATACTGTGAAGCTCAACAGTCGTAATGGTACGTTCCAGCCCACACACACATATACAGTCAATGTACTGCATTAGTATCAAGTCCAGTGAGAATAAGAACATATAAGATCCAATTGCTCTTGTCACTATGGAGATACAATTGCTCTCATGGTCAAAGAAAGATCTAAACATTGATGTGAACATACTGCTCAACATATGTTGTTTTCGACAAACATAACTTAGTCTGCTGCAGGATCACCTTGGAAAAAAAAAGAAGAAAAAAAAAATTCACCTACTGAAGTTAGAAACTTTTGTGGGGTATATACATTAATGGGACTATCATGTTTTCTGATCTACAGTACTTGGGTGAATATCACACAAGGAAAAATCAAATCAAATTTAAGATCTTTTAAAACTGAAATTTGCAAACATATTTTACAACTTGAATGATAACTTTTTTTTACAGTAGGCTCCTGAGAACTGTTATTTTAAATATCATAAAAACAGTCTCACATTGCAAAATCCTACTCCTAATAGGCCTCATTTTATTTTATTTTAATTGTGCAAAAATAATTATTTTCCTCGTTTAATTTTGGGCTGAAATAAAACCCAGATTTGTTCTTGACAGTTTTTGTGAGACTCACTGACATAATAGACTGTAATGAGAAGTAAGGTGTGTCGCTTTCTCTTTGCAGGTGTTGCCAAGTTGGTTTTTGCCCTTTATAAGAACCTGGGGCAGTTTCTAAGCACCGAGAATGCAACAATGAAGCTCGGCCACGAGGCTAACGGACGCAACCTCTCCGTGGCTGTGAATTCCGACGTCATTGCTGCCTCAATAAACAAAGAATCCAGTCGTGTATTTATATCGGAGCCTGTGATTTTCACCCTGGAGCACATCGATGTGAGTGCAAGCAATAAACAAACAAAGGGATCATAAAAGCAGCGGGATTGCAAAGCAAGACGGCAAATAAAATAAAATAAAATAAAAGCAGTCTCAATTCAAACACCCTATAAGGTCACAGAGGGGTTTATTTAAGCCATCGAACATGAAATTAACAAAGTCTGAACCAATGATTATTACCAGCCTAGACCAAATTCTTAATGAAAACTAATTCGTTTGTCGACATTAGGATGTAAATGATGCAATTTCCTTTTTTTGGAGTGGAAAATTAACTCCCAGATTAGCTATACAATGCAGGATGAAATTACCAGAGGACCAATTATCATCTCGCTCTCTTTTAAAGTGTCAGGAACACTCCCAGAGGAGACCCGGCTTGATTTTTGCTCTCTATCAAAGTAATTGTGTGATTTCCACAGACATGCCTTCAAACCATTCTGCCCCCTGTTAGCACCTCATATAATCAATGGTCCCATGCTAGATTTCGCAGTCATTTAACCTTATTAGATTCTTTAGTCGTTTATGTGAGAACACACACTGCGCATTCAAAAGAGTGTTTGATATGGCCAGCGTATCATTTGCGAAAGAATGAACGCCAACAGTCGGAGTGAATTACAATGCCGTTTCTCATATGTTCATGCGCTGGTGCCATTATCAGAGAGACAGCTACTAAATATCAATTCATTATCATCTGCTAACTCATGAGGAATGTTTCTGCCTCCTCCTGTCGATTACAGATGCAGCACTACTATAACTCTAACTGCTCTTTCTGGAACTACTCCGAGAGAACCATGATGGGATACTGGTCCACTCAGGGCTGCAAACTCATCCACGCCAATAAAAGTCACACCACCTGCTCCTGTAGTCATCTCACTAACTTTGCGGTGCTCATGGCTCATCGAGAGCTGCTGGTAAGATGTGATCTTCATAAATATTTAAGCTTTTGTCCGTGCGTTACTGTGAGACCCAGCTGTTATAATAGACACCGCCAACACTCATCTGCTTCTCTAAGCCAGACGCTACAAGCTGATAACTCGCTGGATTGCAGACGGCTGCAAAGCGGCCTATTTAAAAGTTTTTAGTTTACTTTTAATATTAGTAAAAGTTTATTCGAACAAAAACAGTTAGAATTAAACAGTCTGTTAAGGTTTAAAACAGATTTCTGTGCCACTAGCATTACCAAATGGAATCGCAAAAACATAACCACGTGATTGAATTTGATGCAGTTGGCAAATGTGTGGTGTCTCGCTAAATTATCAAATTTATTTTATTTATTTTGATTGTTATTTAAAATGAATTGGATATAATATATTGTAAATCTTCTAGACAACAATTTTTTGTATTTCAAAAGAAAAAGGAAAATTCTGTTTTCATTAGATACACTATAATTTACTCAGTTGGTTAATGTGATCTGCATCTAAAATTTCTTCCTCCATCTGTTTGTTTGTTTCTCAGGGTGCAGATAATGTCCAAGAGCTCTTGTTGAGCGTCATCAGTCGTGTGGGCATCGTGGTATCCCTCATCTGTCTGGCCATGAGCATCTTCACCTTCTGTTTCTTCCGTGGGCTGCAGAGTGACAGGAACACAATCCACAAGAACCTATGCATTAACCTTTTCATTGCTGAGCTCATCTTCCTCATCGGAATCGACATGACGGAGCCCAGGGTAATGTTACCTTGAATGGATGTGATGTTTTCAGCTAGTCTCATGGAAATGTCTAGAGACATGTCCACAACATCCAAGACTATTTTTTTTAAAGGAGTTCCAGAGAATTCTAGCTGCATTTTGACACATGATTAAAGTTTTCCAGGCTTACTGGATGATTGTGAGTCAGTAATTTGACAGTTTTTGTCCAGAATTTAGTTAAAAAAATAAAAAAATTAAACTTTTTTTTCCCATGCACAAATTGAAATCTTAAAAGGGGCTTACAACTGAAAGGTGTCCGTCAAGGTGGTTTAACTGTCCTTAGTAATATTAATAAAAAAAATTATATTATTACATTGCTAAAAATGTTGAAAATAGTTTTAAAATAGTTTCAAAAGCCTTTGCATTTGTCATACAACCTGAAATCAAAACCCATTCCAAAAAAAAAAAAAAAAAAAGATAAAAAAAGGAAAAACTAGAATAACAGGGTTGGAAAAGTCATTGGTCCCCTGATTTAATACTTTGTAGAGCCAACTTTTGCTTTAATTACAGCCATTAATCTTTTTAGATATGTCTGTACTAGCTTTGCACACCTAGATTGGGGAATATTTGCCCATTTTTCCTTTTGAAAAGCAGAATTGATCAAGTTCAGTCAAATTTCGTGGTGAGCGGCAATGTACTGCTCTTTTCCATCTGTAGTAAGTCAGGGCCACTCAAGGACATTTACCTTCCTATCCTTAGCCATTGCGTTATTCTTTTGGCAGTATGTCTAGGATCATTGTTGTTTTGGAAGGTGAATGACCTGCCCATCTTTAGCTGTCTAGCTGAGGGACGCAGATTTTCCTCAAGAATTTGGATGTACTTGGCAGCATCCATTTTCCCTTCAATCATGACCAATCGCCTAGTCCCCCACAACATAATGCTACCACAGTAGGTATGGTGTGCTTTGTACTATGTTTGCCTTTCAACAACATAGCGCTTGGAGTTTAGTCCAGAAAGTTAAACTTTGGTCTCATCAGACCATAGCACTTTTGGCCAGATGGCATCAGAGTGCTCCAGGTGTGTTTTTGCGTTGCACAAATGAGACTGAGTGTGCCACTTTTTCAGGAAAGGCTTCATTCTTGCCACCCTGACATACAGGCCGGATTTGTATAAAGCTTGTGAGATAGTTGTCCCATGCACATACTGACCAGTCCCTTTGGCCTCTTGGTAGCTTCTCTGATCAATGTCCTCCTGGCTTGGCCATCCAGTTTGGACGGACGGTCTGATCTAGTGGTGCCATACACTTTTCACTTCTTAACGATGCTCAGAACAGTACTCAGAGGGATAGCTAAAGCTTTCAAAAAGTTTTTTTTTTTAGCCTTCTCCTAACTTGTGCCTTTCTACAACTTTATCCCTGAGGCCTTTAGAAAGCACTTTCCCAACCATGGTGAATTCTTTGCAGTATCATGCACTACTAACAGTGAAATCTTCAAGAAACAGCTGGTTTTATTCTGAAGTAATAAAACCCACTACAATTGATGTCTGGTGGGGTAATTAGCCCGGTGTTTGATCTGGAAGTTGATTGGTTGCACCTGAGTAAGTTTATATTGGTATACTCTAAGGGGCTGATCACTTTACCAAACCAGGTATTTCACTAATTAATTTTTAATAACGCTTCAGAATGTTTTAAAATGTTATTTTCACTTTGATGATGAGGGTTATAATGTGTACATACAGCTCAAAAAAGTTAGACTTAATTTATTTTATTGTTCAGGGTGTAATGTGACAAAAGGTAAAGATTTTCCTTTCTATATTCAGTGTATTATTTATACTGGGGGGGGGGGGGAAGAAAAAAAAAAATCCTGGTAGTTCCATGTATGTTGTTTGACCATTTTATTCCTAAAGAATATGGTAAAAGATAATTCTAGAAAGTCTTTTCACACTGAAACTTTAAAATGTCAATGTCAAATTGTAGTTTAACTGTCCTTGGTTAGTAATACTAGTATCAGTATCGAGCCCGATACCAAGCTTATGTACCTTGTACTCGTACTCGTAAAAATACCCCTGATACCAAAGACCGATACCTCACGTTACGTAACTGACAGAATTTTCTGTGCACAGATACACCGACGGCAACAGCAGAAACAATGTCAGCCTCAGAGGTGTGGCAACCCAAAATTAATGATGACAACCCACACATTGCGAACTGCATGCTTTCAATCACAATTCGTTATCGATTAGTGAAGGCGGGATAGGCGGAATCTCACTGAATGACACAGACCAGAAGCGCTCTTTCTCTTTCTTGCGCGCGATCAGTCTTCCTTGCGCCTGAATGGTCAAATGCACACATAATTGTCAAAATGTCCATCGTGTGGAGTATCTCACGTAAATACAGTCGGTTATGGCTTAAGCGGATGTAAACATTTGGGTGAAAACAGGATATGTGTCAGTATCCATGGATTCGGTCTTAAAGGGACCATAGCCTATATTTGTCATTAATTAAAAAAGTATCAGTACTCGTACTCGGTCCTTAAAAAATGGTATCGGTGCATCTCTAGTTAGTAATAAATAAATACATTTCATTAAATTTCTAAAAGTCTTAAAAAACAGAGCCATTATATATATTTATATATATATATAAATGCGTTCGCGTTTTTTTACTTGGTATGTACATTTTCTAGTTTATTTGTCTTTGACCCTCGTGTTTGTCCCACAGATGGCCTGCTCCATAATTGCAGGAATCCTGCATTACTTCTTTCTGGCGTCTTTCGCCTGGATGTGTTTGGAGGGGGTTCAGCTCTATCTGATGCTGGTGGAGGTCTTTGAGAGCGAATATTCACGCAGGAGGTATTACTACATGGCGGGATACCTCCTCCCCGCTGTGGTTGTAGGCGTGTCTGCTGCTGTAGACTATAGGAGCTACGGGACCAAAAAAGCGTAAGCGAACATTTTCTTTCATTTTTAAATTTTTTTTTTTTAAATGCAGTGCTGTCTGCTGGAGTTTACCGCAATCTAAGGGTTCCATAGGTACCACACACACACACACAGAGAGAAAGTCTTCGGAGGATGGCTTACAGTACAAAATGCGGTTTCCAGGCAGGGCTGCATGCGTTAGTGTCTTTTGTTCAAAGAGTCTCTGGTGACCTGTTGTTTGTAAATGCTCTCTAACGGAGATGAGGGCCGCATGAGAAAGAGGCTTTTACGCAGATTAATGGCAGTGCTTCAGCCCTGCATGGGCTCTTGGGTTGCTCCTTATAACACATAAACAGGTGGAAGTGTGCCGGCCCTGCCTGTCTTTTAATACTGAGCGCAGTGGTTTGCTTTAAATTTGTTTATATTGGTATGAAAGTAATGCTTGTAGCATTGCATTTGTCTCAGATGTTTCTTCAGTTTCTTAGAGCGCTGTAACATTGACAATTTATATGATCAGTGTTTCCTGCTGGAAGTCGCACTCTGGAGAAACTGGATCCGTTACAGGAAATTACTGTCTTTGAGCAGCATTTAATAAACTAATGCGGAATCAACCCATATAAAACATTGTAACGTAACCCACACGAGCATGTCTCAGTAACAGATACCATCCTCAGTGTGTATGTTTATTGCTTTTTGCAAAGGCAAGCATCTCTAATACGATTGCTCATACTTAAGGTGCAGGTTTTGAAGTCCTAACCCTAAGGCCCGAAACATTCTCTATGCAAGTGCATAAATGCAAAAACTACTTGATTTCATGCATTTCACACCATGATGCAAGTATCTGCTTGTGAAGTCTGACGTCATGCGTCACAGATTCCAGGTCTCATTGGATGCCAAAAGCAAACAACAAACGGTGCTAATAAACAGTCACTGTGTGCTGTAATACTGTTAAAATATCATGATCCTAACCTTCATCTCCCTTTCCGAAATCTCAGATGGCCAGACAATGATTCATTATTTTTTTATTGTTAAAATATTGGTGTCTGGGATGCTGTGAGCCCAATAGTGTACTGTTTTAATAGTATAACCTAAATGTGTGATGTGAATAAATAATGCATATAAACAGCTGTTTATATAGTATTCTCAATTGAAACAAGCAGAGGCTCTGGACCCAGAAACAGTATTTCTTACATCACGACTTAAAAAGTGGAAGCATGTTCTGCATTGCCACAAGGGACACTGTAGAGAACATTAACTTAAAGTTCCCATTTACATATCCTCATTTACAAGTTGCAATCTATACACACATATACAGTGTTCCAGACTACATGTACATGATTTAAAGTTCACATCCACATTATTTATCTCGTACTGTACATTGCTGTAGTACCCCTTTTCACCCTACGCCTGAAATGCTCTGTTTTATTTCTTTAAAACATGCCTTTCTAGCCCAGTCTGATCTAATTGGTCAGCTGGCACAGTCTGTTGTGATTGGTCAACTGCTTATAGCGTCACTTACTGTAATTAGGTTTCAGTTTCCGAGCCTTCATGAGCAGCTGTAAACTATTATATCTATGCCGTCAGTATTAAAGTCCACACAATGTTTGTTTGTTTGTTTTTCCTTGTAGTGAAAAAATAAATAAATAAAAAACAGCATCTCCTAGATATAGTTTAATAGTTGATGACCTAGTAAATGATAAAAAAGCTGAAAAAAAAAAAAAAATAATAATTATTATTATTATTTAAGTTGTATCTAAAAAATTTCATCTGGTGAATGAAAAAACGTGGGAAAAAATGTGTTCTTGATATCAAGGATGCATCGAATGCAGATTCGAGAGAATCGAACCATTAGAAATCTCAGAAGACGTTGCGGGCAAAAGACATACGGAAGCCTGTAAGCTTTAAATTTCTCATTCTCACATAAGACATTCCTGCCACAAAAAAAAAAAAAACCTGACAGCTCGTGAAAGTAAACATTTATCCATTTGTTTTGCTTTATTTTAATAAAGTGATAAAGACCTGAAGAAAGCCTGCAGTATTTTTATTGGCATATTAAAAAAGAATCTTAACATTGACAAAACATTTTCACAAATACACGCAATAAAATTAAATATAAAATAAAATGAAAATAATGTCTATGCTAATATGAAAGAAATGTTTTAATAGGTTATGATGACATTTGTTTTGTTGTAATTATTGTGCTTTGGCAGCAAGATCTCAATTCTCACAAAGATGCATTATGTGTCCTCACCTGGCAAGACCTGTATCCACGGGAACGCAAATCGTTCTTAACGTTCTTGGAATTGAGAAACATCCTATGAGTTTCGCATACCTAGTGAAAAAAAAATATATATATACTAAAATGTATTTAAAATACATTTATTTTGTGCTAAGTATGCTGCCAATACATTTACATATTTATGTGCTTAATAAAAATACCCTGAAATTGTACTTTTGGTATACTAAACTGGTATACTTAAAGTCTGCTAAATTGGAACAACTAATTTTGTACTTAATGCACTTTAATTGTGCAGAAGTAGTGCTGAGGTCCAACTAAAGATATACTTAAGTATATTTGATTGTGCTAAAGTGGAACTATTACAAGTAGGACTATACTTTAGGTACACTTAAGTATCTACTTAATACTTAATATCTTGCATTTAAAGACTGATATTATACAAAGATCATACAATCCTTATTAATAGTGATTTTAAAACACTTTTTAGGCATAATATTAAGAAATGTGCATTGTGATATGTCAATAAATATGTTAAATGATTTAAAGTATACTTTGTATGAAATAAATGTATTTTAAATAGATTTGGTTATAGGTGTTTTTTCTTTTGTTTTGTTTTTTTTTTGTTTTGTTTTTCCTTTTGTTAAAGAACATGTTAAAAATCTAACTTTTGTCATATAAAACAGGATTACTTGGACATGTTTTCTGTAAACTGCTTGCATTTCTTTTACTATGAACATGTCTTCTTTGCAGATGCTGGCTCAGAATGGACAATCACTTCATCTGGAGTTTCATTGGACCTGTCACCTTCATTATTATGGTGTGTTCAGTATCTACTTACCTTTTTATGGCTTAAGATTGTATGTGGCATGTACATATGTGTGTTAAAGAATGCTGAATGCATGTGTCAGGTGAAAGAACAAAAAAAAAGAAAAGATTTCTGTACAGTGCAAGACTGTGTCTCCCAGTTTAAAGAGTAATTGACAGAATCCTCCCTTGCAAAAACATTGAGCTGCCTTTGTTTCTTCAGTCTTATTCAACAGATTGCAGCCCATTGATTTCTGCTTAGATCGGTTCAGTCTCGGCAGACCCAGTCAATGCGGCCTGCAGAGAGGTTCGGAAATGCTGCTCTTAAGGTTTTTTTTTTTCTCCCCCCCCCCGACTGAATCGTTTTGATACGATGCAGCTTTTTCAACATGGCGTTAAAGCACAACATTAGCCACAAATGATACTCAGCAGGGTGCTTTCAAGCTACAGGGTTGAGACAGCCCCTCGGGATGTGTATAGAAAAAAAATCGGCAATGTCATATAATAAAAAAAAGAATATATATTTTTTTCCTGACTCAACCTTTTAAAGAGGTAGCTGATGATCCTCACTGACACTACAAAATTTGTTTGCCTTGAGATGCCGGTCATAAGGCACAGCTGCAGTTTAAACATGCTGTTATTTCCAAACTAAGAGATTAGAGCCTCAGACTAGATTGGGGAGGAAGTAGGCCTGAGAGAGTCAAAGATAGAAAGAGTCTGCGTGATGGAAAGACTAGCAGGTGGCATTCACATCTGTCTGGCTGTTTGTTTGCCCTCTAATCTCTGGATGAAAAAACAAATCGTCTTCCTGAAAATGGAAGGACAAGTTGAGATGTTTGTGGAGGGCTGACTTTATTATATCCTTTATGGTTATATAAACAGACCAGGTGATCTATTTCTGCCGGGGTGAACAGTGATGGAAGCTCTGTTTATTGGAAAGCCTTTAGGTTTTAGTTGAAAGCAGATTTAAAGACACACAGATGGTTCAAACCCAGGTTTGTGCCATAATCAAATTTAAAAGGTAATAATTAGAGAAGTGGCCTGAAACAATTGTGAAGGAAACATCTACATCTGCTTTTAATAATAAAACACTTTAAAATAATATTACAAAGAGTGAAATTTTATTTTATTTTTTCCATGCCGTTTAAATTTAGTTTGTTTCATGGCATCCTAACCATAGTGTAGATTTAAAAGCAGACCTGGAAAAGACTAAATCAAATTTGCAGACCTTTTTTTAAAATCAGTTCACTCATGTGATCAATTAAATTTAGTGGTCGTCCAAGGTTGATGTAATGTAATGTATAATGTCACATTTACCTCCAAATTTAGTGACAAAAATAATCTGACAAAAGGAAATGTGATTTGCCATCACTGTAGATACTGTAATTGAATTTACACAAATTGGACTGAGAGCATTTATTATCCACCATTTCTCAACATTTTTTTTACCATTTTACCTTGACTAGTTAATTAAAAATAATTCTCTGTCTGGAGTGACAAATGTAAGTACAAATATTTGATGTGTTCTCTTAATTAATAGGAGGTCGCAAAAGCTTAGTACCCTAGTTAAAAATAAATCAATTATATTTAAACACATTTATTTCATACTAAGTGTGCCTTAAATCCATTAACATATTTATTGACACATCACTTAAGACTTACTGATATGAAATTATAACCAAACTTTATTTGGAGAATTTTTTTATTGCACAATGCACATTTCTTAATATTATAAAGTGTTTTAATATCACAATTAATATGGATTGTATGATCTCTGTATAATATCTGTCTTTAAATGCAATATATTTAAAGTGTAGTATACTTGCAATAGTTCCACTTTAGCACTATCAAATATAGTTTAGTATATCTTTAGTTGGACGTCAGCACTACTTCTGCACATTACAGTAAATAAGTACAAAATTAGTTCACCCAATTTAGCAGACTTTAAGTATACCAGTCTAGTATACCAAAAATACATTGCAGGGTATTTTTTATTTAGCACATAAATATGTAAATGTACACTACCAGTCAAAAGTTTGGAAACGGTACGACTTTTAATGTTTTAAAAGACATTTCGTCTGCTCACCAAGGCTGCATTTATTTAATAAAAAATACAGTAAAAACAGTAATGTTGTGAAATATTATTACAATTTAAAATAACTGTTTTCTGTTTGAATATATTTTATAAAGTAATTTATTTCTGTGATGCAAAGCTGAATTTTCAGCATTATTACTCCAGTCTTCAGTGTCACATGAAATCAGAAATCATTCTAATATGCTGATCTTCTGCTCAAGAAACATTTATTGTGTACAATTGTACAAAATATTTGTGTACAATATTTTTTTTTTTTCAGGATTCTTTGATGAATAGAAAGTTCAAAAGAACAGCATTTATTTGAAATATAATTTTTGTAACATTACAAATGTCTTTACTGTCACTTTTGATCGATTTAATACATTCTTGCTGAATAAAAGTATTAATTTCTTTCATTTCTTTTCAAAAAAATAAAAATTCTTACTGACCCCAAACTTTTGAACGGTAGTGTATAATGTTAAAAAAGCTTTGTATTTCTGATAAATGCTGTTCTTTTGAACTTTCTATTTATCAAGGAATCCTGAAAAAAAAAAAAAAAAAGTACACAACTGTTTTCAACATTGATAATAATCATAAATGTTTCTTAAACAGCAAATCAGCATATTAGAATGATTTCTGAAGGATCATGTGACACTGAAGACTGGAGTAATGATGCTGAAAATTCAGCTTTGCCATCACAGGAATAAATTACTTTATAAAATATATTCAAACAGAAAAAAAAAAGTTATTTTAAATTGTAATAATATTTCACAATACTACTGTTTTTACTGTATTTTTTAATTAAATAAATGCAGCCTTGGTGAGTAGACAAAACTTCTTTTAAAAACATTAAAAATCTTACCGTTTCCAAACTTTTGACTGGTAGTGTATTTGTAGTATACTTAAAACAAATTAAATGTATTTCAAATACATTTTAGTACTTTTTTTTTTTTTTTTATGGGGTATTTATAAAGGAAAAGAATTTAAATTGAATACAACATGTCACTCAGCTGGACATGTCAATCTGACTTTAATGAGGCTGACAGGCTCTAGAATACTGCAAACAATGCAGATTTTTCCAGCTACTCTTAGAGGAAGTCCTACAAACCCTGAGATCTGCTCATTTAGCCGCTGCAGCGCTGGATGAAGCGTGATGTATGTGTTTGCGGTGTTGCTGATAATCAGAATACGTGTTCCAGCCATCAGCGGCAGGAAGCTTGTGACCCTTTATGAAGCTGATTTATTGTTGCGTGTTCTGCACGGACAGCAAGCAGGACTCGTAGTCCTCAGGCTGCTTGACAATGCTAGATAAAGCACAAAGACCAGAGCCTCTCAGGGGAACGCGGGACCAAGGTTTCCCCCGAACTCTGACCTCTGATTCTCAGCAGATTGGCTTTGTCCTTGTCAGTGAGAGAGCCAGAGCGAGTCTCATTATTCAGAGTTTCACCCATTTCGCTGTGCAGAGGGAAAGAATGGTGTGATCCTGTTCAATTAGTTGAAGCCCATTGTGGTTCTCATTATACTACATCTATTTTCAGCGTCCTCATGCCCGATGCTGCAGCAACTGAGATCTCTCTGAATTTCATAGCTAATCTAGTCCCTTTTTCCACCAATAGGGTGCATGAGCTGGTGTCTAATATGGGAGTGTTGCGCAATTTTCCACCACAGAAAAGGTGATTCTGAGGCATAAATGTTGGCGTGACATTTGCTATTAAAACCTGCTGGTCTCAAACAACATGTGTGCTGATGTCTATCTTAACCAGAAAAAATATTCATCAACAACAGGCGCATTAGAAATATGTGCCTGTGACGGCATTTCGTAACAATATTACATTCATTCAAACAAGTGAAATCCAAAGAATGAGTGAGTGGTGCCATAAGTGTGTTCAGTTTTATTCAAAAATAGATTAATGTGACTCTAGTAACATTTTTCTACATTGATTGTTGTACATATTGCAGCAGTTCAAAAATAAAATGTCAAGTGAGTGGTGTTAAAAATTGCATTTAAAAATAATGTACACTAAACCTACACTAAACCCTACCCTACCCCTAACCTATACCTAGCTGATTGTGTTAACAAAAGAAAACATGAGATAAAAACCCATTTGATGAATAACCATGCCTTTTTAGCTCATTTCTACAAACCTTTCAGCTTTTTTATCTTGACTCGTGTTGCACAAGATTTGTGTGCTCCTCGTCGCAAGTTTAGTGCTATACCAGGTGAGCTACTGAGCAAGATTACTACGCTAGAAAAATGGTTGCACTTTACTTTACAGTATATGCACTTACAGTGTACAGTGTACTTACCTAAGAAAGTGGGTTAAGGTTAGGTTTAGGGGTAAGTTCAGGGTTAGTACCTAGTTATTACCCAGTTATTGTAATAACAATAATAAGTACATAGTACACTCTAAAAAGTGCTGGGTTAAAAACAACCCAAGTTAGGTTGAAAATGGACAAACCCAGCGATTGGATTGTTTTAGTTTTAACCCAATGTTTGAATGTTTGCCCAACGTACTGGGCAGTTTTATTTTACCCAATTATTATTTAAATATTGCTATACAAATGGCTTAAAATTAACCCAAATAGGTTGGAAATTAAAAATCAGACACATATTACTAGAGGCAACAATAATAATCAAGAGGTGAACATTTATTAATAAGCAGTTTAATAAATGTTTGTTGTTTAATTATTATTCATTAAACTTATTAATAAATGTTCATTTTAATGAAGCAATACAGTCATTTTTAAACAATAGTTGAGTTAAATAAAACTACCCAGCCACTGGGTTTGCCCATTTTTAACCAAACTTGGGTTGTTTTTAACCCAGCATTTTTTAGAGTATATGTACATGTGGAACAGGACTGTAAAATAAAGTGCTACCAGAAAAAAAAAAAAAAACAAAAACAAAAAAAAAAACAGTACATTTGGAGCTGATTGTGTGATGCAAACATCAAAATGTATTAGTTTACAAATCATATGCTATGGTAAAGGCAGTTTGATGGCATAACATAGTTTTTATTTATCAATAATCTGCCCCATGATTGTCATTTGAGTGAGAAGGAATAAAAGTTATTGTTGTTTTTTCCTGCTGCCTCTAGTGTTTATTTCAGCTAGAAACTGCTGTGAATTGTAAGTATAGGTATGTAAGTAGAGGCACGTATTTCCACGCTGACTATCTTGGTCAAATAGATTCACTTGAAAGACCATGCTGGTCCACCTGCTAGACCAGCACTGAACTGTATAAACTAGTATGTAAATACGATTCAACAAAGTTGTTTATTTTAATTTATTTAATTTATTCTAGTTAATTTTAATTGAAGGACATACTGTTTCTTTATACTTTTTTTTAATCTGTCTGCCTAAAATGAATATATTTGCAAATACAGTTTTTGTGAATTAATTACTACAAATTTGATTGATTTTTATAATGACCATTCAATCAAAAACAGCTTGTGATGGAATAAAGGCAAAAACAGCTTTATGGAATCAAATTAATGTAACATTTGGCAACGAAGACCTTTTGTTTGTAGACAAGTTATAAAGGAACAAAGTTTGTCACATCATCATATGACTCTTTGAAAACCTGGTGGAGAATGCGGGCAGCAGTACTGAGAAAAGTTTGCATTTCCACCAGTTGAGCACTGGCTGAGGCAGGACAGCCACCACCATTTTGGTAGGAAAGTGGTTTATCTGCTCTGGGGCACCAAGCGTATGAGATCCATGAAAACCAGGACATTGAGCTAATGAGTGGTTGGGAACCATTAGTGCGTGTGAGTGACGTTAAAACACGCTTGGACTGTGACACGTTTGCATCATGCAGACAGTTCCATCTGCACCTTAAATATTTAATCTGGTTCAATCGGAGTTCAGGACGCACACACACGTTCGAACACACGCGTACATCTTTCTCCAGCGTCCCAGAGTGGAGTTGAGGGTCTTCTGCTTGGCTAGCGGTGATGATTCAGGAATGGGGGGGTTGTTCAGGAAAAGCTCTTTCCGAAACGGAGGAAGCCCATGGGACGGGCAAGAACAAGGAGCTTTAGGAGTGTAGTGGCTGCTTTGCTAGGTTACCTCTCCCTCTGCTGAGCGTCCTTACTTCCTCTCGTCTCATCAGATCACTGTCAGCGCTCTGGCGGCGTGAGAGGCCTTTTATAGCTCTGTGCTCATAAATTCGGGCGCAGGGGCCACAAAAACCAGGCATAACCCTGCCACCCCCTCCTGTCTTTCTCTCTCTCTCTCTCTCTCTCTCTCTTGCTTGCCGCGCTGTCTCTGAGAAGCTGTGGCGCTTGATTGCATGAGCAGCACATTATTGATCGGCATCGCTGTTTTGATGGCAGAATGATGAGCTTGTGCACCCGAACAAGGAGCCGAACTGAAGAGCTTGTTTGAGCTGGTGACACCGCCACTTATGAGAGCGGCCGCAAATGATAGACTGCTACGTCCTCGCCTGTCTATGCTCTAGAAAATGGATTATACCAGAAAATGTTCCGTCACCACATAGTTGTTCCGCATAGTTGTAGCTATTGGGAAGTCATTTTACACAGTGCGTGATATAGTATGACCAATGTATTACTTTAGGTTGTTACAAGGCCCCTCTCGTGTGTGTATGAGTGTGTGTCGTCAATGTGTCTGAATGTTTTAACATTCGCAAATGAGGCAGATATGCAGGAGATTGGTTACTTACTTAAATGACTGGAAAGGACTGGAAAGGATTTAAAGTCAGAAAAGTCTTCTTCTTTTTTTCTTCACTGAGCAAAAATCAAACTCACTTAAAGTAATATTCTTATTTATTCACTGATTAAATAAAATGCATTGCCTGAACATCTTAATACGGCTTCTGGAGCATGATTAAAATAAATTAAATTGGTAAGAATGAAAAGGAATGTGTTTAGAGCAAGTACACTTACATTGCAAGCAGGCAATTGCTAATAAACGTTTATGCAACTATCATAGAAAAACAGTTTGTTACATTATTTGTGTAAATAAATGGATAAATGCATAGCTTTCTAATGTGTAATGTTTACTTGTTCAAATGAAATCTATGTATGGGAAATTATTTACTCACCTAAATAAGTTGGAATTTGATATCTAACATTCTGAACACTTTGGACATTTTTGATAGTTTCAATATAGTTTATAGTTTATCTTTTCTCTACACCAAGCAAATATTAAACTTGTTTATTCTGGGTGATTTACTATTTAAAAATTATTTAATTAATAACTAATTTAAGAAAGAACAGAAAGAACACTTACAATGCAAGTCTAGCAGGCAATAAACGTTTATGCAACTCTCGGGTTTAGCCGGGGTGGGGAGGGGGGTTCAGTTTGTTACTGCATTTGTGCATGTAAAATGCATAGCTTTAAAAAGTAGATGTCCTAAGATGTCTTTCCTTCTACACTGAGCAAAGATTAAACCTATCATTTGTTATAGGTTATTTACTATTTAAATAATTTATTTACTAACTAATTTTATGTCTGGGATATGAAATATTTTATTATAATATATTTAATTTAAAAAGCTAATATATATGGACAATATCTATGGCATGCATGCGGTCGATAACCACCGAAAATAAATTTGACTCGAAATAAAATAAATTTGTCCAGAGTAGAAATATAGTCAATACACAATGCAACCAGTTGAAATAATAAACACACTAACAAGTCCTATGATGCTGTGTGTAATGTAACAGTTATACTTTCGCAATAGTTGTGTATTTTACATGTTTATTTACAGTGCTGAATGATTCCCCACTAAGCTTCCACTGTGAATGTAACACTGTAAATATGCATTTTCTCTTCATTTTCACAGACTGAGGGATGTTTTCCCTCTGATGTTTTGCCACAAATGCATTCTGTAGATGTTTGTATATGAAATAACCCCCCCTCCTCAAATATCCGTTTCTCCATGTGTGGTCTCTGAGGTTCTCTGAACTATTTGTGTTTTCATTCTGCATTTAAACGGTTTTATTGCTTTTTTGTATTCTTGTATTGATATATAGTGACACTGTATTTGGCGCCAGTCATCTTGGCTTTGTCTCGCAATATGCCAGATGGTTATTGTATTAGGCACTGGCTGAAGGGATGCTTAGATGGCTGTTTTCAATTAATGCTCCCAATAAAACTTCACTTATCTAATCTTTTAAGTTTCGTTTTTGTTTATTAACAAAGGTCTTTTGCTTTCGCACAGCTCAATCTCATCTTCCTGCTCATCACGATGTACAAAATGATGAAACACTCTACATCGCTGAAACCTGATTCCAGCCGGCTGGAGCACATCAAGTAAGTCGCATTGTTTTCCCCATGATATTTCAGCTCATGTGGAGTCAAAGTGCACCGCCACACACTAAGAAGTAGCACCATTGCTAATCTAAAATTTAGAATGGGAACAGACATTGTTCCTTGCTCACATTATATGTAACGTCTACAAAACTGTCGTTTTTGCTTGGATGAATTTAAGTGCATCGACTAAAGGGATTCAGATGGACTCCAGACAGATGTTATTCTCTTCAGGTGCACAGCTTCTATTAATGTGAGCGATGGCCAGAGAGGCACGTAATGATTGAGACAGGCTCAGTGCTGTTCTTCCTTTACAGTGACCACAAAACTCTTTTTGGAACAACTCCCTGTATTCAGAGTCTGCTTGCAGAGTGAATTCAGATGTGTGTGTGTGTGTGTGTAAAGACAGTGAAAGCACTTCCATGTGTTTCCTGTTGCGAAGAGGGAGATCTCTTTCTGTGGCGGAAAAGTACAGAAAAAGTGTGTTGGTTGACCACACAACTCTTTGGGTTCTTTTTGCTGGCATGGCAATGCATGTCTTACTGGTTCTATTTAATAATGTATGACATATTTTTATTGTTTTGCAATTGTGATTTTTTTATTTGATGTTGATTAGATGTTTTCTTTTCCCAGTGTGTTTCCAATGTTTATGGCACATTTCATGAATTGGCCTGTAATACATTTAGATGTTAAAATAGTAGCTGGCTTGAAAATGTATTTTATGGTTAAAACATTTGCTAGGTTTTGTTAAAAACAAAAAGAAAGAAAGAAAAAAAAAAGTAATATTTAGCTGTGTCATATTTTGCACTCAACCCTGTTTCCACACAATTTCCCTTATATTACAAAAATGTAAACGTTCTTTAAAACAATGTCAGGCAAGAAGTAACATTCTTTGCTGCATGAAGGGAAGACTTTTCTTTTATTTTTTTTCTCTCTTTTTTTTTTATTCTTTTTTTTTACACAAAGTAGTGTAAATTGTAGTGTTTACTGCATCCATCAAGCTCAACTATTCCATCCTGTTACCCAAGTTATTATAAGATTAAAAGTCATTTATTTGGTAACATTTTACAATAAAGTCTCATTTGTTATCATTATCAATGCATCAACTAACAAACTAACAATATATTTCAAAAGCATTTATTATTTATTGTTAATGTTAATTAAAAAAAAAAAAATGTTCATTGTTTGTTCATGTTAGTTCATAGTGCATTAACTAATGTTAACAAATACAACTTTTAATTTAAAAATGTATTAGTATTAGTAAATCTAAGAAGAATAACTGCTGTTAAAATATTGTTCATTGTTAGTTCACTAATGTTGAGAAATGTAACCTTATTGTAAAGTGTTTTAAGTGTTTAAAATCAAGATTTTTGGTAACAAAAGTTTTTGCAACACTTTAACCCTGTTCATAAAAAGAGCCTTTATATGTTTTGGATTTAATATATGACACTGATTGCATTTAATGTGATCTTTCAAACTTAACACACAGCCATTGGGGAAATATGCATATTTTATTTGATTTAACAATGATATAAACATGAATAACACGCTTGACAAATATATTGCTCGCAGGCATTGTGTCGGCCGTATGTTGTCTAAATTTCTCTCCACCCATCACCACAGGGCAAGATGAAACAATCCGCTAAACTCTGGGCTCATTGCAGCATGTTGCATGTTCAGCAAGCTAATCTGCAGCATTTCGTTTCATTTCTCTGTTTCCCATTTCCCCTTGTTTTTCTCTCCCTTTTTTCTCTTTCTCTGTCCTCTCTCTGTTCTCTTACCCAAACCAGTAATTATCGCGTCTGTGATGGCTATTATAATTCTGATTTGCCTGGGTAAGATTCACCGTACACCGTAACTTATGTCACTCATAAAACATTACTGCCGCATTAAATAGTGTAAAAAGGCAAAGTACTGGCACATTTGACCTGAGAGAACCATCTTTAGTCTCTTTACAATCCGAGATAGGGCAATGCATGGATAAATTAAATGCACTTGGCTGTCTGTGTAGAAAAAAAGAAGGGAAATTTACAGTGGCAGTAAAGTTTTATGAAAAGTCTTGTCATATCTATCTATCTATCTATCTATCTGTCTATCTGTCTATCTGTCTGTCTATCTATCTATCTATCTATCTATCTATCTATCTATCTATCTATCTATCTATCTATCTAATCTTATGGAAGTTAAATACATTGTAATGCAGTTTCATGTTGTCTTGAAGAATTCATAACCTGGACAGGTACATTTATTCTGGGAATTTTGTCTTTTACACAGCTGAGGACAAAATCTAACACTTTTTTTGTTGTTGTTATTGTTGTTGTTGTCCAGCCTCATTTGCATTTTAACTTCAGAATTCTTACATTTGGACTTTTATGCTAATCCAACTGATTTGCCTGATCTAATGTTGTCTCTCTCCTCTGCTGGCCATGCTCTCTAGCTATGAAGATAATAAACAATTTATCAAGTAAGAGCGTTAGCTAGACATCTGTGCCACAGCTTCATGGTTGCTCCCCTTGTCATTTTATTGTCTGTTTGCTGGGCTCTTCCAGAAGCGCTGTCTCTCTCTCTGTGCTTCTCATGCGCGCTGTCTGTCTGTCTGTCTGTCTGTGGCTTAACTGGTTTCTTAATTTTTATTCCGCCTGGACCATCTTAAATTGCTGTACATCTTAACTTCATACCCTCATATCCTCAAAATCTTCATACCCATAACATTTTATCCTGCTATGCCTCATCTTTCATGTTATCCTCTCATCCTACCCTGAAACACTTAGACCTCCTCACACTGACTCATACACTTCCTATGGCAAACGTCCTATTATATTCCTATTATTATAACCCTCATAAACCATACCACTCATTTTCTAATACTTCAAACCCCGCCAAGCATTTATACCTCTCATACTCCATCCATCCATCCATCCATCCATCCATCCATCCATCCATCCATCCATCCATCCATCCATCCATCCATCCATCCATCCATCCATCCATCCATCCATCATATATATTGACCAGTATTGCATATCTAACAGCTGATTTCCTCACAAATTTTACATTTAGATTACATTTACTGTTATCTATCACTCACTTAAAGTTTGTCTTTAATAACACTAATAATTTAATAACACTGTTAAGCTTATGGCAAAATATATGCAACTTTTTATTCTTATCCATTATAATTAGGGCTGTGACGGTGGCAATTTTTTACTACCGCGGTGGGAAATCACCAACAACCGCCGGTGTTGTCTCAGAGGTTGCGTTAGACTTTCACACTGTCCGTCATTTTGACGGGACAGTAAAAAATCTGTCATAATAAATTATTTCATTTTAATTTTTATATTTTAATGATAAGACATTTAATAGCTTCTGATTTCGTCCACATTTTCATTTTTATTCACAAACTTACAGGATAAGTACATAGGCCTAGGCTATGCATTTATTTATATTATGAAAAGAAAGTTGAACACTTTTCAGTTTTCATCTTGAACACTTGTCGCGGATTGTGAGTGAACGTGATCATTCTTTCCTCTTTACAGAACGAAATAAACATGAATGAAAATCACAAAATATGTTGAAAGACACAGTAGCTTTCCAAAATCGTCAGTTAAGTCAGTGCTGCAAACATGTCACGTAACATTATACCTCAGAAAAGCCATTTGTTGACCATAAACTTGATAGTCAGCAAAAAAAAAACAAACATTTAAAACAAAATGAACTGGATTAGAAACTTAATTATGTAAGTATAAGTATTATAACTTTATTATTATACAATGGACTTAAACTGGGTGCTCGCCTATGTGTAAACAATATATATATATATATATATATATATATATACATCACACTACCGCCGGTGACACTGGCACGGTTGTCATGCTGACCGTCACAGCTCTAATTATAATAGTGTTACGTCAAAATTCACTTTTGCATTTAAAACTTAAAATAATAGCTTCTATTGAATGGTATTATTTAAAAAATTTTAATATTTGTCATTCATCAGTTATCGGCCATAACATGAAAATAACTATGGGCTTATCCATATTGGACAGGGTTTTTTTAACCAAAGCATCTCTAGCTCTATCCATTACACTCCTCATTTATAGATCTCAATGCACTTATACCGACGCACCCTCAAAAAAAATCATTATACCCCAAAGCCCTCCTATTCCTCATGCCTTCAAATCCTCATATGTTCGTTTCTCGTTTCATCTCCCATCTCTCCTCTGATGAAAGCAAGCTCTATCTCTTTGGTTCCTTAGCCAGCCGAGACCTGTTGTCAGCGCCTCCTCCACTAAAATGGACCAATCAGAGATGATTACTGCTCTTTCTCTTTCCCCTCTGTCTGAATGCAGCCCAGTATCATGCGTCTTTACCCAGTAGTGTGGCATGCAAAGAATATCTCCACACTCCACTGCCTCAATACTGATTAAACCTTCTTTATGATAATCCCCTTTTCATATGGGATTGATTAACCTCTCAGTGATATGTTCCACTGCATTTCCCATCTACTTGTGCCTAAGATGTCAGTCCAAATGATTTTCAGGACCTGTGTTTGATTTGTATTCTTTTACTAATATTGTAGATGTAATGCTGTAATGATTTTTGTTCTTTGCTGAATGAAAATGTCCCCCTCTCATCGTTTCTCTTTTATTTGCTCTCTAAGGTCATGGGTCATGGGCGGCTTTGCTCTGCTGTGTCTCTTGGGCCTGACCTGGTCATTTGGTTTGTTCTTCATCAGCGAGTCATCCGTCGTGTTAGCGTACCTCTTCACTATCTTCAACACTTTCCAGGGCATGTTTATCTTCACCTTCCACTGCCTGCTTCAGAAGAAAGTAAGTGCTTCCTGAAATATATTGTTCTACCAGAGCTGCGGCAGCAGTTGATTTTAACGAGAAGTGCATGTTAAAAGTTCGCTTGGAAAAAAAGGAAACGTTCCTTTGAACTGCAGGTTCGGAGAGAGTACAGCAAATGCCTCCGACACACGTACTGCTGTAGCGGGATCACGACAGAGAACTCGCACAGCTCCACAAAGACCTCAACAACACGGACAAGCGCTCGCTATTCCTCTGGTACTCAGGTACAAACACTACTGACCCAATTTCCATTGTTTTCATTTCAACGGCTTTTACTGCGACGTTCAGTTATGAGACACATTTCATATTGGAATGAAATGAAACTCTCTGAGTGCTTCCATCTGCTCTAGTACTGCAGCATGGATCTTTTATGTATGTTTCTTTCTTTTTCTTTTTTTTTTTTTTTCTTGTTTTGCAGACAAATTTTAGAGATTTTATATCAACATCTTTATGATGGATTGTATTATACAGTGAATCATAGCAATAGCCCAATGTTTAGATAGTGTTCTGGTATACTATAATATTTACTTTCTAAGTTGTATTATGATGTGTCATTTATGTTGAAAATATCTCAATTTTTGTGGGATAAACAGCAATCCTTCTCAGCTAAAAAAGTAGGTTAATTAAGTAGGTTAAGATGTCCCACCTAAGAAAGGTGTGCATTTACTTAAAATTATAACATGGACAGAGATGAGTTTAGCTTATACATGATGATGATGTATCATCCAGTATATTATTAAATCACATAAATGGAAAACACAAAATTGAAAATCATGGGCGATCTTGTCCCACTACTAGTGTAATTATTTATTTTCTTAAAAGTGTTGTGAATGTACAACATTAAGTCAAATATTCTATGTATTTTGACAATTTAGTCGAATAATGACAGACAAATCATACAACAGCATCAGAGTATAGAGTATACAGTTGCTATATTGGAAAAAATACTGTCCTTAAATTCCCCATAAAAAAATAAAAAAATAAAAAACTTTAATATCAAACATAAAATAAATTCACTATCTAATGACAGTGAGTAAGCAGATTTATGTTCAATACTTCCATGAATGTGTGATTTAGTGGCAAAAAATGACATTGGCACCAGTTGCTTGAAAGTAATTGAAATGGCTCAGAAAAGTGAAGTTAGTTCTGAGAAAACCTATAATTTGTTTGTAGATGCCACTTACCTTGATATTTTGTTATAAATGTATGAATGTCATTGGATCAGATAAGTACAACTGAAGTGTCCAAAAGCATCCAAATACTTTTTGGAGTCACTGTACATATCAGAAAAAGATGTAACATGCAATTTTTCCCTCCCAAAGATAGTGATTAGTGTTTCATGGCTGTTTGTTCATCTAACAGAGTCGAATCAGAAGAATGTGGAATGACACAGTAAGAAAACAGTCTGAGTCCTCTTTCATCTCAGGAGACATCAACAGCACATCAACCCTCAACCAAGGTCAGTCATACACCCAAACTCATTTAATTTTCATGGAAACTTTTCTCTTAATAGACTGAGACAAATGAATCAGTCATCCGTGTTTAATTAAATTTCTTTGACCATATTTAATAATATTTTAGTATTTAATTTACATCCCATTTAATCAAATTTCTTAACATCTAATAATTTTGGAAGCTCTGCACTCATGAACTCATCATTTTGAATGAAATATCAAATGCTGTTAGTGAATTTTTATTTTAAACATTGAACTCTTTACCATTTTAAATTAAACCAGACTTGCTTCAGAAATATGATTGATATTTATGTATAACTAGATTTTTATTTAATTGATAAACTTGAGAAGAGCATGATTACTAGAACACATGCACCAGTATCTATTTTAAACCACTCATATGTGATTTTAGTGAAAGTCAACATGAAACAGTGTTTGCAACCCTTTTACTAATGTGATGTGACATATTTGTCCGATAGCGAATTAATTAGATGGTGAAAAGTGGTCTCTGTATGACAGAAGGTTGGAAGGGAGGGAGTGAAAAATAAGAGGGATTGGTATCATCAGCCAAAAAGGAAAGTCGTTTCAGAGGCAAAGCAAGTTATTACATTTTGATGAAAGCTTATGATGCCAAACATTTTTTTTTTTTCTTTTTTTTTTTAACATGGACCAATGAATCGTTTACGAAAACATCATGAACTGATGTATTGAGAATGTAAATGGGGTCAGCTTTGATTTCATGTTGACTTTAATAGAAAATGAAACGACTAATGTTAATTTAAAGACACAGGAAGTCAGACAAGCCCCTTTTGGGCTTGTTTTACACAGCTACAGTAGTGAGTCAGTAGAAAATGTGCCCTCGGTCAGCTATTTCAAGGATTTAGGAAAAAAAACTGTCATTTATTATTTAGCCAGGGCTGAAATGCATGTGATGAGAAGATGATGTTCAACTCTAGCTGACCTGCGGTAAGGCTGTATTATTCAGAGCCGTTTGCTTTGGCTTGCTCTAAAACACTCAGCATGCTTTTAATGCACGCGTTCAAGCACAAAACACAAAGGTGAAAAAAACAAAACAAACTGCTATTTGTCTTTCTGTGCTTCAGTGTCTCTGTTCAGAAACAAAACAACAATGACAGTTTTTATTTGCAATATTAATATCACAATATATATATATATATATAGACAAGTTATAATAGTAATAATTTTTAGCATAGACTATTTTAGCAGAGATCTTAAATTAGTAAGAAGTTGTGCCCAGTATGGTAGTTAAATTTCAAATACTTTTTTTTTTGTTTTTTTTTGCTATTGACAAATATTCATCCATCTATTTTTCCATTAACTGATTTTTCTAGGATGATGAAGCCTATCATTGACAAATATTGTTAACATTTAAAATTGGAGATGTGCATTTCTTAATATTAATTTGATTTGATTTTAGCAAGTAGTTACAATGAAATTACATAAATATGCAGCTAGGCTATAAAACATCCATTTATTTCATCACTACCATTTTTCTTTAGAACAAATTAAATAGACATCTTAGAGGTCATAATCTTATTTGTCCTCTTCTTTTTTGTTGCTTCAGGAATGACGGGCAATTATCTTCTTACTAACCCTCTTCTGAGACCACAAGGCACTAATAACCCCTACAACACCTTACTGGCTGAAACTATCGTATGTAACACACCAACGGTGCCAGTCTTTCACTCTCCAGGTGTGACTACTAATCCACTACACTCCTTTTTGCCCTTCTGATCATGTGGTACTATGTATCACTATGAGTATTATCAGAGTACTAGGTAGTATCAGACCCTCTGTGCTGAGAAATCATTCCAATATACTAGATACAATAGGCTTTATAAATGTGACCCTGGACCACAAAACCAGTCATAAGGGGCAGTTTTTTAAAATTGAGATTTATACATCATCTGAAAGCTGAATAAATAATTAAGCTTTCCATTGATGTTAGGATATGACAATATTTGGCTACAGATACGGCTATTTGAAAATTTGGAATCTGAGGGTGCAAACAAATCTAAATATTGAGAAAATCGCCTTTAAAGTTGTCCAAATGAAGTCCTTAGCAATGAATATCCACTTACGAAAATAAATTATTGATATACTTACGGTAGGAAATTTACAAAATACTGTATCTTCATGGAACATGATCTTTACTTAATAGCCTAATGGTTTTGGGCATAAAAGAAAAATCGATAATTTTGACCCATACAATGTATTGTTGGCTATTGCTACAAATATACCCGTGCAACTTATGACTGATTTTGTGGTCCAGGGTCACATATAAAAACAGCAAATGCACCTTTTTGCAGATAGTTCCCATTCAGTTGGTCACGTTTGATGTACGTTGGACAGACCGACGAATAGGAATAGGAGTCTCTCTGACGCATGTCTCCGTTCCCTCCTTCAGGGAATGAGTGTTACCTTTGAAACCGAGATGTTCCTCTTCTACAGAAATTGACCAGTTGCTCAGAGATTAAAATGGTAGTTCTCAGTGTGTGGTTTTACAGCACAGAGTAAAGCAATTTTTCCTCACTATGAGACCAATGTGATGCACACAAGATTATTTTATTTTATTTATTGAATATTGATATTTAAGCAAGCAAATGTACAGCAATTCAACTTTGATTCTTTTTTCTTTTTTTTTCTTTTTTTTTTTTTTGAGTGACATGACACTGTTAACTGTTTGTGTCTTGTTTTCTCTTTCCCCTTCCTGCACACACTCAGTGACCTACAGAGAGACAAGTATGCAATCAGTTTTAAATTTGCTCATCAAATGTAATTCTTTTACCATGATTTTATCAGAACAACTCTTGCACACTCAGTGGCCATTAACAGATCATCCGCATATTGTCAGCACATGGTTCAGAAATCATTAGAATGAGGAAATGTTGCTCTCAATAAAACAATACTTTCATCACCTCTGCATTTACAACTTTGGGATGCTGGCACGATGCATGCACATTGCACACACAATTAAGAAGTCTAAATGTACACACATCATTCTGAATGGAGATTTTACTGAAAGCAGTCGCCTTCTCTCTTTGTTAAATACGGTCTCGCTGGACATTAGGTTGGATTTATTCAAATACTTTTTTTTTTTTTTTTTTTTTTTTTTAGTTCAGAGGCTACAAATGTTGAGGCCAGTCTGTATACTGTGCAGTTACAGCTGTGACTTTATCTGCATGTTACAAAAGCTTCTATTGCAACTTATATGGTCAGAATTTCGAAACTTTTGGCTAATTTTCTGTTTTCTTACTTTTAAGAACTATGGACAAAACCTGACAACTAGAAAGTGTCCAAATACTTGTCTTTTAATCTATAGTTTTATCATTTGACACAATTCCCATTTTCAATGTTTTGTTTAAAAATGTTTTGTTTTAAAAATACAAATTCCGTTTGGTTTAATGTTTTATTATAAAATGCAAATTTTATTTATTTATTTATTTAACCACCCACCCACCCAGATAGTGTCCTTTTTGGTGCCAATGTATATTCTCTGTTACCCTCCTCCTACAGTTTAACACATCTCTCTGTCTGTTTACGAGTTTGATGAGGAATTCTGTCAGGAAAAAAATACCCTCATGTTTCTTCAGCCCTTCTGTCTCAATATCCAGCAGAAATCTCTTTTAAACTCCCTTTCCTCAAATTACTGTCCCTTTTCTGTTCCCATCTGCCATCTCCTTCCTTTGCCTTGTCAATTCTGTAGAGAGTTTCTGAGAATGACTGTGTCCGAACCGCCCACCGGTGGGCTCTCATAAGATGCAGTTAAAGATTATCGTAGCTTAATGCAGACGGCCACCCATTCACCAGCGCGCAAATGAGCTCAAATTACCACATAAACCCCAGTCCAGTAAACAAACCCAACTGTGACATTTAACGGAGGGAAAAGGCCTTAATTGTGATGTTAATTTAATTTGCTAAACCCTTTGCTTGCGCCAACGTTGTAATTTTGTTTTTGTTTTATCCTTTTTTTCTGTTAGTGATAACTCATCATGTTTTACAATAAATCATTTTCCTTTTTGTTTTGTGTTCTTTTCGTTCATCAGCAGCGCTCAGGTCTGCTGGCCTGAACAGACAGACTTGATGTGAGTTGTTCAGAGTGAGTTTTCTCTCTCCTGTCTGTTGGATGCTTTCGCTTTCATTCACTCTATGTAGTGTGGAAATTGGCTGTTTGTGTTGTTTATTTATTTAATTATTTATTTATTTTAATTTGGCTTTTTTCCGTTACTTTCAAACCCTTCACCCCACCGCCTTAACCGCTTCAAATACAAGCTGATGTTGATGAATTCTGTGACTGTCACCGCTCTTTCATCTGTGAATACACATATGTGCTGCTCTCTCATTTGTGTCTGTGATGCTTGAAGCCTACCGACTGATTTTAATGTTGTTTAGGATGTAGTTGAAACCAATGTTCTGAAATTGGTCATTGTGAATTGTTCAGAATTGTTTGATTGAGGGAAAATTCAGAACCACAAATTGGGAGGAATTCACAAAGAATGAAGTTGTGCTTGTACCTGCCAATTCAGTACAGAAATTATGCAAATCTGGTACAGAGGGTCAGGCACACCTAGATGAAGTCGATTAGTGTGATCTGACATACTTTGCTGGGGCTGTAGAACTGCGCTCCACAACTTTTATCCTACCACTTAAAAATCTAGAAATACAACTAAACGCATTTAGCACCTAGTTAATTTGGATTCTGAGTCATTTGCACTGAAAGTATTTTATTATACTTAGCCCATTACAAGTATTTTACTACACTTATTTAGATTTTTTTTTTTTTTTTTTTCCAGTACAAATATCAAAACATTGAGAAGCAAAATTACATCAAATTTTAAGTCTTGTGTTCTAAAAAGGTGTAAAAAATTAAGTGAGTTTATGATTAAAACAAGAAAAACAATCTGGCAACATGGTCAGAAAACAAGATTCTTTTTCTTACCACATTGGCAGATACTTGAAAACTCATTGTGGCCACAAATTAAGAATTTGTTCTCTCGTTTTGGTAAATTGTGGACACGAATTGAGAATTCATTACCACAATTTATTAATTCGTTACCTCGTTTTAGTAAATCGTGGCCATGTTTAATTAATTTATTCCCTCATTTTGATTTAAATAATACTAGGGAAAAATTTATTACAACATGGCCTCTATTTAGTAAATCGAGGGAACTATTTTTACATGTATTATTACATTATGAACACTATTTAATTAAAACAAGGGAATGAATCGATAAAATGTGATGATGTATTAGAAAGTGGTGGGAATGAATTATATTCTATTCATGGCCACGATATACATATTTTTTCTGCATGTCATGTGCAGGGCTCCGTAATTTTTTTTATATTTTTTTTTTTCTGAAAACAAGACTTAATGTCTTAAGTGATTTTGCTTTTTAAGTAATTGTTTCTTGATTTAAGAATGTTTAGATATTTGTACTGGAAAACAAGAAAAGAAAACTGAATACTTCAGAAAATCACTTTCTGCGGGGAACCATTTAGTGAATTCGCCCCTTAAAGTTCTGCATGCACAGACCAAAGATTTTTAAATTTTCCCAGATTTTAGCATTTCTGCATTTGACTCAAATGCAGGTCCTAAACAGCATTAAACATTTAAATTGTTTTTGTTTCTGATTTTGCGAGAGCTAATGTTTTTTTTTTTCCTCTTGTGTTGTTGCAGGACACTCGGTGACCAGCGGCAGAGATACGAACACGTTCGGTACTCTACCACTCAACGGAAACTTTAATAACAGCTACTCACTTCATAACTACAGCGATGGTGTGCAGGTGGTGGATTGCGGGCTCAGTCTCAATGACACGGCCTTCGAGAAGATGATCATCTCGGAGCTTGTGCACAACAACCTCAGGGCCGCCGAGTCCCAGATCAGCACCAAAAAGGGGGCGGGGATCAGCAGAGGGGAGGAGCCTGTGGTCGCGGAGACATCGTCCCTGGTGCAGGTGGGCGGGGACAGCGAGATGGACGGTCTGGGGCTGCACCACACACATCCCCGCACACTCGATGCCCCCCTCATTCCCCAGCGAACTCACTCGCTCTTGTACCACACGCAGGAGAGAGCGAGGGCCGACATGGAAGCTTCGCAACCCCACAGCTACATCAGCCAGCTCCCGCCTCCGGCCGAGACCGCCTTGCCCTCCCCCAACAGAGACTCGGTGTACACCAGCATGCCAAACCTTAGAGACTCGCCGTTCTCGGAGAGCAGCCTAGACATTGGCCAGGACCTCTCGCCATCCAAACATAGTCCGAATGAAGACGTTTACTATAAAAGCATGCCCAACCTGGGGTCAGGCCAACAGCTGCACGCGTATTATCAGATGAGCAGAGACAGTAGCGAGGGCCTCATCATCCCCGTCTCTAAAGACGCTTGTGTCCCCGAGGGGGACATACGAGAGGGACAAATGCAGCTGGTCACAAGCCTTTAAAACGAACTGTAAGCACCGCCCACCATGTACACAGCCCCGCCCATCCACCGATGGCAGAGTGGTCTTCCTTTTTTTAGCCTCCCACATAACTGCACACATAATGGAGAAGTACCGCTACTGTCCAACGAGTTACAGACAGGCCCAGACGGAATCTGCAGAGTTTTTAGCACATTTTCTGTGCTGATTTTAGACAGAAATTTGCAGTGGAATAGACACGCAAAGCTTATGCCTTGTTTTACAGTAAAAATATCTAAATATAGCAAAAGAATTTTGTTTTTGAAAGAATTTTTCTTGAATATTTTTTTTTTATTTTTATTTTTTTTTTATTTTTCAATAATTAGGAAGGTTTTTCCTTAAAAGAAGAAATAAACAAATAAATAATCATCTACCAAAGGGGTGAGAAACAATCTTAATTTAAGACATATTGTTTCAAAGCAAGATAAATAAATGTGTTTTTACTGGAAAACAAGACAAAAAAAGAACATTAATAGGGAAAATAATTCTTGCAATTATTAATTGTTACCCTGTTATTGGTAGCTGAATGTAATCAAATTAGCCACAATTATTTAATAAACAAACATACAAGGGTCACATATGATGTGTACAGTAGAACTTTGTGAATGATGGTTTTATGCAGAAATCTGCAGTGTTCTTGGATTGCAGATTCCATGTGGGCCTGGTAATAGGAATACAGTTTCACATAAAAAATAAAATGAAGCCAAAAAAAAAATAAAGTCTTTCTCGTTCCAGTGCATACGTTTCTCAATGGATGTACATATATGTTCACATATTTCTCTTTTGAATGCAGTTTTGATTTTTCTTTATTATTATATACAACAATGAAATTTCCAGGACCTTAAGACATGCAGAAATTGTTCTGAACGAAATAAAGGAGTTCTGTAACACCCTTTACAATCATCAACAAAATCCCATACGATATGACCACTAGCAAACCAACCCCAGGCCTTATATTTTCTCAATCATACATGGAACTGTCAAGGGTAATGATATAACAAAGAACAATATATTTTGTTGTATTGATTGTGTAAAATAAATTGCTATAAAATAAATAACATCCCTAAATATAAAGCAAATGAGATTTTGAAAAGGAGATGACTATGTAAAAAGTTCAGAAGCTTGTTTATGATGATGCAATTGGTGGATAACCTCATGTACGCTGCAAAAGACATTGAAATTCCTCTGTCCTGTTCATTAAAATGGGTTTGCCACTTTAGATCAGTTAGATTCTAATGTTCTCATGCCTTGCGCAAATTTATTTTGTGCAAATCTGTGCAAAGCATGAAAAAATGTAGTGACTGAAAGTCGCAGCTGAGCTTGGAGTAAAACCTTCTTCTTTAAGGACTATTACTGCAGCTGAGGTTGGATATTTATTTATTAAATTATTCTTTAAAAATAATACTTTTGTGAATATTTTACAGCACTGGTCGACGTAGTTCATCTTCATAAGCATAATTAAGGAACCCATCTCTGATAAACATGTTAAGGAGCCCATCTCTACAAAGGATGTAAAGTTCTACACTTGTTTAACAATAAATAAATGTGAATTTTTGTCTAACTGAATGTTTAATGCCTTTTTTTTTAAATGTACACACCAGTGATTAAAAATATGTATTGTGTATATGAGTGTGTATTTACTTGTTTGTGTAAAGATATGGACACAGAAAGATTGCCAATCCATTTTAAAACTGAGACAGTATTTCATTGCTGTTTTATCTCAGTGGTTTGGCATGTTTATGCTATTTAAGCTGGTGATGCACATCAAAGTGAAAAGCACTGTAAGCGGATACATAAACTGCAATATGATTCTCATAAACAGCCTGAGAACAGTTTGCTGCATTATAGCTAGAGGGCAGTGCACGAGGGAATGGCAGGTTCATTTACTGGATGAAAACTGCAGTTTATGAAGTTTTGACTCTGTCTCTCTGAAGTCCTGTTTCAAACTACTACTCTACAGAAAGATTCTTTCAGACAGCTCCATGTACTGCACCTGCTGACGTAACCTCTAAATTTTCCCTGTGCCTCTTTGAAATTATCTGAAATCCTCACAACTTATGTCAGGAGACATAAGAGTCAAACTAATCTGCATTGCATTATGGGAAACAATATTGCACACAGTGGGCCTCATTTATAAAATGTTGCATAGAAACGGTCCTACATTTGCTCTTATACATGTGATTCAAAGAATAAACGAATGCACAGAAAACGCACGTATACCTCTCTTTCAGATGTGAAATCTATAAATCGCAAATGATCTTGAACTTGCGCACAGCTGAATGGTTTCAGGTATCTGTCTTGTAAATGAGGCCTAAATAATGTAATTTACATTTTAAAATCATCATCCAAATAATTTAATTTAGAATGGAGAGCTGTAAGAATAGCTTCACTGACAAGGAAAAGTACGTACATCTGCTCAGGCCCTGACGTGGTGCTAAGCACTTTTCCACATCAAAGAGTGTTTTTTTTTTTTTTTTTTATAAATATGAGCGTTGGTGTGGATTTATGCATTGTAACCATGGTTCTCCGAGAAGTTGGCACTATGGTTCACGTGAGCTGGTGTATGAAGCATGTGTGTTACACACCAATCTTGATTGGCTACCACCACCAGATGATGTCTGGCAGAATATACAATTATCCCTAAAGAGAATGTCATCAACTTTGTATTGTCTAAAGCAGTGGTTCCCAAACCTGTCTTGGGGGACCTCCAGCCCTGCACATTTTTTATGTCTCCCTCATCTATCACACCTGATTCAACTCATGTGCTCATTTGTAGAGACATCAAGACCTGAAATGGGTGTGTCAGAAATAGGGAGACATACAAAATGTGCAGGGCTGGGGGTCCTCCAGGACAGGTTTTGGAACCACTGGTCTAAAGGAAGACGTACAGGCATGCTGGAAGTATGGCAACACAACGCAGTGTCTAGATCCCCTTCTCAGGGAACCATGGTTACAGTCGTAACTCAGACATTACCTTTTGAAGAGGAACTTAACATTAAATCATGGAGTTGACATTATAAGAACAAAATACCCACTAAGCAATACTGACAAATGCCTCCTCGCCTGGTCTCTCAGCCAGCTAAGTTGTGGCCCCAGGTTGCCATACCACGCACCTAGTGACCAGGAACTAACAGCCTGTGGCAACGAGGCAGCTCAATACTCCCTATTATTCTCTATATCTTCAGGGGATAGAACTGTTAATAGATCGCAGACTCACTGCATCTATCACCAATAAAAAGGGGTAGGTTTAAGGACTGCCGCTTAAACCCTCAGCTATAGTTCCAAGTGCACTACTCCCATGGAGCAAATTATTTTATCATCCCATCCTAAAGACAAAGAGAGGCCTCAGGAGAACCCCGTCCTCTCAACTGCTTGCTCTACTTCAGACCTACAGTCATCTGACTATTATTCCACTATGAACTGGAATTGCCAGAGTGGCCAGCGCTCTCGTACCATTCTCTACCAATTAGCTCTTGTCGGCTGGTGGTTGCCCATTCCTAGATTTCCAGCGAATGAGAGAGAATGGGTCACTAGCTACTTACTTTTAAAGCAAGTCAAGTCACCTTTATTTATATAGAGCTTTTAACAATGCAGATTGTGTCAAAGCAGCTTTACAGTGATAACTGGTATATAATTTTGACTGCACAGCAGCTCTTAAAGAAAAAGGTGACATTGTCCATCTTAGGTAAATTCAGTATTGATTCATTCCATTGTAAGAATCAATGGTTATTAATTTAGTTAATTTATCTATATCAGCACTGGAGTAAACAGTGATGTCATCATCCAGCTCAGTTCAGTTTGCATACAATGGTGTCAATGCAGGCAGATCAAAACACTGTTGAATATCAAATGTCAAGTGTCCCCAATTAAGCAAGCCAAAGGCGACAGCGGCAAGGAACCCAAACTCCAAAAGGTGACATTGGGTGGCAAACAGATGTTAAAATGGAGATAAAAAACCTTGGGAGAAACCAGGCTCAGTCAGGGGGCCAGTTGTCCTCTGGCCAGCAGCGAACAGTGCTTTATTATGATTCAGGCAACTATCATAAGTCCGATTGGGATCGCAACAGTCAAAGTATTTATTCCAGTTCCATCCAGTTGAGGATCGTATTCATCACACTGGTATGGACGGTTTGTTGAGGAACTGTGCCACTGGCTGTCGTGTTGATGAGGCCTTCACAGTAGATGATCTAGTTGACTCAATCTCTGCTGACACTTCAGGGCTGCGTTGTGGTCGTGACAAGGCACAGGTCCTCAATCTACGGTACAAGACTACGGTAAACCTCAGGATAAACAGAGAGACTAATATTAGCGTAGATACCATTCTTCTTCTGATGTAACGAGTATATCTGGTGTTATCGGAAGTGTTCCCGGTTCTGGCTGACCTAATTTATGCAGCTTAACAGTCCTTTAACGTATTTGAAAAAATAAATTGATAATGTGTTATGTGTATGCCAGGTTAAAGAGATGTGTTTTTAGTCTAGATTTAAAATCTATAGGATGTTTAACAGGAAGCCAATGCAGTGTTGACAGAACCGGGCTAATATGGTCATACTTCTAGTAAGAACTTTAGCTGCTGCATTTTGTATGAGCTGTAGTTTATTTATCAAGCGAGCAGGGCAACCACCCAGGAGAGCGTTACAGTAATCTAGCCTTGAGGTCATGAACGCATGAACTAACTGTTCTGCATTTGTCATTGAGAGCATATGTCGTAGTTTAGATATATTTTTAAGATTGAAGAATGCAGTTTTACAGATACTAGAAACATGGCTTTTGATTGGTATTTGATTGGATCAAAGAGCACACCCAGGTTCCTAACTGACGTCGAAGACTTAACAGAGCAGCCATCAAGTGTTAAACAGTATTCTAGGTTATTACGTGAAGAAGTTTTGGTCCAAAAATTAGAATCTCTGTTTTTTCTGAATTCAGTAGTAGGAAATTACTGGTCATCCAATTTTTTATATCAGCTATGCATTCCGTTAATTTTGTGAGTTGGTAAGTTTCGTCAGGGCAAAACTCAGTTTGCGCTTGTTTAACTCAGTTTGCGCTTGTTATTAGATTTTATAAGGTGCGTAAAGTTGATTTGTAGATAGCGCGTTTCACACACGCCAGTGATTTTTACTTTCACTTACTCTGGCAGCGCAAAATCAAACATAGCCTGAATGTCTGAAGATAAAACTCGCTCTTCAGACCTTTTACAACAAGTGTCAATTGCTTAATTGTAACATCAGGAGATAACATGAAGATATTATTAAAGTGAAATGGTCTCTTTCCTGCTCGTGTCCCACATCCTTCTCAAAGTGCATAGCAGTAGGCTATATGACGCATCTTTGTGTGGAAATAAAAAATGAATATTGTTTAAACAATATTTAACTTTCTTATTATTTAGGTTACCATTATGTACTGATATTTATTTCATAGTTTTACAGGTTGCAGTGTGTCATTTCACTGATGGAATAGCTAAAATAAACATGCACGTCTGTTACAAAATGGACGTCTGGGCATTTGTTTATTTTTTTTTATATATTTCAAAATTTATTTCACTGAGGTATACAGTATATACACACACAAACATACACACACACACACACGATCCAAATATTTATATGTATGACTACCATCTTATTTAATGTCTTTAAAATAGGCTACATGGTTATAATTTTCTCTCTAATATTGTCAATCTTGAATGTAAAAAAGTTAATTACTGCTGTGCTGTTTGGAAACATCAGAAGTTGAAGCTTTATTTCTTGTTAATTTAGCCACTGTATTAAATAAATACCTAGGGTTGTGTTTATTTTCTTTTAAAAGATTTGAAAAATAAGCAGATCTAGCAGTTTCTAAAGCCTTTCTGTACTCAATCATTCTCTCTCTCCACGAAATGCGAAAAACTTTTATTGCTTCTGTTAGGCTACATGAGAAAAATATTTTTGGCTGCCTGATCTAGGAGATTTAATGCGGGTGCGGGTCGGGTCGCGGTTTTTATATGAAATGGGTCGGGTCGGGTGCGGGCTAAAATGAGTGTTTCTGTCAGATATTGGGTCAGATGTGCCGCCAATAACTGCGGGTGCAGGTTTATCAAACATGACCCATGCAGGACTCTGGCTAGCGACACACTCTCTGTTGTTCGCTGGAATGGGCAACCACCAGCTGAGCTACTTGCTAGAGAATGGTATGAGAGTGCCAGTATGCTCCTCTCTCTCAGTGGCCCCTTCGGTTCATACTGGATGTAATAGTCAGATGACTGTAAGTCAACTATTTCCTTGCTTTCCCACGCATTGGGATTGGCATTTACAGACATTCTAAACTCTATTGGAGTTAGACAACACGTGTCAGGACCCACTCATTGTCGTAATCATACTTTAGATCTAATATTGTCACATGGAATCGATATTGATGCTGTTGAAATTCTGCAGCAGAGTGACGACATCTCAGATCATGATCTAGTCTCGTGTATACTACATTTAGTCAAGGCTGCTAAACTGCCTCCCTGCCACAAATATGGTAGAACCATCACTTCTACCACTAAAGATTGCTTTATAAATAATTTTCCTGATCAGTTTCATTGCCTTAGCATACCAGACAACTTAGAAGACCTCAATGTTGCAACAGAAACATTTGTCTTTTCCAGTACATTAGACTCAGTTGCTCCTTTGCGCATAAAAAAGATTAAGGAAATTAGTTCAACGCCGTGGTACAACAAGCACACTCTGGCCCTTAAGAGAGTAGCCAGAAAAATGGAGCGCAGCTGGAAGAAAACAAAACCAACATTAGGAATTATATGTTGCTGCATCTAATTAAATGTTGCATTAAACAACACAAGTAAAATAATAGAACAAAGAATGTTTTAGCAGGCTTATTTAACTGTAAGCTTAAAGCTAGTAAATATTTTACACAAATGTGAACACAAATAAGCACGGGACAATTTGAAAGCACCTGTCAAATGTAAAGGAGTGTAACGCAGATTCGGAAAAGCTCATTCTCCTTATTGTACTGCCCATCCATATATGGGAAGAGCCTGATGCAGCCTCCAATCTAGGAGGAGGCTCAGATAGCTGCCCCATCCCCATGAGTGAAGGGGCAGCCCATTACTCCAATATTAATGTAATTCAACAAGAAGCATTTTAGTGCTTCTCAGCCCCATGCCACTGAAGGTGACGGCAGAGGAAGTGGGACACTAAAGCCGTATTTCCCAAACTTCCTGTATCCTTCCTTTAGCTAACACCTTTGCACTCCTAGTGCTGGATGGGGAAGGGTGCTTTCAATTAAAAGCAGCTAAAACTGGTAGCTAAATGTCACTAGATGACATCATAATGGCAAATTCATTGATCTATATAAATATGAATATAGATCAGTGGGCAACATAAGAATCTAGATAAGGTTTGTCCAAGAAGTTGCTACAACTTCTTGGACAAACTTCTTGGAAAGAGTGGGACACAATAGTGTGAATGCCCAATTTTTTCAACTAGGTCTGCTATTCATGTGCCACCAAGAAGGCACATCAATATCAACCCCAATGCTCTTAGTACTGGATAGGCAAAAAATTATAAAGTGACATGTGACTAACACATTCACTGCATTAACCCTCTTGCATACAACCGTAGGTTTTGGCACAATGGCTTAGTGGGTAGCACTGTTGCCTAACAGCAAGGAGATTCCTCGTGCAGGAAAACTGAGAATTTGAAAATGCTGAAGATGTGCAATGATTCTAGCCGGTTTTCATACCGGGATCATACGAATACAACATTGTTTGTCTCCTAAGTCAGTGCATGTGCATGAATCCATTTTGTTGTCATGTGGCAAGAAAACCGTCAGAAACTTTTTACACTTGAGGCCACATCTTCATTCATTAAGAACGTGATAATGATTGGAGCTTTTCTTAGATCTTGTATTTTATTCTGGTTATGAAAGATCATCATAGAATCAACAGGGACACAACAAAGCATTATTAATTAATCAGGTTTGGAGCACAACCTTGGATGCAGGTGTGCTTTATGGGTGAATATTGATTATGAATTGCCTTGCTGATGGCAAGAGAGTACCAAGCGACTAAACGAATGGGTGATCAGGGCAAATGATTTCTCTGTGGTTTGTTTGGCCTTATTGAGATTCAGGATGAGTGTTACATGTAGGGTTATAATACAGGGCATCAGGGATTGCTCAATTTATATGACCACATTTATGAATGATCTTTTTTTTTTTCACAATAATATGAAGAAATTTAAAGATTGCAAAGTACTTCAGGGTGAATCGAACATTCACAGGAGTAACAAAGCTCAGATTTTTTCCTTTCAAATATTTATTCAGCAAATAAATGATTTTTTAGTCTGCACATTGATCGCAGTGTCGAGATAAAAGACAACTCTAAATTAGAACATCATCAAAGCGAAATCTTCACGCTATCTGGGTAGAAGAAGTCACCTTGTGTTTTCTTCCCCTTGAATATCGTCATCCTTTACCTGTCAAGAAAAGCAATTTAGCTGTGTGATGCTTCCAATAGAAAAGAAAATCACAAATAAGACCCCCCCCCCCCCCCCCCCCCCCCACCACCTCCCTCCCCCATAACACTGAGATTAAATGGAGAGCAAATAGACACTTTTGGAAATGTTTTACCTCCCTCATATTCTCACTTCTTTTTATTATTATTATTTTTTTTTTTACTTGTGTCATGTCGCACATTTTACATCAGTGATGCAGAATTGCAGAGGGCAAAATGTTCAGTGAATAATGATTTTAATTTCATACATGAAGTTGTGTTTTTTTGGCAAATCTTTTTTATGCTCTTGGGAAATTTACCTCTTGAATTTCAGAACAATGTCTGATATGAACTCAAACATTTCACATCAAGATCTTTCAATTCTTCCAAAATTATCTTTGCTATATTATCCACATGCCATGTACTATTCTCTTACTTTATTATAACAACGGACTCATTTTTGTCTACACTCCACAAAGCAGTGTAATTTTACTGTGGGTATACAGTTTTCAGTGGCAGCTGGCACAATAAATTGTAAAGGTCTGGGGATCCCCTCCCAAGTATTTTAATATAATTTCCCTCACCTAGCCTATCACTTGAAGCAAAAATCCAATGGAGGATTTTTTTTTTTCTTTCTTACCAATGGAGGCAAAAGTTTCAGGCTATGGATTTGCATCCTCCTCCCCTTCTCTATCCCGTCAGCCTTAGCACAGTTTTTCAAACAATTGTACTTACATCGCCAGATTTGGCACATTCGGGGAATAGCAGCAGTGGTTCCAACTTCAGTAAAACTTTATGATGTTAGTGGTGAAATTACAAACAAGAAATGCACATTCTGAGACATGAAATGAAATATATAACTAGGAATTTTGTTAACATTAAATCCTCCTCCCATTTTCACCTCAACATTTTGGACAGGCTGTTTCCCTTGCCTCCCCTGATGAGCCGCAACTGATATTTTTTGGTATCACACAAGGTTGGAATATGTGCGCTCAGTTCTGAACCCTGTGGGGTCTTGATGACTGCAGTCTGATCCTGAAGACTCTGAAATTAGCCTCTCAATAAATGTCACGTTGTGTGCTTCAGTCATGTCTGGATCTCAATATGATGTCACAACACAGCTGTAAATGATCATCTAAAATTGACTGGACTCATTTGCTGAGATTTGTTCATGATTATTATGAGTTTGATGTCATGGCTGCCCTTTAGGTGATGCTTCATAAGAATTACTGCTAATTAATGTAAGGAATGACATTCTGAGCTCCCAAAAATAGTATCTTATGCATTGTTACATATTTTATACAATTCAGTCATATATTGGCTACAGCAGGTTTTATTTCAGTAATGACATCTGCTAAATGTGTCATAAAATATATAGTAGTATATTAGTAATATTTCAGTATGTTCTAAGTCATTTATTATTATTATGTGCTGTTTTAGAATAAAATGTCTAAATTTTTTTAGCATTTTGAATAAAATTCTGAAATGGGGTGGAATTGGTGAATAGGTAAATAGATAGATAGATAGATAGATAGATAGATAGATAGATAGGCATACATAGAGTGTTGGGGAAAGTTACTTTTAAAAGTAATGCATTACAATATTGTGTTACTCCCTAAAAAGTAACTATAATTGCATTACTTTTTATGGAAAGTAATGTGTTACGTTACTTTTGTGTTACTTTTTCCATCTGGGCTGGGCTAGCATTACATTTACATTGTATTCCATTACATTTTTGGCACATATAAAGGCCTGTTTACACCAAAAGTGAGATGAATAAGCCTCAGGCTAAAAGAAAAACGCAAATTCACACCTGTATTATAGTGGGCGCAGCTTAAACAAACATTTTAGCTGCTGCTATTCTGGACTGCAGAAAAATAGGACATCATAAGAGAAGAAAGTGATGGGAGATAAAACGCAAATGTGAGGTTTATCTAAAGTCATTTTTGCTTATTATAGTATGGTTGAAAGGTTCAAAAGTCAGCAGCAAGGACATTGGTTCCCATTCAGTCAGTCACTGAACGTCGACAGTACGTCGGACAGATCGACGAATAGGAATCTCGCTAGAGAGGCCAGTCTGCTTCGAGCGTAACTAAAACGAGCCAATGCACATTGGCATGCAATCATATGCAGTAGGTGCTCGGCTCGCAGCGTGGGTATATAATGAGTAGCAGGTGCGTTGCATCTTCAACTTTTCGCTTTGGAGCCGAACGGATGTAAGCGGGGCAAGCATGTACTGGTCCGCACGGACAACACTGCGACTGTTGACTGTTGCGACCCCCTCCATACCCTCTTGGGACCTTGCTCTGGTGCTTCGAGCACTCCAGAATGCTCCCTTTGAGCCCTTGCAGTCAGCAGACTTAAAGATTCTGTCTATGAAGACTTTGCTGCTGGTTGCATTGGCCTCCATCATGAGGGTAGGGGACCTGCAGGCATTTTCGGTCAATGAATCGTGCCTGGAGTTCGGGCCAGGACCTCAGACCAGCTCTTTGTCTGTTACAGAGACCAGCAGAAAGGAAAGGCTGTCTCCAAGCAGGGGATGGCCCACTGGAAAGTGGACACCATCACCTTGGCTTACTAAGCTCAAGGTGTGCCCTGCCCGCTCAGGTTGCATCCTCCTGGGCGCTGGTTCGTGGTGCCTCGCTGACAGACATTTGTAGAGCTGCGGGCTGGGCAACACCTAACACGTTTGCTAGATTCTACAGCCTTCGTGTCGAGCCGGTCTCCACCCGTGTTCTCACCTCAGGTCAAAGGCACGGAGAGGCCCCGGCTTAGTGTCGGCTTGCTGCGCTTACATGCGCTTATTACTCCAGGCAGACCCTGTTGAGTCCTCCGATCTCCCTTCGGCAGCCGACATGGCAGAGCGTCTGGTGCCAGGCCTATACTCCATTGTATCCTTGAGAACCGGATTTAGGCTGGGTACCATATGGGTGACCCTACAGGGATCCCATATGTGTAGTTCCACGGTTGCTCCTAAACGAAGCCTGTGTCTTTCCCTCTGGGAGAACCCACCTCTCATCAGGTTGGAGTCACCGCTTTACTTCCATATGTAGTACAGCCCTACGGGGTTAGTCCATATGTTCTTCTCCACATAACTCCTTCGGGGAAGGATGTGGCTTCCGCAGCGTTCCTTTTCAGTGAAAGGGTACACTTTCCCAGTGTTATCCAATAGTCTCACTGAAGGGTTTTTTTGGGGAACAGCAGTGATCGACACTCTGTGTTAGCCCTGTCCCACCGTCCATAGGCAAGGGGGTACAGGAGGCTTGCACAGAGCGCTGGAAGGGGGCAGCCCCTGTGGCGCTTTGGTAGGGATTCCTATTCATTGGTCTGTCCGACGTACGTCGAACGTGACCGACTGAATGGGAACGTCTCGGTTACAAAGGTAACCCTCATTCCTTGAAGGAGGGAACGGAGACGTACGCCCCGTCGCCACAGTCGCTGTACCCCGCTGATGCTGCCGCCTATCCGGTTCGGCTCCTCAGCGAAAACCTTAAGATGCAACGCACCTGCTGCTTATTATATACCCGCGCTGCGAGGCGAGCAGCTGCTGCATATGATTGCATGCCAATGTCCATTGGCTTGTTTTAGTTACACTCGAAGCAGACTGGCCTCTCTAGCGAAATTCCTATTCGTCGGTCTGTCCGACGTACGTCTCCATTCCCTCCATTAGGGAACGAGGGTTACCTTTGTAACCAAGACGTTAATAAAGTGAGATTAAATACATAAAAGATATTTGTGTAATTTAACATTCTTAAACGCCAGCGCGTTTTGCAGGATTTTTTTCACATTGCAGCAAAACAGACTTAAAATACTCTGTCATTTTTTGTCATAGAGACATAAGTAATATATCAATTGAAACTATAGAATGTCTTCTTTTATTTGTGTACACTCAGAGTAAAAACAAAATGTTGTGCTTTTTGCAAAATAAAGAAAAGTAACATGATGCGTGATCTCTCGTCTCCCTCTGAACGAAGTCCAATCTGATAGTTCTCAGAAAATGAAGTGTAACTTAGTGAATACTAATGACACAAAAATGAGACTTATGTCTAAAGAAATATTGAAATGTCAGGTTTTAAATCGTGTAAGTCAAATCGAAAACAAAAATTCTCTGTTTATGTAATCTGTATGAAAAGAGAGACATGTCAGACGTTTGTGAGTCAGCTCATTATCCACTAATTCGGCCACGCCCACGGAGCGAGCGCTATTCAGACGCAAATTCTGAGGCAATACATGTATACATCGTCGCAATCGTGTATTTATTATCTTCAAAAGTGTTTATCTGCATGTTATAACCATGATTATAACAATCTCTGGGAGCCTCTGTTAGTTCCTGGAATGTCACATGGTATGACTGTTCTTCATTAAGAGTCATTTGTGGACTAAAGGTGCACAGAGCACCCTCCGGCTGCAAGTATAAATGGAAAACACAGTATCCAGCACTTATAGTAATGACAATAAATATTGAATAAATATTACTCCTCTGTATAGAAAATTGACATAAACATATGAGAATCCATCAATATTTCTCCAAATGTGCATGCTTTTAAGCTAAAAGCCTATATGAAGTGCCATAGAGGTAACATGAATGTTCAGACACTTTGCATCACAGAAATACATTTTAAAGTATGTTAAAATAGAAAACCATTATTTTAAATTGTAATGATATTTCACAGTATTGCTGTGTTGTTTTTTTTTGTATGTTTGATATACAGCATGATGAGCTTGAGACTTATTTTAAAAACATAATAGTAATGCATCCAATCTTTTGACTGGTACTGTAATTTAAACTAATAGGCCTATACAAATTCTTCACATGATGTAAATAATACGTGCATGCTTGAGATCACAAATCATGTTTTTTTTTGTCAAGAGTGGACATTACATTAACTTTAATACAATAGCTGATGTGATCTTGTTATGTACAGAGGGTACATTCACATAGCCTACCTGACTGAAAGGACTCATTATGCGGGTGTTACGGACAGAGGAGCGGGAGACAACAGGTTCGTATGATGAGTGAGTTTATTTACAAAACAGCATGGGATAAACAATGACCAGGTAAGTAACCGTTATATAATCTCTCGATGCAGGAGCATGGGAGTAGCAGTCCTAGTGTCAAACGAGACCGGACAGTGAACTGAGGTGCGTGCTGTGCTTAAGTGTCTAGTGGTGATGGGGACCCATGAGCGCCCTTCGGGACCATAGCCTTCCTAGTCGACTACATATTCCAGTTGACCACCACGGCGCCGGGAGTCCAAGATCTCATTCACCTGATATGCAGCTCCATCATCCAGGATCAGAGGAAGGGGGGGCTCCTCGCCAGGCTCTGTGTAAACAGAAGGGTGGTGAGGTTTTAGGAGTGATATGTGGAATGTGGGGTGAATTCTGTATTGTGGAGGAAGTTGGAGCTGATAGGTGACAGGGTTGATCTGCTTCACGATGTCAAAGGGGCCAATGAATCTGGGACTGAGCTTCTTGCAGGGCAGGCGCATTCTGATGTCCCGGGTAGACAGCCAAACCTTTTGTCCTGGTTGGTAAACGGGAGTCTTGGAGCGTCTAAGGTCGGCCGTCATCTTGTGCCTGCAGAGAGCTCGTTGCAGTTGATGGTGTGCTCCAGACTGTCTCACTAGTCGACTGCTGGAACGTCCAATGGTTCCCCGGACCAGGTACACACTGGAAGGGAGTGAGTCCAGTGGTGGATTGACATAGGGAGTTCTGGGTGTACTCGGCCCAACCCAGGAACTGGTTCCAGGAGTTCTGGTGGCCATGGCAGAAGGTACGTATGAAGCGGCCGATCTCTTGGATCTTCTGTTCCGTCTGGCTGTTCGACTGTGGATGGTAACCAGAGGCTGACGGTCACACCTAGGAGGGTGAAAAAAGCTTTCCACACGCGTGAGATAAACTGGGGTCCACGATCCGACAATATCCTCTGGGATTCCATAGTACCTGAAGATGTGGTTAAACAGGAGTTCTGCCGCTTCCATGGCCATGGGTAGACCCTTGAGGGGTATCAGTCAGCAGGAATTGGAGAATCTGTTGATGACCACAAGTATGCAGGTACAATTGTCAAAGGGAGGTAGGTCAGTGATGAAATCTACTTGCCGGATGGAAGGTGGCGAGGGCTCTTGGAGATGGCACAGTCTTTACATCCCCGCACGTACCTTCTCACATCCCTGGCCATGTTTGGCCACGAGAAGCATTCTCTTAGCAGAGAGAGGGTTTCATTGGCCCCTGGGTGGCCAGTGCCCAGAGATGTGTGGGAAGAATGGATGAGAGGAGTGCGTTGGGTTCTGGTGATATACTGGAGTCTAGGTGGACAGCCCGGCGGAATGTTGGCAGAAGCAATGGTAGAAGGTATTGAGGTTTCCGACCATTGGATGGGGCTTACAATTATGTTCTCAGGAAGGATGGTTTCAGGAGTCTCGTTAGTCTCCTCTGGAGCATAGAGCATCGGCTTTCACGTTCTTGGGGCCAGGATGATAGGAGATACAGAAATTGAAACGTGTGAAGAACAAAGCCCAACGGGCCTGAGCCTTTTGGCATCCCTCAAATACTCCAAGTTTTTGTGGTCAGTGAGTACTGTGAACTGATGCTTGGCGCCTTCTAACCAATGCCTCAATTTCTCGAGAGCCAACTTGATGGCTAACAGTTCTCTATTGCCATTGTCGTAACTTCTCTCTGCAGGGCTGAGTTTATGGGAGAAGGCGGCACATGGGTGGAGTTTGGCTGGTTTCCCCTGCTGCTGAGTACCCCGGTATGTGAGGTGTCTACCTCCACGATGAAGAGTTTGTCGGGATCTGGATGGATGAGGAGCAGTGCGCTGGTAAAGGCTTCTCGCAAGGTGTTGAATGCGTCGTTGGCAGCTGGAGTCCAGGACAGAGACTTGGGCTTGTTACAGAGGAGGTTGGTAACTGGGTGAGCTATGGAGCTGTAGTTCTGGGTAAATCTTCTGTAGAAGGTGGAGAAACTGAGAAATCTCTGGAGTTCTTTGATGGTGGATGGTATGGGCCAGTTCTTGATGGCCTCCACCTTCCTTTCATCCATCTGCATGCCACTGCTATTGATGTTGTAACCGAGGAATTGTACAGAGGCTTGGTGGAAAGAACATTTCAGGCTTGAGGAACAACTGGAACTCTCGTAGGCATTGGAGGACCTCCGGAAACGTGGTGGCGATGTTCGGCCATGCTCCAGGAATAGATACTGGATCGGATACTGGTTCTGGAGGGCTGATGGCTGACGGAGGGAAGAAGTGGGTAGCAGCTGGTCCTGATGTTCTTCAAGACATGACTGCATACGAGTGGCGAACCTGATGGATAATTGGATGAACCGTTCGAGCCCGATGGAATCCTCGTATGCAGCGAGATGCAGCCGCACCCTGGGATCCAAACCCTGACGGTAGGTGGTAAGCAGGGCTTGTTCGTTCCATCCACTGGCAGCGGCCAGAGTTCTAAACTTGAGAGCATAATCATGGACAGACATAGATCCTTGTTTTAATTGATAGAGTTGCTCACCCACTGCTGAATCACCAATGGGTCTTCCAAAAACCTCCTTGAAATGGGTGAGGAAGTTCACCAGAGACTGAGTTGCAGGTCAATTCTGCAACCAGATGGTTTCTGCCCACTGTAAAGTGTCCATTTAATTGGGAGATGATAAACGCTACCTTGGATCGGTCGTCAGGGTATAATTGCGGCTGCATCTCCAGGACCAGCGAGCACTGTAGGATGAAGCCATTGCAGTCCTCCGCCGAGCCAGAGAAGGGCGATGGTTTGGCCATGGGACTGGCGTACACAGGTGGAGAAGGAACGATGGTGTTGTTTGTGGAAGTGAGAGCTGGTGAAGGAGTGGGTGGATTAGAGATGAGTGTGCGGCAGAGCGCATCCACGAGATCTTGGAAGGGATCCGGTGAGCTCATGCCGTTTGCCGTTTTGTAACGTTGGTCCGGTCTTCTGTTACGGACAGAGGAGCGGGAGACAACAGGTTAGTACGATGAATGAGTTTATTTACAAAACAGCGTGGGATGAACAGATGACCAGGTAAGTAACAGGTGATAGTGATGACTAATTGAATAGCTAATACTGTCCTTCTTTCTTTGCAGGTGAATGACTCATGGAAGATGGCTGGAACGGAGGTGGAAGGACCAGACAGGAACGGCAGGGATACACACACACACACACAGACACACACACACACACACACACACACACACACACACACACACACAGACACACACACACACAGACACACACACACACAGACACAGACACACACAGACACAGACACACACAGACACAGACACAGACACAGACACTTTGCACAAAGACCAGGAAGATTGCTGAGGTTGAGTAGGTTAGTAATCTCTCATTGCAGGAGCATGGGAGTAGCAGTCCTAGTGTCAAACGAGACCGGACAATGAACTGAGGTGAGTGCTGTGCTTAAGTGTCTGGTGGTGATTGCGTGGTGATGGGGATCAGGTGAGCGTGGTTAGAACTTGGGTGAGGGAGTGCACTGTGATTGGCTAATGGATGAGCCTGACGGGACTGTGACAGCGGGTCATTATGCAGGTCTTTGTCTTCTCAGGTGTGAATCACAGCATTATTCATGAAGATTCACGCCTCCATGCATACTGCATGCATGTCTTGACAAAAAGTGTCTTATAAAATTTAAATCAATATGTTTTTTTATATGAACGAGTAGGCAGGATAATTTTTTACATCATTTTGAAGCAAAAATTCTAGTCTACAACCTCCAATACCCAGAAGTCTTGTGAACACAGATTTAATATTTGTTTTTTGGCCTTATTTCGGTGACTTAAGTTTTTTGTTTTTTCACTAACCACGCATAAACATTATTCCTTCAAAAATACAAACATGTACATACATGTTGCTCACATATTATGGTAGCCTAGTTTGTGCTGAATACAGAGTAATGACACCTTTTCTATTAATATGTTCATGAACAACTGAAAAAAGCACAAATGTCAGGGCATGTCAAAACTTCTCCAGGGCCCCAAATCAGCCTCAGACTCCAGAAGGTTAACATATGTAATTATTGCAGTTTTGGGTAATATTCTAGGTTTGAATTTTACTGTTTTCATTCATTTTGAAAAATACTGAATCTGTTTTTGTGCAAGTGAAATGAGTAAATGCATATCCACATTTAGTCTAGAACTACAATAACCATCATGTTTACAATGTCCACACAGCGCCTCTGCACCTCACTGCCAATTTCTCTCAACATGGGGACAGAAGAGGAAAACAAAGTACTGCATTAATTATTTGAAAAAGTAACTCAGTTATTTTGTTTTGTTTGTTGCAATATGAGCCATATTGTTAAATTCCGCCAGACTTAGGCACTGAGTCTCCACTTTTCAGAACCCAGCCCTCCGAAGACATGTCAGTCAGCTCAATGTCAGCAAACCCAAACGCTCAAAACAATTCACAGGTAGAGAGGCGCCTCCAAGTTTTCTGATCGGCTGGCACACTAGGGTCATGGTCATATATTTTTGTGCTGTTTACAGAACCCAGGGCTGTCACAGAGACGGTGTGATTTCTCAGGACACCTATTTCAGTGATGTCTGTCGGATAGTGAGACATTTTGTGTGTAGTATTACAAAAATAAAAAAAAAGGGGGGAAAAAAGGCATAAATAGCTTTAAAGCCAACATGAAATTGCGTTGAAAAACAAAAACAAAACAAGAACAACACAAAGATTATAAAGATATTTCTTTTTTTCTTTGGAATAACATCAAAGAACCATGCACAATTACATTTAGTATTATTGTTTTAATTAGAAGTTATTTAAATAAATGATATATTTAAAATATAAAAAAAAATAATTATTTTATGAGTTATACAAGATATATTTGTGAAATGAAAACTATGACAGGAATAGAATCACATTTAAAACGAGCTTCTCAATTTCACGAACTTCCAGTTAAAACCCCGACCACTTCTGCATTTATCCAAATAATTTTGAGATTGATACAGATAGCTTTGCTGCACACCCCTACTCTCCAGCACCATTCATTAACATTCAAAACATTCACTGACTCTAAGATATGACACATCACAAATAAAAAATGGTTTACCCATAAAATAGCCACCAAGGCAATTTTTTATATTATATTCCATGAGCTCATGTAAAGAAAAAAAAAAGTTTCATTGTATCATGACCTCCCACTGTTGTCCCAGTCCCCAAGCCCCTGAGCTGCTCCATCCCTGCCATCTATACCCCATTCACAGCTGGAGACCCGTGAGCCGAAAAATACAGTATGATGTAAAAAAGCAAAAGGTAGTAATTAATATTTTATTTGGTTACATCTCTCTTCTACATTTAAAGGCTTTATCGATGCGATCAGCTTTAATTTTACGAGACAGATGTGTCTTGACTCCTAACAGGAGTAATGTGGTCTGAGCAAGCAATTAATTGACATTCATTAACATTTGAATGCATGCTAACTATTTTACAGTATTTGAAGAGCGAAAGAGCTTGCCTGCAAACCGTAAAGCCAGAGTGACATATTTTCCTTCAAAATAGAACCACATATCCCAGGGTTTAATGGAACTTCTTAAAATTCCATAAAGCACAAGACTCTAATCAAGCTTTAAATAATATCTCAAAAAACAGCCATTGAAGTGGAGCTAAAATATATTGAAAATTAATCAATTGAAAATTAAGGCAGTTGAAAAAAAAGGCTAATATGCTCTAATGGAAGCCATTACCCTATCGAATGTGTGTCTCCATGTTTAATGGTTTCATTTTCATTCAGGGAATGTTTCATTGTGTTTTGCAGAGAACAAAAGCATATTTTAACCTGTTACACACCATTTCACTCCATTTAAAATTGTTGTCTCTAATTTCTGATTTATTCTAAAATAAAACAAGTGTGAAAGAGGTCCTAGATGGAAGAAATGGAATTATGAACAAGCTTTAATAACTGTAATATAAAAAAATACATGCAAAAATAACCGGGAACTTGGGAACAGCAAATTAAGTAAGACATTTAAATCAACAAATAAATACCTAAGATGTTGTCACTTTCTAATGTATCTGCACATCAATATTTCACGACCAATTTATTTTCAATTCTTTCCTTTCTCTTTTATTTATTTATTTATTTATTTTTTAAATATAGTTGTTAGTCAGGTAGATTAAGTGCATCTGTCATGTTTGTTTATATATATATATATATATATATATATATATATATATATATATATATATATATAACAAACTGTTCCAAGCAATTAGAAGAGACTTTGAAACTGTTTTAATTAAAGCTCTTTGATGATCAAATAATTGGTGGGAACATAAAAAAAAAAAAAAAAAAAAAAAACATCTAAAATGAACAATTGACAGAGAAATTAGTTTACGTTTATTTTGATTGCTTTTAAATAAATTACTTCTGCTATTGATTTAAAAACGAAAAAATAGAGAGAGAGAGAGAGAGAGAGAGAGAGAGAGAGAGAGAGAGAGAGAGAGAACAGGTGTTTATAATCTAAAATTACTGACTGAAAGTAACATTTGTCGGTTTACTGGTTACTGTACTTCAGTTGTAATATATCTTGAACTCATGTGTGACTGAACTCTAATGTGAGAGTATATATTTAATTCATGAATCTGGACTAATTGCTGTTCCCAAGTTCCCGGTTATTTTTGCATGTATTTTTTATATTACAGTCGCGACGGCGACGATTCTATTTTAGGAACTTAGAAAGTTAGAAATTTCTCCGCTACGTCGTGGCTGGAACAGCAACACAAAGTATGGCAATGATCATATCAGGTAGGCTACTGTTTATGTGCTTTATTTAATGTTAAGCGTCTAATGTGAGTTTGAATATCATTTTGTGTTCACGGCCTTTTAGCTGTAATGAAAACAACACTGGCTAATTCACCTCAGAAGTTAAAAATAAATAAATGGGCACAAGAACGTTCAAACTCAACTCAGTGCGAACAAACAAGTGTATTCTATAACAAAGATTGGTTCAGTCACTCAGTATGTACTTTAAATAATTTTTAAATGGTGTAATATTTATGAATTTTGCTATGTACTTGCCCATTTTATTGTGTCTGCTGTGCTCTTGCCGAGAGAGCCCGCCCACACTCTCTTCTGATTGGCTGTGGTTTTTGACTGATTTTATCGCTTCTCATTGTCGCGTCCGGTCTAGTGTGGACAGTCAGATTGCTCGTCGCTGGAATCTTATCGTATCGCGTCTGCTTGCTTATCACAAAATGTTGTTTGTCCAGATCGGGTGGTCAAACTAAATATAATATGTGCTAATTTATTTTACTTTTTTTTTTTTTTTTTTTTTTTTTTTTTTTTATGTTTACAGTTGATTGAACAATAAAATTGGAAAACTGATATAATAACATTCTGATAACATAAAACTCTTCTCCCCATAATAGGTAACAGGGTTGCAAATTAAGCAGTTATTCTACTGGACATTATTGTGAATTTCTCAATGACAGTAAAACATTAGACTTCCACTGTTTTGTTTGTATAGCCTATCAGTCATTTTAATACATGATTTTTATTTTTTTATTTTTTTATTTTTCATGATTCTAGCTAGTGTAGAGCTAACATCAATTTTTAGCTTGTGAAAAAGTTATTTTTATTTATTTGTCCGTTTGCTTGTTTTGTATGGCATTGTGTAACAGGAGCTACTTTTACTTTAACTTCATGTTAGGTTGAAGTTTACATATTTTGTCTGGTGCAAGAGTTGAAATGTTAATCAGCTGGTGATAAGTGCTAAGAAGCCATACCGGCCATGTGGCAGCTGTCACTGTCTGAGGAGGCGGAGCTAAGCCTCACTCACTTTAGATTCATGGGCAGCAAGGGAGGCAGAGAGAATTCACTGAACCATGACAGCAAAGAGGGTGGCAACAAAAATTTGTGAGAACAGAATGATGGGACTGGAGAAACTCATCTCTCTTCAGGAGATTATTTTCAAGAACTACCAACAAGAAGTTCAGAAGTTCCTATAGATATGCTCTGACAAGCAGGTCTTTGTGTATGTGGTTACTCAGCTGGAATAGGTAACTGAATATGCAAAAAAAAAAAAAAAAACCTTTCCTTTTGGGGTGTGGGATAGGGTTATTTGCAGTCATTTTAATTAGCTGTAGAGGTAATTTCTACTGTTTAATTCATTTGCACTCCTATCTTATATACTATATAATATAAAATATTAAACTTTTTAAAATATCGGTAAGTTCTTGGCAAAAACTGATTTTCTTACTCAGTATTTTGTTTAGTTTTCTAGTACAAATATCTAAACATTCTTAAATCAAGAATCCTGAGGGGGAAAAAAGGATCAAATTTAAGTGATGTTATGCTTAAAACAAGAAAATAGGTAACACTTTATTTTTCAGTGTCTGTTACACGTTATATGTAGTTACTATAGTAATTACTATAAATTGTGCTTAATTACATGCAACTAACATAAACCCCACCCTAATCCTAACCCTATAGTAAGTACATTTAGCTAATTATTATTACTCAGTACTTAAATGTATAATTACACTGTAACACAAACACATTTAAGTGTAACTGAAAAAAAGTAAATAAATAAATATATAAAGAGAACTTAATTAAAAGGGACAACAAGATTATTTTTTTCTTTCCCCACTGGCAGGTATTTCTTCTTAAGCAAAAACACTTAATTTCAATACACTTTTCAGAAAACTTAAAATCTTAAGTCATTTTACTTCTTAAGTAAATGTATCTTGGTTTAACAAGTAAGAAAATTACTTTTGTAGTGTCTATTTTAGCACAATATCACAATTAAGTGAACATAAGGGTGATAAAAAAAAAATGAAAAAAAAAGTTTAATTCTGTGTAATGTGTAGTATAGTTAGCTTGTTTTGCTTTAAAACATTTCAAACTGTTTTATAAAATTACCGAAACTGCTATTAAAATATCCAAATTTCAATAGACAAACTGACACCTTTATATAAGCTACCCTTCAACCACGTCATATAGAAACCATTTTTCACCGTCTAACAAATTCCCAATGGATTACATTAAATCCTCACTTTTTCGCCTTGTTGAATGCACTATTTGACTTAGAGAAAAAGAAAAAGTCACATTACAGAAGTCCAATTGGTTGTAAGTGCTATTTCATGTTGACAGATAAACAAAATAGAAGGGGATAAACATAAAATCTCTTCAAGCACATGGATGGAATTAAAGCTCAGCTTTTAACCTTGTGTCTGGTACATTATGGAGGTCATGAAATATATGAAATGGATATCACTCCCTCCTGCACACTTTAGCATCTTACCGTCACTACCAGGAAGATCTAACAATACTGACGCTGAGACTTCCTGCACTTCAGCATGTTCACTGTGTGCCACAAAACCACGGCAAACTAATTTGAGGAAATAAGCAAGAATATGCTTTCTAAAAGAGATTCCTGTGATAATAATAATAATAATAATAATAATACATTGCAGACAATTAACTAAATTTTCTAAAATGTATGTGTGCACTTTACACACATACCTATGAATACAAAAGAGATCCGCCTTTGTCTCTACACTACAATAAGCCTAAAAGACAAAGATGATAATGAATAATTAAAAACAACAATACCATTTTTGTACTAAAATATGACATCAATATTCAACAGAAGCTGAATAAACAACAGTTGTTCTTTTTGTGCATGCATCTGGATACTTTAGCATCAGAACAACCCACTACAACAGATACAGATGCTCTGACATGCAGAAATGTAAGTGCTAAACTAACAGCAGTTATTCAGCAGTCTGTAAGCATTGGAAGAAAGTATGTTCTTTCCACACTGGAGAAGGTTACAGGGGTAGAACAGAATCGCAAAAAAAAATTACCTGTGAGCTTCCGTTAGACAAAGACCTGTCGCTCTTCCTAAACATGATATAGGTGGCAGTCGTAGCCTGAGGGCATGTGGTTTTAATATTTAATATTTAATTTAATAGCACGAGTCGTGCTTGGCGCGTGTGTCCTTGAATGCAATGAAGGACACAAGCTCTCAGCATGTTCTCATGATGAACCTGTCATATTTATGTTCACTCTCTGTATCTTCACATTTAACTATTGATGAGAGGACGCATGTCAGCATTTGCTCACCCTCACGTAGTTCCGAACCCACATGACTAAACACATTGTGAAAGCATATATGACTCATGCAGTTTAGTTCAGGTTTTCTGAAGCCATAATATAGCCATAATTTTTTTTTCTTCTTTTCTTTTGAAGATATTGATTTAGATGCATCACAAATTAATTTGAGTTGTATAGAAAAGTTTAGTTATTCTGTTTAAAAAAAAAAAAGAATAAAGTCATGCTTTGAAAGACATGACGGGGTTTAAATGATGATAAAATTTTCATTTTTGGTTTTCTTTAACCTCTTGAAGCGCACTGACCCGCCTTCGGGCTTGGTGTCACTTTGTTTACATTTTATATATAGAATACTGTCTAAAAATATTAATAATGTTAACAAATTATACATCTTTTAAAGGTGACAGTAATAATAATTTGTGTCAGGAGTACAAATAAAAACACGCAAAATCAATACGGGACTCTGTTATAGCATCCCCAGAGGAGTCCAATCTGTCACACTTGGGTAAAATGTCCATATATGTAATATGTTACATTTATACCAATGAAATGAAAGTACCAATCATGTCATACATCCAGGCCAGCAGATATTTAGTGGTTTCACATGTTTAAGAGGTTTGTCTTCACCCCCTCGGAGGGAGCAGTGTCTGACAGTGACTAGTGTTTGCTTTCAGCTCAGTAGTGATGTGAGAAATCGATGGTTGTGCTGATCACTTCACCTTCACTAGAGCAGGCTGTTCAATCGATGCGTTTGATGTCAGGACTGGGATGAACTGAGTCAAGTGGAGAGTGGAGTTGATCTTATTTCTGTCTCTATTGGGTTACAGGGAGATGCAGGGAGCCGGAGGAAGACAAAGGGAGGTCACTGGCCGAGCTGACTGTGATGAATTACAAGAACAACACTTCTGGATTTGTGGAGAGTGAACTTGAATTGTTTGGTCACTATGTGTCGAAATCATAGCTCTATCTTTGGAAAGTGCTAGGAACTTTAGGGTTTAACTTTAAGTTTAAATACTAGGGATATGCAAAACTGCTAGGTTACACATGTTTTCTGAATGAACAGTTTTCTGTGATGTTTTGTTAGTTAGCATGGCTCTGTTAATCCCTGTTGATAGATATTATATCAACACCTGCTGCTCCAAGCTGGCTGCATGTTTCTTCATTCACTGAAAAAAAAAAAGAAAAAAAAAAAAAAAAGTGTATTGGATTTACATGATTTAATAATTTAAGTTAGGCAAACACAATTTTTTTTAAGTACTGTGCAACATCATGGAACAAAGTTATTTTTAAAAGAGCCAATTAAATAGTCTGAAAGTGATTTTATATGATTCTCTATAAATAAGAATTAATTTAATTTCATATATTTTCTCATCACTGAACTAGAATAGTGTGTACTAGCTAGTTAGTTAGCTAAAATGTTAGCAAGCACATATTATATCACATATATAGCGTACTAAATTCTAAGAATTATGTGCTTCTTAAAAGAAGCAACATTAACACCAGCTTTACCCAATACCCATTCTCATCCTAAGCAAAAGAGCCACTCTTCACCACAATAGTAACCCAGCACAATTATTCTCATCATAATTGAACATTAAACACTATCAAGTTTCCTCTTATCTCATCTTGCTCAAAAACACTTAAAATAATATTTAATTTCAACATATACCAAATAAATCACATTCAAAGCATGCTGGGAACTACCGTTTCAGTAATGTCAACAGCAAAAATCATTTTCAAGTACTCGATTGGTTCACATTTGCCCTACATAATTTAATTTAGTAGACTACTTTTACAGAATTATATTAGCAATGAAATCAAGTTTAGAAGAGGAATGATGCTGTGTAGATCACAAATAATATGAAGTGTTGGTGGTCATTCAGAAGTGTCCATGTATTTGTCAAAATACTTTTTTTTTTTTTTTCCAAGCAAGATGCAGCTCACATTTCATTATAGTATGATTTGCTTCAGATTCACATTTACAGCTTAAATGATTTGCTCTGCGCAATTTCTCATCTTGCAGACCGGTTTTGAAGAATACAGCAGACTACTACAATACAGCATTCTTTGCTAGAACTTTTCAGCATTGATCCACCGCTACAGTTCAGACACCTAAATCTGCTCTTTAAAAGTCCTAAAGAGTGCTTGTCTAAGCCATACATCTGGATACATGCCTGGTTATAACGCTTTTTCCAGACATAATCATAAAATGTACACAAACATATCTTTTAATTAAAATTACCTTTACTTCTTGCTATCCATATGCAGTAAAAGTGGAAAGTTAATTGAACCAGGCAAATACTGCTGAGTTTTGCTGAGTTTTATGAATGACGCATAATCTATAATGAGCCTAATTTCCATAGAAAGGAGTTGTGTTTGCGAAGAGTAACAATGAGTTGATTTAAATACCTGCTGTGAATTTAGGGCCCAGTTAAATTGGATTGTGAGTGGTTAGTAAATAAGATGCAGATTTTTGAAATACTGAAAAACTATGCACAAAAGTGGTACAACTATTTAGGGAATTTGTTTGGATCCACCAACTTTAATGCCTTTAGAGACATCCGATTCTCTCTGCTACGAAGAATAATACAGCTTCTAAATAAAAGACTGTTTCATCAGTTTCTCATAATATGGGCAGACCTCATTAACCTCTCATAATTAAGAATTGCTGACACCATTTACTCCTAGAGTATGAATAGAATGAATCTTTATTAAGTGTCATAAACTGCGAAATGCCGCAGCATTAACCTTTTGAGTATAGTGTTCTAAAGGTATAGCTATGCAAACCAACAAAGACACCACAAATGCTGATTATTGCCTGGATAAGTATAGTAAACACAATAGCCCCTACCTGTTTACCAGACGTCCCTTGGGGTCCAGGGAAATATCTGTTTAAATGGAGTGGGATTAGTTAAACCTTCATCAGAGGCTTATTACAGAGGTCTTATGGGTATAAACCTACATAAGAAGACTGTTTCGCCAGGTATTTAACCCTCATCATTACCTTCAGTGTTAAATCTGCTTATGGGGCTGGGGAATGAACCTTTGACAGAAAGCTTAACTCTCAGACTTAGTTCAGATTTAATATATCATGCAAGCAGTCGCTCAATACACAGTCTTCAATAATATTAGGCTAGACTATTCCGCTAAAACAAGATACACAACAGCAGAGACCAGAAAAAAGAAGAAGAAGAAAAAGTATATATATATATATATATATATATTTGTTCGAATACAAATTGTGGATAAATACTTCATACAGCAAAAAAAGAATTACATGTTTTTTGTTGTTGTGTTGTTTTTGTTTTGTTTTCAATTTCAGCCAAAAACCAGATGTTATATAATTTCAGCTTCGCAACTAATTATTATTATTATCATTTAATCATAATAATAAGGTGGATTATCTCATTCTCTGTTTGTATTATTAAATATATTTCTGAAATTAAAAAAATAAACTTTATTAATCAAAGGATTGAAAATGGAGATAATTAGATTTACATAAGTGGTTATGTTAGATCAATTCAAAATAAATTAGAGTTGTTAATTATAATAAATTTAATTGATAATAGAAATGATTATTTCACACCTATTAATAAATTGTTATTTAAGTGAATATTATTTTTAAATAGTTGTTATATAGTTGTTCAAACATTAGTTTTTTTACAATCAAAATAATAGAATATCATCAAATAATTTAAAATGTATAATATTTTATTTATTAAATTATTCCTTCATTATCACACTATTAAACATGTAATGCCCAAAACATTTAATTAGTTAATACATAATTCATAATTGAATCAACTACTAATTTTATAAACATAAAAGGTATTATGCTACCATTATATAAATGTACCAAAAGTGGCAAAATCTGCAGCACTGAAAAAACATTTATAACTTTCCTATCATATTATCCTGCTGACTCAGGGTGGGAGACGCCCCCGGATCTTTCATCTCTCTTATTGACACCAGCAGGGACTAATGACTCTACGCTAAGGGCCGCGTGGCCCAGCGTCCATCAAGAGGTGTACTAACATCCATAAATGGCTTTCAGAATTACTCCAAACGTGGATGAGCGATGTTTAGATAATAGACCGAGATGGATTAGCATGCAGATAAATATTTCAACACTTTGGCTTTGTTTATTGATTGAGTCAGTAATTTCCACTTCAGCTCAAATGAAGGCGGTTCCAGACTGTCGAGACCGATGTCTTCCTCATGTCTCTCAGCCTGTGAACCCTGGGCTAAAAAATTAACAACTTCTAAATGGAGTTTTCTGCTAAAGCAGCAGTAATGTACCTGGTCTGGCTATATCCCAAGTGCCCTCTGGAACCCTGAGCATAGCATAATGCAGTTTAAACAATATAACAATGTCAGTTTGTAAGTTTATTAACCATGCCTTGGGCCTCTGCTTTATGTCATTTTACAAATCTTTTTAAAGCAGTGTTTACATTGTTGGAGCTTGAAGCCTGACTTAACTAACTAAACTTTTTCTGTCCAGCAGTTATGAGGCTAAATGTTCATAATTACATGCAATCAGACTTTTGCTTTTGAGAAACAGGCTAATAGTCAGCACATCCCATACAAGTCTCACTAAAAGTACTGAGACAGTCAGAGGAAAAAGCAATCCGCAGACGTGCTAATTAATGCTGAAAGACTTTCCTCTGGCCTGGCGCCTCTCGTGCCGTCCATGATGAGACCATCACGTTTATTTCTGAATACCTTAATATCTTCTTAAGTGATCAATAATGTGCATCATCATAAATCACGCCATGGCTGCAAAGCTGTTATTCCAAAAGTCAATACCAAACTTGGGAGCAACTAATGGCAGGAATTGGTCTGGTTCCCTGTGGGAAAGGCAACAGAAGAAAAAAAAAAAAAAAAGATTCATGCGTACAGTATGGCATGACTTTTCACGTCTCAGCAAAGGTAGTCAACGAGCTTATGCAGCCTTTGAGAGCCGCTCTGATAGAGTCTCATCTTTCAGACAGTATGGCGACTGTACAAATCTTTTAGATAAGTGTGCTACTGAAGCTCTCACTTTAAATTATGGGCTGGCATGTGAGAACAAATTAACAGGATTACAGCTAGCACAACTATATTTTTAACCTGTTAGCATTCCACTGCACCGCTTGTGGTACACAGACCTTTCAAAAGAGGAATGCTAAGGGCTTAAATGTCTAAGTTTGTATTAACATTGTAATAATATCCCACATTCAGCTTCAAAATAAATGTGGGTTACACTTTAGCACATGTAACATTTGTAAAAAGGACACTGTAAAATAAATTGTTACCAAAATGTGTGTGTATATATATATATATATATATATATATATATATAAACATTTCACCAGTGTTGTACTGTAGTTGTATATGTTATGAATTTGCCTATTCATATAATGCCTGTTTTCACAAACCTATTTTTATACAACCAAAAGAAAAAAATGTAGAGAGTAATCACATATATTTGCAAATGCAAATAAAATAAAATAAAATACAAATTTTAGGTTACATTTTAGGGTGGTATTTTAAAATAAATAAATAGTCTTGTGTGTAAAGAGGAATAGATTAGAGACTAGAACTGTTTCATGTATAAAAAAAAAATAAAAAAAAAGGTCATCTCTTATTCTTTTTTTTTTTTTTTTTTTTTTTTGAGCCCAATTTTTCTTAGATGTAGTTTTATATCAGAAGAAATGTTGGATCCATGCCCTTTGTTCAACACATGCTCAAATGGACTTTAGCGCTCCTGAACACCTGTTCTCAGATCACGCTGTGAAATCATACTTCACAGCGGCTGACAAGCGTGACATACTCGGAAACAATGCTACAATGTAAGTAATGACTTTTACATTTCTGCCAGTCCATCAGATGAGACACAAAAAGCTCTGATGTCAAAAGCAAACCAGCACTGAAATGGCAAAAGCGTCTTAAATTAATATCCATGTATTCAGTCTCATTACACAACACCAAATGTATTGTCAGTCATTTTGAGCACTTTTGACAACATCTGAAAAACAATTTAAAACAGAGTGAAGACTTGAAGGATGAGTGTGTGCGTGTGTGTTTCAGGGGGAGGGTGCTAAATAACAGGCTCAGTTTGACAGTCAGAGATGCTACAGGTTGACAGGCATCTCACTCCTGGTCAGTGCTGCATGGGGAGGTGTGTGTGTGTGTGTGTGTGTGTGTGTTTGAAGACGACAGGCTCGGGGTGTTTTGACTAATAGGAATCCAGGGCACAGCGATTCCAGCATCCAGAGCAGACAGTTGAAATCTCTGGGCAGTTAGTCTGTGCAGCCTCTCAAAGATTTTCCTGTCAGATTAGCTCTATAAAAGCTGAAAGGTTTTCAATAGTACACAAGCCATCATGGGATTTTAAAAACGGTGTCTTTATGTGGCAACTAGGGTATCACTAATTGAATAAATACATTAATAAATAAAATATTAAATAGCTCTACAAAACTGAAGTGTAAGGATCTAAATTCTACTATGACTTTGGCCGTTAAAGACTCTAAATATTAAACAATATTTAGCATACTTCATAAATATTATGTTTTACTTTAAGTAATACAACAAAAATAATTAATTATAAAGAGAGAGTTTTTTTTTTTTTTTTAATTTTTATTAATGCAAATTATTATGGCTGAGATTTTATTTCCACTGAGATTTTATTTTATTTCCAGATTTTATTTTAGACAATATTAAATGTTGTGTTCTGGCAATTATATTATAAATTACATAATGAAATATAATAGAAATAGAATAGTAAGTGTTAGTATTAATGAGTGTAGTATTAAAAAGATGCATCTTTAGCCATTTCTTGTTAAAGACTAAAGGCTAAAGGGTTGAGTTAGGCAGGTCATTCCACCAGCAGGGATCAATCCAGGTAAAGGTGTGTAAAAGTGGTTTTGTGCCTCTTTGGAATGGCACCACAAGATGCCATTCACTTGTAGAACGCAAGCTTCTGGAAGGCACATACAGTGGGTACGGAAAGTATTCAGACCCCCTTAAATTTTTCACTCTTTGTTATATTGCAGCCATTTGCTAAAATCATTTAAGTTCATTTTTTTTCCTCATTAATGTACACACAGCACCCCATATTGACAGAAAAACACAGAACTGTTGACATTTTTGCAGATTTATTAAAAAAGAAAAACTGAAATATCACATGGTCCTAAGTATTCAGACCCTTTGCTGTGACACTCATATATTTAACTATAGGTGCTGTCCATTTCTTCTGATTATCCTTGAGATGGTTCTATACCTTCATTTGAGTCCAGCTGTGTTTGATTATACTGATTGGACTTGATTAGGAAAGCCACACACCTGTCTATATAAGAACTTACAACTCACAGTGCATGTCAGAGCAAATGAGAATCATGAGGTCAAAGGAACTGCCTGAAGAGCTCAGAGACAGAATTGTGGCAAGGCACAGATCTGGCCAAGGTTACAAAAAAATTTCTGCTGCACTTAAGGTTCCTAAGAGCACAGTGGCCTCCATAATCCTTAAATGGAAGACGTTTGGGATGACCAGAACCCTTCTTAGAGCTGGCCGTCCGGCCAAACTGAGCTATCGGGGGAGAAGAGCCTTGGTGAGAGAGGTAAAGAAGAACCCAAAGATCACTGTGGCTGAGCTCCAGAGATGCAGTCGGGAGATGGGAGAAAGTTGTAGAATGTCAACCATCACTGCAGCCGTCCACCAGTCGGGGCTTTATGGCAGAGTGGCCCAACGGAAGCCTCTCCTCAGTGCAAGACACATGAAAGCCCGCATGGAGTTTGCTAAAAAACATCTGAAGGACTCCAAGATGGTGAGAAATAAGATTCTCTGGTCTGATGAGACCAAGATAGAACTTTTTGGCCTTAATTCTAAGCGGTATGTGTGGAGAAAACCAGGCACTGCTCATCACCTGTCCAATACAGTCCCAATGCTGGTGGTGGCAGCATCATGCTGTGGGGGTGTTTTTCAGGTGCAGGGACAGGACGACTGGTTGCAATCGAGGGAAAGATGAATGCGGCCAAGTACAGGGTTATCCTGGACGAAAACCTTCTCCAGAGTGCTCAGGACCTCAGACTGGGCAGAAGGTTTACCTTCCAACAAGACAATAACCCTAAGCACACAGCTAAAATAACGAAGGAGTGGCTTCACAACAACTCTGTGACTGTTCTTGAATGGCCCAGCCAGAGCCCTGACATAAACCCAACTGAGCATCTCTGGAGAGACCTAAAAATGGCTGTCCACCAACGTTTACCATCCAACCTGACAGAACTGGAGAGGATCTACAAGGAGGAATGGCAGAGAATCCCCAAATTCAGGTGTGAAAAACTTGTTGCATCTTTCCCAAAAAGACTCATGGCTGTATTAGATCAAAAGGGTGCTTCTACTAAATACTGAGCAAAGGGTCTGAATACTTAGGACCATGTGATATTTCAGTTTTTCTTTTTTAATAAATCTGCAAAAATGTCAACAATTCTGTGTTTTTCTGTCAATATGGGGTGCTGTGTGTACATTAATGAGGGAAAAAATGAACTTAAATGATTTTAGCAAATGGCTGCAATATAACAAAGAGTGAAAAATGTAAGGGGGTCTGAATACTTTCCGTACCCACTGTAAGTCTGTAGTGGTAAGTTTAGGTATGGGGATGCAAAGCAAGTGATCGTTCTATAGGCAAACATCACTGCCTTGAATTTGATGCAAGCGGCTATTGGCAACCAGTGCAAATTAATGAAGAGGTGTGACATTCATTAAAGACCATTAAAGAAGAGAGGTGTGACATCCAATAAAGTTGCAGAGGTTTGACAGTACATGCTGGAAGGCCTGCCAAGAGAGTATTACAATAGACCAGTCTGAATAGAACAAGAGCTTGGACAAGGAGTTGTGTAGCATGCTCCGATAGGAAGGGCCTGATCTTCCTAATGTTGTATAAGGCAAATCTGCAGGACCAGGCCATTGTATCAGTGTGGTCTATGAAGTTTAACTGATCATGAGTCACAACTCTGGCTGTCCTAGCTGAATGGAGAAGTTGTGATGAAGTGTTGGGTTGGCCAAGATCACAAGCAATTCTGTCTTTGCCAGGTTGAGTTGAAGGTGGTGGTCCAGTCTAAAATGTCTGTCTATCAGGCAGGCTGAAATGTGAGCAGCTGCTGTCGGATCTTCTTACTGGAATGAGAGGTAGAGTTGTGTGTCATCAGCATAGCAGTGATAGGAAAAGCCATATGCTTCTGAATGACAGATCCTCGTGATGTCATGTAGATGGAGAAGAGAAGCGGTCCAAGCACTGAGCCCTGAGGCACCCCAGTAGCTAGATGTTGCGACTTAGACACCTCACCCCTCCAAGACACCCTGAAAGGTAAGACTTGAACCATTGGATCATCTCAGTTCCTGAGATGCCCAATGTCATCAGGGTTGACAGTGTACCCTGTAAAGCAACAGTTTACACTGTAAAGTAACCATTTACACTGTTTTGTCGAGTTATGTTAATGAAAAGAAGTCAGATCAGGTAGAAATATCGTTGTTTGACAACAACTACCCATATTCACGTTTTACTGTGTACAGTATGTAGCCACAAGGAACACATGATCTAGCCATCATATCCAACCTGTTGTACAGTCCGGTGCCAACACAGACCACAATCAAACACAGAAACAAGTGGATGAATAAAACCTTGCAAATCACTATCAGCAGTCATATCCTACAGTCACACCTTGAACAGAGCGCTGCAGGTCTGCCTGGTGTGTGGTTCCTCTGAGGGGAAACCAAGTCCCTCTATAGGGATCTATTAGACAGGCCAGCACTCACGCCACTGTTCTCAATTGTCATGGAGGCCTTTGCCGAGGGGAAAATAGAACCATTTACCCAGGATAGCCTGCGGACATTTTCTTCTTCTTCTCTTTTCTTTCACTCTTTCTCTGCCTCAGTACTCCCTGGGGAGCGAAATGAAGGTTTTCTTGGCATGTGGAAGCTTTTCCTGTGGTCTCCGGCGTACGTTTGAGAGAGGGAATTTTCACAGAATTTAAACTCACCATGAATAAATTCCAGCAGTCATTAATTTATAAAGTTGTCTTTACTCAAACTACATTGTGGTCATAGTTTTTAAGGGTAACACTTTACACTAAGGTTTGTTAGCATTAGTTAATGCATTAAATAATTTAACAATGAGCAATATATTTGTACAGCATTTATTAACCTTTGTTAATGTTAGTTAATAAAAATGTTCATGTTTATGTTAGTTCACAGTGCATGTTACCAGATACAACCTTCGATCTTAAAAATGTGTAAGTAAATGTTGAGATTAGCATTAGCTAAGATTAATAAATGCATGAATGAATTAATTCATGTTAACTAGTGTAGGTAACTAATGTTAACAAATAAAACCTTATTGAAAATCATTTCAGGAGTGGACACCAACAGTGAAAGATTATCAGTAGAAATTATTACACTGTTTAGAAGTAACTTCACTTTTTCTCTAAAGTATCTGACATATTTTATGTTTTTAAAGTCTAACAAATCTCTGGATTAGTAATTGAATTAGACAGTTGGGTTTAGCTCAAATCCTTCTTTGGCTGATTTTGTGGCTGCTCTGTAATCTGTAGAATCAGGAGGAGGGTTTCAGACTTCATTTGTGTGGTAAACTCACTGCCGCCACCCCTGGTCCTAGAGACCACAGGTCTGTCTCAAGTAGAACCTGGAGGCACAAACAGTAAGTGCCATTTCCTCTGTTTCTTATGAGGAGAAGGGCATAATTCAAAATGTCACATGTGTTCATGGGCCACTTCAGTGGATTTATCACAAATGGTTTCTGAATTCCTCTAATATCAGCACCCTAATCTCTGGTACTTTAATATGAACTGCACCAGCAGTGCCCTTCCTCTGAAATCTTCTTACTCTTCACTGAGTGTTTGTCAGAGGGGTTGCAGAGGAAGCTGGTGCAGGGCAGGCAGATTATCACTGTACACAAAAAATTAAGTGCTTGGATACCAGTTATATAAGATAACATTCAGTGCAAATAAAGGCTGCAAGGTTTTTATGCCATCCATGAGTCAAACCCAGGCTTAATAATCCAAAGACATCTTGTCTTGCTATCCAGAATCTAACAATAATTTACAGCAAAACAACTTTTTGTGATTTTAATATTTCATGCAAAGAAGGCAGTGTTAAGTGAGCTTTAGATCTGAAAATAAACGAAAGCAGGGACTAACTCAGATTTAAACATTAAAGTTGAGGAGCTTTTAAATTCACAGTGTTTCAAAGTTCCCGTAATTCTGGTAGCCCAACCTCAAAGCAATAGCCATCACTCATAAGACGGGCAAGGATAAAAGATTTTTGAAGTAATTTGTGGCATGTTGGCACTCCATATTTGAATGTATGCAAATGCTTTGATAGCTACGCCAGAGGGGGAAGATTTTCAGAAAATAAAACTCTACAATACATCTAAGTAGGTAATAGAGTTGTACTTAGCCATATTACATGCAATACTAGCAGCATTAAATTCTTTCTTTTAGCACAAGCAAAACACATGCTTTACATACAGTATAGGCCTATTCATTTTAAAGGCTCCAAAAACTCCAGTGTAATGAGCTCTAATAAACTGATCTTCACTAATTACAGCAGTAATGAGATGGTAATTTCATCTCTGATATGGCATGCATGAATAAGCAAACGGGAAACACTGGCATACTGGGCAGTGATGGAGAGCTGAGTTCTACAAGCTGGACGGTGCCATATGGAAAAGCCTGTTTGCTTTTGTTATTTATGGACTCATGTCCAAAATGATGGATAAATGAACACAAAAGCTGCAGCCATTAACATGATTACTTGTATTCACAGCCATCATTACTTTTACAACTATATTTTCTTTCTTTATATCATTGCTGTAGAAAAAAAATCATTTTTATTACTGTACCAGAACAACCTACATTACTGATCATTAAGGTTATTAATATAATTGATATCACTGTTATAAAGTAATTTCTATTCTAAATAAAACTGTCATTAAATTGTTATTAAGACATGCATGGTAGATTCTAAAGTTGTTAGATATGCTAATCAGGTATATTAACAGTTGTAAGGTGTTTAGAGATCAACATATAACATCAGTCAGTTTCTTCAATATTCATATATGTCATGGTGTCATAAAGTACAAAATAGCTGTATTGGAAACCGTACACTGTGACATTCAGATGATGAATTTCACATATGTGGATTATAGTAAAAGCATGTCAGACCGAAGGTCATTATTTTGCTGAAATTTCAGCAGCTGTTTTCCTTATTCTGTTCCCCTCAAAAAAGAGAAAAGTAATTCATGTACTAATCTTTCTTTTTTCTAACAAAAAGAAAGCAAATTATGTTACGTATATTTTGAAGCGAAGTGAATTAAATGCTTTTTTTTTTTTTTTTTGTGGTGCGGTGCTGTGAGACTCTATAATACAGTTTGTTGTTTATTTTTGTTAGATAGAAAACTCAAAAGACCACCAGATCCCCAACAGCACCAATTTGGCAATGAGCAACAGTGAATCCAGTAAAGCAGCAAAGGTTCTTCGCCTCTCAGGATATCTGAATCCAACAGCCCTTGATCTCGACTGTGGCAGCAGCGTGTGGATTGATGTGGGTAATGTAGTCAAGGCCAGCTGTTAGCATGAGGAGAATCGCTCGTGTCAAACACACTGACCCCCATTTCCAGCCTAATAATGCAGATCCATCTAGTTTCAGCCCGGCCCTGCGCTTGCATATGGAAAAGGTGTCAAACGCTCAGCAGAAAGCCAGTCTGTCCCCCTGGGCTCTGTCGCATGAACTGTGTGTCACCTACATGTCTACCCCTCAAGTGTGATAACAGATCTGTGTATGATCTTGGAATACTGCCGACTCTTTAGCCCTGTAATGATGGCTGTATGACATTTGCTCCTTGCAGAATATATTGGAATTCATTTTTGGTGAAGAAGCCCTAATGTTTCCTGACATTCGCTGGGATTTTTACGAGCTGCATTTGAGGATTAATTGCAATTTTCTGCTGAGCTGAAAATCCTTATCATGAGCTAAAAAACAGTTTACATTCATATGACATGGGACTGGTGATGTGCGTCCTTAAACTCACACTGTATTTCTAGTGCTCACCACAGTCGTATTTCTATTGTTTTAAAATCAACCACAATGCCAGGGGAAAAAAATAAATAAAAGCTGAAAGTCTCGAGGCTTTTCTTTGAGATGGAGGGAAAAAAACACAGTGATAATATTCTCGTCTGGCTCAGAGGAGATACAGCGGGCGTCTGCGATCCGTCAATGTCAGCCCGAAGACAGAGGAAATGGGCGACGGAAGCGGACGGAATGGCTGAAGTGTGTGATTAAGAGTAATGACTAAAACATTGAGGGAAAAACTCGTCCTAAATCACTCATAAAGTGAGGTGCAATCGCTGCCGTCCCCCAGAACTCCATCAACAGCCAAACGCCTCTGGATTTACCGCCCTGCCTCTCTCAGAAAGGGTGGTCCTGCGGATGATGGAGGGAACTTTTTCCACAAGCTGTTACCTACAAATAAACATTTCTCTAAAATAAGTGACACGTGTATTAGAACATATTTCCGCCTTTCTTTGGAGTCCCACAATGGCACACTTTGCATCTTAAAACACCCAAGTAAACCCTGGAGGAGCACTGGACGCATTTGGCTGTCAGAGTTTTATTAATAGAAGCTTTATTTATGGCGATGTCACCTCCATGTCAGAATAAATTCACAAGAAAAGATGTCTTAAATTCCCCACATGGCAACAGGGTGACATTGATATCTCCAAGCCAACAGTTACGTTTATGACACACACAAATGTTTTAATCGATTCGCTTGCACTTCACACGTTCTCTTAGGTCAGTCAAACTCGAGGGATGTCTCGCGAGTGTCAGATTTGAGACTCAGTATGGATTTTATCCTGTAATGGAAATGCTTTTTTGAGGGGAGATACATTTATATTAAATCCCAATGCTGAATAAAGCCGAGGACATTTTCACTCACTTGTAAAGACCTCTGACATTGTACAGCAGCTCAGCTGTGAGATAACACCTATTTAAATGACAAAAGCACAACGGATTGTGTAATTAAATATTTGTCAGCTAAGATTCACTCTTCCTGCATACTATAATAAGATTTGTTTAGCTAATGCTACACAATGCTGTAAATGTACTGGAATAAAATGGAACAAAAGGAACAAGATATCAATCAAACCAAAAATACAAAGAGAAACGGCGAATGAAGTCAAAAGAGGTGTTGTACCGGGGGAGGTTTTGCCCTCTTAAGTATATTTGTCTTGGGAAAGTGAACTTTTGAGTCATCAAAATTCACTGAAAAACCACTTCTGAGCACCAATGCAGCTCTTCTGCCAAACCTGTCAACAGTGTGATGTCAGACAGCTTTTACACAGCGTGTACGGGGCACAGCGTTTGTCAAACAGATCTCTCTCTCCACTTACAGTGGTCATGGAGTCCAGCACCTCGCCCGTCTCATGCCTCCAATCTCTCTCAGCGCCATCCATCACTTCTCCACTCTAAATGGAGGGAACAAAACTCGCTGAAATATTTCAGAGAGGACAAAGGGATCTCAAGCGCTCCTTGTAAATGAACGTGGGCCGTGGCTTTCAGATCCTTACTTCTTGGGATATTTGTCCATGCATAAATTTGAAAGTAATTTTGTTGGTCATAAACACAAAGATTTCTTGTTTTTGGGTTTATTAGCATTTCATTTTTAATCATTTTCCCTTTATTTCATTTAGCAGATGCACACTCAAGGGGTCATATGTTGGTTAGCATGGTCTAGTTTGATCCTACCTAGTAGATGCCAAAACTACACCATCTTTCTTCATATACAAAATCAGCCCTGTAATCAACATATAAATGATAAATAGTGTATCATATTTGATGTGATTCTTTTTGGGGGGCTCTTGAAAGCTCTTGATTGTTCCCTTGCGATACTACAGGAGTACTGCGTCATTTGTCTTATTAATATTATTAAGACAAGACGCATATGGGGGAAAACTCCTTTTCCTCAGAATCTGAAGCCTTTATACAATCACGCAGTGTTAAATGCCATTAAAGTAAACGAACCAATGACAGTGCGGAAGTGCTCTTTCAGCTCGCCGCTCAGATCGCCGCTTTCGTGCAGCGCTGATCGCCCGCCGCTTCACAGCAGCCAGATCAGCTCGCCACTCTCAAGCAGCTCTGTTCCCATGCCGCTTCCAAGCAGCCTGGTCACTGCTTCGCCCCCGAGCCGCCTGCAGCGCCGAGCGAGTGCACTTCAGTATATCCTTCTGCAACGCATTTGCTTTACTAAAGAGCTACAAACCCGATTCCAAAAAAGTTGGGACACTGTACAAATTGTGAATAATTGTGCAATAATTCACAAATCTCATAAATTTATATTTTATTCACAATAGAATATAGATAACATATCAAATGTTGAAAGTGAGACATTTTGAAATGTCATGCCAAATATTGGCTCATTTTGGATTTCATGAGAGCTACACATTCCAAAAAAGTTGGGACAGGTAGCAATAAGAGGCCGGAAAAGTTAAATGTACATATAAGGAACAGCTGAAGGACCAATTTGCAACTTATTAGGTCAATTGGCAACATGATTGGGTATAAAAAGAGCCTCTCAGAGTGGCAGTGTCTCTCAGAAGTCAAGATGGGCAGAGGATCACCAATTCCCCCAATGCTGTGGCAAAAAATAGTGGAGGAATGTCAAAAAAGGAGTTTCTCAGAGAAAAATTGCAAAGAGTTGGAAGTTATCATCATCTACAGTGCATAATATCATCCAAAGATTCAGAGAATCTGGAACAATCTCTGTGCGTAAGGGTCAAGGCCGGAAAACCATACTGGATGCCCATGATCTTTGCGCCCTTAGACGGCACTGCATCACATACAGGAATGCTACTGTAATGGAAATCACAACATGGGCTCAGGAATACTTCCAGAAAACATTGTCGGTGAACACAATCCACTGTGCCATTCGCCGTTGCCGGCTAAAACTCTATAAGTAAAAAAAGAAGCCATATCTAAACATGATCCAGAAGCGCAGGCATTTTCTCTGGGCCAAGGCTCATTTAAAATGGACTGCAGCTGAGGATAATCGGTGCCATCAGCCAATCTGCGTTTTCATTACCTCACATCGAAGCTGCTTTAGAGTCATTACTCACACAAAATGTACAGCTTATGGACTGCAGCTTGGTGATTGGATCAAAAACAACTGCGTCAAATATGGCAGACTTCAAAGCCACACTATTGGGGGTGGGGTTTGGGCATTGTAATTATCAGATACCTCTTTTCAGGTATTTGAGACCTTTCTGTGAAGACTAAAAAAGCAGATGAGATACGGGACATGTTTTGACAGTCTCAGCAGCCCCTGTTTTGAGGACATCATGTAATGGTCAAAAAAAAAGTCTGCATTGATGTTCATTCAAATTGGAAAGTGGAAAGTCACCTTTTCCTACTTTTGAGACAGTTTAATTCAGGGCTTAAAAACGAAAACAATAAAAAATAAAAAATAAAAATCAATCCTTTCACTTTGAGCAGAATCAGTATTTTAACGTTTCTGTTCCAGCGTTCCTTCTGTAATGTTCCGAAACCGGTTTGATTAGAAAAAAATAATGATTAATAACTTTTTTTTTTTTTTGCATGTAGCCTACTTATTATTATTAATAATATTGTTACAGCATTTTATTTATTAAAAAACAAAGAATATTTCGTCTTAGCCAATGCAATTATCTTTTAGGATTCTGTCTAAATGTAAACCTATTAAACAAAAGGAAAAACAACGGTTTATAAATTAAAGTACTTTTTTCAAAATATTTTAAAATGTTTGCTGCATGGTTAAAATACCGACACTATTCCTGAGAGGAAAAAAGGTAAGTCGCGTATACGTCGCATTTTATTATTCTGAAATAATGTAATTTATCGGTAAATTAAGTAAAATGTTTACAAATAGCCTAGCCTATATAGCTTTATTTATAATGTTTGTAAACATAAATTATGAACAAAACTGCCCTATTAAATTTTACCACGAAACCTAAAAAGTTAACAGTTGACCTATTCAGGCTATAGCCTACGAATTAAAAAAAAAAAAAAAAGTAACTTTTCTTTTTTAACGCCATCCAGCTTCTATTGCTCTATTCAAGGCGAGAAACAGGTTTATTTATAAGAAATAAAACTAAATAAGATGCAAAACAAATTCATTTAAAGTGAATCTGAAGCCTACCTTTCTCATTCGGCACGAATCCATTTTCGAGACGAATGCTAAACTATTGTTTATTATGTAACCTAAGCTTTGTACTTCACTCGCATTATCCACATCATCCTTCACATAACAGCACAGTCAGGCGGTGGTCACAGGTGGTAAACGGCAGATTGTAGCTATTACAGAATTGAATTGAGCAGTGTAACGTCTTATGTTTGGTTTATTGTACTTTATTTTAATTATTTAACAGGGTGCGATATCAAGCAAGCAATGCAAGAATTTGTGTGTGCGCTTGAGGCGCTAGCGCGACCACTGGAATTTTTTTTTGTTGTTGTTGTTTTTACCTTCTAAGATAGTACACTGTACTCCATAATTTATGGTCATACAGCTTAAAGCAAGACATAATTCATACATGTACAAAAGACACTTAAATAACGAAAACAAGCAGAATGTCTGTTCCCTTTCGAAAGGGAACTTCTACTCTGCGTTTGCAACGCTATGGGGGGGGAAACGTCACGTGACTCGGTGTTCGAAAGCCAACTATCCAATAACTCCAAATCCTATTGGCCGGCGACAGCCTATGACGTCATACAGGCGCGACCCGGAAGTATAAAAGGGGCGCCTGGGGAAGCAGTCATTATCTCATCGTCTTTGGGGACTGTTTGTGTTCATTGCCGATCGTCAAATAGCGAGAAATTTCTCTATTATGTCTGAGGACAAGGAGAAGCGTTTCAGGAAGTGTGTGGATCCATGCCCGAGATTTCTGACTCCGGAAGATTCACACACCTTATGCGTCTATTGCCTGGGAGAAGAACACGCACGGATGGTGCTTGAGGGCGCTGTCTGTGTGAATTGTGAGCGTCTTCCGACGAGGACGCTCCGTTCTCGCTTGGCCTTCTTCTCGAGGGATGAAGCGTCAACATCTGCGCCTGGTGGATCCGGCCCTGCTCGTGCTGAGGCAGAGCGGCAGCTGCACTCATGGGGCTCGCAGATGGAGCTCGCTGCCAAGTTTGAGAGAGGTGTTGTGGTCTCTCAGCCTTCGGCGGCGGCTGGCGAGAATGAGCTCCTGGAGGACGACGATGTTCTGTCTCTGACATCATCTGACCCGGGAGCGAGTGTTCTTCTGGCCGATAGCCCCCGTGGCCAGGAGGTGGTAATGGAGGAGGAGGAAGAAGTGGCTTCTTCTTCTTCTTTCTCCAAACCGCCTGGCCCAGCATATGCCGAGTTGCTGGAGGTTGTGGAACGCGCTGCTGGCAGACTGCAGCTGCCGTGGGGGCGCGATAGGAAAGAGCCCGTTCGCGGCAGACTGGACGAACGCTTTCTTTCCGACCACAACCCTGTGACTCCAGTGAGCCTTCCATTCCTTCCGGATCTCCACGTTGAGATCAAGAAGGCATGGAAGAACCCATACTCCGGTTTTGCCGTCCAGACCCCTTAAGCAAACATCCCGTCTGAACGGCAGAGCATATGCTGCTGCGGGTCAGGCTGGTGCGGCTTTACACACGATGGCAGTGTTACAGGCGTACCAGGCTGATCTGTTAAAGGACCTGGATCAGGGGCAAGGTTTGTCCCCTGATGCGGTGGCTGAGCTACGCCGCACCACAGATCTCGCTCTCCGGGCCACCAAACAGACGGCCGCCTCGATTGGGAGATCGATGGCGGCCATGGTGGCCACGGAGAGGCATCTGTGGCTGAACATGGCGGACATTGGGGAGAAAGAGAAGGGCTCTCTTCTCGATGCCCCGGTTTTGCCAACTGAACTTTTTGGCGGCTCCGTTGAGACGGTGGTTGGAAAGTTCAGGGAGGCGAAGGTGCGCTCAGCAGCATATAAAAACTGCATTCCGCTCAGGTCCGATCCTGGGCCCAGACAGCCGGGAGGCGCTGGCCCGTCTCGAGTCGAGGCTCTGAGGCAGGGCCAGAGGTTTAGCGTCGCCGCTCGAGCGCCTCCTCCACCTCGGAGCAAGTCGCAGAAGCGGCGAGACACGAGGAAGAGGAAAGATGGTTTAAGAGAGGTGATCGATCAACGGCGCCAGCAACGCCGCTGATCGATCCCCTCTCCTGGCGAAGATAAAAGTTGCCTTCGCCCCTCTTCCTTGGCCTCCCATGGCGTTTTTTAATCACTGTGTAGGTTCAGGTAACACCTTTGAACAGTCAGGCTGACGGCCGGGCCCATGATGAATTCTTTTCTGAAGGCCCGCCTTCTGGCTTGATAGTGAAAGGGTTCTTTGGGCTTCTAGTACCATGGATGTTTTGCCTTCCCATGTTTGTGAAGGAGCAGTCTTGGGTCTTCGAGCCTCGAGAAGGTAAGACAATGTCAAATTTAAATCTCTAAATGTTGACTGTGTGTTGTTACCTGTATAATTCCTGAACATGGCATAGTGAATGTAACATTGAGAAATAGTATTTATAGGGGTTTTTTGGGCAAAACTGGAATGTTGAGACTGACTAAGCAGGTCACAGAATGGCTGCTGCTTAGTTTTCTCTCTATGTTGAGTAGCCTCTCGGCTATTTTCAGTATAGTTTGAGTTGGCACTCATTGCTTCAGTTTGTATGTCTACGGCGGCCCTAACCGGCCGCCTGACTTTTCAGCTTTGAGCTTCACTTTATTTTTCTCATCATGAGATTTAGAAGTGGAGATCAGACTGTTTGTTATGGTGCCTGTTGTATATAATAAAGAAGATAGGCCTATAACTTGGCAGCCAGGCTAGAGCTAGGTGATGTGATATATGAATTAACCCCATATGTATTCACTATCCTTTCAGGATTTGTTTCCTAGTTCTGGTTTTCCTCCCGAGGGAGTTGTTAGGCTGTACGCCCAATTATCCCCTTGCTGGTGTAGGTGCAATTTGAGTTTTACAGCTAGGTTGTAGACTGTTTCCTGACTCCCTTATGCTGTTCCTCAGGTGGTAGGCCCTTATCTTTGCGTAGATAAGTTATGCAGGTGTGTGCTTGGCCCCACTTTCTAGAACTTTCATGCTAAAAGGAATAACTTTCTCCTGAGCCACTTGATAAATTTGTTTTATCAAGTTTGAGTTGACGTTGCTAGTTTTTAGCTCCTGTCCTCTGGGGTTTAGATCAGATTTGAGGATCTGTGTGGGAAATGTTTTTCTTTTTAAAAATAAAAGCATGTAGATCAAAGTTTGTGTTACTTTGGGTTCTAGACTTTTGCCCTACACTGTATGTGAGCCTATGCTGCCACAGGTTGGCACCTGCTCTCATAACAGTAGGCCCTTTGCTGTGAAAGTAGGCCTTTGTTTTGAGTATTTGGTGACTTGTACTCTCCAGTCTGAGGTCCTTGTCACTGGGTGCATCACCTGTTGGATTGCATATTCAGGGTAGTTAGTGCCACTTTGTTGAAGAAAACTGGTATCTATTGGCTCCCTTTTTTAGTGGTCTGGTTAACGGTTATACTGCTTATAACTCGGATTGTAGGCCTTATGATATTCGGCCTCCTTCTAGTTAGCGGTTGTTCTACTATACTGTTTAACTGATCATAATGTGCTCACATATTTTCACAGGTTTTACGCTGCCACAGGCCATGCCGCGTGTCTGTCTGAGGTAGTAGGCTTATATTAGCCTTCCTTAGACCATGTTGGCTTTGTTTGGTTCCCTTTAGTCAAAATGTGTATTTAGGGTACATTGCCTGTTGGAATGTGTAGCCTAGCGCAGGTTGCAGTTAGCTTCCCATAGCTTTTTGGGTTACAGCTGGTTCCCTGTAGCTTGGTTCACTTTAATTCACGAACTGTAGCCACGTGTTATTGAATTGGCAGGCCCCTTCAGGCCTCCTTTTTAGTTTACGTTTGGCACAATTTGTGTTTTAACCTGTGAGTAGGCTGATCGCCACCTGTTACTGGAATGGAGGCCCCTTTAGGCCTCCTTTTTCTAGTCGACTGGTTGGCAGGATGCCTGGGAAACCATGCCACCGTCGGCCACACCCCATCACTGACGGAGAGGCCCTAACAGGCCTGTTCTCTGTGTTTGGCAGTGTTTTTCATGTGTTAATCATGACACTGTTAATACGTGGCCTCTGGGTGGTATGGTTATGGTTATGGTAGCCACTTGCCGATGCCACGTGTTTACTAAGGCAGGCCTACTTCGGCCTCCGGTGTAATATGTGGAGTTCAGTTATATACTCCTCTCGCTGTGAGGGTGACAAGGTGCTTTTTACCGAGTATTTCGAGTGGCTAGCCCCTCAGGTTGGTTTGGCAGCAAAACCTTACTGAAGGTTGTTTTTTACCTAGATCTGCCTCCCTGAGTCCTATTCTAGTTGAGATCTCTCTTTGAGATTTATCTTTATACACTTCTGTTGGCCAGAGGCCTAAGTGATAAACCAACCTCCTTTTGTCTGGTTGTTTATCATCCTTTGGGCCTAAACACTGCCACGAGCTGATGCCACGTGTCTGTTGAGGTTATAGGCCCCTCCAGGCCTTCCTTAATGCGTGCTGGCGTACGCTGTACTCCTCTTGCTTTAGAGAGTAAAAGGTGTTTTTACTGAGTACACTGCTCGGTGGATCGTGTTGGGTGGATTGTCATGTGGGCACTTTGCAGCCTCTTAGGCTGCCATTGAAGTCATCTTTCTACCCCGGAAAGAAAGCCGGGCCACTTTCTGTTTGACTTCTGTTATTCACTTAACTCTATCATGCTGTAGGCCTCTTTCGGCCTCCATGAGTATGTGCCCATCGCATGGTCTACCTGTTAGGTGAGTTTCGTACTTCCCTTTTAGGGTTATGTTTGTAATAGTGCTTAGCTCCCTAAGCTGGTCATGGGGTAGGCCTTAATCAGGCCTCCTCTTAAGGATCCAGCATCAGGCTGGTTTGTGCTCCCCTGCATCAGGGTTCTGTAGCGCACGGCCTCCTCAGTGCGTTAATTAAGCACTGGGTAGATCCTAGGATGAGTGGATTATACTCCCCTCAATACGAGGGTTCATAGCACTTAGCTGAGTTCTGCTCTCCAGGATGCCCGTCTCTACGCGTGGGTTTGAGTTTGTTTCTGCCTCTTTGCAGTCACTCTTACTTACTATCTTCTGTGAAGAATGCGTGTTAGGAGGCTCTGTATTCAGACAGGGTTGGCCCAGACTGAGTTTGTCTCAGGTCAGACAAGGTCGGCCTCCCTGGTGGCATTGAGGGTGACTTCGTTCCCCTCTAGTGGCTGGCCGGGGTTCCCTTCGGTTCCCTGGCCACATTCCCTTGAAGGGACCACTGTTTCTTATGGAAAAGTGGGTTCCAGACGCTTTAACACCTTCTGTAGGGCCTTTGAGGAGGTCCTTCATGGAGTTTAGCTTGGGCTGTTGGCCGAAGGGAATGCTGTCACTGACAGCCTGGTGTGACCCGAGGGAGAGTTGCCAAGCAGTTTCTACTGCTCTGGAGCCTTTGTCTCAGCCATTTTTCTTGGCAGGCATTCTCCTCAAGCATGGCGGCGTGGGTATATCGTTCCCCATAGCGTTGCAAACGCAGAGTAGAAGTTCCCTTTCGAAAGGGAACGTCTCAGGTTACGAATGTAACCAGGGTTCCCTGAGAACAGGGAACGAGACTCTGCGTTTCCTTGCCATACATCGGGCTGCCTGCTGAACAGTCCCTCAAGACGATGGATAATGACTGCTTCCCCAGGCGCCCCTTTTATACTTCCGGGTCGCGCCTGTATGACGTCATAGGCTGTCGCCGGCCAATAGGATTTGGAGTTATTGGATAGTTGGCTTTCGAACACCGAGTCACGTGACGTTTCCCCCCCCATAGCGTTGCAAACGCAAAGTCTCGTTCCCTGTTCTCAGGGAACCCTGGTTACATTCGTAACCTGAGACGTTTCTTTTCCTAGATCTTTGGAGTGCGTCACAAACACTTTTGTTTTGTTAATCTGTGGACCTAATTATATAGGCTAGTGAAATATCGCGTAGCCTATAGGCCTAATTCCCTTTTATTTTTATATATGTTATATAGGCCTATAGTTGTATTCTGTTTTCTCCGTTCACAATGTGACGTTGTGTGAACTCATGTTTTACTATCCTGCAATTTTCGCTGGTTTCGAAACGCACAACACAACTACTTGACATTCATTTTCACTTAGATGTAGGCCTAATGCTTGACGGTTGGTGACATATCATCGGAAAAATGCCATTGTGACTTAGCCTACCTAACCGACTTGACAGCTGAGCCTAAACATGTCAGTGCGGGAATTTTTCTGTTCAGTTCGATTACATTTAATTTCGTTTCCATTTCTGGTTACGTTCCGGTCAAAATTTCATTTGTTTCCGGTTTTCGTTTTCGTTCCTTCAACCGGTTCAGAGCCCTGGGGCACGTTCAAGCTCAAACCAGAGTGCAACGTTTTGCTACGGTTTCCGGGTTGAACAACATGCTTCCTGGAAATGGTGTGCAAGGGGGTTTGAGATAAATTTTCTGTTGTTTGGTGGGTGTGTCAAAAATGTCAGTGCAATCAGCAACAACATGTATATAAACCACACGGTATTAAAGAGACAGCTCGCACAATGGGTATGAATGTAACATAAAGGTAGCCTACTAGTATAGGCTACATATTTATATATTTTGCTATTGTATTTTGGAGTGAAACTTTCATAAACTTTTCTATTCTCTTCTGATTATATAATGGTAAATATAACAGTATCATAGCACAACAATAGTGATCATCAATAATGATAAGCCTAATACTTACAATAAAAATAATAAGGTCATAAAGATCATAACACAGTCTCAGAGGTAAGAAGTGGATTATCCTTCATCTGAAATGTTTGTCTTTTCATCCTGGAATGCGAGGCAAATGTTGGATCACAATAATTACGAACAACAGTTTCCACAAATCCCATCGCTCGATTGGGATGTTCTCTTTTATTCTGGATGACTGTAAAATTGAACGTATTTTGCAGTATTAAACACGTATTTATAGCGATTTCATCAGGCTCAGAAAATTCTTCAAAAAGAACACAAAGAATGGCCTTCTCAGCTGCCATATTTGCAACGCTTCCGTCATCAGAACAAGGTGTTTAATGCACCACCGTTTCCGTTTAAAAAATATTTTGCAACGTTTTGTTAGGGCTGAACGCAGGTAACTTGGTTTCAACCTGGAACACTACATACGTCAAAGAGCTTGTATGGCACCTTTTTGGTAAAAAAACTAAAAACAGCTTAAACACCTGGCAAGGTTTTCACCCCATGGGTCTGAAATGTTCAGAGATGTCAAACCCAAAAGATCTTCATACTTTCAATTCATGCATTGAGAAATGAAAGTTGAATCACCTCAGTGATACCAAGAAATACAAGTGAAGTAGCAGATTAGCCCACATGCCATGTTTTATTGCCAGAGACCCAACAGTACTGGCTTGTTACTATTCAGTGCTTCCAGCCTGTGAGCTCACTGTGTTATTGCTGAGCTAAGAGGGGAAGTGCTTGTGTCCAAATATCTGTAGAGACAGAGGAAGTCAGACTGCTGGATGGACAGAGATTGCAAGTCCTCAAGTGAGGATTAGAGTGATTGCAGTAGGAGCTGGATTTGGAAAATGCCACAAGGTTTTTCTTTTTTTTTTTTTTTTTGGTAAATGAAAAGCATAGTCAGAAAAACACTGACAACATTTTCCCAAGATATGCTGGAGAAATGTCAACATGAGCAACCGTTCCATCACCCCTACTCCCTTGCCAGTGTTTATAAAAACAAATAAATAAATAACAAGCTGGCAGACTCTCAAAACTATATTTTGGAAAATGGTGTGGCAACAACAGATTAAAATGTTAGTGTTTACTGCTAATCAAATAAAGGTTAAAGAAATAGTTTACCTAAAAATAAAAATGATATAATTGTCTGATGTCTGTCACGGTTCTGTTCATTTGGACTTTTTGTGTTTGACCACCTTCTGCCTGAGTTAGTCATTTGTTGTCATGGACACTGAATATGTTCAGCTGTGCACTCATTAATTATGTCATTATCGTGTGTTTATATGTTCAGTTCTGTTTGAGTTAGGTTGTCTGGTGTCGTCAGTTCATGGATGTGTTGTAAGCTGCTCTGTTGTGGATCATCTTGTGGATCAATCTATATTAAAGCACCCCCTTTCTTTGTTAAGAGAGGAAAGAGCAACCGAAGAGTTCAGATTTTTATCAAGCTTGTATGTTTAGGTTCAGTAATCTCACTTTAATAACATACAAGCTTGATAAAAATTTTCATTTTAGAAGAAAATTTCAGACAGCACTTAGGATCTTTTGCATCTGAACTCTTTAACTATTCTAGAAAATTCTGTCTCGGGTTTCATAGAAAAAAGAAAATAATAATAGTAAGTAAATGACAAAAGTTCTTTTTTGTGTGTGTGGATGAGCTATTCTTTTAATGCACATTTACAATTGAATTATTATGACATAGACACAGGAATTTCATAATGTTGTTTTTATCTTTTTTCTATGTTTTTTTTATTTTTTATTTTTTTATAAATTCTGATCACATATAAAGCAATATAAATCTCAGTGTAATTGCACTTTTATTATATAATAAAACCTTTTAAAAGAAAGAAAGAAATGAAACCACAGCTCTGGTGTTGTTTAAAATGTTTCAGTAAAAATGGTTTGTTTAAATATCTGGTAGCACTATGATATGATTGAATTTGTTATCATTAGTTGCATTAGGTATTGCATTGGATATTTGTATTAGTATACTTTAGCATGTATTAGTAAAATTAATTAAAGTTAATTTATAAATATTCTGTTGTTGTTTTTTTAAATTAATGTTCATTCATAATATAGTGTAACTATAAGGCTAACTTTTTTTTCCTTTTTTTTTTTTTTTTTTTTTTCCAGATTTTGGACTTTATCTTCTTCTTTTTTTAGACTAGTGCAAATAAAACATCCAAAATACACAAGATGTCATTTACAATACATGTTTTTATAGGCTGTTTTCTTAAAATAATTTGTCTGAATCATATAACATTTTATTAAAAAAACATGGTGTTTTTTTTTCTTTCTTTTTTTCTGTCTGTTTTTTTACAGAGTGATAAGAAAAGGGTATCCAAAATCCCCTCTGTAAAAACTATTAACTGTAATATGTCAACATATCAAATTATGAACATGGCTTTATCCAATGTTTTTAGATTTCTTTTCTTGAAATTTATGCAAATCAATGCATATTTAATTGCCTAATACATCATTTGCATGTTTAAACATTACATTTTAGAAATATTGTAATACAAAGCAATTCTGTTATACTGTGATTAATCAACTGGGCAAAGTATGGTTACATCCATTAACTAATTTTTTAAACCGATTTACCTGTAGTGTCTTGCCTTAACTAATGTTAATGTAAATTAAAATGTAATCATTAAAAAAAAAAAAAAAAAAAAAAGATTAATAAATGCTTAAAAATGCTGGCTATTGCATTAACTAACAGCATTAACAAGCATATAAAAGCTGATTTTAAAGTGCTCCAAATATGTACATTGTGATAATGTTTATAATTACAGTTATTATTGTGAAGAACAATTCAAGTAGATTTTAAATTCATTTAACAAAAATGTTTTTGAGAATAAATAAAACCCGTTTCAAACAGACAAGATTCCAGGTGTCAGAGAGGACGATTTCATGGTCAGACCGTCGGAAAATGTATCTTTGTAGCAACATCATCTACATAAAGATGCTGATGGTCTAGTGAAAGTAAAAAACCACAGTCGTCAGCAGAGCACAATTACACATCTCAGATCGTCACAGGCCGCACAAACACACACACATATGCTTTAGATGGGAAGGTAAAATGCTCAATTAAGCATGCTATGGTAATGGCTGCTCTTCCAGCCTGTCAGGATCCTGGAGGTGTACATGTTTTCTCTGCAGACAGCTTGATGCGCGAGCATGTGTTATTCTGCTGAGACTGGATTCTGTCATCTCGCAAATGTGATGTCCGACTATGGGTACTTGAGAGGGAATATGCTATGCTGTGTTTTTAAGGGAAAGCTGTCATAAAAGTAACTTAATACAGGCATTTCTAATATTAATCAGCTGGAAATAATATTGCAAAATGGGTCTGTTATACATTTTCTGACAATTAAAATAAATACTTTTTTAAAACTTAGGAAGTATTAACTAAATAACAGTATTTCCCAAATAGTCTGCAGAAAATTATATTTCAATCAATGTTTTGTTCATTTTGTTTTCTGGGAAAAATATCTAAACATTCTTAAAAAGAGAAGCTTGCTTTTTTATTACTATTGTAATTATGACAATGATTGCTTATTATTAATAATAATAATAATGATTATTATCACTACACTGCAAAAAAAATATTTTCATGATTTATCACAACATTTTTTCTTTTCTCAAATCAACTTAGATAATTAATGCAGTTCAAATAACATAATATTCTGAGTTTCTGTTGATTAAATCAGTCGCCTTCATTGTATTAACTCAAATTTTTAATTTCAAATGAACTCAAAATTTTAAGGCAATCTGGTAACTTACATTTTTAAGTTAAACCAACAATTCTTCTTCTTTTTTTTTTTTTTTTTTTCTTTTTACAGTGTACTTAAGTTAAAAAACTTTGCTGGAGCATCAGAACTCTATTACATGTCACCCAAAACTTTTAATTCATGCTTTAAAACCTAGCTTTTGTGTCAGTAAATTGGCCAATGCCACCAAAATAAAAAGTCTTTTTTTGTCATTGTGTGAGTCACCCTGGTCAAAATTTTTAGATGTTTTTTCACCATGAAAATATTTGGTATATACACATTTCATGTGTTTTCTACTTTTTAGTTAACACTGTCTTTTTTCTTCACTATACAAGAATGTCAGTTTTGTCAATACTTTTTAGATACAAATTCCTGGAGTAAGTAAACATTTTCTTGGAAAAGTCAATACTGTAGTACTCAAACAGAACATGGACATTTGATCACTCTTTATATTAGATTTCCTTAACTAAGTACTTAGTTCAAAAATAAGTACAGTGTACTGTATTTATTGTATTCATATTGTATTTCAAAACAACTGTGCTGCTATTGAGAATGAGTGGATATGGGAAAGGTATAGTTTTTCTCAATCGATTTGAATGTAGATGCTCTCAAAACAATTAACACAGCAAAATAAACACACTCTTATGTTGGCAAAACAGTTCAGTATTCACTGCATAATGAAGCTCTGCAGTTTTTTCTATTAATGCATTTATCAAAAATAAATACTAACAACAAAATACAGGTTTGTTCTCTCTTGATTTGAAAACAAATTCAGCTGTAGATACACAAATACATGAATGAAAGTACATTTTTTTGTGTTCTTTAATCGTGTTCTTCGAAGTTCTTTAATGACAAGTATGACAATGAGTTTTCACCCCCCCAAAATAAAATAAAATAAATAATTAAAATAAATAAATAAATGTACTGATTTACATACTGACAGATTTACATCTGGTCAAAGAATTTCATCAACATCACAGCATATATTTTCACGAGTCATGCATCGTAGGGAAAAAAAAAAAAAAAAAAAAACCTCTGATTGCTCCATCCATACTTGTGCCTCAACTTTTCCACAGGCTTCCATCGCTTAAAGAAGACGTACTTGGTTGTAAGGGTTGTGATCATATACTTTCCATCTCCAAAAGGAGAATATGCTGGAAGAAACACCATCCTGAAATGTGGGTGATGCTCAAACAACTGTGCTGAATGGTGAAATTGGACATTGTCCCACACAACTACACAATTTCACTCAAATTGCTCCTGATTACCCTGCGGAAAGTGGATTTCATTGAGGGAGTTTTAAAAAAAATGTGTGACCCCAAGACAGCATTGTGGATTGCAGTACTCATTGTTCAGGGACATTGATTGTGGTACAATGTTTACATTGGGCTGAATTACACTGAACAAAATTACAAACGCAACACTTTTGTTTTTGCCCCCATTTTTCATGAGCTGAACTCAAAGATCTAAGACTTTTTCTATGTACACAAAAGGGCTATTTCTGTCACATATTGTTCACAAATCAGTCTAAATCTGTGTTAGTGAGCACTTCTCTTTTGCCGAGATAATCCATCCACCTCACAGGTGTGGCATATCAAGATGCTGATTAGACAGCAGGATAATTGGGGGTTCGGGGGGTCCGAAAACCAGTCAGTATCTGGTGTGACCACCATTTGCCTCACGCAGTGCAACACATCTCCTTCGCATAGAGTTGATCAGGTTGTTGATTGTGGCCTATGGAATGTTGGTCCACTCTTGGCTGTGCAAAGTTGCTGGATATTGGCAGGAACTAGAACACGTTGTCGTATACGCCGATCCAGAGCATCCCAAACATGCTCAATGGGTGACATGTCCGGTGAGTATGCTGGCCGATTGTTGCAGCAGCTGTCTGGGTGGCTGGTCTCAGACGATCTTGGAGGTGAAGATGCTGGATGTGAAGGTCCTGGGCTGGTGTGGTTACACGTGGTCTGCGGTTGTGAGGCCGGTTGAATGTACTGCCAAATTCTCTGAAACGCCTTTGGAGACAGCTTCTGGTAGAGAAATAAACATTCAGTTCACGGGCAACAGCTCTGATGGACATTCTAGCACAATCTGCACATTTTAGAGTGGCCTTTTATTGTGGCCAGCCTAAGGCACACCTGTGCAATAATCATACTGTCTAATCAGCATCTTGATATGCCACACCTGTGAGGTGGATGGATTATCTTGGCAAAGGAGGAGTGCTCACTAACACAGATTTAGACAGATTTGTGAACAATATTTGAGAGAAATAGGCCTTTTGTGTACATAGAAAAAGCCTTTGATCTTTAAGTTCAGTTCATGAAAAATGGGGGCAAAAACAAAAGTGTTGCATTTATAATTTTGTTCAGTGTATTTGTCTCTCAAGGAAAGACCATCATTTATGACATGGTCAGTTAGGTTGGCTCTGATTTCATTTGAAACCCATCTGTACCCCATCCTTCTACCTCTCCTCCCTCATCTTACATCTTTTATTCCCCCTTTCCCTCTGTCCATGTCTCTTTATATTTTGCTCTTTAATACCACTGCCCTCCACTCTACCATATCTTCTCCCTCTACTCTTTCCTCTTCTCCTCTTCCTACATCCTCAGTTCTTCTTTCTCCATCTCCTCTTCATATACCATCTATTCATTTCACCTCATCTCTTTCTACCTCTTCCACTGTTCCTCTATCCTCTCCAGAAACCTCTCACTCTTACACCTCTTTCTACAGAGCCCTGGACATGACATGGCAAAAAAAAAGTAGGCTAAATCGTGCACACAATTTATTAATTCGTTCCCTCGATTTACTACAATGTGTGCACGATTTAGTATTTCATTCCCTCAATTTATAAATCATGCGCATGAATTATAAATCGAGGGAATGAAATAGTAAATCGTGCACTTTTGAGTAAATCGAGGGAACGAATTAGTAAGTCGTGTGCACGATTTAGTAAGTCGTGTGCATGGTTTAATAAGTCGTATGCACGATTTAGTAAATCGAGGGAACAAATTAGTAAATCGTGCGCACAATTTTTTTTTTTTTTCTTGCATGTCATGTGCAGGGCTCCATATCTTTCTTTTCTCATTTTTCTAAAGTTAAAGACTCCTAATATAAAGTGGGACCAAACATTTTTATTTACACAGCACATTTATTTTTATAGAAATGTGTTACATGCAAACTAAAAATTCAGAGTTGCTTGCATTTTTACACATTCTATTACAGTATGTCTTCCCCTAACACCACACATTCTTAAATATCTTCATATTGCTCTTTCATGACAAGCAGCTGTGTATTTGCTGTTTAGGGATTTAGACGTTCCTGCATGTTCAAAAATGGTAGTGATTGTACTGTATGCTTCCAAACTTGATTGGTTGATTGGTAAGATTGTTATTCCTATTTCATTTTAATGGCAGGCCATTTGCCAATTCAGCGGGTATTACAAATATTCAATATCATAGGTATTTATGGAATATACATGCATGTCTGACAAATTTTGATAAGTGAGTGGATCATTTTACATGTGGAGGCTCACACGATGAAAGGATGTTTAGAAGTTGTGAAGTTTGACAGTTTCACTGAGAATCAACTCATCGGTTTTTATCAACAAGCCATGTACATTTAGATGTTGTGCAAATTGTAGATAATTGTACTTACTATTTTGCATACATGTACCAAAATACATGCAAGTTGCTTAAATTAATAAGAAATCAAAATCTGATGTGAATAAGAAACTAATTGTTCAAAGACCTGAACTTATTGTTTTGAGGTGAAAAAAAAAAAAAAGTCTCATTCAAGAATTGAGCCTAAGCGATTAGTGAAGTTAATAAATGTAATTTCAGGAGGAGTACGCCCCTCTAATCTTCCAATTAATACCAAGCTATAAAACCAGCATCTTACCTCTTCCTGTTGTTAGTTCTTTCGGCATCCCTCCTCCCCTTCTCCTCCTTTTTGTACAATTTTGCCTGTTATAGGGGGGCAATCGGAGCTCGAGTAGAACATCTTCTTCGAGCCCCTCTATAGCAAACAGCAAGCCAAATCTGTTTACCACTTACGCTAAGATTATATGGGCACACAAAATCGTGAACGGAAAATTGTAACAGATTTAGAAGCAAAAAAGAAAACATTGCAAATAAAATGCATTGTATACTTTCTATTTATAGGGTGAAATCCTGAAAGTATATACATTTTGTTGATCATATTTAAATGAAAATTTCAGTTGTTCTGTTCTAACATATTATTTTACAATGTCCTTGTATTACATGTTACATGTACTTCTTAAAGTAATAAAAGTAAAGTGTGCATAATTACATGCAATTAACCTAAACCAAATACATGTAGTTAATTAATATTACTGAATACTTAAATGTATAATTACACTGTAACATGGACACCTTATTTAACCTATTTTTTCGTTTGTTATTTTTGCTTTGCTTTTTATTTCCACATTAGAGTATATGAATATTCTCAGAGAGCATTGTTGCTCAAACATTTTATTAACCTGTAGTTATGGCTGTAAGAAGTATTGAAGATTCCAAACTTTGTCGCAACTTTCTGAATTTTTGCCCAGTTCTTAAACGAGAGAATCATTTCTGTTCTTTAAGGCCATCTTGATGGAACGGTGAGGTTTGAGAAGTCTAATGTTTCTCAATGCTCTTCAGAACAGATTAATCATAGTGTCTGTGGATTATTCTCTCAAACTAATCACTTGCTTCACTGCCAGATGTAACTGAAATCAGCCCAGAACATATTACAGCCACGCCTGACAGCCTCTCTCACACAACTCATTACAATCCATTCATTCTGTCTGGTATTGAATGTGTTTAAAACAAGAGAGAGGTTTATTTTAATTCAGAATGATACTGTTCCATATAGCCTGAGATGAAAGAGGGCGTTTCTGCCCACTGGCGCTCTGGCTGTCGCCCACAGTAACATGTTGTGCTTGTTTGGTGTTCATGGCTGCATGCCTGTCAGTGCACGCCCAGTGACATCCTACTGTTCTGAACACTTGACTGACAGCTCAGGCAGCCAGCACAAGCAGGAAATCAATAAAGCTGGACCCTCTAGACCCCGCTGCTGGACACTCTGCCAATCACCAGCCAGACAATGTGGGACTATAGCCAGTTATGAACAAAGAGAGATCTAAAGAGCAGGCCAGCCCTAAAATGGACATATGCTCTCTTCTTCATCTATGTTGGTTATTATATCTTTTTATATTGGTATGTTTTACTAAAAATTAAATTATATTTGCGTTACAATGTTGTGTTTCTCCCTAAAAAAGTAACTAATTGTGTTACTTCTTATGGCAAGTAACGCGATACCTTAAACAAACATTTCAGCTGTGCTAGCTGCCAGCTGAATTTATTTAAAAAAAATAATAAAAAAAGTAACTCAGATATTTTGCTGTAAATTTACAAGTAATGCTTTACTTTACTAGTTACTTGAAAAAAGAAATCTGAGTACGTAATCTGCATTACCTCTAATGTGCTACCCCCAACACTGTAATATAACATCTACACAATAATATTGATAACACTTTTCAGTCAGGTTATTAGTTAACTACATTAGTTCACACAAACTAACAAAGAAAATAATTCTAAAGCATTTACTAATCGCAGTAATGTAAATTTCAAAATTAACTAATATACTATTAATATATATCTGTTTAATTTAATGGACCTGAGCTGATTAACAATGAACAGTTGTATTTTTATTAACTGATGTTAACAAAGATTAATAAATAACAAATGTATTGCTCATTTTTAATTATTTTTGGTTAATGCATTAACCTGTTGGAACTACGTAAGCTAATGTGACTTTATTGTAAAATGTTACCATCCTATTGTACTAAATAATAACACAAATCATAACTGGAAATATGGGAATTGTGTAGTACAAAAAAAAAAAAAAAAAAATGGTTGTGCTTTTTCAAATTTGCCAGGTTCCAGCTTTGGACACAATAGGCATTCTTTCAATTAACTTCATGGGGTGTATTGAATGAGTATGTTGCTGTACACAAACTAAAAGTTTTTTAGTAATTCTTTTCTTGACTTAATAGGATAGTTAACTTCAAAGTTAAAAATCTGTCATCATTTATTCACCCTGATGTTGTTCCAAACCTGTATGTATATGTATTTGTTCTGTGGAATACAATTGGCCATACAATGAAAGTCAGTAAGATGAAATTGTTTGAATCCCTTTGACTTTGTATAGACAAAAACAGTATTGATTTTTTTTTTTTTTATTCCAAAAGAAAAGAGAGTTATACAGGTTTAAAAAAAATATGAGGTTAAGACAATGATGATTGTTGTTTGAAGTACCGGTTAGTGTATAGATTCAAGGTTACACTGTTTTTGTTTTTTTTTTGTCTTGTTTTGTTTAGTTTTTTTTTTTCTTGAATAAAGCTTAAATTCTGTGTTTCTGCTGAAATACAGAAAGGTTGTTTTCAGTAACTTGACATTCAGTAAACAACCGCTATTTTGACCCCATCGACAGCCTTTTCTGTTAACACACTCACTTGCTTCAACTGAACTCGTGCCTCACGTCAAAAAAAAAAAAAAAAAACCTTTTCACAGCATTTCAGGGAGAATTAAATGCACATGAATTTTGAGAGTGGCAGAAATAAGAAGAAACGACGGTGTGAGTTTTTAAAAGCAGGTGCAGACAGATGAAAGGAAATCAGCGTCACTCGCTGCAGAAACACAAATGTGCAATGCTCCTGCATCAATTTAAAGCCAGCAACAGGCATCTCTCTCCTCTCATTCTTTCTACTCTCCTTTCCCCCTCCAGTCTCTGCACTAGATCTTCCATCTATAGATGAATATGTTATTCTACCCTTTTGCTGCCAATTTATTTCACGGGGTGTATCTTTGCGAAATGGAACGGAAAAGTGTTTTATAGTCTTCTTTCCCATCCTGTGCATCCCCCCTGCAGATTAGGACAGCCCAAACAGGATATGAAATGCTGCTGGTGTCTTCAGCCAGAGGTCATTCCCTTGTGTGTTATAATATCTTCTGCCTGTGGGCCAATCACCTGGGTCTTAGGTGAGGAGTGCACATCAAGTAAAGGTGGAACATGGCAAGGGCAGCGAGCGGAGATCAGAAGGTGCTGATCCGCAATTTTCACAGCACTGAACAGCGGGCCGCCCTCATTGTGTTTCAATCAAAGGTGATTCGGCAGGGCTTTTTCCTTCTCTGTAAAGCCATCTGTCAGATATGTGGCCACTGTATGGCTATTTTCGGTCCATCAGGTGTGCTATAAACCTGTTTGGAACATCATCACAGAGACACTTCAAGTCTAGGTGTCCATCAAACTAATCTGACGTCAGTTATGGCCTCTTCTCTTTTCTGTTTGCTATTTATTCAGCATCTGCGCTTGTTTCTTTTCTTTTATGTTCTTCAAATTTAGCTCAGCTTTTGTTTCATTACGAAGAAACAATGATTACAGCAGGCACTTGTGATCAGTGTTGGTGATAAACAGGGCAGCTACAAGTAATTATAATTATCATAATAATTATGTTCATGACATAATTTGTTTTTTCTTCATCTACAAGCTCTTTTGGACCAGTGGATTTCAGAAAAAATAAACTTTTGAAAAAATCTTTTAGAAAACTAGTGTTTACTTTTCTTTTTTTTTTTTCTTCTTTTTTTTAACCACCAATTTTACAACCACGCCGGTGCCTTCACTCGCTTTCTTTTTCTCATCAGTGTAAAAGATACTCAAATAAGTGTTGTACATTACTCGGGACAGTTAAGTATCTACTTTTATTTGTGTATATTTACAATAAAAACAACCAACATTATGCACTTTTGCATCTGTCTCTCAGTGAAGTCCAGTCTGAACCGTGTCTGAAAATGAACTGTAACTGAGCAAATACTTGCCACACAGACATGAGAGATATGTCCTTATAAATCTTGAAGTGTCTACTTTTAAATGAAGTACTGAAGTTCATATCAAAAACAAATATTCTCTGTTTAAGTAATCCTTATGAAACCAACGTGAGGTTCAGTTTGCTCATTATCTCTAATGTGACCACCTCCACGTGGTACACAGACTTAGACATGCAAATCATCCACGTGTGAGGCACGCAAACCTGTAAACAAAGCATCAGCTTCATAATTAATTTCATCAAGTTTGGAAGACGCACTGTGAGGAATAAGCTTAGGATTTACTTCAAAAGAAGAATGTGATCGATCCAGCGGAGGAACTTACATTAGTTATCATGTTATTGTTGCATAAACTAGTTGTTTATTGTTGCATAAACCGATAACACACTGAAGCATTCTTTGTTTATTTTAGTTCAAAGTTTTAATGTAAAGGATTACTCAACAAACATCATTAAAAAGATCTAAGACTCAATTTTCAGTATTTGACCTCTATTTTATTCTGAAAATCCAATAGTGGCAGTGTGTCAAGAGTTATGAAAATGTAAAAAGGAGTCATTACCTTTAATATGAATTATGACTGTCAGCTGCTTCCATTCAGAAAAACAAACAAACAAACAAACAAAAACAAAAAAAACTATGGTCGTCATAAAAGGAGTGCACAACCTAAGAAATATAGGTTGTGCCCCGCTCTCTCCTAATTTTGAAGCAAAAACTCTAGGCTTCAACATCCAATACTCAGACGTCTTGTGGAGACATATTAACTATGTATTTTGTGGCCTTATTTCAAGGACTTATTTTTTTGTTTATTTGTTTTTTTAATAACCACGCATAAACGTTATTCTCTCAAAAATACAAACATGTACATACATGTTGCTCACATATTATGTTAGTCTAATTCATGCTGAATACAGTGTAATGACACTTTTGCCATTAACAGGTTCATAAGCAACTGAAAAAAGCACAAATTTCTCCAGGGCCCCAAAAAACCCTCAGACCCCAGAGGGGAGAATCTGTTACTTTCAATAAAATACACCCCTAAAATATAAGTCCCTATGGTTAAAGAAACAACCCACTATTGTAGCAGAGTTTAGTGTTTTGAGTACTGCTAGTAATTGCTGTAGCAGTACAGATTACTTTTGATATACAAACACTATTTTGGTTCATTAGTTTGATTAATTAGCTTGCATGTTCAACTTAATAAAAAATCAAAATAAAAGGGTGTGCCTTTCATGATGTAGAAACAGAATCAATGAAGTCAAAATTGACTTTATCTTCATAGTGTATGATCCTGTCTTATAATTCATTGCACATGTTCCAAAAAAAAAAAAAAAAAAAAATGCAATAACTTGCTCTGCTTTGAAATTACTTTCTTTTGTGACTGAAGTAATCAAGCCCTCTCATTTTTCTAACACTTCCCTACAACTACCTGTCCAATGCATTCTCATTCCTGAGACATCCAATTTTGCTTCATGTCTGTAGACAAGTCTTTACAATCCAATATCCTCCTTTTACATTTTCTCATTGAATGTCCTTATTCAGAAATATGTCTCATTAGCAAATTAAAATGGCTTGCAAACACTGTTTCATGTTGACTTTAAACTCGTCTCATTTAGGGCAACAGTGAAGATAATGGAAATATAAATCCAAATAATAATAATGAACTCTGCAGTATAACTTGTTACATGGTTAAAAAAGCTTTGTCTGTGAAATTCTGTAGCTTGTTATCAGTAAATCATTAACAAACAGAGAACTAGGAAATTGTCAGGAAACAAGACCACTGGTCGTTAATGCTTGTGTATCGGATATAATACTGTTGCACTGTATTTTTTCTCACAGCATCTGATATACATAATATTAAGATGCATTTATACTTTTGTGCTTCATTTACCTTCTAAATAATAATGTATGCAAAACCAGCTTCACTGTTTCTTGCAAAAACAAAGTAAAAGTGACAATAATCAGAATGCAGACTAAGTACAAACAGACTTCCCAAAAAGAAAGAGCTGAACAGACATGCCAACATAGAGAGAATGTTGATATAAACACACAAATCATCAATAATCGGCAATGCCATCAAAACACAATGCCAGCAATATTATCAGAGCACACACCACTCATTCTTATAGGCCACCAGTTTGGTAGGATTTGTACCTTGCTTGGTTTAATCAGTTTGCTTTATTTGATGTAAGTGAATGCAGCATAATATTTTAATCAAACCTTGGAGTGATGAATTTAGAGCAGTGTATGACAGAACAAGCATCTACAGAGCTCATATTTCAGTAGAAAAGCTTACAAAATACCCATCAAATATTGGATTTCTAGTATCCAGATAACATTTGTACAAACATTTTTGTTTGTTGGCGAACTGGGGGTGGTCTGGCTTTAACCCCCAACCCTTCCCCATCAAAATGATGCATTGAAGGATTAGTTCATCCAAAAATTCTAGTATTATGTGTTCACTGTCAGTACAAGGGCATAGTGTTTTTGTATTCAGAGTATGCACGTACATATAGGCCTGGGCGGATGGAAGCCCCCACTCTTAGATATTTTTATACTCAACCCCTTCCAAGTCCCAAGACATCAAAAACTGAAGTATGGTCAAGCACCTTTAGCATATATTAAGATATTAATACACTACGGCGTTGCTATATTGATGAACCATGAACTCCATTGCTTTTAATGAGAAACCTTTGGACATCAATACAGACGCAAAAGGCATAGGATTTTTATTGTCATTAAATTATAGAGTGTAAATTTATCATTATGACTTACATGTCATAGAGCATGATTTTCAGTTTGAACAGCCACTTCCTCATAAAAATATTTTGTATGTTATTGTAGTTAAGTAAGATTGTGTTTGTGTATAACTGACTTATTCAGCAATCAGTTAAAAAATCCAGATATTTTCAAAGGGTTCATACATTTATTCTTGCCATTATATTTACACCATGTAAATTTTGTAGTTATGTTTCGCGTCAAATTAATTCGGGAAAAAAAAAAAAAAAAAATGTTGCTAGAGGTTGCTGACAACTTGCTTGTCTCAGGGCTTTATTTGATTCTTTCAATTGAAAATGAAATTAAACACAAAGAACATTGTGGAAGAGTTTGCTGAATGGAAGGCCTGGAGAATGGGATTAAAATTAGTACATATGCGGTTTCTTTTCACATTTTGTGTTTCTTAACAGCCTTTTGGGCCACCGTGCCAATAAGGTTGGTTGTTTGTTTGTTTGGTCACTTGCTTTCGGTAGGCTACAGTATTTACACATTGCAAAGTTCTTCTGTTTATTATGGGCTGAGCCTAGACTGTAAGGCTGCTGGCAAATTTGGTGTTTGTGTTGGTTGTGAGAAGAGGTGATTATAATGCTCTCAATCTTAACACTGACCAGCAACAGTATAACCTTGTGACTTGTTACTAGCCGTCTCAATATTATTACATTAGATTAATAATTGTAAATTATATTGTGTTTACAGGTATTATGAAAAAAAAAAAAAAAATAGAATAAATATGACAATCTCTTGTCTGGCTAAGGGTATTTAATTGCTAACATTTTACATATCCTATATATATCCAGTTAATTGATGGTATCACGCTTTCCATAATGTGACAAATGTATAGCTTGATTGGAAAATAAGATAAAAGTTCAGTTCACAAATAAAATTAATTTTTACTTTTGAGTTTTCACTTCATATAATATAAATTTAGAAAATGGTTAGTTTTAAATAAATAAAAAAATCAGAAAAGAAACACATATGGACCAGTGAAGGAGATGACCATTAAAATTAAATAAAATCTTAAATCTTATATTAAATCTGTGTCCTGTAAATGCCCTGTGAAATATAAATCTTAAAACAGAGTTCATGAAAGAAAGGAATACTGTATATCCCTGCTTACAAAACAGAACAAAAGATGATTAAACTTTAACAAATCCTGATCCAGTGCGAGTGCTTGATGCATTCTTACATTCAAAAATTATTTGGATTGGGCTAGTGGTTTTGATTTTTTATTAAAAAGATCACATATGTTGAGTTTAAAAGCTTAATGAGTAGGTGAGAATTATTCATGCTGCAGTGCTGACTGTCATATATCCTGAGAGCATTTTCACGCTACAACGTTTGGTGCAAACTTGAGTTCATTTAACATCAGAGTCTGGTTGCTGTGAAAACTGAATTTTTAATGTTGAGGTGAACTATTACCTCAAATGATGAAGTAATGCTTTTTTTTTAGTATTTCTTGTTTTTAAAATTAATACAGGTAACTATGGTGAAAATGTTACCACTTTCTCTGCAGTATATGAATATAAAATATTTTCATTATTTCTATACTATTTTTGCCTTGTCACATTTTAAAAGTAAATATGTCATGTGCAAAGGTTTAAGCACTTTTCCAGTACATCCTCTAGTGGAATTGTAAGTCAATGATGACAATTCCAGAACCTAATAAACTTGCAGACTCTTTGAACCTCATGGGAGTTGTACTGCAACTCAACAACCACGGGCTCCACTGAGCGACAGACTGAAGATTACAATCTCAAGATAACTCACAAAGCAGAGGAACTAATACAGACGCATCTAAATGTTTCCTGTTTGCAATTTTCCCAGTTCGAAATGTCAAGACATTAAAAAGGAACTGTTGAAGTCAAGACAAGATCTAGAAGGCCAAGATAAATCTCTAATAGAACTGTTTGAGGACTATTGTGAACAGAAGAGAATGTCCAGGAAGTTTTAACTGGTGTCCTCTCGTCCACTCATGCTCAAATCTGAATGACAGAGACATCAGAACATTTCCTGCTATCACCATCGCAAAACTCAATGTGTGAAGTGTACTTCACAACACTTGGATAAGCCAGAGGCATATTAAAACCATGTGTCTGAGATAAAAACAGAAGTCTGCGGATACAAACATCTTATCACAAGAAGGATTTGAAGAAAATAATGTCTTGGTACATGTTAACATGTTAAGCATGTAGTGTGCTACATTAGGCTTTAGGCGGCTCTGTTCTGCATGTTCTTTGCTGACAAAGGGAAGAACAAACTGTACCTTTACATGGCCAGATTTTTGCATACAACACAGCATGATAATTATTTAATTATTCTCCATTATTTACTTGTTAGAAAAAAGGAAGATTAAAGCAGGTTTATCTCTGTATTTTATTCTTCTCGAGATTAGAGAATTGATGGGAAATGTTTAGCCACACAAGCCTGTTCCTTCATAAACTGGCTAAATGAGTAGTATTTTCAAGCAAGTATCATGGTAGTTTTCACCCAAAAATGAAAATTCTGTCATTAATCACTCATCCTCATGTCGTTCCAAAAACGTAAGACTTTCGTTCATCTTCGGATCATCAACAAAGATATTTTAATGAAATCTGAGAGCTTTCTGTCCCTCAATTGACAGCCTACACAACTACCACTTTCAAGCTCAGAAAGGTAGTAAAGACATCATAAAAGTAATCCATGTGACTCCAGTGGTTTAACCTCAGTTCCCTTTCAAGGGAACTCGCGTTGCGTCGAGAAATTGACGCTGTGGGAACACGATGCGTGATGTCGTCATGAAGCACGTGTGAAATCCGTCCAATGGTGTGACGAGACGTCAGAGGCGGGTGACGTCATGACTAGGAAGCTATAAAGCACACTCAAACAGTGCAACGCTAGCTTCTGTGTTTTCAGTTGCGCTTTGTGTGACTCGTTTGTCTTATTTGGTGTTGTATTGTCTTTCACTACTGTTTATTATGGCGGACAAGCAATTTAGACCGTGTGTTCATCCCTGCCCACGCTACATCACGAGTGGTTCTCCCTCATGCATCCAGCTCCTCTCGGGCTGGATGCTATGGTACAGATGTGTTTTAGAGAGAGTTCGCCGGGACCACGTCCAGCTGAGTGTGGTTTTCAGACCTAGTATCTCTCCTAGATGGCTCTCCTTGGGAGATTCCGATCAGGAGGGATCTTCTGTCCCAGGCAGGGGGCACAATTTTCCACCCCCACCCAGAACTTTGGAACCTGTGGGCTTGGCCTCTGAGGGGGACCATTCTTCACTCTAGAGCTCCCTCCACGAGGAAGTTATATGCTTTGAAGTGGAAGCTCTTCACTTCTTGGTGCAGTGGTCGTCAGTTAGATCCAGTTATCTGTCCTGTTGGTGCGGTTCTGGAATTTCTGCAGAAATGGTTCACTGCAGGGTTATCTCCTTCTACCCTAAAGGTCTACGTGGCGGCCATTGCGGCTTACCACACACCTTTGGCTGGTTCTTCCCTTGGGAGAGATCCTCTTATTACTCGCTTCCTCCGTGGCACCCTGAGGCTGAGGCCTGCAGTACGCACAAGGGTTCAGGCTTGGGATTTGGCCGTGGTGCTCCAAGGCCTTTCCCTAGCTCCCTTTGAGCCCATTGAGGAGGTTCCAGTCAAGTTTTTGACTCTGAAAACGCTGTTCCTCCTCGCTATATCTTCCTTAAAGAGAATAGGAGATTTGCAGGCCCTTTCAGTTGCCCCTTCGTGCTTGGAATTTGCACCTGGTATGGTGAAGGCCTTCCTTCATTCCAGACCTGGTTATATCCCTAAGGTCCCCACTAATGTGGTCAGGCCTATCATACTGCAAGCTTTCTGTCCTCCTCCCTTCAGGAACTCAGACCAGGAACGCCTCAATCTGCTTTGCCCAGTTCGGGCGTTGGATGCATTCGTCCACAGAGCCGCCCTGTGGCGTAAATCAGAACAGCTGTTCATTTGTTTTGGGTCCCCTAGCAAAGGGGCCCCAGCATCGAAGCAGAGAATGAGTAAGTGGATAGTTGAGGCTATCTCACTGGCTGCCTTCCCCTTTGGCAGTTCGAGCCCACTCTACCAGGAGTATGGCGGCCTCTAAAGCTCTTCTCTCTGGAGTGTCTTTGCAGGACGTTTGTGATGCGGTGGGCTGATCCTCGCCGCACACATTCGTCAGGTTCTATGACCTTGACCTTAGTTCCCTCGGGCCCGGGTTCTCTCTAGTACTGACGAGTCACACTAGACAGGCCTTGGTAACTATGGCTGCATGGGTATTAACATTCACACAGCGTCAATTTCTCGACGCAATGCGAGTTTCCTTGAAAGGGAATGTCTCGGTTACGACTGTAACCTTAGTTCCCTGAAGAGGGAACGAGACGTTGCGTCGCCCTGCCATACTTCCGGCACGCCTGTCAGCGCTTACTTCAGACACTTTGAAGCTAGCGTTGCACTGTTTGAGTGTGCTTTATAGCTTCCTGGTCGTGACGTCACCCGCCTCTGACGTCTCGTCACACCATTGGACGGATTTCACACGTGCTTCATGACGACATCACGCGTCGTGTTCCCACAGCGTCAATTTCTCGACGCAACGTCTCGTTCCCTCTTCAGGGAACTAGGGTCCGAAGATGAATGAATGTCTCATGCGTTTAGAATGACATGAGGGTAAGTAATTCATGACATAATTTTCATTTTTGGGTGAACTACCCCATTAACAGTACACAAAATACAACATAACAGAGCATAAAACATTTCAGTTAAAACTTTCTGACAAATACAAATTTGTTTCTGTTATAAATAACATTCATTGATTGCATTTGACCTTATTACCATTTATGATGTTAATTAGAAGACACCCATCTGTTATAATACAGATGGTCACTGAGTTGTTAAAGGCAATGCTGGTGTGACCTTATACATACAAAGCAAAAGCTTAATTGTTAATCAACTGATGTGAATGTATAAAATTGTTTGTATATGTTTCACCAGAAACAACTGGTAATTTACAAATATTTAAGAAACTTTTTTTTTGTTGTTGTTGTTAATCAAACTGATTTAGCACTTTAATTTTATTTTTATTTATTTGTTTATTTGCTGGAAAGAGTTCAATTCAATGTCCTAGTGATCACAATATGTTCTGAGCACATGCATACCCACTGAGTCACAGGTTTGTAAGAAAAATATTATTGACTAGCAAAGTCTTTTTAATGACATACTTGCCATTCTGTGGTGGACAGCATAACTTAAATGTTTCATTTTCTTAAACCTGACATAGAAAGACTCCCATAGGTATTTTGTTTATAACAAACTGAATTCATATTGCATCATGTCACATCATTAAGCACCAATTTTCCTTAAAAGATGATGGGCACATTGCTTGGCAGCTTAACATAAAACCCTTACACTTGCTGATTTTCAAAGAACATGCAAAGTCTCTGTGTTAATCTCTATAGAGTAATCTCTATAAAAAATATATTTTTTCACCTTTATATTTTCCTGTCTATAACTTTTTTTTATTTTTATTTTTTTAATCATTTAAATTTTTTTTAAAAATCTTTTGTGTCACTTTCTTGTTTTCTTTTCCCCAAATTTGTTTTACAAGATTGTTGATTCCAAAGTTCGGAACTTGAGTCAGTTTGAAAAGTCGGAACCAGAAATTAACGGTCTAAAAAATGAGTAATTGCGGAATTACTCCTTTTTTAGGATGTTAACTTTTTGGTTCCGAACCAGAGACAGATTTTCAAACTGATTCAAGTTCAGAATTTTTTTTTTAACACAACATACAGCATCATAAAATATTTTAACTCACATATCAGCTGGTAACAAACAATAATTATTTGTCTTGGAGTTTTTCCAAAATACATTACATCCAATGCTGTTTGGTATTCTGCAGAAGAAAGAAATGCATAAAGGTTTGGAATGAGGTTTGGAATTTTCATTTTTGTGTGGACTATCTCTTTAACTGCTACTAGACAAGTATTAACTGATATTAAAATGTTTTTCCCCATCACACATACATTGGGTATAAATTTACATACATAACTGCACTCAGGCATCTGCGCTAGTGTTTTGAGATGGATACATGGATGGTTTTTCTGAGTCAACAAAGTTATAAAAAATTTCACTGTTCATTGGTGCACTCCTTAGCCATCTGTTTCTCTGTGTTAAAACACTTAGCATCAAACACAATACATATTGCTAACAAGAACACAGCTATTAACTTTGGCATCAACAATCTTGTAAAACAAATTTGTTAATTTAATCATGTTTTACCATAGTAAACCCCACGATGTTTAACACCTCACAAGAAACTATGTAATAAACGTCACTTTTCAGCAGCCTACATCAATTACAAACTGTTTACTATCTTGATCATTGAGCTTTCTTCTTATTTCTCAAAATCTCTTAATAAATGAATGGCTCACTATGATGCTTGCTGCAATACCACCTACAATTTTATGTGTAGATGGCTGTAGTCAATTGTATTAAGATACCATGCATTGTGTTTTAGTTTTCTAACTTGAGTAGCATATTAATCAAAAATAGGTCCCCCAGCTATGTATTAGAAGTGTATAGAGGTATTAGAGGTATACATTAGAGGCAATTAAAATTAGCATGAAACAGAAGTTGCGATAGTATTTTCTTCCCTATTGTGACATACTGTATATCCGAGTGAAACAGCTTCTCCAACAAGAAAAAATGTAGGACGGGACTTTTGTCCATCTGGAATTGAATGGATCATTGGATCACATGCTATTGCTGGGATGTCATGTGGGTTATAGGTTGTCCCGCCGTTCAGAGAAGAGAAAAAGATGTCACTGCAAGTGGGAGGGGAAGTTAGTTTGATTAAATATTACACATGAATTTAATAATAATAATAATAATAATAATTTACACTGATAAATTATTTATAATAAATTCTGCAACATTATATATATATATATATATATATATATATATATAAAAAACCTACTTGAACCTACTTGGTTATTTCTTCTGCACACAAAATAAGTTAAAATTGAACATTTTAGAGTGATTAATTGCATAATAATAATAATAATAATAATAATATATTTCATTTTTGCATTTCCAGCTAGCACAGCCCCAGCCTGCTACTACAGACAATGTGCCTGCCAGTCTACACCTATGAGTAGGCAGCACAAAATTAGTAAAGATGTGTTCACACTTTATGCATTCTTAAGTTCAAAAATAGCTGGATGGAGCCCAACAGAATGAAACTGAATGATGCAAGGATCTCAAGATATGTTATTCAAAACTGTTCAAGAACATGACAAGCAATTTTGCTTTGGGAGGTTCATTGAACTGAAATAGAACAAAACTCAATGGCCAAAGACATCTGTCAGATGCATGGGAAGCACAGACAGAATACAAGAACTGGACTTGTATGTCTACACTGGACAGACTGATATCTCAATTGCAAAATGGATTGCTGTGTACTGTAGCCGCTGATTATGTCAGTTTAAAGGGGAAGGTAAATAAAACAAACAATACATCTGTCACATTTGCAGGTAGCACTCATTAAGATGATTCAAATAACCAACATTATTAATTATCCAAAAGACTTTACTAAGAAACACACAGGATAAATGTAATCCATACATTAACAAGAACCAACAGAGAATGGAACAGAACCAGAGGTATAAATACACAGGAGGTAACAAAAGAACTCAATTAGACACAGGTGATGATAATCAGTAACTAAGGGAACAAACTTGCACACACTAGGAAACTAGGTCAATATACAACGACAGAGCACACAGGCAAACAAGAACAGGGAAAACAGAACAAAAGCACAATAAAACTAAACCAAAATAGAGCATACATGTTACATTACCCCCCGGGAAGTCACGTCCTCATGCTATAAACCAGGGGTGGAGAACGTTGATCCTGGAGGTCCATTGTCCTGCAGAGTTTAGCTCCAACCCTAATTAAACACACCTAAAGCTAATCAAGGTCTTCAGGATTACTAAAGTTACAGGCAGGTGAGTGTTTTTTTCAGGGTTGGAGCTAGGCTCTGCAGGACAATGGCCCTCCAGGATCAACGTTCCCCACCCCTGCCATAAACAGTCCAACGGAGGAGGGAGGACAGGGGCTCTGGAGGAGGATGCAGAGCAGGCAAAGGGCAGGAAATTAAGGGAAATAAAACAGGAAGAGACCAGTGCAGCTATGACAGTGGGAGGAGCCAGGGAGGAGCCAGAAGCAGGAGTAGGACAGGTCGTAGGTCAGTAGGGCAAGTTGACGGGCCAAGGTGGAGTGGCGGGATCAACGGCTGGAAGTGGAGCCAGGGTATACTCTTGACTAGGTGGAGCTGCAGTCCAGAAGACCCAAGGCAAATCCACACAGTAGAGTGGTGTCAGAGGAGGAGCTTAGGGAACCAGCGGAGGCGGAGATTGGCTGACTTTGGAACAGGAGGTGGGAGAGGCAGGAGACTTCAAGCTGGGCGGAACCAGCGGGGGCGCAGGAGACTGGTATGTCCATTTTTTTCAGTAAGTAAGGGAACAAACTGGCACACACTCTGGGACTAGGTACATTTACAATGACGGCACACAGGCAACCAGGAACAGGGAAAACAGTCCCATAACACAATGAAACTTAACCAAAACAGAGCATACACAATACAACATTGACAGCGAAAGACACTTTTTGTGATGTCTATCCAATGCTGTAATACATCAATTTAATCTCTTTATAGTATCCTTATTTGGGCGATTTTCTCACCAAATTTTGATACATGTGATTATTTTTCAGCATAGTATGTAATTAGTTTTTTTATTACAATTTCCAATGCTTAACAATCCTTGTTAAAATCAAATCTGAAAATGTATATGAGTATATTTCCATTATGTGCAAGCATGAACTTAATGAAACTTACATGAAAAACAAACCTGTTTCGAAAAAAACAACAGATTGGGTTATGTTGGGTAGGAGACTTCCAGTATGAATGCTTTAAATTGCTCAGATGTTCCATGTTTTGACCCTAGACAAATTGCTTATGGCTTTTAGTTTATGTTGTGATCTACAGTAACACTGATCTTTAATTTTTAACATCTGATTCTGATTAAACTGTAAAGATATATGTGTTACAAATGTAACGCATACCACTAGGCCTCCCATGGAGTTGTATGGCTGGCATGATTTAAACAGCCATGCTGTGATAGCAAAGAGTACATGAAGAATTTGTCTGGCCAATCAAGCGTCTTGCCGCGGGGCACGTAAGGCTAATCAGCGGCCCCTGGAGCAGACATGCTTTTGGGGGTGATGTCATAGTAGAGCTGAAGTAGAATGTCTGTTTTATTGAAACGTGCGTATGTGATGAGGACCTGGTGCACACTTCCCAAATAGCGACTGAACTTTTCAATGCTAAAATTTTCCATGGGGTCAGAGTTTGGCTGGTTAGTAGGTGACAGTTATTGCTTGCAGGTAGATGCTGTAACTATATTATATAGAAAAATAACTTTCTCCATTGATGGCTATTCAAATGTAGCAATGTATTGAGACAAAATATTATTAATAATAAACTTAAGCAATAAGCCCCAATAATCCTTTTCAAACAGCTAAAGGGGCGTTGACACGATGACATGACCATAATCAACCAGAACTATCCACATTATATATATGTGTGTGTGTGTGTGTGTGTTTTGTTTTGTTTTTTGCAAGCAACATATATAATTTTGTATGAAATGGACACTTTTCTTTGGCTCCAGAGTAATTAATTACATGGCATTTAAAACTTCGATGACTGCCTTAAAATTTTTTGGAACTGAATGCCCATGAGCAAAGATGGCAGCAAGGGGAGCATGTTGCAGCCGAACAACTGCCATTAAGATACTAACCAATAGCTTTCTCCAGGTATTATAGGGATTTCCCACAAGGGAATTTAAGAGCTTGTTACGGCAACCAGGTTACAAAATTGTGTGTACATGTAAATGCTAGTTCTTGTTAGCATTTGCTTTGTGGGGGCACCTGTAAAAGTCTGTTTCTAAAGGAAATGCCATGAGATAAAGGGAATTCCCTATTTTACAGTTCCACAGACAATAACAGAATTCATTTGTTTACAATTCCTGTCACTTCCCATAACTGTTGTGTCCCAGTTACAGTGCTTTTATCGAGGGAACACTGCATACTCTGAAATGTCAAATGTGTATGTATAGCTGTCTACCTCAGGCAATGATATGCAGGCCCTGAAGGATTGGCCCAATATGCATACAGCTTATGCATTGGATCCATATCAAGCAGTCTCATCTCATTCCGTCACAGAAGGCTTAGTTATTATATTCTCTGCCCTGCCAGGCTGTATGGCTTTGCCAGAGCCTGGAAAACAATTGTAGGGAGATGTCTGCAGAGATGTGGGGAAAGGTGGGCTGGCGTCTGACAGCCATGCTCAAAGATGAGAGTCTTTAATGCATGGCTCAGGGGACATGCCATACCAGGGGAAGAGAGGCGGTGAGCGCTGATGTTGTTTCATCTGTTTTGACCTGTTGAAGTGTTTACTTGCAGACGGCCAATCCACAATGTGTGACAGAGGGGTGCTGTTGACTGTCGTTTCGTTTGCAATGTGAGAGCTGTGGTGTGACTCGGTTATTAGTGCTATATTCAGGTGCACATTCAAATGGCACAGAGAGCAGTTAGAGCTAACTAATAGGGGCATGACAAAAAATGCACTTCCAGTTACTGTGGACACATTGCTTGACAAAATCAGCATTGTTCAATAAGTAATTCACTAGTCATGTCGTTCGGTCTCCCATGTGCTCCTGCAGTTCACCAGTGATTTAGATGCTAATAGAAGATGCCAAATGCAATACTCACTATAATATATGCCAAATACAATGTTAACATCAGCAAAATTAAAGGTGAAGTGTATACTTTTTGCAAAATATTTTCTCCTGTAAAATTGAATGTGTTGAGACAACTGAAGTAAGCCATTTCTAAGTTGACTTCCTGAAAGCTGTAGCACTTTCAAAACATTGTTGTTTGAGTGTTTAACATGTCAACTTCTTGTTAAATCAATGGCACAATTATTTCATAATATATAATTTACCAATGACCAATCTTTTTTCTCTCTCAATAACAATAGTTTTGTCCATTCTTTGATGTCACAGGATAGTGGCTACTAAATGGCTTTGAAGTGTGTATAGTCTTGTGTTGCCTTGAGCCAATCAGCACTGT